>JAAGEH010000076.1:44436048-44938421 GCA_011751065.1 Lasiurus cinereus
GAAAGGGAGTGGACTGATAATTCCCAGGGGGAAAGGGGTGAGGGGTATACAGAGAGAGACTGGACAAAAATCATACACCTTTGGATGAGGTCAACGGGAGGGAGGCAAGGGTGGGAGCTGGGTGGAGGGGTGATATGGAGGGGAAAAAAGAAAAACAAATGTAATAATCTGAATAATAAAGATTTAATTTAAAAAAAATACCAAGAGCAAAAGACAAAGAGAGAATATGAAAAGCAGTAAGAGAAAAACAGTTCATTACCTACAGGGGAGCACCCATACAACTGTCAGCTGATTTCTCAACAGAAATGATGCAGGCCAGACAGGAGTGGCAAGAAATATTCAACGTGATGAATAGCAAGAACCTACAACCAAGAATAATCTATCCAGCAAAGCTATCATTCAGAATTGAAGGCCAGATAAAGAGCTTCACAGGTAAGAAAAAGCTAAAGGAGTTCATCACTGCCAAACCAGTATTATATGAAATGCTGAAAGGTACTCTTTTAGAAGAGGAAGAAGAAAAAGGTAAAAGACAAAAAATTATGAATAACAAATACATATCTATCAACAAGTGAATCTAAAAATTAAGTGAATTAAAAATTTGATCAACAGAATAAACTGGTGAATATAATAAAATCAGGAGCACAGAAAGGGAGTGGACTGATAATTCTCAGGGGGGAAGGGGTGAGGGGTGTACAGGGAGAGACTGGACAAAAATCATACACCTATGGATGAGATCAATGGGAGGGAGCTAAGGGCAGAGGGAGGGGTGGGAGCTGGGTGGAGGGGTGCTATGGAGGGGAAAAAAGAGAAACAAATGTAATAATCTGAATAATAAAGATTTAATTTTTAAAAAAAGATTCAAGAGGCAGAAAAAAAGTTTGAATTAAATAAGTTAAGACATTATAATGTAGTAATTAGAATTACATGGAAGATAACATAAGGTCACAAGTTTAATCCCTTTCTATGCAAGTCCAATATTCAGCTTTTTCCTATGCCCCTAGATTTGGTCAACCATTATATTTTGTATGACAGCAGTCAGTGGATGGGAAGAGAGTTCATGAGGAAAGAGAAAAAAGGCAAAGGAATACAAGAAGAATGGGCCCATGCAAATCCTTTACCGTCAGTGAAAAACAACTTAGTGAGTGAGATAATGGGTCAGGAATATTACCTTTTATTCCATGTACTAGTCCCATATAAGGGGAATGGGAAATTAAAGCAAAAACCTGAGAATTTATTTAACTTATCTGAAGTGTGACATGGAAATTTTAATTTAGGAGTTCTGGTCAAATTTGTTAAGAAATTCTTAAAAGTTCAGCAGTATTCCAAAACATACCCCAAGAACAAACTGGCCCGTTAAAAACACGGACTATCCCGGTTCTTAATTCTGCAGGAAGGATGCTACAGACCAACGGACATATAGAGCAGTATTAATTACAGCAAATATGCTCGTGTTGAAACCTAATTATCACCCCTCCCTTATTAAAATAAGTATTTCCAGTATCACAGGCAACACAATCTAGAATGTACGGCTCAAATGCATGTTTTCAGTATTTTTAAATTGCTAATTCGGAGGGCAATGAAAAATACAAACACCATGTTCCTCTAAATCAGTGGTTCTCGACCTTTCTAATGCGGTGCTCCTTTAATACAGTTCTTCATGTTGTGGTGACCCCCAACCATAAAATTATTTTCATTACTACCTCATAACTGTAATTTTGCTACTGTTAATAAATTGTAATGTAAATATCTGTGTTTTCTGATGGTCTTACGCTCTAAGTCGCGACCCACAGGTTGAGAAACGCTAGCAGGGTTGCCTAAGATCATAGGAAAACATAGATATTTTCATTCGATTCATAACGATAACAAAATTACAGTTATGAAGTAGCAACAAAAATAATTTTATGGTTGGGAGTCACCACAACATGAGGAACTGTATTAAAGGATGATGGCATTAGAAAGGTTGAGAACCACTGCTATAAATGTTCCTGTGAAGTACAAGCACCATAAAAGAAAATCACCTTAAGACATAACTTTGTGCTCTTTTTTGTAGCATCTCAGAGGTGGTCAGCTGCTTCAGGATGAAGTTGAACATCTCTTTCCCAGCCACCCGCTGCCAGAAACTCACTGAAGTGGAGGATAAGTGCAAACTTCGTACCTAGTATGAGAAGCGTAGGGCCACAGTATGCTGCTGATGCTCTGGCTGAAGAATTGAATCAGTGGTCCAGAACGACAAACAAATTTTCCCCATTAAGCAGGGTATCCTGACCCATGACTATGTCTGCCTGCTGTGGAGTAAGGAGCATTTCTATTATAGATCAAGGAGGACTGGAGAAAGAAAGCACAGATCTGTTTGAGGTAGCATTGTGGAAGCCAATCTTAGTGTTCTCAATTTGATCACTGTAAAAAAAAAGGGAGAAAGATATTCCTGGTCTCACTGGTATTGCTATGCTTCATCGCTTGGGTCCCAAAAGAGCTAGCAGAATCCACAAACTTTTCACTATCTCTAAAGATGGTATCTGCCAATATGCTGTGAGAAAGCCCCTAAACAAAGAAGGTAAGAAACCGAGAACTAAAGCACCCAATATTCAGCATCTTGTTTCTCCATGTATTCTACAACACAAACGTCAGCATATTGCTTTGAAGAAACAACGTGCTAAGAAAAATAAGAAAGAGGCTACAGAATATGCTAAATTTTTGGCTAAGAGAATGAAGGAGGCCAAAGAAAAACAGCAGGAACAGATTTACAGGAGATGTAGGCTGCCCTCTCTAGAACTTCTACCTCTAAGTCTGAGTCTAGTAAAAAATAAGATTTATTTTGAGTAACAATAAATAAGAACAAACTTTTTTAAAAAGACAGAATCTAGACCCACCATCAACAAAACAAAAAGGGAGTCCACTGCAGGGGAGAATGTATTAGGCTATGATAAATCTAATAAGGGGTTAACCTCCAAAATATTTAAGGAACTCAAACAACTTTCAAAAGTAAGATAAACAATCCAATTAAAAAATGGGCAAAGGACTTAAATGGACATTTCTCCAAAGTGGACATACAGAAGACAAAGAGACATACGGAAAAAATACTCAAAGTCACTAACGATCAGAGAGATGCAAACTAAAATGACAATAAAGTACCACCTCACACCTGTCAGAAGGGTTAACCATCAACAAATCAACAAATGACAAGTGCTGGCAAGGTTGTGGAGACAAGGAAACCCTAGTACATTGTTGGTTGGAATGCAGACTGGTGCAGCCACTATGGAAAACGGTATGGAGTTTCCTCAAAAAAACTAAAAATGGAACTGCCATTTGACCCAGAAATCGCATTTATAGGAATATATCCTAAGAAACACAAAACACTAATCAGAAAGAATATATGCACCCCTGTGTTCATAGCAGCACAATTTACAATAGCTAAGATCTGGAATCAGCCCAAGTGCACATCAGTAGATGAGTGGATAAAAAAGCTGTGGTACTTTTACACCATGGAATACTATACAGCTATAAAAAAACTCTTATTTTTTGAGACAGCATAGAGTGACCTAAAGAGAATTATGCTAAGTGAAGTAAGCCAGTCAGAGAAAAAACAAGTATCATATGATTTCACTCATATGTGGAATCTAATGAACTAATCAATGAATAAAATAGATCCAGAGACACAGAAGCATGAATCAGACTGACAAATCTCAGAGGGAATGGGGGTGGGGGGAATTAACCAGGGACTTACATGCATAAATGCATTGCCCATGAACACAAACAATAATGGAGTGAAGGCTTGGAAGGGGCAGATGCAAGGTGGAGGGGGTCAACTGGGAAAAAGAGGGGACAATTGTAACACTTTCAACAACAAAGATAAATTTAAAAAGACAGAACTTAATTTGAATCAAGTTTTCAAATATAATTGCCCAATAACTATACATAACTTAGTAAATCTGTCCCCTAAAAAAGAAGGCAGAACACTTTGGCTTTTGTGTCATATCATTAGGAATATAGCTTAAAATAACTACATGAAATCATATTTTAAATCTATTGTTCTGCCCCAAACACACTTCTTTTCACTGAAGACATCACAAAGAGCAACAAACACACAAGAGTTAACTGGAAAAGCTTTGCATGTTATGTGAAAATGGAAACTGTAATATCTGCACACATGCAAAAAAAACTAATTAATAATTAATAATAAGCAGTATCATTGTAATACAGAAGCTACAGCAATTTTTCCCTACTGGATACATTTTAAGACATAATTTCTAATCCTAAAACAAGAAAAACTGTGTTTTGACATTTATTTTCAGCTACTTTATTTTTTGTATCTTTACACATTTACACCTATCCTATATAACAACTAGTGGCCTGGTGCATGAATTTCCTGCACATTAAAAGGGGATTAGCTGGAACCGGTTTGGCTCAGTGGATAGAGCGTTGGCCTGCAAACTGAAGGGTCCCAGGTTCGATTCTGGTCAGGGGCATGTACCTTGGTTGTGGGCACATCTCCAGTGTGGGGTGTGCAGGAGGCAGCTGATCAATGTCTCTCTCTCTCATCAATGTTTCTGACTTTCTATTCCTCTCCCTTCCTCTATGTAAAAAATCAATAAAATATATTTTAAAAAAATAAAAGGGGATTAATTAGAGGAAATAATTTAATACTGCTATTTGCCCTTTCTCTATAATGGAAGTGTCAGAGATGAAAGAAAATTAGTAAAATGTATATGTGAACCTTCCTCCTGTCAGAGTTTGGGGCTCACCAGAGGACGCAGAGTCAAGTCCCTGTCCCATCACATCCTCCTCAAAATCACATGAACCCAGACCCAGCCAGCCCCCACTCACATTGGGGTAGATCCAGACCTGGCCAGTCCCACCCCTGTCAAGCTCGGCCAGACGGTACGTAGCCTCAGGTCCCCTGGCCCACACAGGAAGGTGGACATGGCCTGAGATCCCCTGTCAAGCCCCGCTGGGTGGAGGGCACCATCTGAGTTCCTGTCAAGCCCAGCCAGACGCACTTAGGGAGGGGGGGAGATTACAGCCTCAGGACCCCTGACCCAATGCTGAGGCAGGGGTTATGGTCTGAGGTCCCCAGCCTGGTGCCAGGGTGGGGGGCATAGCCTGAGGTCCCCTGTCAAGCTCTATGGGGGCAGGGGAGGGCGTAGCCTCTGGTCCCTGCTGATTGCTGAATAGGGCTCCTTATGGGGACTTGGCTTCAGCTGTGGGTGCAGCCATCTGTGACGGAGTGATGGTCAATTAGCATATTCCCGCAGCTGAAGCCAAGTTCCCATTAGGAGCCTTAACAAGCAATCAGCAGGGACCTGAGGTTACTCCCTCCCCTCCCCCATCACCCTAGGGCTTAACAGGGAACCTCAGGCTGCATCCCCCACCCAGCAGGGCTTGACAGGGGACCTTAGGCCACGCCCCCCCCACCTGGCAGGATTTGATGGGGGACCTCAGACCACAGCACCAGGCCAGGGGACCTGAGGCTGTGCCCTTGTGCATGGCTGGGCTTAACAGGGGACCTCAGGTCGCACATCCCGCCTTGGCACAGGCCAGGGGACCTCAGGCCATACCTCCCACCCAGCAGAGTTGATGGGGAACTCAGGTCTTGCCCCCTGTCCCAGTGCCAGGGAACCTCAGGGGACAACCCCAGCCCAACAGGGCTTGATGGGGGACTTCAAGGTGCGCTTCCCATTCTGGTGCTGGGCTAGGGGACCTCAGGCTGCTCCCCCCCACCCTAGCACTGGGCCTGGGGACCTCAGGTCGCAACCCCCAGCCCAGCACTTGGCCAGGGTACCTGAGACTGTGCCCCCCTGCCTGGCAGGGCTTGACAGGGGTCCTCAGGCCATGCTCCCCACCCAGTGGGGCTTGTCAGGGAACCTCAAGGAACACCCCCAGTGCTGGGTCTGGGGAACTCAGGCCACGTTCCCCACCAGGTAGGGTTTGACAGGGGACCTCAGGCCACATCCCCACCCAGCAGGGCATGACAGGGAACTTCAGGCTGCAAACCTCCCCAGCTGGTAGGGCTTAATGGAGACCTTAGGCCATGCCCCCTGTCCCAGGCCAGGGGACCTGAGGCTGTGCCCTCCTATTTGGCTGGGCTTGACAGCGGACCTCAGGCCATACCCGGACCCAGCGGGGCTTGACCGTGACCTCAAGGCACACCCCCAGTGCTGGGTCAGGGGAACTCAGGCCGCGCCCCCCACCAAGTGGGGCTTGACAGGGGACCTCAGGCTGCACCACCCGCCTTGGCACTAGGCCCAGGGACCTCAGGCCATGTCCCCCACCCAGCAGGGCTTGACAGGGACCTCAGCCCTTGCTCCTTGCCCCAGCGCCAGGCTGGGGGACCTCAGGCCACGACCTCAACCCCAGCGCCAGACCAGGGGATCTGAGGCCACACCCCCCATCCCAGTACCGGGCCAGGGCTTGATGGGGAACCTCAAGATGCACTTCCCATCCTGGTGCTAAGCTAGGGTACCTCAGGCTGCCGCCCCCCCCCCACCCCAGCACCAGGCCAGGGGACCTGAGACTGTATGCCCCCCTGCCTAGCAGGACTTGACAGGGGATCTCAGTCTGTGCTCCCCACCCAGCAGGGCTTGACAGGGCCTCATGGTACGGTGCACCCCCAGTGCTGGGTCGGGGGAACTCAGGCATGCCTCCCATACAGCAGGACTTGACAAGGGACCTGAGGCTACACGCCCCTGCCTAGCAGAGCTTGATGGGGGACCTCAGGCCATGCACCCCACCCAACTGGGCTTGATAGGGGATCTCAGGCTATGTCCCCTACTTGGTGGGGCTTGATGGGGACCTCAAGCATTCCCACTGCCCTGGTCTGGGCTAAGGGATCTCAGGCATGCCCTGGTCCTTGTGCCAGGCCAGGAGACCTGAGGCTACAGCCTCTGCCTGGCAGGGCTTGACAAGGATGGGACTGGCCATGTCTGAATCTAGCCCAATGGGGGGAGGGGCAGCCAAATCTGGGTCTCATGTGATTTTGAGGTGCATGTGGGTGAGCAAGGACTTGACTCTAGGTCCCATGATGTTCCCCAGATTCTGACAGGAGTAAGGTTTTCATATACATTTTACTAATTTTCTTTCATCTCTGATACTTCCATTATAGAGAAGGGCAAATAGCAATATTAAATTATTCCTTCTAATTCCCTTTTAATATGCATGAATTTTGTGCACCAGGCCACTAGTCCTGTATAATAAAAGCCTAATATGCAGTGTCTGGTCATTTGGTAACTAGTCTTTTCAACCAATATATGCTAATGATATGCTAAGGTCACTCAACCACTAGCTATGACATGCACTGACTGACCACCAGGGGGCAGACAGTCAGCCAGTCAACCAGTCACTATGAAGTACACTGACTACCAAGGGGCAGGCGTTCCAACCAGTAGGTTAGCTTGCTGCTGGCATATGACCAATTGGGATTGATCTAGATAGGGCCAGACACACCCTAGAGCCCTCCTTCCTGGCCCTGATCATGCACCAGGGGGTCCCTCAGCCTGGCCTGCACCCTCTCCCAATCCAGGACCCCTCAGGGAATATCAGAAAGCAGGTTTGGGCCCAATCCCTCAGGCCACTCACCTCAGAAGGGTGCCAGATGCAGGGTTCATGGCTGGCAAGTGCTGCCATATGGTGGCACGAGCCTCTCCCGATCAGGCGTGAGCCTGCAGCAGATGCAATGGGGCCAGGTGAGCGGGAGCCACAGGTAGGAGCTGCAGGTGGCACTGGACTTGGGGTTTCAGCCCGATCCCTGCAGGCCACCCCAAGGGACCCCACCCATGCATGATTTGTGCACTGGGCCTCTAGTATATAATAATAAACTGTACGATACTTAGTGCCATCTCTGAAAGTTAAAAAAATTATCACTAAAAAGGGAATACAGCCAGGTCAAGGAAAACTAGATATGGGAAGGCAGCCTTGACATTTCAAGGCTAAGTAACACTTTTTAGGTGTACGTAACATCTCCTACACAGCATCAGACCCAAGTATGGCATATTCCTGTTCTCTGTAAAGGCTGAATTATGTTCACTACTAAGCTCAGTACCATAATTTACTAAGTCAAGGTCAGCCCTCTCTCTAGGAGCCAACAAACTGACTCCTGCAGCAGTAACACTGGAATTATAATCTGGGTCCTTGGGTTTTAAACACATAGGCTAGTTCAGTGCTTGTGAGGTAGTAGTGTCAAAAATTGTTTAAAAAGATTTAGACATATGCAACACACATACCCACACTCATTGTGAAATATTAAAAAAAAAATACAAGCAAATAATCTTCTAAAGCAGAGGTTAGCAAACTACAGCCAGTTGTCTGGTTTTTATTAAGTTAGGAAGTATTTTAAATTTTTTAATGGTTACAGTTTAAATGGTTATGAGAAATTATGTTATATCCTGAATTTTGCCTGTTGGCTTGCAAAGCCTAAAATGTTTCACTGTCTGCTCCTTTCAGAAAGTCTGACTTCTTTGCTAAAGCAAAAAATATGCTCCCCTTTAAGTTTTAGCTCTAGCATGTAAATATGTTCATAAGGAACAACCAACATTTAAAGTTAAAATCTAATACCATTACAGAAATAGTAATATCAAAAACAGTGGTATAAAAAACAAACATGATATATATACACATGGAAAAAGAAAGAAATATAACATAAAAATATATAACTAACTTATCTTGGTAAATTGCATTTTCACTTTTTTTTTTTCTGTACTTTCCCAATCTTCTTAAGTGAGCATTATCATTGTTAAGATCAGGATATAGTACTAGAATATTATAGCACAAATTTTCAAGAAAATAGAGACCAAAAAATTTTTGTGACTTGAATTGCAGTTATGTGGTTACTTACATACAGGTTCAATAACACTTTGGTATTTGCCATTATCTATAAATCAAACTGTTAAGAATTAAAATAGTACATATACATTCTTTCACATATATAAAAAAGAGAAGGCTCTGTTTCATCAGAAGTCAGAGTTGTCGATCTGAACTCTCGAAGTCACTACTTTGGAAGTAACTTTCAGGCACACAACAAGATACTTCATATAATCTGAAGTTTAATTCAAATATTAAACTTTCCTACATTCATGTTAGCTTCAATATTTTTCAAAACATAATAAAAATGTGACTAAAATCCTAAATATATTCTATGCATACTCCATATACACTATATAACCATGGCATTAACATCTGAAGTGATACTGGGCAATACAAGTTCTTATTACTAAACAAAGACATATTTTTTACTGATAGAAAATAAAATGCTACTATTAAAAAATCAGACAACTGTTCTGCTAACACTAAGGTACAATGAAACAATCATGATTGTTTTCATAAATAGTATTTTAATTTTCTTGTTCAATAATTATTGCTTAGCTGTTGTTTTGAAGCCCACTACTAACTCTAAACACACGACAGCATACTAATATATACAATATGACCAATTTAACTCTAACTTGATAAATGAGAGGTTTACTTTGAATGGTTAAAAGGCATTTTAAAGTCACATCTTCTCTGTTTTCTGAAACAAAAACCAGTCTTTGCCTATGGTTTATTTCCTGAGTTTATCTTGAAAATGCATATAAGTTTTATTTCTGAATGATGTTAAAGTCCAAATTTATTTCTCCCAAACCACAAATTTAAATTAGAATACCACTTATCAGTTTTTCTTTCCAAGTGTCACTCATATTTCTGTTCCCTTTACAGCACAATGTTAACAATATCATTAAAATATTAAACTGCAAACTTTTAAGAAGTGAAAACTGTTGGTCATATCATGTACCAAAACTACTGAAAGTTACAAAGATCCCATAGCTAGTTAATACTGAGTAGGGTCTATACTTTGCTTAAAATAGCAGCTGTAAGAGTTTTTCTACTCTTCCTCTTCTCTTGATAATAGAAGCAAGCACTGAGAGAGAATCTTAAGACATTTATTCACAGGGCAAAAACCACAATGCAGAGCCTTATTAGTAACAATTTAAAGGCAAAGGCTTTATCTCACTACTGCATTTTACGAGAAGACATCAAAATTCAAGAATTGGCCTTAGCCTCAAAAACTTACCTTACTTATGTAGACTAACATTGCAAATCCAGATTCTATTGTCAAGGATAGTTAAATATCCTCCAAAAATCTAACCATGAGCTACTTATTAAACAGAAAACAGATTTTAAAGAATTTTTGTTGCATCTGAAATGTCTATCCTATTAAGTACTATATACAAACAAATCTTGTCAGAATTATATTTAATTAGCATATATTGTAGATTAACATCTCTTACAAATGTACAAAACAGAGACAATTATCACTCTAGAATGAAGTTTCCTTTTTTTAAAAAAAAAAGAACTGCATGCATATATTTAGTAAAGCCAAGTTAAAAAAAAAGACCCTTTATATATAAGGATATACAAAATAACTCAGTTCTACAGCCTCTTTTTAAATCTTTGAAATTAATTTACTCTAAAAGATAGGCAGGAATTCAATAGGTTATAAAATTGCTAGGAGATTTCTATTTCTGGTTTCTGCCACAATAAATACTAGGCATTTAAGCTTAGCAGCTTCTTTTTACTTAAAAGATTTTTTCCACAGTCAGCAACTTACAACAGGACATACTGTAATACCAAAATGGAAACTACTTAATCAACATTTCCTCATGGAAACACATATCATACATAACAGTCAGTCTGTAAGGGTAAAGTTTTATTTCAAAAAGTAGCATTTATATTTTATTTAGCAATACAAGCTCAATTTTTTTTTCTGGTTCTGTCAACATGTTTGGTTAATTTTAGTCAACATTAATAATATACACAAAAAAACTGAAATGTAAGCAATAATATAAAGCAATTTGTTTATAAATTTGAGTAAGACCACACTTTCATATTTTTAGAACATAGGTCACAGGTTTTCAAGTCCTATAAAATAAATATGATCCTTTTCTCATGCTATGTTTTTTAAAACTGTTCCTATAAAGAACTTAAGCCATGTGGAAAACTCAACAGTATTTGAATCATCGAATACATAAATCTTTCAGGTTTCAAGTTCTAAATTGCAGCCATCTATAGCATCACAGAAGGCTAACAAAGGATTGAAAACTCTTGGGCATAATTTCAAAATGTTCCTATTCCCTTTTGCCCACTCTTCAAAATATACCATATAATAATAATAATATAAATCTCATTCATAGTTGGTCTTGTTGACATTAACACATTTAACTTCTAAATTCTATCATTTACAAAATACTGCAGGAAGTAACTTTTTTGTCATTGAGCTCATTTAATATATTAAAAAAAAAATCTGTGGACCCAGGGGAAATATAGTTAATTTGGCTTCTGACTCACACTTTTACATAATCATTTGCAATACTCCTCATTCAATTGCCTCATTCCTTGTGCTTCCTCTTCACAAAGTCTAAGCTCACTTCCTAAGAGCTTTCTTCTTGCAGGAATCAGCATTTATTGACCTCACAAAGTACACACACTTGCTGTTGTCAGCAAAGAACACAGAAATTGGAGAAAAAAGCATCACAGAAGCACTGGAAGTGTATAAAAGCATATCTTCTTATACAGTTATATTTGTAAAGATCTGGGACTTCATATTTAACCTAAGAAATACTGAAGATTTTTATATTTAAAAAGGAAATACAGCATTCCAACCCAAGAGTTCATTTCATCTGACTGAGTCAGGACCTGACAGTCAGTTGCTACAACTGAGTGGAAAGAAAGGTAATTTCTACCACATTTACTGGTACTTAACACAATATTAAAATCTGAGTATTTTTCAAAATCTACTGAGGTCATCTGCAATCTTAACAATGCCCTGGCCTACTTCCAATTTGGATCATTAGTTGCTGCTTACTTAAATTCCTATTACCATTCCAATTGGCTCAGGTATTCTTCATTTCCTGTCTTGAACTATAGTCCATGCACTAATTATTAAAGTCAAAGTAAAATAGCTTCTTTGTGTGTCTATATGCCATCAAAAACATTTCACATTCCTTTAGGATTAGAGAAACAGTAGTTTAAGCCATATTCTGTTGTGACTTTTAAAATTTTTTCTACTGTTATTTTATATGACACACAGAATGTTTGCATTATTATTTTACATAGATTTTTTAAGTTTTATTTTTTAAGAGAATTGGTGATGAGCTTAAGTGCTAACAAAGGTGTGAAACTGCAAATCAGAGCTAGTTTAAAGATGAAACAGAGCTAAATGGACCCAGTTCACCACTCCCCCATCTCTATCATCAACATCCACACACACATCCCTCACTCCCATTCTCCTCCCTCCCCTCCTGTCTCTCTCTCTCTCTCTTTCTCTCTCTCTCTCTTTCACACACACACACACAGAACATACACATTTCCATAAATTTGTATATATACATATGTACATGCATGTATTTGTGTGTGTGTGTGTGTGTGTGTATAAAAGGCTAATATGCTAAGTATCCCTCCCACCGTGCAAGTGGTCGCTATGATGTGCACTGACCACCAGGGGGCAGACGCTTAATGCAGGAGCTGCCATAATGCACACTTGCCATTTACAGAGAAACAGCAGTGTGGACCTGGCACCAATAAAGCAACACTTGGCTTCCCCCAAGTGGGACACAGGCCCCACCACCACCCCAGAGCGACAGCCCACCTAATCACAGCTGATGCTGCCGGGACCCCATGGGGCAAAATGCAACCCAGTGGCTGTGGGGACTGGGTAATGATGTCACGCAGCAACACCTGGCTTCCTCTCCTTAACCATGACTAGCCTCCTTAGAGTTTCTTCAGCTCAGCAACATGACTTGTTTCCTAGCCAGGTGCAAACATTTTACACTTTAACCAAATGTCTGTGAAGCATTTCCCCATGCTTTATCTCATTTGATCCTCAACAAAGTCCTGGAGTAGATAGATAGAAGACTCGAAGGAATCCTATTTTCTTTTCATTAGCCGGAAAACAGAGCCTTGAGGGCTTTTGTTTTTAAAATTCCACTGCTGAATTATCTGATTCTACTTAAGAAATATTCAGCAATTTTGCTTTGCCCTCCCTTAGAGGTTAAAACCTTTATAATATTTAACACACACATATATATAAATAGAATATAGTTATTAATTTTTATTTGATAAAGCTTTCCACATGATTTCAAGTATATTAGATTGGCCTAATTTAAAAAAATATTTAGAAGAGAGAATAAATCCTTGAGTCACTCCAGGGCCCTAGGAAAGTCCCAAAAGCTATCTCTCGATTATAGTCTTGAATTTTAACTTGAAAAGATTATCAAATATACATATTAACCCAAATATTATATTACACTAGCGGCCCAGTGCATGAAATTTGTGCATGAAAGGGAGTTCTTCAGCCGGCCTACACCCTCTCCAATCTGGGACCTCTCAGGGGGATATCCAACTCACAACCCGGGATGATTGACTCCTAACCACTCATCTGCCTGCCTACCTGAAAACCCTTAACCCTCTGCCTGCCTGCCTGATCACCCCTAATTGCCCTCCTCTGCTGGACTGATCTTGCCCCTAACTGCTGTCCCCTGCCTGCCTGATCACCTCTAACTGCCCTCCCCTGCAGGCCTGATCACCCCTAACTGCCTTCCCCTGTCTGCCTAATCTCACCCCCAACTACCCTCGCCCAGCCTGCCTGATCACCCCTAACTGATCTGTCTCGGCCCCACCACCATGGCTTGTCCAGAAGGAAGTCAGACATCTGGAAGATGGCCGGTTGACCTGGTCTAATTCGCATATTATCCTTTTATTAGTATAGATTATATAGGATTGGTTAAATGGGGTGGGGGGACTTTTTAGCAGGAAGAGATGCTCTTGGCAGACAAAAATAACATAACCCCTATTTCTGGACTGATAGTCAGCCATATGCACTATACTGCCAAACTGGTCTATAAAAAATTGAATCGCTTTCTTACACCTTACACCAAATAGCTATTGCCCTTAAAACCCCTCCTAGCCCACACCTTAGGTTTTGCCTTTGCAGTTCACCCAGAGTAAGTTCTGATTGATTGATTTCTATGCCAGTCAGCATCTCCAGGCCTGATCATAGAAGTGGGGCTGATCAGCAGCCACCCCAGGCTACTGGCAAGTGGGCTGAACTGCTGACCTCTAGGGGGGAGAGAGAGAGGCTTGGCTGCTGGTGCTGCTGATCAGCCCTGCACGCCTCTCTTCCCTTCCCTCCCTCCCTCCCTCCCTCCCTCTCTCTCTCTCTCTGAGAGGTCAGCATTTTAGCCCGCTCACCTGCTGCGCATGCAGCCTGGTATTCGGTTGAACCTATAGTCGTTTTAGATGTTACAATCCAGGCTCTTTTTATATATATAGATACTTTTTGTAATTATTCTAAAATATATCAGTTGAATTTATATGAGTTTTTATATTAAAAATTTGGTTCAGACCACAGAATTAATCCTCTTTCTTAACTAGACCTAGGTTGAAATTTTACCACATATAAAGACTACAATATATTTTAAACTACTAATTTCTCCAGAGAAAATATAAGAATTATTTTTTCAAAAATAAATTTCTATACTTTTGCATTTTGTTATCACAACTATGTAATTTCTCCCAACTTAATTTGAACTTTAAACTCTTAGAAGCCTTAAATTTTAGATGGTCAGTTAAATATTTAGCATTTCTTAGATTAGTAATATCTTCACATTTTTAATAATATATTTCAAAAATATAACACATTTAATTAATAGATTCAATTTTATCCTCTAGATTTTTCATACGAGGCCAACTCAGATTAATATTTCAGTATTTTGTCATTTCAAAATACCTAGATATTTAATACATTTTATTACTTAATTCAGTAAACTGCAAAGTTTTAAGTTACCAGGGACTTTGGAAAACGATGTTTAGAGGGGCAGGGAGAGGGAAGCAAGCCTCCATCCAGGCCACTCAGCTTAAGTGTAAAATCGCCACAGTTTTTCTGCTGGGGGAAATGCAACTAGCATCCTCCTCTATCAATACACTTATACTTTATCACTGAAAAGCTCTACCACAGATCCTTCATTTTAGTTACATCTATTTATTTACGTTTCAATAATTTTGAGATTTTAAAGCCAATGATTATTATCCAAGGCATTTTCTTTGGCAAATTCTGTAACAGATGTAACTTACTGACTCTCAATGGCCTTAAGATTAACTTTGGAACGCAGTCTATTATTATTCAAAAACACCCTATATTATGGAAACACTAATCTTGTTGCTTAGATACAGCCTGTATTTTTTGGGGGGGTGGGGGTCATTTTTGCCATCTTTCTTTTGAGGAAAGTAGTCTTGGGTTTATTCCATAACATCCTCAAAGAAACTGAGCTTAACCCAGGACTTATCCAAAATCGGATGATATGCACTTTTGTCTTAAGTCAGCCTTCTCTCTCTACAAGTATAGAAATCCCAGACGTCTCCCTTTGTCTCACGTGTCTCCCCCACCTCAACATCCTGTTCACTCTGGGGAAATTCAGTAAATGCCCTGGCTGTCCAGGCATGCTTAATAGACTAACAATAAAGACATTGTAAATCAAACAAAAAGGATAGATCAACAAACATATAGACAAGACTTAATATATCACAGTTCTTTTTCTGGAAATTTCTCTTTATAGCACTGACTACCCTTTAAAGTTATTTTAGCTAAACTCTGTCTGTTCTAAGGCATCACATGGTAATTTTCAAACAAAGCATCAGAGTTCCCCTGCGAGAGAGCTGACAGCTTTAATCCCTCTAGCTGCAGAGTCTTTCCACACCAGAGGTGAAGGATTCGGGGCCTTTTTAGTCATTACAGAATTTTGATCCCTAATACAAATTAGGCATTTTGCAATTTGAACAGAACCCCACATATTTATGACAACAGCACTCTTTTTCCTTGAGCCTGATTTAAGAAAGTATCTTTTAACATTTTAATTTCTTTATAATTTTGCCTTTTAATCAAATTCTTCCCCATTATTGTCTGGCTTGAAAAACATGTTCCTGTTCATTTCAGATCACAAATTCCAAAGCTTGGCACAGGCTTTATGTGCAGTGAATCTCCATACCAAATTTACCAGTGGTCCCCACCTTTACTGTTGATCCCTATCTTTACTGGTGATCAACTTCTTTTCGATCTGGCAAATCTTCTCCAGTCCCTGTTTCAGGCGCCATAAATGCCACAGTCTTTTCACAGCAGGGTTCAGGAATCTAGAGAAGGGCTGCACATAAATGGATAGAGACTAGACAAGAAATAACAATTTGGAAGGTATATGGGGGAACCAGGTGGAGGCTTTACCCTCTAGTGGGGTGACTCCCTGAATATCCAGACCCACACCTTTTTATTTACTGGAAAACACATTGGCCCTTTAGGAATGCAAGCATGCATATCAAAGGTAAAGTTTGGTAAACAGGAAAAGATTATCAGGTTAGGGGAAATGCTTACAGCTGTTCAGCAGCAAGTAATATGTCGATTATCCTTCTGATAAACTTCTCAAATTTATTATGCTAACTACTATTCTTAGCCTCCAGCACACATACACAGAAAAAAATAAACTTTTCTAAAAATAAAATATTAAGCTATTTTAAAATAAACATCCCTTTGTATAAAACATCTTACAAGAGCCTTTAATAAAATAATTTTAATCCAAGAGTATTCTCTCAAGAATATAAAATTCTAGGACTAGGATAAGATTTACAAAGTATTCCCAGAAAAGTAACTTCATCTGCTTTCATGTACTTCAATGTTTAAGCTCAAGGTAAAACCACATGATCAGTAGGTTCGAATCCTTACCTTTTCATTTTTTCCACTTTCATGAACCTCATTAATTATTCTAAAACTCCTGAATTTCAATCCTTTCATAGTTATTAATATTGTCTCTTCAAAATGAACCATAATTTCCTGAAGGCAAAAACCATTATCTTTTTTTAGAAAGTCAGAAACATCGATGAGAGAGAGACATCGAATAGCCGCCTCCTGCACGCCCCACACTGGAGATGTGCCCGCAACCAAGGTACATGCCCCCAACCGGAATCAAACCCGGGACCTCTCGGTCCGCAAGCCGACGCTCCATCCACTGAGCCAAGCCGATCTCGGCAAAAACCATATCTTAATAGTCTTGAAG
Organism: Lasiurus cinereus; assembly: GCA_011751065.1. Classification (NCBI taxonomy): domain Eukaryota; kingdom Metazoa; phylum Chordata; class Mammalia; order Chiroptera; family Vespertilionidae; genus Lasiurus; species Lasiurus cinereus. Next base: position 44,453,112 of record JAAGEH010000076.1, read on the forward strand.
ATCCCCACACATATCTAAAACTACAATAGAGATTCAATTAGGAATTTATTGACTGATTATTTGAGATTGAAATTTTTACCTTTTTAAAGCACATGTTACCTTAACCTTTATATAATCTTTTGTTCTAGTTGATCACATTTGTTAAGAAAATAGGTGGGAATTAAGTGTTTTGAGAATTTTTAATCTGCACCCTGCCATCATAACCTAGCATCAGGTTTAATTTTGTCCTTCTGAGAGAGGTCTAATCGTCAACGAACTCACTAACAGAACTACAAGAGGGACCCTCAGAGTAGGGTTAGCAATGCTAAGTTTATGCATTAAACCCTGCATTATACATATTGCAACTCTGAAATGTAGATGTTTTTATGCTCACTTCTCATACTACTGTGACTAACTAAAGAGAAATTTAAGATTCTTATCTTTTTCATAGAAAGACACAAATAGAAGCCATTCATTTGTTGAAGGTGGAAAGTAATAAATATAATGAATTAAAATGTACTTGGAATATTTTGATAAATATCACTTTAAAAGCATGTGATGAGGGGAAAGAACACTTGAAGAGTTTCAGCAATAAAAGAGACTACTTTTTTATGACTGAAAGATAAATGTATAATTATAAAGGTATATGTAGAGAATTGGGTATTAATCCATGAACATACTTAGTATTTAAAAAAGAAACAGTTTGAGAGAAACACCCATTAAGAATATGTGTGAGCCCTAGCTGGTTTGATTCAGTGGATAGAGCGCCAGCCTGCAGACTGAGAAGTCCAAGGTTCAGTTCCAGTCAAGGGCACATTCCTGGGTTGTGGGCTCGATCCCCAGTAGAAGGCGTGCAGGAGACAGCCAATCTCTCTCATCATTGATATTTCTAACTCTCTCTCTCCCACTCCCTCTCTCTCTGAAATAAACAAAAAATATATTTAAAAAAAAGAATGTGTGAAATAACACATAGTACTATAAATCTGAAAAAATATGAAACTAAGAATATTTCCCATATAAGGAAGAAAATAACATTTATTTAAAAGCTTTTATTGTATTACATGTCTATCTGCTTTCAAAAATACTGGTAAAGATTCTTGTAAACTGCCTCTGAAAAGATTTAATGAAGAGAATTCTCATTATCTTTCAATAACAATTTTAAAATATTACAAGACAGAATTTAAAAGAGAAGGCAAAGGATAAAAGATTAAAACCATCAACAAAATCCATGGCAAAGCTATTAAAGAAATAAGACATCCTGTGAAAATGGAAGCTTTCTAATGATAATTTAAACTTTTAATCTTGGTAAGTATTATGAAAATTTAAAACTAATACATCAATTTACTACATCCTTTCTTAAAAGATAAAAAATAAAAAATAATCAAGCTTTTAGCTTCTTGAGTAGTCTATTTTAACTGATAATTTACATAATAGTCCTGGCTATTTGGCTGGCTGACCTTGAAGTATGATTTTCTTTGTCTTGTTATCCTTTGATAATTTTTAATAATAAAGAAACTAGGACTTACTATTACCTGGGTAATGGAAAGTACCTTCAAAGAAGGATTATATAAATTACACAATAATATAACCACAAAGTTCTGAAAATATAGCTACAAATTAGTGTACCACTAAATTTCTACTAAATTTAAACCATGGTCTTCCTATGGGAGGAATTATATACACTATTATTGTATAATTACTATCTCAGAAGCAGTAAGGTCTGTTTTTATAACTACCTTCTCATAAACACAAGGAGCTTCAATTTTCTTTCAGATGCTATAGTATGTATAACATCTGACTATTATTTTGAAATATATTTTTTATTGATTTTAAAGAGATTGGAAGGGAGAGGGAGAGACAGAGAGAAACACTGATGTGAGAGAGAAACATCCATGCCTCTCATACACACCTGACCAGGATTGAACCCGCAACTTGGGTATGTTCCCTGATTGGAATTGATCTTGCGACCTTCAGTGCACAGGACAACACTCAACCAAGCCACATAGGGTAGGGCCTATAATACCTAACTTTAAAATGTATAAAACAACTTTTAGTTTTACTAAACTAGTCATTCTCTGATTCCCTCGACATTGTTAACTCTAAGACCTCAGCAAGTTCCAAAGTGTCTGACTGAAATCAAAGGCATACAAAACTCAGCTTGATCTAGAAAACTGAACCAAGAATTCTGTACCTCATCACATAATCATGAATTGCAATCAACAGCTGTTCCACTCATCAGCTATTTTAAATCATTTTATATGACTGTAGCAAGACTTAATTCTTTTCTAAGTAAGCATGACAACACTTACACCAAAACTATGCTTTTCTTCAAAATTGTCTCCTTAGAAATCTTAATACTTACTTAACCTATGCAACAACTTGCCAAAAACTTTAGAACTTTCTTTTCCGAAATTTCCATCACAGAAAATTTACTAATCACATAGAGAAATCCCTTTCATTGCTATGCAAACATTGGATTAATACTCTTGGCCTTGTTTTCCCAACTATCCTTCCCACCACCCCCTCTACTCCCATATTTCCTTGTATCTGGCCTCTGCCTTTTCCTTTCTTCTGGTTTTTGAAATCAACACAATGAGAATTTATAAGGTAGGAGGGAACCCTGAAGTGACCCAAGAGAATAGACAGTGGAACAAAAGAAATAAACCTGGATGTTAACAATCATTTTCATGCCTCTTACTTTCTATATCATGGGTAAAAATGTGCAAAAGGCCATAAAAATATTTAAAAATATAAAAAAATATATATTATCTAATGTCCATACTTTCTTTAGAAGGAAATATCTTCCAAGCCAAAAGTTTCCAAGTCAAATGTTCAGGATGATTAGAAAAGGGATATTTCCAAACATTAGGTGTGACTTATATTTTACCTCCTTTCCACCAACACTTGATATCCTATCTTACCACGCTGTTCATCATACATGGCACAAGATTAACTTCCTCCACAAAAGTCTGTGTTCTAAGTTGAGGCCAACTCAAATCACCACCAAGAATGCTCAAATACAAAAATATATATAATAAATATTTCCTGAATATTTATTAGCACAGGTGTCTTTTTATCCCCTACTTTCTAAAATGACAACATATTCTAAGGATATTGGGGTCAATGACCAGAGTAGATAAGAGCAATTTGGTCCATTACTGAGCAATATAACTGAGTAATTAATTTAAATCATGGGTATAAAGAAAAATCTACATTTCTTGAGAAAACAGTTGAAAGATCACTTTAAATAAATAAAAATTAAACTGCTTAATTAAGATTACATTAAAAGGGAGAAAGTTTCCTTTTGTTTTGTTCCTGTAATGCTGCTTTTGTAGATGAAGATCACCTTTTACACCATAATACATTTAACATGGTATATATAAATACCTACACATTCTTTCCAAACCATAAACTCTCCTTACCTGTTAATGGGCAATTAAATAGTATACATGCAGATTCACTTCTGAATGCATTTACCTCAACTAATTTCAATTATCCAAGTGAGACTCATTTAAAACATGAGTTTATTTAAAATATATAAGAGACAAAGCAGATGACCAAGTTTAGGAAAGGAAACTAAAACCAGGCCTTAGAAACAGGACTCCTATGATATGGCAGGGAATTTAGATTTGGAAAGAATAATCCAAGTCAGAGAGCTCAATTATGTTCCTGCCTAGATTTTGAAAAGCAAAGAAAAGGGTCAGAAATAATGAGTAAGTGAAGACTTTCCAAAGTTTTTTCCTTGTTCACATACAAATTTGTCTCTGGGTCCACAGTGGTAAAGGAGCAGGCATCAATTACTCTTGAGTCATAAAATCAGAAAGGTAGTAAGCTCCTGAATAAAGGAGAAGACATAAACCATTCAATTAGCATGACAGAAAAATTAATATTATGACACCACTGAAGTTTTGTAAAAAGGAAACTGAAATGTTTTTAGTAATCAAGAACAATAAATTAACTGCTTGCTGCTCATCTAATCTGAAATCTGTTAAATGTTCAAAAATTATTTCTGTTTTAGAGTTCTTTATTATTGTTGGTTTAAAACATATATGAAAATATATAAGGACTCATGTTTGTTTGTAATTTTAATCCCCCTACCCTATTTTTCCCACAACTATAAAATCACTAATGAGATTTCAGGGGGGAAAAAAAAAGCTTTGAGGTTCAGACTTTGTAATTGTATATTTTTAGAAACATCTATTCATGTTTCCATGTTTTGGCAGTTTGTGTCTGGACACCTTCATTTTAAGGTTTAGTATAACAGAGTCTATCAACACTTTCCCAATTACGAAGAAAAATAAGTAGAAAAGTTCAATTAGGTAATAGTACAAATTATCAAGTCTCTCAGGAATCAATTTTCTTAAATAACTGAAAACATTTTGCCAAAGAAACCTGAAATACTGATTTGAAAGAATATATGCACCCCTATCTCTGCAGCATTATTTACAATAGCCAAAATTTGGAAACAGCTGTGCCCATCAGCAGATGAGTGGATAGAAAAGCTGCAATACATTTACACAATGGAATACTACTTGGCCATAATGAAGAAGGGAATCTTACCTTTTACTACACATAATAGACCTGGAGAGTATTATGCTAAATGAAATAAGCCAGTCAGAGAAAGACAAGTACCATTATGATTTCACTTATATACAGAATCCAATGAACAAAATCTATATATATAAAAGCCTAAACAACTGGAATGACCAGAATGACCGGTTGCCATAATGCACACTGACCATCAGATGCTCAACATAGGAGCTGCCCCCTGGTGGTTAGCGCACTCCCACAGCCAACCTCCCCTGCCGGCTAACCTCCCTTGGTCCCTCCCCCAGCTCCAGGGATGGGATAGGCAACCCGAGATGAATGGCAGCAGATGCAGCCCCTTTCCCAGAAGGACCGATGGCCAGCTCCCTCCTTGGGGCCAGCTGCCAATCTCCTGTGCCCCATCCCTCTCCCTGGCTGACAAGTCCCAATCTGCCTGTCACCCTCCCACTGCAGTGGCAGCATAGCGGCAAGTGGAGGAGAAGCGGGGAAGGCAGAGAACTGCATGGAGGCAGAGTACTAACGATGGCGGCATCAGCGTCCAGCATCCATTCCTTCCACATCCAGCCCAGCAACTGTCACCTCCTCTCTGGCCTGGCCCTGATTGGCCCTGATAGCCAGCCAAGCCTAGGTATCCCCATCCAAGCACGAATTTCATGCAGCAGGCCTCTAGGAAACTAATAAAGTTGAGATAGACTCATGAGTACAGAGAACAGAATAAAAGCGTCACAAGGAAGGGGGTTGGGAGCTGGGTGAGAAGCATGAAAGGATTAAGCAAAGAAAAAAAAAATGATTCATGAACACAGACAACAGTATGGTGATTGCCAGAGGGAATTGGGGAAGTAGAAGAAATTAAAGGGTGGATGAATAGCAATGGAAGGAGACTTGACTTGGGGTGACAAATACACAATATATAGATAATGTATCGTAGAATTATATACCTCAAACTTTCATAATTTTCATTAACCAATATGCATTTGTCAGCCACCTTTTTGAAGAGCTAATTTTGGTGACAACCATCTTAATGTAAAGTGGCAACAGAAAAATTAGGTGAGATACTCATTCATCCAATAAGAGTCATCCAAATAATGAGTGTGCACTTTCTTTAATAGTATGTGACTTACATTCAGTGACATGTATCAGCCTCAACTGAAAAGCAAAATAATCACTTTCAGGTTTTTCAATAGAATTAACTTCAGAAAGCAATGTAATTTTAAAGCATAACATATCTGGCTTCTAAATAATAAAACCTATAGTTGATCCCTGGCTGGTGTTCTAAGTAGTTAGAGTGTTGGCCTGAGAATGGAAGGGTCTTGGATTTGATTTCTGCTCAAGGGCAACTATCTGGGTTACAGGTTTATCCCTGGCCTCAGATGGGGCACATGTAGGAGGCAAGCAATCAATATGTCTACCACCTTTCACTCTCTCACTTTCTCTTTCTCCCCCCCCCCTCATACACACTCTCTCTAAAAATTAATGGGGAAAATATCCCAGGTGAGGATTAACAAAAACAACAACAAACAAACAAACAAAAAACTGTAGTTGAGCCTGGGGGGGGGGGGGGAAATAACCTAAATTCAAAATTATATAACAGGCACCTTTTATTCAGGTTAATCATCTATATATAAGCCCATCTAAAAGCCTAAGTGACCGTCGCAACCCAAACAACCAAACAGATGACCAAAAAGGCTATGTGGGCGACCAAGCCAGCAGGGGCAACCAAATGACTGAACAGAGGGCTGCATGGGACAACCAGGCCGGCAGGGGGGTTAGTGATGGACAACCAAATGACTGAGCAGCGGGCTGTGTGGGGAGACCAGGCCAGCAGCAGGGGCAGTGAGGGGTGACCAAACAACTGAGCAGCGGGCTGCGTGGGGTGACCAGGCTGGCAAGGGGGCTAGTGAGGGGCAACCAAATGACGGAACATCAATCAAAAGACCAGGCTGGCAGGGGTGACAGGAGTGACCAGGCCAGTAGGGAGGGGGCAGCAGTGAGAGGCACCCAGACTGTCGGGGGGGAGGGGGAAGGGGCGGGGGAGGGAGGTAGTTGGGGATGACCTGGCCTGCAGGGGGAGGTAGATGGGGGTGATCAGGCCATGGGGGGGGGGGGGAGTTAGGGATGATCAGGTAAGCAGGCAGGTGAGCAGTTAGGAGCCAGTGGACCCAGGATGTCCCAGATTAGAGAGGATGCAGGCTGGGCTGAGGGGAACACCCCACCTCCATGCATGAATTTCATGCACCAGGCTCTAGTCTATAATAATAAAAACATAATAATGCTAATTAGACCAGGCAGCCGAACAACCTTCCGGACATCCTTCCAGATAACCTTTGGGATAAACCTGGGGCTGCGAGGGCCAAGGCAAGCTGCCACGGCTGCAAGGGCAGAGTCCCTTGCACCTATTTTGTGCATCAGGCCTCTAGTTTAATCAATATAAACTTAAGCAAATATAAAACAATACCAACAAGAACAATTTTAGTTTAAAAAAAAAACACAGAACAATGTAGTAGAAATAATATATGTACAATGAATACTTAGGTATAAAATTACACCTTCAAATATTTGTATTAAAGTTAAAATGTTAAATTCAAAGAGAAAAGTAAAAACAAATACAAAAAGGCAAGAGAATGTCAAAGAACCTTGTAGAAGGATTAAGAGGGCAGTTCACTTAAACCTAACAACAAAATTTATAGCCTACATGTAAAGGAAGCAAAGGTCAAGTCTCAAGAAAATGGTATCTCCTAGAGTAAAATAGTAAGAGAAATTACAGTCTTTCAAACTGTGATTCTACTAGAATTGAAGGTAACTAAACATCTAATGAAACTATTACAATATTTTTTGTTACACTTCACCTTTTTTACAAGATACTCCCATGTACATTAAATGGGGTGACAGACAATGAAGCAGCACTTCACTCTCATTTTGAAGACTGGTACTTGACATTTTAAGACATTTGCACAAGGGTACAATGTTTGTCTTAGAGACAGAAATCCAACTCTAAGTCTTTATTTTGTATTACTATTAAGTAGTAATTAGAATTAACTGTTTATCATCTTTGCACTGTATTATTGTTTACTAGGGGCCCAGTGCATGAATTCATGCATCTTGAAAGGAACTGTAGGCCATGAGGCTGCAGTGGGCATAAGAGTAGGTCTTGATCTATCCTCTGCACCACCCCCTGGATCCTACTGCTGCGGCTCCTAGTCCCCTATGTGCTGGCAGCCCCATTCTCACTGCTGCTGCTACCACACACTGAGAGCGCTAGTTCCACTCACACCTGCTGACAGCATGGAGCAGTTGGGGCTGGCACCAGAAGTGGGTGCTGCTCACACCTGCTGATGGCGCTGAGCAATTGGGACTGGCACCGGGCACTAGCAACTTGTGAGTGTCAGGTGAGACTGTGGTGCACAAGAGCAAAAAGTTTTCAGTAACTACCAGAGGCTTGCCCCATGACAGTGACCAGCTCCCTGCCTTGGTCTGGCGCCCCTGCTCACATGCTCCACCATCCCGCCATGGCCAATGCCCACCAAGTTCCATGCTCTGCCACCTGCTGCCAATGCCTGTGATGTTCCACGTGCAACCCCTGGTGGTCAGTGCCCATCATAATGACTGGTTATTTGGTTGTTTCATTGTTTGATCTATTTATATATTAGGGATATATAGATATATATATAGATATATATATAGATATATATATATAGATATATATAATGTGTGTGTGTGTGTGTGTGTGTGTCACTATAATTCCTTGGGGGTAGACATTATATTTGCCTCTAGCCAGTTTTGCAGCACCATCACCTGACACTGTAACCTATATAATAAAAGTCTAATATGCTAAGTGTTGGTTGTCCAGTTGTCCATTCAACCAATCAAAGCATAATATGCTAAAAATACACTAAGGCCACTCAACCGCTTGCTATGACATGAACTGACCACCAGGGGGAAGAGTCTCTGGTAAGTTAGCTTTCTGATGAAGTCTGGCCAATGGGGACTGAGTAAGATGAGCCAAAGATGCCCTGGTGCCCTCCCACGGTCCCTCCCAGTTGGCCAACTTCCCAAATCTCTCCTGGGCCCCGATCATGCACTGATGAGTCCCTCAGCCTGGCCTGTGCCCTCTCGCAATTGGGACCCCTTGGGGGATGTCAGAGAGCTGGTTTCAGCACAATCCCACAGGCCAGGCTGAAGGATCCCACTGGTGCACAAATTCATGCACCGACCCTCTAGTTTTATTATAAGTGTTCAAAAAATGTCTGTTAATGGACATGTATAAAAGTACTCAAAGTAACCTATTAAATGAAGAACTCATTTAATTATTTTTACAATACACATATACAAAACCCTCACTAACAGACTCAATTAAATAGGCATCCCAGGCAGCCATGTTTGTACCAGTTAACAACAATCATGTCTCTAATCCCAACTAACTGAATCAGACATGGGCAGCCAATCCAATCCACTGGCTTATTGATCACCAAATGTTCTCATTTGCAAATTTAAACCACAAGGCAGACAGAAAGAGTGCTTAAGCTAGACATCTTGTGCATTTACTCAATGTGGTAAATAAGGAAGCTAGTCAGTGAAAGGACAGGAGCAAAAAGCAGACATCACCTGGGAATGTGAATTCAAAGAGACTCTTTGTCCCCTACAGTGCAGAGAAAACAGACTGTTCCAATTTTTAATTCCTATAAGAACTGTATTCGTTTACATGTTGCACTTCTGCGATTTAAATATCTTTACTTGAACCAGCCTAAACGGGTCCTTTTTTGAAAGCACATGAGCCTTTACTATAACAATTTTACACTCCCACAGCTACTTTCATTCTCCACAAACAACTAAATATTCTTGAGGTTTCAATTAGCAGCTATACACAAATAATTCTAAAACTGTTCTACGCACCAAATGTTTCACAGATTTGGAAAACACCTAGTACTATAATAAACTATCAACCTAGAATAAAAAACAAAGCTATAACATCACAAATTAGTGTGTTAAAATTCTGAAGTCAATAACTATCATCTAGGTTAACAGAAAAAAAAGTACGAGAATAATTAGGATAGATATGTTTCATGTAGATGTTTCATGTACATAGCATCTTTTTTCATTTGCTTGGTGGTTTTGAGATTCAACCATACTATATCCATATTGTGGTATAATTTTTAAATCTATTCACCAGTTGATAAATACTTAGATTGCTTCCCATTTGGTATTATTATGAATAGAGCTCTATGAACATCCTGGAAAAAAAAATGTGTATGTATGTTTTCATTTCTCTTGGATAAATTCCAGGGATTGGGAATGTTGGGTCATATGGTAAGTGCATGTTTGACTTTATTAAATAAAAATATATAAAGCCAAACTGTGCTCCAGGGTGGCTACATCACTTTTTTCACTCCTACTTACAAAATGATCGTTCCAGTTGTTCCACGTCCTCAGCAACATTTGGCATCTGATGGTATCACTTGTTGCTATTGTTGTTGTTTTTTAAAGTATTACATATAGTATTACATGTGTCTCCTTTTGCCCTCACCCCCTTCCACCCCTACTCCCCAGCACATGCCCGCACCCACCCTAGTGTCTATATCGGTTATGCTTTAATTTAGCCATTCTAATCAGTGTGCAGTATATCTCAGAGTGTTTTTAATGTCCGTTTCTCTGAAATCAATGTTAATGACACTGAATATGTTCACAAGTATTGTTGGCCTTTCATGTATCTTTGATCAAATGTCTAGATCAGGAGTGGGGAATCTTTTTTCTGCCAAGGGCCATTTGGATATTTATAGCATCATTCGCAGGCCATACAAAATTATCAACTTCAAAATTAGACTGCTAGCCTGTCCAGCATGGCTCAGTGATTGAGCATCAACCTATGAACCAAGAGGTCATCAGGGTTCAATTCCTGGTTAGGGCACATGCCCAGGTTTTAGGCTCAATCCCCATTGTAGAGTGTACAGGAGGCAGCTAATTGATGATTCTCTTTCATCATTAATGTTTCTCTCTCCCTCTCCTTTCCTTTATGAAATCAATAAAAATATATTTTTTTTAAAAAGATTATTGTCCCTCTTTTAAAAGAATTAGCCTTGGTCAAAATTTCATTAACTCACCCCTAATGCCTTGGCAAGGCCAAACCAAATGATATTTCGGGCATTATATACAGCTCTCGGACCAAACATTTCCCATCCTTATTCTAGATTCTTTACTCCCCCTTTTAAATAAATAAATAAACAAACAAACAAACGAGTGTTATCTTTTTTTGTGTCTCTTTGTATATCAAAGGTAGATTCAAAACTGACCAAAATGCACACACTCAAAACAAAGCTACAAACTTAAAGTCTTTCTGTGTTGTGTGTGTGTGTGTGTGTGTGTGTGTATGTGCGCACGCGCACGCCCGCGTAGCTTTTCTCCTAATTTTTTTTAATTAGCCATTTTCTGATTATAGTTTCTCTTTTTTTCCCTCTCTATATAATATACCTATCCCAAAAGAACTTCTGCAATGATGCAAATGTTCTGTATCTTCAATGTTCAATATGACAGCCACTAGCCACGTATAGCTGTTGAGAACTTGAAATTCAGCTAGTGCAGTGGTCGGCAAACCACTCTGTTGACTAATGAGTTTGCCAACCACTGAGCTACTTCAAAGAAAGAAACTGCATTTTTAATTTTATTTAATTTTAATGATTTTAAAATTTAAAGTATGTCCTTTTGGGGGCCAGGGGTTTGATCTATGGAGTTTCCCACACTTGGAACTTTTCTAACTATAACTCCTTCCTATTAATTAACATTTTCCTCTTCTGTTTTTTTCTATATTTTAAATGATGAATTTAGCTGCTTGATCAGATTGAGGTTCAATTCTTTTTTTAGGGAGAGACAAGACTATTTCATGAGGAATATTTTGTCTTCTATCAGAAGATAAGCTTTCCAGATGTCTTTTCTTGATAATATTAGTATCCATGATGTTCAATGGTTCCATTCATTAATATATTAAGGCTTGTAAAATGATATTTTAATTTTATAATCCTTCCCCATTTGTTAGCTAGAATAGTTCTATAGAAATAAGCTTCCCTCATCTACTACTTAATTGCCCAATGGTGTAGTTCTTATAGGAAAAGCAGGAGAAATGCTCAATTCTTTTCTTCTATTTTCAACTTTTAAATATAATAATCGGTTCATTAACATCCTCTACCAGCCATTTTTTTAAGTCAAATGAACTCATCTATTTAAACATACAGTTGTGTCTCAACCCATTATAGATATTATCTTCACTGATGTTCATATTGTCCCATTTTCTGCCACTAAGAAACTGTTCAAGTTGCACCCTAAGTCTTTCTGACAAAACCTCAGTTGTCTTTGAAGCCTCCTTATTATCTGGTACAAAATGTTGTTTCAGGCTTTTCTTGTACATTTTCTGGCTCAATTATGAAACCAACCATTTTTTCAAAGTATCTCTGATTACTTTTAGTGAAAATAACATATACAGACCTCAATTTAAATGCCAGAAAAAGCAAACCTCTTTTTTTTTTTTAACTTAATTCTAAACTTTTAGCAAAATTGTTACTTGTTGCCGAGACCGGTTTGGCTCAGTGGATAGAGTGTCGGCTTGCAGACTGAAAGGTCCCGGGTTCGATTCCGGTTGGGGGCATGTACCGTGCTTGCGGGCACATCTCCACAGTGGGGTGAGCAGGAGGCGGCTGATTGATGTCTCTCTCTCTCATCGATGTTTCTGACTTTCTCTCTCCCTTCCTCTCTGTGAAAAATCAATAAAATATATTTGAAAAAAAAATTACTTGTAATTAGCTATATGTCTGCCATAACCCTACTATTATATAGTAACTAGAGGCCCAGTGCACGAAATTTGTGTACAGGTAGGAGCCCTAGGTCTGGCTGGCGATCAGGGCCAATCAGGGCCTCTCCAGCTGCCATTCAGGGCCTTCCTTTGTTCCATGCCACCGCCTGGTGGTCAACGCATATCATAGCGAGTGATTGAACTCCTGGTCTCCCAGTCAAACTCCCGAGGGGACACTTTGCATATTAGCCTTTTATATATATAGACTAGAGGCCAGTGCATGAAAATAGTGCACTTGGGGGGATCTCTTAGCCCAGCCTGTGCCCTCTTGCAGTTTGGGAGTCCTTGGGCGATGTCCGACTGACAGCTTAGGCCCACTCCTTAAGCCATCAGTCAGACATCCTTAGCGCTGCAGTGAAGGCAGGAGAGGCTCCTGCCACCACCATTGTGCTTGCCAGCCATGAGCCTGGCTTCTGGCTAAGCAGCGTTACCCCTGTGGGAGCACAATGACCACCAGGGGGCAGCTCCTACATTAAGCATCTGCCCCTTGGTGGTCAGTGCATGTCATAGCAACCATTAATTCCACTGTTGGGCCGAAACCAGCTCCCCGACATCCCCCAAGAAGCCCCAGATTGAGAGAGGGTGCAGACCAGGCTGAGGATCCCCAACAGTACACAATCGGGACTGGGGAGGGATGTGGGAGGTTAGCCAGCCAGAGAGGGCTCCAGGGCATGTCCAGCCCATCTCACTCAGTCCCGATCAGCCAGACCCCAGCAGCAAACTAACCTACTGGTTGAAGCATCTGCCCTCTTGTGGTCAGTGCATGTCATAGCGACTGGTCAACCAGCTGACTGTCTGCCCCTTAGTGGTCAGTGCATGTCATAGCAAGCAGTTGAGAGGCTTTAGCATATCATTAGCATATTATGCTTTGGTTGAATAGCCAACTGGACAACTGGACACAATATATTAGACTTTTATTATATAGGTTAATCAAAAAAGTAGACTTTGGTTACTACCATATTTTATTTGTTTAACATATTCACACAGGTATAGAGCTAGGCGGACTATGTTTAATAGGTCATTCAGTATTTTTCAGGATGACATTATAATCATCTGAAATCACCAAAAGAAATTCCAATTGACAATCATTAAAATACCCACAATCCACAGATATTTTCTTTCTCAAAAGAGTATAATTATTTACAAAGTACAGAAGTATAATTATTATTATGCTAGGGGCCCAGTACACAAATTCATGCACCTTGAAAGGAACTGTAGGCCACAAAGTTGCAGTGGGCACAAGGGTGTGTCTCAGCCCATGATCGGTACCCACACCTTGCCCCTTCCACTGCGGTCACCAGTCCCGTCTGCCGGGAGCCCCGCTCCTGCCGCCACCACTCCCACGTGCTGACAGTGCTGGCCCTGCTTGCACCCACTGATGGCGTGGAGAATTGGGACTGGAGCCAGCAGCAGGTGCAAGCAGGACTGGTGCCATCAGCGGGTGTGAGCAGGGGCTGCTGCCTCAATTGCCCTTCAGGAGCAGTGGAAGGTGGAGAAGCTTTCAGGGGTCATTGGGGCCAGCAGCAATGCTGCTGAGTGATTGGGACTGGCACTGGGCACCAGCAGTGGGTGCAAGCAGCAGCTCGGCGCCAGCAGAGGGTGCAAGCAAGGACGGTGGCAGCAGCAGGTGCAAGCACCAGGCAGGACCGCAGCACATGGTAGCAAAGAATTTTCAGTAACTACCAGGGGCTTGCCCCAATGACAGCAACCAGCACCCCGCCTTGGTCTGGCACCACTGCTCACCTGCTCCACCATCCCGCCACAGCCGACACCTGCCATGTCCCACGCATATCCCCTGGTGGTCAGCACATGTAATAGTGACTGGTTGTTCATTTGTTCTGCCATTCAGTCTATTTGCATACTAGGGTTTTATATAGAGATAATTATATATTTTAAATGTACCATTTAGTAGCAAATTCAATGACTTGAATACAGCTTTAATTTTTGCTTTAGATTGAATTTTTGTCAACTATAGATAAAAGCATTTTGATAACTAATATTTTTAATGACCTGTTACTATACCCTGACGATCTGAGATCATGGCATGAGCTAGATGCTGGTACATAAATTCAAATGTCTAAATGAATTTGAATTTAATCCATTAATCACAAAGATAGCTATATACATGTTATCTTCCATTTCAAATAAGCTAAAGCACTGACCAGTTTGGCTCAGTGGATGGAACATCAGCCTGCAGACTGAAAGATCCCAGGTTCGATTCCAGTTATGGGCATGTACCTGGGTTGCAGGCACATCCCCAGCAGGAGGCAGTTGATTGATGTTTCTCTCTCATCTTATGTTTCTAACTCTTTATCCCTTTCCCTTCTTCTGTGTAAAAAAATCAATAAAATATATGAAAAACAAATAAGCTAAAAATTTTTTGCTGTAAAAGGTCCAATAATTTATCAGCATTGAAAATATTTTTTAAAAAGAAAATCTGGGGGGACACTCACAAAATTAAACCAAATATATTTCAAGGGTATCACTATTCACAATTAAATAGCTAGAAGTCTAATGTTTTAGCAAATGTATTTAACAAATACATTCTGTAAATGATCAAACTATAAAAACAAGATAATATCTAAATAAATTTTTTTGTAAAATCTTACCCTGCAAGTTTAGTCAATGATAAACTTATTGACTAAAAATCATCTAGGAAGCAAATCCAAGCAAGGGGCTAATATAGAAGAATATGAAATAAATTAATATATACAGACATTCATACATATCTCATCTATAATCATTTCTATAGATGAATTGACTGATGAATGGATGGGCAGATAAATGGATGGAAGGAAGGGAAGAAGGACGGAAGGGAAGAAAAAAGGAAGAAAGAATTTATATTGACACTTCAAATTCCAATTAAACATTACAGAATTTCTTCCTTCTAGCCTTCCCCCTTTTTATATTTAAAACTCCCTCTTCCAACATTAAGAAATCTGGCTCCCATTACCCATATAATCTTCATTTGCCTATTTGCTCAATCTTGGTTTACAGACAAAGTACAGTAGTTTTGGATTTGTAAACCCATACCTCTGCATAAAAAAGGAAAGCCTACAAAGCAGAGTTCAATGTAGGCAGAGTTCAATATTTTTTTTTGAATTATTATTGTCTTCAAACCTGAGGCTATATAGTCCAAAACTGTGTTCAAAAAAGTTATTTGAATGAGTTTGTCCCCCAACCCACATGTAATTGTTATTTATTTGAAATTGGTTAAGTTCGTTTGTCTCTATTTTAGTCCATTTTCATATTTTCTCCAACTTCACAGATTTTTTAAGTGTGAAACATTATCATAGTTCCAAAATCAGAACCATGAAAAAAGTTATACTCAATAATGTCACAACCTCCTCCATTCCTTTAATCCCATTCCAATCCCTCTTTCATTCCACCCTGTTCTTACTCACTGTGTCTGTGGTTACTGATTTTCCTTCCTATATTTCATTGCAGATATATATTTTCTTATGTTGTCTTCTTTCTTATAGAAGGCAGTAGAATGTAGATGCTCTTTTGCATTTTGCTTGTGGTTTTTAACCAAAAAGTATCCTAGAAATCACTCTGTATCAGGTTTCCTCGTTCTTTTACATGTCTGCACTGTGTGAATATACCAGTTTATTTACTCACTCTCCTCTATATTGACATTTAAGTTGTTTCTAACATTTTGCAATTACAAACAATGCTGCAATGAACAGTCTTTTTCTATATGCATTCTTGTATTGCTAGAGGTGACTCTTCGGGGTAAATTTTCAGAAGTAGAACTGCTAGGTCAAAAATAAATGCATATGCACTTTTGTTTTATACTGCATAAGTGCCTTCCAAAAGAGTTGTATCAATTTACATTCTCATCATCAAGGTATAGTAATGAGTCACAGACATTTTAGTGATGGGGGGGGGAGACTTATTAATCCCAAAGGATGGATAACTCACTTCTTATAATAACTTCATTGAGATATAATACACATACCACACAATTCACATACTGAAAGGGGACAATTCAATAGTTTTAGTATATTCACAGTGTTGCAACTATCAAATCACCAACATCAACTTTAAAACATTTTCATTATTTACATCCCTAAGAAACCCATATCCATTAACAGCCATTCCCCATCAGTCCCCTTCTATCCTAACCATGAATCTACTTTTTATCATTATAGATTTGCCTATTCCGCATATTTCATAATTGGAATAATACAATATGCGTTCTTTTATGATTGGCTTCTTTCACTTAGCATGTTTTCAAGGTTCATCCATGTTGTAACATACATCAGTATTTTGTTTCTTTTTTTTATAGCCCAATAATACTTCATTGTATGGATATGTAACATTCTATGCACTCTTTGGTTGGATCTTTAGCTTTTTACTTTCTGGCTATTATGAATAATGCTCCTATAAACACTTATATAATAGTTTTTGAATGGACATGTTTTCAACTCTCTTGGGTGTATACTAAGAAGTAGAACTGCTGGGACATATGGTAACTCTATGATTACCCTTCTGAGGAACCATCATATTGTTTCCCAAAGCTTGTATCATTTTACATTCCCTCCAGCAGGATTAACTCACTTTTGCTGTTGTTAATCCGCACCCCAAGTTATTTTCCCCATTGATTTTTTTTATGTCATGTAATCTATTTTTAATTCATATCTTTCTCTCAAATACTGCAATTCACTGTTGAAAATTCTTTTCATGATGATAAACAAAGACACAAGTATTATAAATATTTAAAAAGGAAAATGTATTGCTTCAAAGAGGCCTGTTATCTAGTTCTTAAAGCAGACTTATTCTCAGTAAAGAGAAGGAATCTGTTTAAAATTTCTCAAGTTGTAGATATCTGTTTTAAATGTTACGAAAGCATGGCATGGATTTACCTGGTAATAACAGATTCAAACACCGAATGTGAAAGATTTCATATGCTCTAAATCAGTGGTTCTCAACCTTCCTAAGGCCGTGACCCTTGCATACAGTTTCTCATGTGGTGGTGACCCCCAACCATGAAATTTTGCTACTGTTATGCATCGTGATGTAAATATCTGCATTTTCCAAAGGCGACCCCTGTGAAAGGGTCGTTCGACCCCCAAAGGGGTCGCGACCCACAGGTTGAGAACCTCTGCTCTAAATAAACATTAAGAAAAGCAAAAATAAGAACATTTCTATATTACTGCCTATTCTGTCAAATGTTAATTTATCTTTATTCCACGATACCAGGACACTTGACCATTTTTCTAACCTCTGATGAGAAGTGCCAAAACAATGCTTATTATTAATGCATTCATTCATTAAATTAATAATGATTTTTTTTCTTTATTAAGGTATTACATAGGTCCTTATCCCCCCTTTACCCCGGCTCGTGCCCTCAAACTGCTAGTGACTGTGTCCACTGGTTATGCTTATATGCATGCATACAAGTTCTCTGGTTGATCTCTCCCTCTCCCTCCCCCCAACCTCCCTGCCTTCCCTCTGAGGTTTGAAGGTCTCAAGGTCCTTCCCATATTCAACCAATTCTTTAACCTTACTTTCTGTATATAAGCTCAGCCTCTACAGATCCATTGATTTTTAAAGAGAGTGGAAGAGATAGAGGAAAAGAGGGAGGGAAGGACGGAGGAAAAATATGAATTGGTTGCATCTCACAGGCACCCTTGACCAGGAATCAAATTCACAAACTATTTAATCCAAAAGCTGGCACTCCAACCACTGAACCACACTAGCCCAGGCAGAATAACTCACTTTTTAACTTGACTTATTAACTCACCTATTCTAGTTCTAATAACTAGAACAAACAAAACAATTCTGAATAAAATCACGTGTAATCAGGTCATTGTTGAATCAGATTAGTTAACTTCCTTGTGCTATCATTGACCTAAAAATTAATCAGTAATGCATATACATACATGAGTGTATAATGTAACAGTTGTGAGTTAATGTGGAAGCATTATAGCACATGATAGTTTGTATTCATATTAAGTACATATTCTGTTTTATATAGTCCAGATTAAATTCCTCCCAAAAAATATCTCTTCGCACATATGTAGAATATACATGCCATATAAAAACCACAGTTAGCCGATACCAGTTTGGCTCAGTGGATAGAGCGTTGGCCTGCGGACTGAGGGGTCCCGGGTTCGATTCCGGTCGGGGGCATGTACCTTGCTTGCAGGCACATCTCTAATGTGGGGTGTGCAGGAGGCAGCTGATCGATGTCTCTCTCTCGATGTTTCTGACTTTCTATACCTCTCCCTTCCTCTCTGTGAAAAATTAATAAACTGTATTTTAAAAAAAACAGTTAATAAGGATAATTTTATTCATTAAAATAATGTTGGCCTTTCCAATCACCTGACTTTTGCATTCACATGCCTAATGAATCCATTTACCTTGAAAGAATCCATTGAAAAGTATAACTTGCTTCTAACGGAATATAACAAGACAGAGTTAATGAATATTCCCTTTCCTGCGATCAAAGACATGATTTCTTATGTTAAAGTTCTGCTATTGTCTTGGGAAAGACTGTGTTTCTTAACTTGCCTTCCATAAGCATCTTAACAGTCAGTCTTGGTGAGAGAGATAGTGGAGTTTTAATTAAGATAAATACAGAAAGAAAAGGGGTGAGAAATCCCACTTTTTTTTTTAACCCCAGGGATTTGTGGGAAGAAGAGAAAGGACCAGATGAAGTGGTAAGATACAAGTCCCAAACTCTTCTCTTCCTTTATTTTTAAAGGTTCTTTATAGTTTACGGATATTAGTCATTTATCTGTGATATGTAATGCAAATATCCTGCCAGCTATATATCTGTTTTGATTTTATTAGTTTTTTTGCCATACAAAAAGTCTTATTTTAAATTTTTATATACTCAAAAATTTATCACTTTTTCCTTTTGTTGAATCTGAATTTTGAGTCATAAAGAGAAATCCTTCCTTACACCCAGATTACAAAAGAATTCATTCCTGTTTTCTTTCATATCCATATAGTTTTATTCTTATATTAAGATAGCTGGTAACATTTGCTGTTTACTTTTCTATATGATGTGAAATATAAATTAATTTTTTCCAAATGATTAACCACTTATTTAAAAGTCCATCTTTACCCCAGTGCTCTGAAATGCTACGTTTATCATGTACTAAATGTCCATGTTCTTGAGTCTATATCTTAATTTTCTTATTCTACTCCACTGTCCTATCTGCATTATATTAAACAAAAATCTAATCTGCAAAATGACATAGACAAAATGTAGTATAAGATTCCTCCCATCTACATCTAACTTTTAAAAAGAAACTTAGACCATATTCATAATTAAAAAGAAACAATTAGACCATTAAGTGACTAATTGTTCAAATCATATACAATGGACAATGACTATTTAGACTAGTTATATAAGGAAACTAAGGCACATTAGGATTTGCTGGTTCACAAATACTATCTTAAAATTTTGTCCATCATCGATAATTAACAGAACCATACAAATAGATACTGACTTAGTATGATAGGCAAAATTATTTAATTAATAGATTTTGACAGTTTTCTTAACCTCAGGCATAAATATTTCATACCTCCTCCATATCTTTCAATATCAATTTTATCTTGATATTCATAGGTTTATTATTAAATTTAATAAGTCACATAGAGTAGTAAAATAAATATAACAGCATTATTTTTATATTTCAAAACAGAAATCATGCCGATAACCTACATACTTCATTTTCTCTCTACTATGAGCTGTACTTAATCTTAGCCAAGCTCATTCCCTCCCCCTGTTCATTTGACTTGATCCATCTTCCTCTCACCTATTCAAGCAATTCTTACTCTCCCTCCTGTATCATCAATTATTTTTCTTTCTATTAACTCATTCCCATGATCCTATAACATGCTATTAACTCTCAATTTTTAAAAAGATTGAACAGTAAAAAATCTACTTCTGATGCACCACTTCCCACTACCACACAGCTTTCCCACAGGAGCACTGAAGAGTCTATACTTGCAGTCTCTAAATTCTTTACTTCCATTCTCCCAAAACCCCGCAGTACACTATTGTACCCTCCACTCCACTACAATTGTTTCTTTCAAAGTCACCAATGAGCTTTATATTGTTTAATCAAGTGGTCAACTTTTAATCCTCATCTTAATTGACCTATCAGCAGCATTTAATTGTTCATAAAACTGTTTCTTCCTTGAAACAGAATCTTCATTGCCTTCCACAATACCACACCTGTCTGGTTTTCCTCCTGTATTTCTGAATATGTCTTTTCAAGTCTCTCTTGATCATTACCAACCCTAAAAGTTAAAGTACATACACAGTCTTTTGATCTCTTTAACTATATTCACTCTAATTCCCTATAGAAGTCAGCAAAAAGTCAAGAGTGCCACAGTGAAGAAACAGACACATCTGGTCCTTGGCAAACACAGTTCTGTCAATCCTCTTCATTCAGTAAACAAGATAGATTTGTAAACAAAGAAGACTGAGAGAGAGCCATGAGTTTCAGGAACTACAAAGAATCCATCAAAGTAATAATTTATTATGTTCCATCTAGTACTAGAGAATGTCCTAAAAGATACTTTTTAGTCAATCAATCCAGTGTCTACTCTCAAGGACAATTTTTCCCCTTTACATTTACAGAAAGTTTTCTTTACACCAGGACAGGCTAGAAGGTATTCAAAAGAATGTTCTTTATCAAGGCATATTAGAATTGAATGCAGTAATCCCTATCAATAATTATAAATTCAAATAAACTTAATCCATTTTATACCAAAAGTATGTTATTTAATACATCTTTAATCCACAATAAGTTGGCTTTAAAGTTCAGGTAATACATTTACTATAAACAAATCATTTATTTGGATTCAGGCATGGGCAAAATTTATAGTTGTGAGCACACAAAATAGTTTATTCTTGTATTTTTATTACTTTTGTATTATTTTCTATATGAATAACAGTGAATCTACCTTTGCTCACCCCTGTATGTTCTCAAATCTTGCTACTACATGAGAAAACAAGTGTTTAAAAAGTTTGAATATCAAAATCACCTGAAGAAGCAATGACATACACAGTCCATGTATCTCACAGTCACACATCAAAGTGACTGCAAACAATTATACCCAGAGGCAAAGAAAGAAATATACTACAAAAAGAACTTCAATTGGGGGAATAAGGACACATACGTAATACCACAATCAATAAAGAAATTTAATTTAAAAAAAAAGAACTTCAAGCCTATGCACTCTTCTCAACCAGGAGAAATGAAACTAGGCCTACTTTCATATATCAACACGGCCTCTGATTTTATCAAGGCTTACCTACTTCACTAAACCTAGGAGGTCAGTTTTTAGTTGTTTAGATTATAAAGCAGAACAAAGATTATACAGCATAGTAAAAGCCAAAAATTGGCCATACCTGTTAAAAATTGACAAGCTAAGAAATAACTATAGGTAAAAAAAAAAAATGAAAATAAAAATGCCACTATATAAATGCACAGTAATCAGAAAAAGATCTACATAGTCTCAAATAATGTTATCGAACTTCTTTTTTCTTTTCCAACGAAGCCTATGTGTCACATCATTAACTGAATTTTCTCCTGTTTGATACTGTTTGTTTTTGTTTTTACATAGTTACATTCTAGTCTCTCTCTTCTTATTTCTGAAATCTTTTCCTTAAGGTGAATACAAATGATTGTCTCCAATGCCAATCTTTCTTTAAAAGAAGCTAACATGAGTCAAAGGTCAATGACAGAAAGATTAAAAGCTACTACTAATAAAAAGTTGTAGTAAGTTTTTATCTAATACGGGAAAATCTGGAGTAAAGTTTATTAAATCACATTGTCTAGCATTTTGCAAAGCAGCATCAAAGACCAAACCCATCACACAGCAGATATGCAAATCCAACCATGTCCATAATTTACAAATTAGTAAAAAGACACTATTCTTTTAAAAGTAGCTAAATTTAACTACTAAAGCTGTGGCTTTCAAACTTGATTTGTTTTGTCTATTTACCACAATTTACAGTTAAATATATTTTAATATCACCACCTAGTATACACAAATGTATATTTATATAACAAATCCTCTAAATCAGTGGTTCTCAACCTTTTTTAATGCTGTGATCTTTTAATACAGTTCCTCATGTTGTGGTGACCCCCAATCTTAAAATTATTTTCGTTGCTACTTCACAACTGTAATTTTGCTACTGTTAATGAATCATGATGTAAATATCTGTTTTCCAATGGTCTTAGGTGACCTTGCTAGCAGTTTTCAACCTGTGGGTCGCGACCCACAAGTTGAGAACCGCTGCTGTAGAGCCTGAGACCATCAGAAAACACAGATATTTACATTATGATTCATAACAGTAGCAAAATTACAGTTATGAAGTAGCAACGAAAATAATTTTATGATTGGGGGTCACCACAACATGAGGAACTGTATTAAAAGGTCGTAGCATTAAAAAGGTTGAGAACCACTGCTCTAAATGCATGTGATGCATTCTTGTGGTTTCTGTTCTTTCCCATTTCTTTATCATGCTGTGTGAGATCCCCAAAATATTTTCTCAACCCACTAATGGGTAATGGCCTGCATTCTAAAAATGAAAGAAAATATAAGTTAGCTATTCCTAATAAAAGCCTCTTGGAGAACAATTTTCATAGGCCTCATGCCCTAAATATTTATTAATTCTTATTTTGTGAGAAATACTATGTGTTTGAATACCCTATGCTAGATATTGTACTATAGAATTTGAGATTACTTATACAAATATAACGACAGTCTTGTTCTTATCTACACTAATGAAAGAGGAAGATGCAAATTGACCGCACCTTCGCAATGCCAACCAACCAATCCGGAGTATGCAAATAACCCAACAAAGATGGAGGATTAATTCGCATACCTAGGCGCCAAGTAGCCGGAGGTGGGGTAGGATGCTTATGTTGTTGCCATGGTGACAACATAGACATTCCGCAGTGTCCCAGCTGCTCAGGGCCTCTGGGCAGAATGGGAAGGTAGGGTCTGAGCGGAAAGAGGAGGCTCAGGGGCTGGAGTGGTAAGAGGTGCCAGCAGCCAGGGAAAGAAAGGCCCATTCTTGCACAAATCTTCATGCATCAAGCTTTTGGTTTTAACAATAAGGTTAGATATACCAGGAGGAAAAGACAGACCTGTGAATCCATTTACTCATTAAACATTTTTCATAGTTTTTTTTCCAGCATGTCTACAGTATTTCAAAAAGGTTTGTACTAGAAGCCCGGAGCATGAAAATTCATGCACTAAAGGGGGATCCCTTTCATAGTACAGGAGCCCTCAGAGGCAGGAGGAGACCTGGCGATCAAGGGAAAGTACTGCCCCATCACATCTTTTCTACTGCCACTGCCAGCAGCACAAGCCTCAGCCAGTCCTGGTTACCTGTGCCTCGGGCCAGCCCTGGGCAGCTGGGGGGCTGAGGAGACTGGGGGACTCCAGAGGCTGGCATGCAGGGCAGGCCTAGCCTTGTCCATGCCTGCCGCCCTAGAGAAACTAGGGGGACTGGGCACTACCATCTTTAAGGGCATGGCAATCTAGCATATTCCCTCCCTATTGGGTGTGGGCACTGTTATCTTTGAGGGTGTGGCAGTCAATTAACATATTCTCTCTTTATTGGCTGTGGGCATTGCCATCTTTGCAACAGTGTGAGGATCAATTACCATATTCCCTCTTTATTAGAATTACAATTACTAGTATGCATATATATTCTTTCTTCTATTAGATACATGGAACTACTCTGATCATATCCAATACATCTTTATTATCCTCAAAGCACTTAGCGTAAAGTCTAGCATACAAGAGGTACTTATTTAGTGAACTAATAGTTTTTTCTAATCTCAAAGATTAGTTAAAACTATCAGAATTAGGATAAGACACAATAAAATAGCTTTGGGTTAACAGGTATTTTAAAGGGTACCACTATCAAAATACCTCAAATATCAAAGCAAATTTCTGAAAGAAAATAAATTTTATTCCACACATTTGTAAGACTTTTGAAATTACTTAAAATAGAACTATTGCAAAAATACCGTACACCAAACTTCATAATGTAGTTATTAATAAAATCCTACTAAAAATAAATACATACTACTAGTTAGTAAATTTTAATTTCTATAACAAGTGAATGTCCAGAAGAAATAAAGCTGTTGCAAAGTAACTTAATTACTTCCCAAAACAAAGCTCAAAAATATTTTTTGTGTTGCTAATCCTCACCTCAGGATATCTTGCCACTGATTTTTAGAGAGAGGAAGGGAGGGGGAAAGACAGAGAGAGACACACACATTAATTGGTTCCTATCGCATGAACCCTGGCAGGGATCAAGCCTGCAATGGAGATACCTTCCCTTGACCGAAACTGAACCCAGGACCCTTCAGTCCTCAAGCCAATGCTCTATCCACTGAGCCAAATCGGCGAGGGCTCAAGAATATTTTTAGTAATACAAAAATATATAGCACCCAGAAAGGTAAAATTCACAATGTCTAGAATCTAATAAAAAATTACTAGGCATAGAGAGGAGCAGAAAAGTACAAATCAAAAAGAAAGGAAAAAAATTAACTTAAATTTAATTAAATTGACACAGATATAAGAATCAACAGACCTGGAATTAAATCAGTTTTTATAAACTATCCCATATGTTCAAAAAGTTTAGTGACACAGAAGATATATAAAAAACACAAATCAAGGTTCTGATGAAAACTAAATACTTAAAAACATAGACATTCAATGTAAGGAAGAAAAGTAAAATCAATAATTTAAAATGTAACAACTGTTTTGCATTTTCAGGGTCCTGTGAAACGACCTTTTCTGAAAGTCATGAAATTAGATATTTTTCCTCTCACACACAGTCACCAACAAAATCTGGGAGAAATCAGCAGAAAAAAATCAGTTAACTTAAAAGTAATCTGTATTGGGGCCTTGTTGTCCATTTCTTATAGATTATGGTTATTTAGAGGAAAGAGTATAATTTTTGTGTCCTTACCATGGAAAAGTATGAAACATTCTCTTCCCTCTGATACAGAAAGATGAGGGCAAGTAGAATATATAAGAGAGTGAGTAGGGTGGTAATGCTTATAATAATAGAACATGTCCGTATTCTACAAAAGCCTTATAAAGACTACTGTCACTCTTCTAATACTGTTGGCTATGACCTCTGGGCAGATTCTGTCATAAACTTTACACTTCAGTTTCATTCTAAGGTGATTCCACCATTGAGAACAATGTCTTATCTTCAACTTACACAAAATGTCATTGGTATTTACTACTTCACTGGTATTTACTGCTCCACTGGTATTTATTTCAGTTTGTCTTAATAGTCTCTTCTGGAATAAGGGATTTTACTTAAAGATCTATCTTATACAGGTTTCCCTGAGGCTAAGAAACTCTCAAATACTAAATTCTTAAAGAGAATAAACCTTCTCCCTGGAGATGAATTCTGAAGTTTTGGAACTACAGTAAGTTTTTCAGGTCACTATGACACCAGAGCAACATTATTCAGGCTTCTCTGTAGAGACCAAGAGAATAGACTGTAGCAATAAACAGTACTTCAAATTGTATATTATTTTTTTATTTAGAAAACATAATCACATGCATGATTTCATTTATGTCTCATAAAATCCTTGTAAATGGGGCTTATTCACCTCCACAGTGATAAATTATGCGAAATAAAAACTTTGACATCATCTTGAAAAAATCCAACGCTACCTCACACTAGTAATTCAATTAAGATGAAGTTCTATCAATTCCACATCTGCATACTCTCACTTATATCTCCACCCAGCTCTGCTCCACACCAAGCTGTCATTTAAGCTGTGTATCACACACCTTCCAGGCCGTCAATCACAATGCAGTGTAACATCTGACCAGACTTTTAAGTGGTTGTCCTGGCTTCAAGAACACTGCCCTCATTCAAGAACCTTGCCTCCACTCTCCCTATTACACATTTTCTATTTACTATTCTAAAAAAGAGGGCACTTCTGATTTCAGCCATGATATAGGAACTGAAACTGAATTTAACATTCCACTGCAAACAATTATAAAGTTGGAAAACAAACAATATAAGACTCTGATCCCTGAGAAAAGGGAAACTTATGTGAACTCTACCCCCAACATTGGAAGCAATTTGCAGTTCATTGTGCAGCAAGGGGATCTCTAGCAGAACAGAGCAGTATCACTGAGTTGATGGGGCAGAGATTAGAGTTCTGGAATTTGTGGGGCAGAGATCCAGAGAGGAAGCTATGCAGATCTCAAAAAATTTGCATGGTCCCCTTGAGTATCTTACTCAAGCATATGATAAAATACCACAAATGCAGCCAGAAAATTACCAAGAAGTTATAGGTTCAACAAATCCCAGAGCTCAGAGAGGACTGGGAGATGTTTTAAGTTGGAAGGAGTCATAGTAGTGCATAAACATTGAAAACTTGAGACATACAGTGAAGGCCTCAGAAGGGTGAAACCTTAGTAACAGGCTAAATTATTCTTATTATAAAAGTTACTCTAGTCCCACTCTACAAAAATAAATATACAAACAAACAAAAAATACAAACAAGACTGAAAGGATTGAGTTGATTTCTAGTAATTTAATTTCCTATCAAAACAAAGTCCTGTATTCTTTAAAAGAAGACAACAAAATCCAATCACTCAATAATGTTAGAATCTACTCAACATTTACCAGACATGTGCAGAAGTAGGAAAACATGCCTCATACCAGAAGAAAATCTGTCAACAGAAAAAGGCCTAGAATAAGAAGGTGATGTTAGCCGAGGCCTGTTTGGCTCAGTGGATAGAGCGTCAGCCTGCGGACTGAAAGGTCCCAGGTTCCATTCCGGTCAAAGGCATGTATGTACCTTTGTTGTGGGCACACCTCCAGTAGAGGGCGTGCAAGAGGCGGCTGATGGATGTCTCTCTCATGGATGTTTCTAACTCTCTATCCCTCTCCCTTTCTCTCTGTAAAAAAATCAATAAAATATAAAAAATAAAATAAAATAAAAAGGTGATGTTAGCAAAAAAAAGACTTAAAAGCAACTATTACAAATGGCTCAATGATTTAAAAAAACACAGGATCACCATGAGGAAAGATATGCAAGACTCAAAAGAGATCTTTAGAAATAAAATACAATATTCAAAATAAAACACCTGGATAGAATGAACAGCAGACAAGATAATATAAAAGAAAAAATCAGTAGCTTGGAGATACAATAATATAAACTATTAAAACTGAACTGTAAAAAGAAATTTGACTGAAAATAATTAATTGAATCACAACAACCCATGGGATAATATCAAGAGAGCTAACATTTGTGTAACTAGAGTCTTAGAGAAAAAACATGTGACAATGGTAAAAAATGTTTCCAAATTTGATGAAACACTATATACATAATATGAAACACACACACACATACACATAGGAATCTCATAATCAAATTACTAAAACGAAAGGAAACTTTAAAAGCAGCCATAGACAAAACACTATATTACACAGAAAGGAACAAAGATAAGAACTACTGAAGACTTATCTTGAAAAACAATGAAAGTTAAAAAAAAAATCTTCAACTTTGAAAAGAAAATATTAAACTAAAATTCCATTTCTAGCAAAAATATTCTTCAAGAATAAAGGCAAAAAACTACATTTTCAGACCAGCAAAAATAAAAATAATTCACTGTCTACACTCGTACACTATAAAAAATTTAAAGAAAAGTCTTCAGGCAAAAGGAAAATGAGATGAGATAGAAACTTGGATATACATAAAGAAATGAAGAATGATGAAAATGAAAAATATATGGGTAAATATAAACTCTATTAAGACTGGTTAAAAAAAGAGAGAGAGAGAGAAGGCACAGTTACCAATATTAAGAGGGAAAGGTAAAACATGATTACATATCCTATGGAAAATTAAAGAATGGAATATTATGAATAATTTTAGGCCAATAAATTGAATAGCAAATAAACTGAAAATATTCTTTAAAAGACACAAATTACAAAAACTAATTCAAGAATACACGAAATACCTGTGTAGTCTTAAATCAACTAAAGAAATTAAAGGAGAAACCAAGATGGTGGCATAGGTGAACACCAAAACTAATGCCTCGCACAACAATTGAAAACTACAACTAAAAGACAGAATGGACATCATCCTCAGAACCACAGAAAAGCTGGGTGAGTGGAAATTCTACAACTAGAAGGAAAGAGAGGGGCTCACGGAGACTCAGAGGAGCTGCAAAAAGCGGAGGTATGAAGACACACCCGTGGAGAGAATGGGCGGTTAAGTGTGCCAATGGCTCTCTCTAGCGGGAGGAAGACGGAACCTCCTAAATGTGCTGAACTCCAGTTCCAACTATACTGAACCCCAGTTTCAGGCAAGATCCTGGGGACCCAGACTCATATGGGTCCCCAGAGCACACAGAAATTCAGGGATGCCGCGAAAGGCAGATGTCTGGAGGCATGAGGGAGAGCACACAGAGAAGGCTTTAGTGATTACCAAGGGGCACAGACTCAGGGGCCTTATAGAACAGGGCTGATGGGAAGCCAAGGCTATCTGCTCAGCCCTGAAACTCTGCCCCATTCAAGCTGAGCACAGAGGCTTTTGCAATTTTGC
The DNA here is from genome assembly GCA_011751065.1 of Lasiurus cinereus. Classification (NCBI taxonomy): domain Eukaryota; kingdom Metazoa; phylum Chordata; class Mammalia; order Chiroptera; family Vespertilionidae; genus Lasiurus; species Lasiurus cinereus. Next base: position 44,482,053 of record JAAGEH010000076.1, read on the forward strand.
AAGTCTTGTATCATAAGGCTGACTCTAGCATAAAAGTTCTCCCAGTGTAGACCCAGCTGATCCTCACAGCCAATTGGCTTGGAGGTCAATTCCCCCAGTGATACCAACAACAATCAAGACTTAACTACAACAAGGCTATACACACAGCCCACAAAGGGGTGCACCAAGAGAGTCCACCTTAGGTAACTGGGGAGGTGGAGCTACTGAGCCATATAGGACAACTAGCACACAAAGCTACTCTACCAACTCAGGGAAGCAGCCAAAATGCGAGACAAAAAAAGAGATCACAAACGAAAGAAATGAAAGAAAACAAATGACTGAATATAGAGTTCAAAACTACAGTTATAAGGTTTTTCAAGGATTTCCTAGAAAAGATGGATAAATTTAGCAAAACCCAAGAGGAGATGAAAAAGGACAAACTAGAAATTAAACATACACTGACTGAAATAAAAAATATTATACAGAGGCCTAACAACAGACTAGAGGAACGCAAGAACCAAGTCAAAGATTTGAAATACAAAGAAGCAAAAAACACCCAACCAGAAAGCAAAAAGCAAAAAGAATCCAAGAATATGAAGGCAGTGTAAGGAGCCTCTGGGTCAACTTCAAGCGTACCAACATCAGAATTTTGGGGGTGGCAGAAGAAAAGAGAGAGCAAGATACTGAAATCCTATTTGAAGAAATAATGACCAAAAACTTACTCCACCTGGTGAAAGAAATAGACTTACAAGTTCAGGAAATGCACAGAACCCCAAACAAAAGGAATCCAAAGAGGACTACACCAAGACATCATAATTAAAATGCCAAAAGTAAAAGACAAAGAGAGAATATTAAAAGCAGCAAGAGAAAAACAGTCAGTCACCTACAAGGGAGCACCCATACAACTGTCAGCTGATTTCTCAACAGAAACTATGCAGGCCAGACAGGAGTGGCAAAAAATATTCAAAGTGATGAATAGCAAGAACCTACAACCAAGATTACTCTACCAAACAAAGCTACCACTTAGAATTGAAGGTCAGATAAAGAATTTCAAAGATAAGAAAAAGCTAAAGGAGTTCATCAACACCAAACCAGTATCATATAAAATGCTAAAAGGTACTCTTTTAAGAAGAGGAAGAAGAAAAAGATAAAAATTTTGAGCAACAAATATGTATCTACCAACAAGTGAATCTAAAAATCAAGTGAATTAAAAATCTAACGAACAGAATAAACTGGTGAATATAATAGAATCAGAGGCATAGAAAGGGAGTGGACTGACAATTCTCAGGGGGAAAGGGGTGTGGGGGGTGTGGGAAGAGACTGCACAAAAATCATACACCTATGGATGAAGACAATGGTGGGGAGGTAAGGGCAGAGGGTGGGTGGGAACCAGGTAGAGGGGAGCTATGCGAGGGAAAAAGGAGAACAATTGTAATAATCTGAAAAATAAAGATTTATTGAATTTTTAAAAAAAGAAAGAAATTGAACTCCTAATTTAAAACCTTATAAAGAAAACACTAGACCTAGAAGGCCTCTCTGGTGAATTCTGTTATATGTAAGGGAGACATAACATCACTTCTACACAAACACTCTCAGAAAATACAAGAGTAAGGGGACACTTCCCAATTCAGTCAATGAGGCTAGCATGATCCTGATGCCAAAATCAAGAAAAAGTGAGTACCAAAAAAGAAAACTACAGATTGATATTCATCAAAAATACAGATACAAAAATCCTTAACAAACTAAATTCAGTAATATACAAATAATACATCCTGACCAAGTAGAATTTATTGCAGGAACACTTGGTTTAAACATTCAAAATACATACCCTGGCCATTGTGCTAGGTGGTTAGAGTATCAGCCCATGTACTAAAGGGTCAGAGGTTCAAACCCCACTTAAGGGCAAGTACCTGGGTTGCAAGTTCCATTCCCAACCCAGGTCAAGTTCGGGAGGAGACCAATCAATGTGTCTTGTCTCTCCCACATTCATGTCTGTCTGTGTCTCTTTTCTCCACCTGCCCTTCCACTCCTTCTAAAAAATCAATGGAAAAAATATCCTTATGTGAGGATTTTAGAAATTAAACATTTTATAAAAATCAAACATTTTTATTCACTATATGAACAGAACAAAGGGGGAAAAATCCATCTGATGATCTCAATATGATTTAAAAAAAGCACTTGACAAAATGTCAATGCATTCATGACTTAAAAAAAAACAACCACTCAGCAAACTGGGATTAGAAAACTATTTACACAGCCTGATAAAGGATATCTATCAAAACCTATACTTTAAATTATACTTAATGGTGAAAAACTGAATGTTTTTCCCCTAACAGGAAGAACAAGGAAAAGATAACCACTCTCATCATTTCTATTTAACATTATATATTTAGAGGTCCAATGCATGAAATTCGTGCAAGGGTCTTGGCCCTCACAGCCCTGGCTTCATCAGGAAGGTCATCCAGAAAGTCATTTGGGTGTCTGGTCTAATTAGTATATTACACTTTTATTATTATAATCTATAATGTCCAGTATCCTAAGTCAGTAGAAGAAATAAAAGCTACACAGATTAGAATGGGGAAAATTTCTTAATTTGCAGACAATATGACTGAATACATAGCAAATACTAAAGCACCGAATTAAAAATATATATTATTATATCTAGTAAGTGAATTTAATTTAGCAAGGTTACAGGACACAAAGTCAATATATAAAAATCCATTTCTTTCTACACAGCATCAACAAACAATTGAAAAAAAATTTAATACCACATATAATAGAATTAAACAACATTAAACACTTATGGATAAATGTAACAAAATATGTGCAAGACCTCTATACTGAAACTGCAAAGTATTGCCAAGGGAGATTTACAGAAGATCTAATCCACAATTACTTATTGGCAAGTATTATCTTGCTCCCAACTGAAAATGAAAAAGTACAACCCATTTCTAAACCTTTGGGTCTTGATCATTTAATTTTGTTTTCCAGTTTATGTATTTTAGAGATGTATTTACAAAATGTTTCCATAGTGTTCACCTCTGCAATAAATAATAAGATAAAGTCTTCAGTTTTATTCACTTTCCATTACAGTGTGGCCCTATTAAGAAAATAAAAACTTATAGCGCCATATAATACAGCTCAACAAGATGAAGTTTTGTTCATGGTGCGGGGAATCCCGGAATAGCTATTTGTTAAAAATTCTCCATATAATCTCAGCTCCTACAGTGCTGAGTTTGGGATCAAAGAAAAGCAAATCCTTCCACCAAACACATTTTAACAATGATTACTTCACCAAATTTTTATAACTGTGATATCTGAATACATGATATTAGACAACTGTCCATGAGACAAATTTTTTTTAACAATCTGTATAATTTAGCTACTGCTGCATAATTGTATGGGTCAGCTTTGAAATGTGATTCTGCCACTTAGCAGCTGTGTTACTCAACCATCTGAGGCCTGTTTCCTCATCTGCAAAAACAGTAGTAAAATTGAATCTGCCTCAAAGAGTATTGTGAAGGTTAAGTTAAATAATTCATGTAAAATTATGCCCTATACTCAGAGCCTTTACATAAGGAATTAGCATTTTATTGAATGCTTTCTATTACAATAAAATTCATTTTTGTGCTTGTTTTCTAAAGGGGAGAACAATTAAGTTGGTAAAACTGAAATTTTAAGACTGCCAACAAATGGTAATGCTTTTGTGGTTTTTAGCTTCATAAGACATATGTATTGTACAATTATGTCACTTTCTATAACAGGTCAAATCATTACACGTTTTAAGAAATCAAATGTCCTACTGAAATCAATATGGGCTCAAGAATGCTCTTTGCTAGTGATCCACTACACTCCTTCCGTTAAGTGAAAAGATTTAGTCAAAGAACTATTGTTCCCTATTTTGAGAAGGGGGGGGGGGGAGAGCGAGAGGGGGGGGGGAGAGAGAGAGAGAGAGAACACGCTATTCATCATTTACACATTCATGAAAAACTTTTAGAAGAAACTTAACAGTGTAAAACTCTGCCAAGGGAGTGGGAATGGGGAACAGGAAGGAATGACCAGAACTTTAGTTTTCCACCATATGCCATTTTATGACGTTCAGATTTTTTTTTTTTTTAGCTTTGGCTTGTATTTTTATAATTTTTCTAAAAGTAGTTAATAAAATAAACCATTTTCAATCTCTTACATATAGTCTTTCTAAATTAATTGAAAAACTTAACACTTCCCTTCTAAGTCACCTAGCAGGTAAAGTAAAAACCACACTACAAATAGATAAAACACACTTCCCCTGGAAATAATACTTCCATACCTGAACAGACAATTTCATTAGAATGACAAAAAAAGTCTTTAAAATAAGAAGGAATTGGATGGGAATATAAAATTAACAACTTTATTTTACAAATCTGAAGGATTACTTTGGATTCTGCCTGAGCACTTTTACACTGTTTATGTTTACACCCAAACCAGTTGAGTCAAACCAAAATATTTCTGTTATTGGTCCAATAACACAGTAACTTGTTCATCTGACATTAGAGCACTAAATAAATGCTTTCCTAGAGTTTCTCAAGACTATTTTCATATTTAAGTACACTGCTTTTGATACATTCTTCTAAACCAAGACAACAGTTGAAACGTCAAAACTAATTTACTAGTAGGATATTGGATACCAAAAAAAAGGCTTCCTACCACAACACAAACTGAGGACTATTTTCGATACAAAAAAAGCTCTAAAAATCAGGTACTCTTTAAACATTAAAGAGATCACAAATGAAAACAGATTATAATTAAATGTTAACAAAAGCTCCTTTTTTTCTGAACTTTCTGGCTATTCAGTTAATACCTTCACCAAAAATTGTCATTTATAATTTTGAAATCTGTTTACAAACACAGCTTTGTTTCACAGAGCTCAAAAATACAAAGCCTCCATTCAAATAATAAAAATACCAATTATCTCATTTTAGACTCACTGAATATTCCAAACCTGTTCCTTTCACAGGGAGCAAAAGCACTTTCAGAGAACTAAAAATCAACCTTAAGTCTATAAAAAGGTAGCATCTTAGAAATCTGTTTTACAAGCAATGAAAGTTACTGTTTAAAATGAAAATATATTCTACACATTTCATGGGTAAGCTATATGAGAACTGAGACATATAAAAGAGTATTCTAATAGCCAACAGCTCAAATAAAGTTGCCTTAAGTCCGTGAGAAGTTAACGATACAGAATTTTTGTTGAGGTAGATTACTGAGATGAGAATTTTTACCATCTTTACCATCCATATCACATCTCCAGCTTAATACAATCCTGACAAAACTCCTTAACCTCCCATTATTTTCCTTAAAACAAGATTTTTCCAAATTCCACATACTAGAATAATGTTTTAGCTCTAAATTACATCAGAGTGGTCAACTCAATACCTATTTAAAAGAATAAATGATACAGTTGCCAAAAACAAAAAATCATACATAGATCTGCAGCCTAATTTAAAAAAAAAAAAAAGCCAACATAGTTTCTGTCAACAAAATTAGCTTTGGCCCCCAAACTGAAGATGATTTAAAGGCATTAAATAAAAAGGTGGTAGTTCACCTTTCTATCACAAATTAAATAGGTAAATGGACTCGGTTCCATTAAAATTAGAGCATATTTTTCTGTTCTTAATGGATGTTTTCCCACATCTACTCTAATGCTAGATCATATAACCTCTCTTCCATGGCTCACCCTCTCTTATATTTGGCAAAAATCTGGGTTGTTTTAGGAAAAGTCATTCTTGCAAGGCTTTGGCCATCTACTGATTTCCAGACTATGGTAAAATGATTCCTATGGACCCTAAACAACAGAGCTCCTCTATCCAATGAATCTCAGAATCGGACAAGCATTATCCCCACACTATGACATTACTAGAGAACAAAAGTAATATACACCCTGTGAAGAAAATAAAAACTTATAGCGCCACATAATATAGCTCAATGCCTTTAACCCCTTGGACACTTCTCATTAATTCTTGGTGTTTATTAATTTATGTTTAATTTAATAAATCTTTATTGTTCAGATTATTACAACTGTTTCTCTATTTTCCCCCATAGCTCCCCTCTACCTGGTTTCTACCCCGTCCTCCCCCTTATCCCCCACCCCCAGCCACAGTCCTCATCCATAGGTGTACGATTTTTGTCCAGTCTCTTCCTGCACTCCCTATTCCTCTTTTCCCGAGAATTGTCAGTCCACTCCCTTTCTGTACTTCTGATTCTATTATATTCACCAGTTTATTCTGTTCATCAGAATTTTTTATTCCCTTGATTTTTAGATTCACTTGTTGACAGATACGTATTTGTTGTTCATAACTTTTGTCTTTACCTTTTTCTTCTTCTTCCTCTTCTTAAAGAATACCTTTCAGCATTTCATATAATACTGATTTGGCAGTGATGAACTCATTTAGTTTTTTCTTATCTGTGAAGCTCTTTATCTGCCCTTCAATTCTGAATGATAGCTTTGCTGGGTAATCTTGGATATAGGTCCTTGCTATTCATCACTTTGAGTATTTCTTGCCACTCCCAGCTGGCCTGCATAGTTTCTGCTAAGAAATCAGCTTACAGTCCTATGGGTGCTCTCTTGTATGTGACTGTTTTTCTCTTGCTGCTTTTAATATTCTCTCTTTGTCTTTTGCTCTTGGCATTTTAATTATGATATGTCTTGGTGTGGTCCTCTTTAGATTTCTTTTGTTTCGGGTTCTGTGCATTTCCTGGACTTGTAAGTCTATTTCTTTCACCAGGTGCGGGAAATTTTCTGTCATTATTTCTTTAAATGGTTTTTCAGTGTTTTGCTCTCTCTCTTCCTCTGGCACACTCATAATTTTGATGTTGATATGCTTGAATTTGTCCCAGAGGCTCCTTACAGTGCCTTCATATTTTTGGATTCTTTTTGCTTTTTGCTTTTCTGGTTGGGTGCTTTTTGCTTCTTTGTATTTCAAATCTTTGACTTAATTCTTGTAATCCTGCAGTCTGCTGTTGGATCTCTGTATAATATTTTTTATTTCAGTCAGTGTATGTTTAATTTCTAGTTGGTCCTTTTTCATACCCTCAAGGATCTCGCTATATTTATCAGCCTTTTCTAGAAAATTCTTGAGAAACCTTATAACCATGGTTTTGAAATCTATAACTAATCATTTGCTTTCCTCTATTTCTTTAATTTGTGATCTGTTTCTTTGTCTCCACATTTTGGCTGCTTCCCTGAATTGTGTGCTAGGCATCTTTTAGGGCCCAGTGGCTCAGCCTCCCCCGTTACCTGTGGTGGACAATCTTGATGCACCCATTTGTGGACGGTGTGTATAGACTTGTTGTAGGTAAGCCTTGATTGTTGTTGGTATCACTGGGAGGAATTGACCTCCAGGCCAACTGGCTGTGAGGATCAGCTATGTCTACCCTGGGAGAACTTCTGTGCTGGAGACATCCTTATGAGACAAGACTTGCAAAGCCTCTGTGCTCAGCTTGGATGGGGCGAAGTCTCAGGGCAGAGCAGACAGCACTGCCCTAACAGGCCCCTGTGTCTCATTGTTCCATGGTAATCACTGCAAGCACCTCTGAAAGAAAGCCACCCTCGAGTTCCACCCACTGCCAACAGTCCAGTTTCACCCCGTATGAGTCTGGGTCCCCAGAGTCTCACCTGGAACTGGAGTTCATTGTATCCGGAAACTTTTGGCTCCCTCCTGCTTGAGAAAGCCAGCCGCGCACTTAGTTGCCAGTCCTCTCTGCACATGCATCTCAGTACCTCTGCCTCCTGCAGCTTCTGTGAGTCTCAGTGTGCTTTTCTCTTTCCTTCTAGTTGTAGAATTTCCACTCAGCCAGCCTGCCTGCCTGTGGTTCTGGATGATGTCTGTTTTGTCTTTTAGTTGTAGTTTTGAAATTGTGCGAGGCAGCAGTTTAAGTGTTTACCTATGCTGCCAATCTTGGTTTCTCTTCCATTCTTGGTGTTTAAATGTGGGGTCCTGAATGGACTAAGATCCTTTCAGAAGAAATAAGAAAACTAGTAGAATTTATTCATTCTACCAAATGAACACCTCAGGTTTCCAGTCAGTTAATCCACACAAGTTCAGTACTTCCATAAAGCTTCACCATGCAGCTGATGCTACAAAAGATATATGCCACTTAGGAAATTTAATTTAAAGAATTTAATCTTGCTTTCCACCAACCAACTGTACATCCTCAAACTTAAAAATAGTCAAATATTAAGTCTGTTAACCTCAAAATAAGAGTACTTTGCAGAAAAACAAGTATAAAACATTATCCTTGCTTTTGGGTAGCTATAATCTGGCTAACATACATGTAATTTTTTTAAAAGATGAAAGTATTCTAAAGAACTGTAGGGTTGCCGAAACCGGTTTGGCTCAGTGGATAGAGCGTTGGTTTGCAGACTGAAAGGTCCCAGGCTCGTTTCCGGTCAAGGGCATGTACCTTGGTTGTAGGCACATCCCCAGTAGGGAGCATGCAAGAGGCAGCTGATCGATGTCTCTCTCTTATCAATGTTTCTAACTCTGTCCCTTCCTCTCTGTAAAAAATCAATAAAAATATATTTAAAAAAAAAAAAGAACTTTAGGGTTAAAAAGAACTTATAGGTCACAAAGTAGAACTCCTACAAACAGAAATCCTTTCTTCAATGTTCATCAGAAGTAGGCTTCTTTTATTTTATCTTTTAATATTTTTAATTGATTTCAGAAAGAAAGGAAGAGAGACATAGAGATAGAAACAACAATGAGAGAGAATCATTGATTTGGCTGCCTCCTGCATGCCTCCCCACTGGGGGCCACGCCTGCAAACCAGGCAAGTGCCCTTGGCTGAGATCGAACCTGGGATCTTTTACTCTGCCACTCTATCCAGTGAGCCAAACCGGTTAGGGCTTCAGTTTTCATTTAAACTTATGAGTCTATCCAGCTATAATAACTGGTTGTACTCAAAATATACTGGCGATAACCACCATATTGAACTTAGCTTTGCCTTCAGGAGCCAAAAAAGAATTCTTACTTTCCTTTACTCAAGAGTCCTTAAAATATATGAAAGCCACATTTTTACAAAATTGTGACCTAAAATGGATAGAAAAGATTTTTAAATGACAGAGGATTCAAATGGCACAAGAATTACAAGAAGGTATTCCAATGTGGGAGAAAAGAATAACTAGAAGTACAAGGTCTGATAAAAGCACAAGTGTGACTAAATCATACAATGCACACTGGGAAATAGTGAGTGGAGAAAGGGGTAACCTATATTCCTAGCAGATTATGAAAGGACTTAAATACCAAGGTGAGACTTTTGATTGTTTTGATAGCCAATAGGGAATAAATATAGAGACAAATCACAGGCGGAAGAGTTTAAAAATATTAGCATTTTGGAGAAACCAAGATGGTGGCATCGGTGAAAACCTAAATTGCTGCCTCACACAACAATTTCAAAACTACAACTAAAAGACAGAACGGACATCATCCAGAACCACAGGAAAGCTTGCTGAGTGGAAATTCTACAACTAGAAGGAAAGAAAGGGGCTCACAGAGACTCAGAGGAGCTGCAAAAACCTGAGGTACAGAGACACACCCCTGGAGAGGATGAGGCCGAGTGCCTGGCTGGCTTCCTCTAGCACAGTGGTTCTCAACCTTCCTAATGACTTTAAGACAGCTCCTCATGTACTGGTGACCCCCAACCATAAAATTATTTCCGTTGCTACTTCATAACTGTAACTTTGCTACTATTATGAACTATAATGTAAATATCTGATATGCAGGATGTATTTTCATTGTTACAAATTGAACATAATTAAAGCATAGTGATTAATCACAAAAACAATATGTAATTATATATTGTGAAATATTTATTTCTAGTTACAAATAAATGAAATTTTGTCTTGAATCGTGGTGTAGCATGGGTAACAGTCTTCATATGACAACAGTAAACTACATTGCTACACTTTGCTACACCGAGGAGCGGTGTGTTGGTTCCTAAGACCATGGGAAATAGGTATTTTCCGCTGGTCTTAGGCGACCCCTGTGAAAGGGTCGTTCGACCCCCAAAGGGGTCGCGACCCACAGGTTGAGAATCGCTGCTCTAGTAGGAGGGAGACAGAAACTCACAACTGCACTGAACCCCACTTCTGATTGCACAGAACCCCAATTCTGAGCGAGACTCATATGGAGCGCATGGAAACTCAGGTGAGCCGGAAAGGAGAGATCTAGAGGTGCGAATGCCTGTGCACAGGGAGGGCTGCAGCGATTACAAAGGGACACTGAGACAGGGGCTGAAGGGAAGCCAAAGCTGTCTGCTCAGCCCTGAGACTCCGCCCCATCCAGTCCAAGCACAGAGGCTTTTACAGTCTTGCAAGACTTAAGGTGGAGTCCAGCACAGAATTTCTTCTGGTGTTGACACAGCTGATTCTCATAACCAATGGGCTTGGACATCAATTTCCCCCAGTGATACCAACAACAATCAAGACTTAACTACAACAAGGCTATACACATAGTCCACAAAGGGGTGCACCAAGAGTGTCCATCTCAGGTAAATGGGGAGGCGAAGCCACTGGGCCATATAGGACACCTAGCACACAAAGCTACTCTACCAACTCAAGGAAGTAGTGAAAATGTGGAGACAAAGAAACAAGTCATAAATGAAAGAAATGGAGAAAAGCAAATGACTGGATATAGAGTTCAAAACCATGGTTATAAGGTTTTTCAAGAATTTTCTAGAAAAGGCCAATAAATTTAGCAAGACCCAAGAGGAGATGAAAAAGAACCAACTAGAATTAAACATACACTGACTGAAATAAAAAATATTATACAGAGACCTAACAGCAGACTAGAGGAATGCAAGAATCAAGTCAAAGATTTAAAATACAAAGAAGCAGAAAACATACAACTGGAAAAGCAAAGAAAAAACAATCCAAAAATGTGAATATTGTGTAAGGAGCCTCTGGGAAAACTTCAAGCATACGAACATCCCAATTATGGGGGTGCCAGAAGAAGAAAGAGAACAAGATACTGAAAAACTATTTGAAGAAATAATGACTGAAAACTTCCCCCACTTGGTGAAAGAAATAGACTTGCAAGTCCAGGAAGCGCACAGGACCCCAAACAAAAAGAATCCAAAGAGGACCACACCACACACATCATAATTAAAATGCCAAGAGCAAAAGACAAAGAGAGAATATTAAAAGCAGCAAGAGAAAAACAGTTACCAACAAGGGAGCACCCATAGAACTGTCAGCTGATTTCTCAACAGAAACTATGCAGGTAAGAGAGGAGCGGCAAAAATATTCAAAGTGATAAATAGCAAGAACCTATAACCAATAATACTCTATCCAGCAAAGCTATCATTCAGAATTAAAGGGCAGATAAAGAGCTTCACAGAGAAGAAAAAGCCAAAGGAGTTCATCACTGCCAAACCAGTATTACGTGAAATGCTGAAAGGTATTCTTTAAGAAGAGAAAGGAGAAGAAAAAGGTAAAGATAAAAACTATGAGCAACAAATATCTATCAACAAGTGAATCTAAAAATCAAGTGAATTAATAATCTAATGAACAGAATAAACTGGTGAATATAAAAGAATCAGGGGCATAGAAAGGGAGTGGAGTGACAATTCTCAGGATAAAGGGGTGAGGGAGGTGCAGGGAGAGACTGGACAAATATCGTACATCTATGGAGAACAATGGGGGTAGGTAAGGGCAGAGGGTGGGGTGGGAGCCAGGTGGAGGGGTGCTATGGGGAGAAAAAAGAGGAACAATTGTAATAATCTGAACATTAAAGATTTATAAAAATAAAAAATAAAAATAAATAAGAAAATAAAAAATAAATAAAAATATTAGCATTTTGTTATAGACTAAATCAGTGGCTGGCAAACTGCAGCTTGCAAGCCACATGCAGCTCTTTGGCCTCTTGAGTGTGGCTCTTCCACAAAATATTACGGCCTGGGCGAGTCTATTTTGAAGAAGTGGCGTTAGAAGTTTAAGTTTAAAAATTTTCGCTCTCAAAAGAAATTTCAATCATTGTATTGTTGATATTTGGCTCTGCTGACTAATGAGTTTGCTGACCACTGGACTAAATGTTTGTGTCCCCCAAAAAAAGCTTACCTATTGAAGCCAGTATTGGTGGCGAGGCCTTTGGGAGGTAATTAGGATTAGATGAGGTAATCAGAATGAGACCCCTGTGAAGGCATTAATGCCCTTAGAAGAAAAAACACCAAAGAGTTCTCTTTCCCCCAATATGTTCCAGTTCACACTGAGGAAAGAGTATGAGAATGCAGCAAGAAGGCAGCTGCCATCTGATCTGCAAGGCAAGAAGAGTGAGCACCAGAACCCACCCATGCTGACACTCTGATCTCTGACTTCCAGCCTTCAGAACTGTTACAAAACAAATTGCTCTTGTTTAACCCACCCAGACTGAGGTATTTTCTTATGGCAGTCTGAGCAGACTAAGACAGATTGTAAAAGAGAGCAACTGGCAGCAAGGAGCCCAAGTAAGGAGACTACTGAAATGCCCAGACATGGCAAAGGAATGCAGAAGTCATCAATTACCTAATAAGAAAAAATAAGCTATTTCACCTGGCCCCAGAAGTAACCAACAAATCATTCATGAACTCCTGCTATTCATTCCCCAGGGTCCTTAGTTTTGCTGTTTTACCTACCATCTACTCTCACATCATTGTAATTTAATATAAATCTTTCAAGAAAGCTTTAGGAACTATTACAATGGGAAACCCAGAGACAGAGGCCCCAGAGTGACCATCAAATCATCCTATAACCCTTTTCACTCAAACCCAGTCATTGTCTTATCCCAAAGAACAATGAACAAACAGCTCCTATGGAGCCCACAAATCCACAGGCCTCCATCAAAGCCACACTAATGTGGTCTTGATGGCCCTTCTGCTCTAGGTTCCATGAAATTTGGATTTGTTGATTTCCTTCTTTAAAATAAAAACTTCTAAACAATACAATTCTATAAACACACAGAGAAAACCCCAATATTTTCCAATAAAAGATGAGCCAGGTGTTTTTATTTAACCAGACAAGGATACTAAATGAAAAGGATAGTTTGGGGGTCTGGGGTAGCCCTCAACTTCTCTAATCACAAAGAACCCAGAAACAGTGGCTTCAGCAGATAGTCCCAAGCCTTGATACCTTGTCATTTATGGATGAGACTAAATCAACCTTCCCTGCCTATACAGCACTTCAGAGTTCCACTTGCACTTCCCAACTTCATCCTTGTACCATCTCATCCTCACTCAGGAGTGAGTATACCAAAGCTACTCCATCCTATACTTTTAAATCCTTAAAGAGTTGACTTTTACTGACATTAAAATTTAGTCCAGATTATTACTCATTAAACAAAGCAAAAGCAGACTATTCCTAAGAATTATTCTGCTTTTGTATTTAAGCCTGAAGTTAACCTTGCACTACCACAGATCCTCAATAAGCATTTTAAACAGCTAAGCTGAGAATAAAAGGCTCGAGCATACTAATTTTGGGGCTCTCTAGTTTGGGATATAATTAACAGAGTTTTAACAAAGAATATGGGTTAGAATTTCTTTAACTTTATTGATATAATTTTCCCTATCTAACCCAAAAGAGGAAAAATTCACCTGAAGAATTGTAAAATTTTGAGGGCTAGCTACCATAAAGGAGTCCCTGTAGGTCATCATCCCTCTCAATCACCTGATTTAATCTTCAGTAACTATATAACTTAAATATTTTGTATGCAGAGTCACTTTATATAATTGTAAGTTTTACATCCCTTCAACAGTTGCTATGCCACCTAACATACTAAGTCAACTAATACTCATGCAGAACCATATGCCTCGACATTTTAGAAAGAATTTCCTTAAAATTGCTTACCTTGATTATTATCACAATCCCCTAAAGCAGTATTTTTATTCTCCTCATTTTAGATATAAGATAAACAAGGATCAGAGAAGTTAATGTAGTGCCCTAGAATCATAAATCTAGTAAATTATAACACCAACATTGAACCAAAACTTTGTGACTCCAAACCCCTCCTCTTTGCACTATATCAGAATCTGTCTATTCTCCATCACCTTAAACAAACTACTCTACTTAGACAAATAAAACTGTGTGTTAGTAAGAGCTCTAGTACCCACAGATACATTTCGGTGTAATGAATACCCAGTCTAGTTTTAAATAAATGAAAATATAAAATGAACTAATCAGCACCCTCTCAAATTATAAAAGTTAGCATAAGTTTTTCATTTTAATTCATTGAAAATTCTGTTTCCAAAATTATATTTTAACAACTTCTATTAAAGTATCTTCTGTAAGTTTAGTAACATTTTTAAACTACCTTTGGAACAACTATTTTCCATCTGCTTTTACTTGCCTTTATAAACACTAAATCTTTGAAAAGTGGAAATGAAAATAAAGAATTTTCCACACTATGAAATAACCATTCTTTTCTATGGCCTGAACTAAATAATAGATGTGAATATTCCAATATCTTACACATATATCAAATTTCATCTTCTCCCCAAGGCACAGAGTCTGATGACAGCTGAACAGTTATAAGCAGAACCACGCATAAGAATTACACTCTCCTAAAAACATTTCAGATTGCAGTTGTTTATATTCAATATTTTGCAATACTACAAACAGTTTTATTTTATGGAAGCTTTTGATAATTCTGTTTTCTTTTTAATAAAAATAAATCTTGAAGGTCTTTCTTTTGAAGAATATCAGCATTACATCATTTAAGTCTCCTGTTACAAAAACAAATTTTAAAAATTTCTAGAGATTTTAAATTCCTCCTCAAGGCAAACCATGCCCTGGTGCAGATTGGTATCAGTGCAGGTGCAACTACAACTGATAGTTTGCTGCTTCTGAGGGGCAATAAGAAACCACAGGGAAATGTATATCACTGTTGATTTCTCTATTTCCTCTGTAAAATGAACAGTTACCAACTTCCTACAAGAATTATGAAAAACTCCTGAGTAAATATTTATGAAGTACTTTTATCATTATTGATTTTTTAAAACAATTAAGACTCCTCCCTTGCCCCCAATGATTTACTGGGCAAAGTCCTACTGCTGTACAATTAGTTCAGCAAACCTCTAGAGTCTGCTCATTGTGGCACTACTCTTTTAAACTTGACAAGATGTTATTAACTATGAAAGGCAAGAGAGATCTTGGCTGTCTGGCTTGTTTTGTGTTCCTACAACAGAGCATCTCAAACTCCTTCAAACTTCAAGTAGATTTAACTATTCATGGGTCTTAAGACAGTAACACTGGGAACAGTACAGAGAACAGGTTTGCAAGACAACCAGAAGTCAGAATGGCCAACTGGTAAACAACAAACTAATTTATTTCCCCTCACTCCATTGCTTCTTTCATAGTTTATATTAGACTGGGACTAAGAAGCCAATGACAGACTCCTGAGGGACTTTTCATGTACTCATTAGAATCACAATTTGTTTTTAATAAAGACCCTTTAACTGAGTATATTGCAGGAATAAACATTATGCTACTAACTATGAAAACTTTTACCATATAAAAGGAGATAATAAAATTACAAAGACTGGTTTTGTTGTCTATTCCCTAAGGAACCATATCTTAGCTCCTCCTTTTCTTTATGAAGATGGCTTTGGTAGAATTCTCTTCTCTGTTTGCTCTCAGACAGCAATTAAAATTGAGTATGGTTAGTGTTGAGATTTCCTTTCAGAGGTGATCATATAATTATTTTCATTTGGTTTTATATATACATGTGTAAATATATCTCCTGTTAGCATCCTGAAAATTGCCATGCAAATTGACTAGAGAAATACCAGTACACTCCTTGGCCCAAAAGATGAAAAAGCTTGTCCCTCCTCAAAATAGAAATCTATTTCCTAAATCAAAGTATTGGACAAACTATTCAAAAAGCACAAATCTCAACCTTAGAAGTCTACATTCCAAGAAGAATTTCCTTTATAGTAATAAGTCCACCACAATTTTCTTCTGTATTGGAAGTAAAAATCTCTAATACAGATTTTTAATGCAAAAAGAAACTACTTATTCTGAGTTGAAAACACCTGGGAGGCACACACACAGAGGAAAATCTATAATGTCTTTCTGGAAATCCATGGAGCCAGGTGAGTATTAGAACCCAGTTTTAAAGATTTTAGAGAAGAAATATAGAGTACTATATATACCATATGTCACAAATCACCCCCAGCACCTGGTAACCATATAGTAACTAGGGAAATAGAGAATGCCAATGGCCTCCATTCAAATAAGATCATATTTGCCATGAAAAACATTTTATGGTCAATTTAAAGGAAATGTTTTTATTCAAACTTTTTTGGATTTCAAAATTGTAGATCAGGGATTGTGCCCCTTTGAAAGATAACTGGTGGTCCTGACACATAATGAATAAAGTATTTATTATATCTCCATCTCCTAAAACAAAAATAACTAGCTGATGCTCAGATAAGAGACAGGTAGAATATTTACTATATAGTCTTGAAATGGGCCTAATTACTTGCCTACTTGGAGAAGCAAAATCAACTAAAGCCAGCCATAAAGTTTCCCCAAATTGAGACCAACATTGAAAAACATTTTCCAAAACTTAATATGTCAATGCCATGCTGAGAGGCAAGAGGGTTCTGACAGGTAACAAAGTCAGCTAGATATAGAAGGGCTTCCACATGGCAAAAAAACTAATAAGAGGAGAACTCAGATTTTCACCCATGGCCTGTGAGTACCCAAACAAACTCAGATTCTCAAACTTGTGGCCAAATCATGCTTCTGCCATAAGTCAAAGTAAGCTTAGCATTTTTTTCCTCTCTATCTGCACAACAAACCTTTTCTTTATCCCCAACAACTGGAAAACAACAACATATGCCTCAAGGACTGAGAAGCTTGATGACTGTAATTCTTTCCTAGGAGGGATCCCTGTGGCGCCCCACCACTGCTCAAGTTTTGCTGAGAACAGCAGCACATTTGCTCATCGATTAGAGTTGCAGGATCATATTAAATTTAACTGTGTTCTCTACTAGTACATTAACCACCAATGAAGTCGTAGAATAGTAATCATGAGGTGATTCTGCTCATTTTAAAGCTTCACAATGGCTCACCAGCAAAACAAAAATAAATAAACAAACAACTGTTGAGAAAGGTTGCCTCCAGTTCCTTAATGTAACTGGAATAATCTCCCAAATTCAAAGACTCCCTTAGCTCAAATGCAGGCACCTTCCTAACACCTAAAATAGATCTGACAAAAATGACATCTTAAACAAAATTTCTCAATTTTTACTAGCCAAAAATATGGAAAAATATGACAGTGTAGTTGTTTTTAAAAAGTAATATTTTTCTGTCCTGCAACTTATCTCAAATTGTTTTATTGTTTTATATTGAAGGTTTCATCCTTGAGTCACTACCCAATGCAATAAAAATTAGTAACAATCACTAATCTGTTTTCATTTTTGTGTGATCTTAAGTCCCCAATCAGCTTATACTAGCTTGGATAACTCACCATGGTCTTTATGAAAGCACATTTTAAACATGGAACAAACAAAAATACCAAATTTCTCCCTAAAAAACATACATTTTTTTCTCAAGTCAAGGGTATGTTAAGAAATTATAGATGGTCTACCTGTAATCAGAAAACAGAGGTTCAAATGACAGTTATACTACTAACAAATCTCTCATTTAGTTTACAAAGTAATAATTCCTCTCTACCAAAGCCATTTATCTTCTATTGTAATAATCTCTCTTCACAGACTCCTATAGAAAGAAGTAATCCAGAAATAAAGACATCTAATGAATATACTTCAATGGTGGGCTTCTCACTAAGGAAAAGATAGTATAGGTCTGCATCCCACTCCTCTAGCCCTTAACACCAAAAGTACAACTCAAAACAGGAGGAGGGCGATGCCATAGCTAAACATAATGCACCTTACCATTTTACTCAGTGATTACCTAAAAAATATTTATAATACACCAAATAAGTTTGTGCTACAGAGCAGAGAGTAAAATGACATGAATTTTTAAGATTTCTTCTGCTCACTTGAAAGGTATTGCTTCAGGGTACCAAGGGAGTTTACGTTACTTCTCCTCTACCATTAAGAAAAAAGTGGACACCCTCACGTCCAGGGTGAATGTGGGCATTCAGGTGGCAAGGGCCCTGCCCCTACCCCTCTAGCCCACTCAGCAATTGCCCCCTTCTTGCCCTGGGGGCCCAGATGTAGATATTGTACAAAGGTTTCTAAATCCCTTCTTTTCTATGCACTTTTTTATTTAAGAGGTGAGATCCCAGGTGGGAACCTCCCCAATAAAGTCTGTCAATGTTTGGGAAAAAAAGAAAAAGAAAAAAAGAAAAAAGTGGAGAAGTTCTGCCCTAGAGACTCCTAACATTTTCACCAACCTGTCTCCCAACTATTCTATCCTCTCAGGTCATGTAATTTTTATTTTATTTATTGAGCCTACACCTCATTTCAGAAAGAATTTCAAGTAGCTGGGGAGAGAATATGGAGAAACACTACATCCAAGTGGTGCTGCCTAAGCACTGAAAAGGATTTTCAAAAGGTGTACACAAGGTGTACACATTTCTACTCATTATTCTGCACTATACAATAGCTAGTCTACAAAAAAAAGTCGTAAGAAGAAATCAACTACAAAAATAAAAGGTAAGATTCTAAGATATCTGATGACTTTTCAAAACTACCCTTCTGACTGACTTCTTAGACTTTTAACAATGTATATAATTTTATAGCACTAAAACGCAACTTTAACATGCTGCTCTAAGTGGCAGCATTTCTCAAACCACCTCCCCCATCTCCAACCAGGAAACATCTCATTTTATCCGAAGTAATATGAGATAATGCCTGTAAATTGCTCAGCACAGTGCCTAGAATATAATAATACTTCAATAAACACTGACTATAACACTAGTTATAATTATTACTATTAATAATAATTATTATCATCATGAGTATTACTTAAGAAGGTGACACCCAGCTAGCATGTCACAAAACAATGATTCCAATTCAGCTGTCTGGCTCCTAAGCCCAATTCTTCCCATTGCAATATACTGTCTCTTTTTTGGAAAGTCAAGAATTCAAGTGCTCTCTCAATGACAGACTCCAATTAGATTCCACTCTATTTCAATCAATACAGGACGAAGAATTAAAGGAATTCTCTCCAGTCTATACTCCATATACAAACGCCATAAGATACTCCATTCATCCTATCTAATAAAGAGGAAATATGCTAATTGACTGTCACGCCCTAACCAAGATGGTGGCACCCACAGCCAATAAGGAGGGAATATGCTGACTGCCATGCCCTCAAAGATGTTGGTACCCACAGCCAAAAGATGGTGGCACCCAGTCCCCTCAGCCACACGCCTGCCTCCGGAGTTCCCCAGTCCCCTCAGCCTGCTAGAGCTGACCTGAGGCACAGGCAAGCCTCGGATGCTGGCTACCCAGCCACCCAGGGCCAGTCCAAGGCACTGGCAAGCCTCGGATAGCATCAGCCTGGATGCCCAGGGCTGGCCTGAGGCGCATGCTCACTTCTGGTAAATCCCATATCAAAGTATTGGTGCCCTCCTCCCCCAAATCTTATACATCAGAGATGGCGGCTGCAGAGCTGCCCCCAGGGCTGCCTGAGGCTCAGGTAACCAGGGACGGCCAAGGCTTGCACTGCCAGCAGTGGCAACAGCAGAGGTGTGATGGGGGCATCACCTTCCCCTGATCACTGGGTTGCCTCCCAGCCCTCAGGGCTCCTGGACTGTGAGAGGGGGCAGGCTGAATTGAGGGACTCCCACTACAGGGCATGAATTTTCATGCACCTGGGCCTCTAGTCTATAAATAAAAGTTTAAGTGACCATTACAGCACAACGACTGGAATGACCAGTCGCTATGATGAGTACTGACCACCAGGAGTAGACACTCAATGCAGAAGCTGCCCCCTGGTTGTCAGTGTGCTCCCACAGGGGGAGTGATCCCTCAGATAGAAGCTGGGCTCACAGCTGGCAAGCACAATAGTGGTAGAGGGAGCCTCTCCCACCTCCGCAGCAGTGCTAAGGAGCAGCAAGCCAAGCGGTAAGGAGCGAGCATGCGGGCAGGGTGGTAAGGAGCCAGGGATCCCAGATTTCAAGAGGAATGTCTGCCTGCCAGCTTAGGCCCAATTCCCCAAGAGAATCAGGACCTAAGCCAGCAGGCAGACATCCCCAGAGGGGTTCCAGACTGCAAGAGGATGCAGGCCAGGCTTAGGGACCCCCACTCAGTGCACAAATTTCATGACCAGGCCTCTAGACCTATATAATAAAAGCCTGATATGCAAATTGTTCAACCGGGAGTTCGACCAGGAGTTGAACCGCTCCCTATGATGTGTGCTGACCACCAGGGGACAACATGGAAGACAGCAGGCATTGGCGATGCGGCACAGGCAGTGGGCAGCAAAAGCACTGCTGGCCTCGAAAGGCCCTAACAAGAGTCGGACCATGGTAAGATGATGGAGCAGGTGAGCAGGCAGTGCCAAGCCAAGGCAGATGCAAGTAGGAGCTCAATCACCCCGCAGTCGCAACTAGTAGCAGCAGCTGGTGGTGGGGACACTGCCCAGTGCCCAGGTGCCAAGGGAGCCAAGCAGGGAGGGGAGGGGCAGCCCCAATTGATCACCTGGCAGGATTGGTGGAGCAGGTGAGAGGGTGGCCCAGGCCACAGCAGGGTGCCAGACAGGGCTGCAGAGCTGTGAGGCTGGGGGCTTGAGCTGGGACCCAATCCCCACAGGCCACCCTGAGGGATGCTACCCATGCATGAATTTGTGCACCAGGCCTCTAGTATACTAATAAAAATTTGTGTTTTTACATTTAATAATCAACCAAAGTCACTAATTTTATATATCTAACCCTACAATTAACATTAATATTTGGCCTGATAATTTATCTCCCTATGAGTTCATTTCTCTAAGGGGTATTCATTTAATCAGCTTTAATTATAACTTATAGGCATAAAAAAACAAGATCTATATCTCCAGCATTAGGAATTCCAAGAATGGTTAATAATATATGTATGTACAAAAAAGGTGTTCGCTATCACATTTTTAATAACAAAAAGAAAATTAACAAAATCCCTAAATTTCTTACAGTAAGAGAACTGACTTGATAACCTAGGCTATGTCCATTTCCACATAATATCATACAATTTTAAACCAAGATCATAAAGTATTTATAAAGACTTGAGAAAATATTCATAATATTAAGCAAAATTTAAAATTCAGAACATAAAGTGAAACCATCATTAACCTCTCAACTTTGTAAATGTAAGGCTAAAAGGAAATAAAACAATTTTCTCTGGATAGTGAAATAATGTGTTTTCTTCCCATTTTTTCTGTTCTCCGGTGCTTTTTCAACACTACCTATGTATTAATTTTATAAGCAGAAAAGAATTATTGTTGTTTTTTTTAACCAACATCCCTATTTAACTCATATCCTTGCATACTTCTATCATAAATCCCTAAATTAGCCAGAAAAGTCCCAGGTCATGTGAATTTTAAAATGCTCAAATCAATTCAACACCTTTACTCTCTTCCAGCACTACCATCCTCTCTAATCATGCCAGAACTGCACCTTTGTTTGGTTCATTTCTCTTACCTACATAAATCCAATCCTTCAAATCTATCAATTCTTTTCTCCTTCCTACTTCCTATACTAATGTCTAGCTCATATCTACATTAGCACAATGGCTTCCTGAATAAATAAATGCTTTCCTTATTCTATTGTCTCACCACTAAATATTCACTCCACCACAGCTCACTATTTGCGAGGCTCTGTTCTTGTAGTTTCATTTGTATTCACTCAGTCAATACGCATTACAACTCTATGAGGATAGCTACTATTAAAGTTTACAGATTGAGAAACAGAAGCACAGAGTGATTAAGTAATTTACCCACAATCACCCAGTTAGTAAGTGATAATTACTGGATTTGAACCCATGCAATAAGGCTCCAGATAGTAGTCTTAAATAATAAAAGGCTAATATACAAATTGACCAAATAGTGTAACAACCAGTGACTATGATGCACACTGAATACCAGGGGGCAGATGCTCAACATAGGAGTCGGGTTCATGGTTGGCTGGTGAGCATAGTAGTGGAGGCAGCAGTGGTAAGGATGTCCCGAGAGCAGGCCTAAGACATCAAACCAACATCCCCTAAGGGCTCCAGCACTGCAAGCGAGACTAAGGGATGCCCCCGCACCACGAGTACACAAATCTCATGCACCACACCTCCAGTATATAAATAGTAGCTCCTCCAAGAATGCAAGAACAGGGATCAATAAAAACCAGCTTTTCTTTCCTTTAATGTTACAGTCCCTTGAAGTAAGCCAAATTCCCATTTTGGGCTCTCTTTTCATGCTATTCCACATCTAGGAGGCCATTTCTCCTCTTCCCTTATTCATTTTCCATATCTTCAAAAGTTAGCTCTAAATTCAACCTCTATGAGTTTCCCTTAGACCAGTTACTTAACTCCTCAGCACATCCTTTTTCTTATGGACTCAATTTAAACAACATTAATGCGAAGTTTTTGACATTTTTTATGTTACAAAAGTTTATCTACCTCACAATTTTACCTTTTCTTTCCCTGTCTACATAATAAATGCCCCCACTTTTCTTTGGTCTATATCCTTCTCCATTTCCCACCTTCCCAAAAGCTACTGGAATAGCAGGCTACACAAAGTAGATACTAAATAAATATGCAATTAACTGATAAATATGGCTCCACTATTTAACAAAGCAGAAAGTCATTAATTAGTCTTTTGAACTGACATATTTAAATATTTATTTTCTCATTTTATTTCCTAAATGCAAAAGCATTAGATTTGTAATTTCAACATTCCCGTCCAAAAAATATATTCAAGTGATATCCAAAACAGTCCTACTACATTTTTTTTAAAGATGTCCAACACACTGTTCAAAAATTGTCTTTTTCCTTTTCTTTTTTTTCAGAAGACACTTTCTAATACAGTTACTTTACTCTCTTAAGGCTAGAGTTATCCACATCTGACAACATTAAGTAGGCAATGATATTCCAGGCATGATTACCAATTGTTCAAGAACAGAAAAGACTAGCAGGTTTAATAAGAGATTATTCTAAATAACCCCATTAAATCTAAAGTGTGAAAACAACTGCATTTACATTTAAGGTTTAGTATCTTCATCTTTATCTTCCTGTTCCAAGAGAATTATTTAAAAACTCAAAAGAAAACGACATACCAAAGAATAGTGGCCTAAAAGAAAGTTAAACTTGTATTTAAATAATTAATTATAGGCATACCACACTACATATAATTAACAAGTCTCTAAAAATTGTGATTCAATCAAATTATTTTTCAAATACATTATAAACCAATGACTACTGAAGGAATACTACAGTGAGTATTCTAAAAAGCACACAATACCCATGGCTATAAACTTGTCTCTAATTTTTCTGTTTTTCAAGTCTGTGTTTTCATAAACAGTTTTTCCTCTAAAGACTTTTTGCTACTTAACTTTTACCTTAAATGAGCCAGTTAATAGCAGACAATATTTATCCTAAAATACTGTGTTTTCCCTCTGCAGTTACTTCATTCACACTACAACTTGAAGGAAACAAATGTTTAACATGGTTTGGTTACCCAAATAAAAGCACTAAATTTGAACACGTTATATTATGACACATTATAGTTACTATAAATTTCAACACCGTTAGGTATAAAACATGAACCACACCGTACTCTTAACCTTAAAATACTTCACATATAAAGGCTAAACCTAATTTCTACCTGATGTAATGTAGTGTTCCTACTTACATTGGTAAGTTTTGGTTTGCTTTTTTGATTTTTTAAAATATTTTCAAATTATGGTACAGGCAATTTAAAAAGCTTACTACATGTTTAACATGGTGAGTAGGTATTTAATAATCTTACCGTAGATTTTAAAGGTAGATGCAGTTATAAAAGGAAATACTAGAAATCTTTGTGGTAATAGAACTGTTCTTGTATCTTGACTATATCACTATCAATATCCTAGGTGTAATATTGTACTAGTGTTGCAAGTTGTTACCACTGCAAAAAATTAGGTAAGTGTACATGGGATCTCTGTATTGTTCCTTACAACTGCATATGAAACTACAAAAAAATTAATTCAATAAAAAAATTTTGCTGAAGAGCAGTTTAATGAGAATTCAGTTTTCTGGCACTACAGCAACAGTCTCAAAAAGCCTAAGTATACATATGAAAAATTTCTTCCTCCAGAAATTAATCAGTAACTGAGCATAAAAAAACAATATACTTTTAAAATTTAAGAGCTAGAAATAGTTTTTACAATTATTTCCAAAAATCTTGGGCAAGAACTATTATCAAAATCGGATTTGAACAAGGAAAAGTAAAGCTTTACTTGCTAGTTAAAACAACTTTCTAGATAGAAATATCAGAGAGACTCAATATGGTTCACATACCAAATATATATCCCAAGCCCTCACAACATCTCTTATTACTTGGATTCAAAAACTAACAAATTTTTCATATAGCACATTAACATTTAACTACTAAAAATTAAATCCAGAATCAGAACTTAGTTCCACATACTCAACCCTAATTGAGGGGACAGTGGATTTAGTAAATACCTTAACTATCTCAATTTTGTTAAATTCTCTCAACAAGCTTTCCTTTTATACAGTGCCCTAACACAGTGCCTCACCTTTAACGCCTATAGAAATGCCTCTCTCAAGGTCACTGTTGAGAGCACCTCCCAGACTCTATCCTACCATGCAGATAAATTCAGTCTTATCAGGCAAAGAAATAACACCTTAATGAAAAAATGACATTTTAACAGACTCCTCAAAACAAATAATGGTAAATAATACACATTCATTCATCTTTTCCATAGTGATTTTTGATGAAGAACCAGCTATTATAAGTTATTTGTTTTGCTTTAGAAATAAGATTTAAAAAATAACATTATGTACTCTAGCATGTATGTTTTCCATTTCAAAATATTCCAAAGGTGTTATATATTATTTCTCAAGAAAATCCCACTGTGAAATTAAATCATCCTAAAAAGAACAAATAATCAAAAAAGGAATTATACTGCACAATTATAGTCTTCATGAGGCAAAAGGCTAGGGTTTTACAAATGACTCCAAAGACAAGAAAACTCTAATCTTTAAGTCAGCTCTTCAGAAGGAAAGTCAGATCTTTAGATCCTTTAAGCTGCAAACAAACAAGCATTAGGACGTATTACATATCCTTTGATATCAAGACATTTAATTCAAATATCAGTAAAATATATAAATAACACTACTATCCCAAATTCTTTTAGACAATGTCTTTAAGATAAGAAATGGCTACGGGAAAACCGTATCTACCAATATACGTACTATGATATAAAATAATCACATGGCATTTTCCCTTCCCCAAAACTAATTATTAAAGGTTACAGCTTTTAAAAATGTTTTTCTAGATTTAAACAAACCACACAGATAAAAATTATTATGTCCACTAAATACAAGTGCTTAAATTCAAACTTTCAATGGATAAATAACAACTCTAACAATTTTAAAACTAAAAAGTTCCTACTCCAAAAAAATCAAATACTACAACCACTTCTACAATATAAAAAAAATTCTTTCATATAATGCAAGCAAGGACCTACAACTTCTCCAACGCCATGTTTGTAATACACAACAAATTCACCTATTTTTTTAATTTCACAGACTATAAAAATCACACCTTCTTAATTTTATGAAGTGAAAAAACTAATTGTCCTTCTTCTAGAAACAAAATATTTCTAATAGCAAGTTTCTAAAGTCCATGTTATTGTTATCAATGAGTGTCAGTTAAATATAATTTCCACAATTTAAGCTGGAACTAACAGCCTGAACCAGCAATATTTCTCAATTCATTAATGAAATATACTAAGCATGTACTATATACTAGGCAAAGTAAATTTTGAAGTTCTTGATAATGAATTATTGAGACACACTCAAAACATTAGTGAAGAAAGGAAATATAGCCTTCTTTTACATTAACAATGTTCTCCCCTCTCCCCAAAAAGTGACAATTTTCAAATGATTGCCAGTAAAAGGAAAAAGGTGGGAGAAGAGCTGGGGTTTGGCTGACATGTTATGGTATCCTTTTTATTAAGGATAGTGTTAGCCTTAGGATATTTACAATCCAATGTGCTTTTATTATACGACATACTATTTTCGTCATAAGCTATTTCATTAAAAATGAATTTTAGTAAATTAAGTTATTGTATGTCTTTTGAATAGAAATGTTTTTAAATGTAAAGTATAATAAAGTAGTAAAATGATTACTAATTTAATCTTTCTAATGTTTTGCTCTCACAGAATCTTAAGAAATTGCTATCACTTTACCAGGGGAAATAAAAGTACCAAAGAGGAATTACCCAGTTTCAGCCCAAAGATTTGACAGCTGGTTTTTTTAAGGTGATACTGTCATGGCTTTAGGAGTTTGTTTGTTTTTGTTCTTGTTCTCATCTATCTCTGTGCACTAATGAATAAATTTAAATTAAACAGAAAAGTATAGCTTTTTGTACATTAGAATGGACTTAGCTTTTAGAATGTCTTTTTTTTATCATGAATTTAAATAAGTTAGAAAAACAAAAATATGCATACTTAAGAAATATGGGATAAATGTTAATGGAGGAGAGAGAGTAGTTATAAATATACAGAAGATAAATTTAAAGAGAACAGCATAAGTGTAGGAATAGGAATGTTTAGAGTAATTTATATTACTCTAAACATTATCATCATGTAATCTGATTGTATGACAAAATTCAATCACCTAGTAGGTGTCATTTGAAAATAAATCTAACTCCTTTTCATTTATTTTTAACCTTTATTCCATTAACATTTTAAATAACCATCCACAAAATTGTTAATTTGCTGCAAACTACTAAGGGACTGGCCATCTTTTAAAATAAGCATCTTATTAATTGTTGCTTGACTCAATTCTACTTTTCATGAGCATATATTAAATAATATTATTTTACCAATTTTTTAGAACCCTGGGTTACATAATGCTAATGGACTAAAAATTTAGCAAAATTTAAAAACACATATTTAAATAAACATTTTTTAAAAGATCACATATGGCCATAGTGCATTTTCTTCTGGTAATTTTCAGAATATAGAGGCATGATATAATTAATCCCTTATACTCAAGTAAGACAATTTTCAACTTAAAAATTCATAGAAAAAGAGAATAGTTCTTAATCCATATTGAAATTCTTAGTGAAATGGCAATAGATCCTTACAGCAACAGCCCACATTTTGGGCTTGGTTGTTTTTACTTATAATTTTATTTTTTTCCTGTTTTTATTTATAATTTTAACAAGACACTAAAGAATTCAATGAAGAAAGACATTAAAATACTTTACATATTTTTCTACTAAACTCTATCACAACATTAAAATATGAGGTTCTGATTTTAGACATCATCTTACCTGATCCACTGAACTGACTGCTTCCCAGTGTTGTTGGTCTGGTTTTCCCACTATTAACAGGTGGGGAAAACATCTGCAAAATAACCCAAAAGTATCTATTAGTCCTGAAATTCTTCTAGACTCTTTGCAAACCAAGAGTCATCAGTTTAGTTACTATATTTCAGGAGGACATTAAAATAAAATTTGAAATGTACATTCAACCCCAAAAGGCAAATATACTATGATACTATTTGCTAACACTACTTGGTTATAGTGTCCTGCAAAACCAGTTACTTAAATGAGAGATTCTAAGATTATTAAAAATAGTAAACTTTTGTCCATGATTGTAACTAATTAAATCTCATTACATTTACATTACAATTTAATACACACAGTCAGAATCATATTATATTAAGTCTTACAAAGTAGGGATTGGTCCTGACTCCTAACAGCAGTTAATGAAGGAATTCAACCACTGAAAGTAAGGGCAGTGGGCCCTTAGGTTTCAACAGATACTTCAGAGTAATACACTCAATTATTACCCATGTAAAAAATGTTAAGTGGATATGCATACACACATACGTGTATTACAAAGATACTCAGCTCAAAAGGCTGGCCCTCTTGTAAATGACATCTTTCACACACCACACTCTGGGGAGAGACATGGTTACGAGTTGTTGAAGAAAAAATGATTTTTCTTCTTTACAGATGAAATTCAAAATCCCTAATAATCATCAGGGTCAGAGAGAGGGTGACTCTCCACCAAAGCTCGTGATTACACTGTTTTCCTTTCAACTGGTTAAAACAAATGACCCCCTTGGCAAGAAAGTTTTAAATCTGCAAAAGTCTAGACATTACATCAAAGTTCAGGTGTCCAACTTGGGGGAGCTGGACTCCAGCCCTGAGAACTCCGCGCCGAGCCAAGGGCGCTCGCGCTGCCTCGTCTCCACGTCGCTTCCCCCCACCTCCTCCTTCCTTTCTCTCTCTCTCTCTCTCTCTCTCTCTCTCTCTTTCTTTTTCAGTAAACCTCAGCAGAACCCCGAGAGGCCGCGGGAAGCTCTCCTACCGCACTGAAGTCCAGCAGGTCGCTCAGCTCCTTGTCGGTCCCTATCGCGGCCATGCGCTGCTGCTGAGGATTCATCTTGGGCCACTTCTAGCAGGTCCTAAGGCGGAGGAAGGAAGCCGGGCTCAGCGGGCGACCACCGCGGGGAAGGCGCGGGGCTCGGGGGAGAGCCGGAGCGCGGGGCGGGCGCTCCACACCCAACTCGGTTCCCGCGCCGCGCGGGCAGGGGGCGGGAGGCCCGGGCGCCCGCGCCGGGTCCGTGACTCCACGCGTCCCGCGGCCCCCGCAACTCACCGCCTCTCCCGCAAGTTTCCGGACCGGCCCCCGTTTCCCTCCGCGGCGCCCCCCGTCCCCGCGCCGCCGCCGCCGGGAGCTCGGCGCACGGGGCCGGCCCGGGCGGGGGCTCGAGGGGCGGGCGAGGGACGGCCGGGCGGCGGCGGGAGAGATGCGAAGTGACTCTCGGGCTCGGCAACAATAGGACTGACAAGTTGCAGGGAACCGCGCCGCTCGCAGGCCCGCGTCCACGGCCGCCGCCGCCGCCCGGACCTCCGCGGCGGGCCCCGGGGGGCGCCAGGCACCCCGCAAGCGTCCGAGGGGCGTTTGTGAAAAGAAAACAGAAACACCGACAACTAGTCTCGCTCTCGCCCGGCGTCCTCCTCCCCCGGCTCGGCCTCCTCCCACTTTGGCTGCCCGGCCCGCGGCCGACCGGCCGGCCGGCCGGCCCCGGACCTGCCGAACAATGAGCCGGGCTCGGCGGCCGGAGCAGCCCGCTCGCCCCGGCGCCCCGAGCCCGAGCCCAGAACCGACCGGGACGCACAGGCCGAGCGCGCCGCCCGCGGGCCTCGCCGCCCGCGACTCTCGCCTCCGCCCCCACTCCGCTCCCCAACTTGGAGGGGACCCCCGGGCTCGCTCGGTACAAAGGGGCACGGAGTTGGGGCGCCGGCCGGGGACGCCTCCGCTCCGGCAGGGACGCGGCGGCGCCCCGCCGCCCCGCCACGGCGTCCCCCTCCCCGCTCGCCTGCCCTCAATTACCTGCCGCCCCGTCTCCGCATCCAACCACCCCGATTAAAGTTCACTTTGGCCGGCAGAGCGGGCTCCGGCTTCCCCGTGCACCGCCCGGCGGCTCGGGTCACTTTGCCCCGCGCGAGCTCTCGAATCCGCGCGGGGGAGGCGGCTCTCGGGCCTGGCCGCCCCTTCCTCCCGGGGCGGGCTGGCGGTCCCCCCGAATAGAACTTGTGGGTCTCCTCAGGCGGACATTTTTTTCGCTGAAGCGGCCTCAGCACTGCGCTCGGCGGGGCTCCGGATCCCTCCGCGCCGGGAAGAGCTCGGCTTAACCCCTTCGTCCCCGGCCCGCTCCCGCCGCCCGCGCCGCCGCGCCGAGGAAGTGGGGCCGGCGGGGAGGGGGCGGGGAGGAGCCGGCGGGAACGGGGAGGGGCGGCCGCGGGCCGGTGGACAAAGCCCGCGGCGGGGCGAGGCGGGCCGGAGCCGGGCGGGCGGGGAGAGGCGGGCGCCGCGCGCAGGTACCCCGCGAAGCAGGGCCGCCCGCCCGCCCGCCGAGGACGCCGCCTCCAGGCCCCCGGGAGCGGGACGGCGGGCCCCGCGGCGCCGGCTCCAGCTGGCCCCGCGCCGGCCGCGGGCCCCGAAGCGGAGCAGCGAGGACGCCCCTGCGGGCCCATCTGGATGCGCCGCGCGGGCCACCAGCCCGAGGACGCAGAGCCCGAGGCGGCCGTTCGGGAGCGAGCGGCGGTGAGCGCTGGAGCCCGCGCGCGCGGCGGGGCCCGGAGTGCCGGCCAGCCCCGGGAGGCTGCGCCCCGCTGGGCGCGCAGGAGGCGTGCGTGGGGAAGGGACACCGGCCGCCTCGGTCCGCACTAGGAGGAGGTGCGGTGGGTCGGACGTGCTGCGGAGCGGAAGGCAGAAGGGGCAAAACCGCCCTCAAACCCGCGCACAAAGCTGCGTGGGCTGCAGGTTCCCAAATACTGCCCTCACCCAAGCCCCCACGTCTGCGGTCATCTCTTCCCACCCGAACCCCATTCGGGGCCACCGGACTGCACAGCGGGACGAGCCCTGGGAAACGGACCAAACCAGTCCCTTCATCTGATCCAGCGAGATTGTGTCGCACAGGCACACTCTCTTGGCGCAAGTTCTGAACTTGGCCTAAAGAATCCCCCAAACGGAATAGAAGACAAAATAACTAAACCTCCATTCCTTTCGGTTCGGAGATGGAAGTAAGGTTCTCTCTAATGGCAGCCGGTGTTTTCACTCTTTGGGGGCAGTGAGTGCAGTGAAGACTAGTCAGAGCCAGGGAGGAGAAACACTGAAGAAAGGAGACATCCAAAGTAACAAATTGAAGGAAGCAGCCAATACCTTGAGGGTAACAACCACGACAGAGAGCCTGCGGAGCCCAGACTTACAAGGAAGCAAGGAGGGAGATTCCCTGCAAATATGCAGTTACCAGTTACTTGATTACAACCGGAGCTGTCCAGCGGGAGAAGGCAATTGTAGCTTGGGGTAGGGATTTCCATGACGTCAATGGCTACACCCTGGACCTTGTGCCAGATCCAGTAGTAACCTCCCCTATATCCACTCCTCCTTACCTAGGTAAACACCCGCGCGCTCCCCCCCTCTACCCCCCACTTCTTAGGGTCACATCCCTGCCCTGGCTGGGTACTGGAGTATATGGTTCCAGGATAAGCAAGTTAGCATAAATCCAACTAAAATAAACCAGCATGTACACATTCCCTGCTACAGTTTTTGGTCAGCAAGGGGCATAATACAGTTTGGGCCACTGAGAAGAACAATTTGCTGGGGACTTCTGGGAAAGTTTTTATGTTTGTTTTATATTCCAAGACAGCTTCAAGAGGCAACCTCCATGCACTCAAAAACCAAGGTTTCATAAAAGCTCACAAATTGAAGGCATGTTACCAGAATGTTCTATGGGGGCAGGGGGGCGAGGGTGGTCCCAGAGCCCTGGACTGTGGGCAGCCATCTCCCATCCACAAGGTCCAGCCAGGTTAAAGTAAAGCAGACATGGGGAAAGCATAGGTAGAAAGAAATGTGATCACTGATTAGGTTTTCAAGCCTTTGATCAAACAGCTTCTGAACTCAAGTCTCTTCATCGATTAAACCAACAGGATTGGAGTTTTCTGCTATTTGTAACCTATTGTGTATATATGGCTATTCATCAGATGGGAAGTCTGACAAACTTTTAAGGCCCCGTTCTAGGGGTAAGATTCAGTGGCTCAGAGAAGTCTTGGGAAATGGGGAAAGTATATAATCCCAACTGAAAGATTTAAGCTCTTTTCAAGAGAAAAGGAAAGCCAGTTTCTTCTCATCCTTCTCATACAACTAATTTGCAGCAAGAAATAGCTGTCTGCCCACACCCTCAGTCATAGAGCTCCCTCACTCCTTTCAGGGACTGAATAGTGAACTTTTCATCACTATTATGGGCCATATCATTTTATACTTTATTTTCCTCAAGGAGTTTGTATACTCCTCAAGAGCTGGGACTGCCATGCAGCTGTCTGTACCATGCACTTAACATAGTGTCCAGTGCATAATAAACACGTTAGTTAGTTAGTTAGTTAGTTAGTTAGTTGTTAACCCTTACCCAAGGATATATTTCCATTGATTTTTAGGGAGATGGATGAAAGAGGGAAAGACAGAGAGAAACACCGATGTGAGAGAAACACATTGATTGGTTGCCCCCTGCACAAGCCCTGACCAGAATCCAACCCAGGACCCTTTGCTCCAGATGCTCTATTCACTGAGCCAAACTGGCAAGAGCCATAATAAACACCATTTGACACTATAACATGATTCTTTTTTAATCCTGGAATATTATCTTTGCATGTATAAATAGGGGAATATCATTCCTACCAATCTTACAATGTTCCTGATAGATTTTAAAGAGTATAAAACTGAAATTTTGTGTCACTTGTGACTTATTTCTGGGCCTTTGCTGACCTTGCTATATAGAGCCAGAAAGCTTTATTGAAAAGCTCAGAGAGAAACAACCAGTAATACAATTCAGGATGATTAATAGAACTGGTTCTATAGAGTACATTAGGCAATATCAACAAATCATTGAAATCTATTTAATGAACATTTCTTACACTCAAGGCATAGTACTAAATGCTGTAAGAATAGGTCTCAAACCTATTGGGCAGACATGGGAGTTCTGTCAGCATTGTTTCAGTCATTACTTTCTAAGAAGTCCCCTCATCCCCTGCTCTCCACTAGAAAATAAACATAGTTTTATCAGGGAGACCTGAGTCACCCTTTACAGGCAAAAGGGAAAACAGCCAAAGCAGTGTGCTTTGCTTCCTTATGAGATTTGGCTTGACCTTGATCTCTTGTTTAGAAGGCAAGTATTCTAGAAAGCTCAGAGAAAGAGTTGTTGGAAGCAAAAACAGAATAGAGCTTATCAAGTGAAGTGGCAGATTGCTATCTAGTTGAAGTGACTGGCCTCCTAGTATTATCCGAAGTAGATGGCCAATGTGCTCCGAAGTAGATGGCCAATGTGCTCCTTGTAGCTCACTGCTCCTTTGGAGAACAGCTAGGAGTCCATGTTTTGTATTCCACAACAGCTATACCCTTGGGAATAAAGGAAACACTTTTATGTAACAGCTTAATAAGAAGTATTACCTTCAGTTCATAGTACTCCCTTTACTGATGAACTAAAAGCCAAAATTCTACTAGTCATCAACAGTCCTCTCTCCTCGTTCTCTTCTACCAGCCAATAGTAATCTTCACCTTTGTGGGATTTTCTGGTATAGATTTTGCTTTTTCTCTATGTTCATAGATAGAAAGAGTTATCTACTCCTTGCTAGTCTCATTTTTTATTCAAGCTTATAAATAGTTTGTATGAATGCTATTTTCAGGTATGATGAGATAGATATGCCCTAATGGCCCATCTCATATCTAATGTCTTTTTCCCCTTTAGGGTTCCTTCTTGCATATTTCATAAAAGCATATGTTTACATAAAAATCAAAATAAATGTAAATGTCAGGAAAAAACTGTCACTCTAAAACATCAAATTTAGAGTCACAATTTAATTTTAAAAAACTCAGTATAGTTAATCAAGTTCAATGAACAATAATCTCTTTTCCATATTCTGTGTGAATCTTGGCACAGTGCCTAGCATATAGCAAATGATCAATAATATTTGTTGAGCCCAGCTAGCATGGCTCAGTGGTTGAGTGTCAAACTATGATCCAGGAGGTCACAATTAGATTTCCAGTCAGGGCATATGCCTGGGTTGCAGACTCTATCCCAGTGTGGGGCTTGCAGAAGGAAGATGATAAGTGATTTTCATCACTGATGTACCTCTTTCTCTCTCTCTCTCTCTCCCCCCCTCTCTCCCTCCTTCCCTCTCTGAAATCAATAAAATACTTTTTTTTAAATAATATTGGTTGAAAAATAAACAGTTCTGCATTTCTAATAACAATTTTTTACAAATATTTATATTATAGAAAATTTCAAACTTATTTTAAAAGGTAGACAGAGTTGCTGAGCCAGGTGGCTCAATGGTTGCAGCATTGTCCCATACATCAAAATGCTTTGGGTTCTATCCCCGGTTGGGGCTGTACACAGACAACCAATCTACCAATTGATGTTACTCTATCACATCAATGTTTCTCTCTCTCTCTCTCTCTCTCTCTCTCTCTCTCTCTCTCTCTCTCATTCTGTCTTCCTTCCTATAAAACATACCCTCTGGGGAGGATTAGTTTTTAAAATAGTAGAGTAATAGTAAGAACTATCATGTATTTAATATGTACGGATTCTTCTGTCTTCTATCTTATTCCTGCTTTAAGTTAAAGTAAATCCAGAATGCCATGTCATGTCATAAAATGAATTTTTAAGGATTAAAAGCATGAGGATCCAAAGAGGAGACAATGGCAACAAAATTTGAGAAGACTTTTAGCTGGAAAAGTAAGAGTGATAAAATGTAGTAGACGAACAAAATATACTCTTAAGGCAGCAATGAGTCAGAATCAATCACCAAACCCACATATACTTTAAGGTTGCCAAAAGACTCTAGCTAGACATAACTCATCACCGAAAGATTCATAACTAGTTGCTCTTGAAGTGAAGTGAGGTAAGAGGGAAATATTATAGGGAGAATTCTTTTTCAAATCTGTTTAAAAAGCAACCAGATCCCCAGATGTCTTTTGAAACTCCATGCGATTGGGAAAACAAACATCTCCCTTTATCTAGGTAAAATACTACAAATTTATTATCTGCAGGTACTGAACCAGGAGATCTCTGAGGAATAGGGAGATTAAATGAATGTTTGTATATTGGATGCTGAGGAACCCAGGTATCTTCACTTGACTCCCAGATTTTGGCAGCCAGGTTTTCAACTTCCAAGGAGATTAGAAGATCTTTCATGTGGAATCTAATCAACCCAAGAAGAAAGACCTAAAGGTACTGACATTGGAGTTTCCCCAATTATGAGCTCTAACAAATCACTCTACAGATAAGTTTATGGCTAACAAAATCTCATGTTGCTGCCCTGTTCTTAAGTATGGAGCAGACAACCAGGATTATCAGACTTTTGAAGGAAATCACTGTCAGGTGAGACATTTCGAATTGAAGACAGGAAAGTATAAATGGGGGGAGGGTGATAAACAAGAAGAGAAAAGTAAGGACATTTCCTAGAAAGGAGAACAAAAAGTCAGAGAAGACCACTTCAGGAGGTTCAAAACCCAAATAATAAGGACTCCAAAAAGAGAGGCAAGGGGAAAAGGAAGAAAGTCATCAATGAAATAATTTAAGAAAAACTCCCCAACTGAAGTACATGAGTTACCAAATTAAATGGGTTCATCAAGAGCTCACCACATCAGATAAAAATAGAGCTGTACCAAACCATGTGACCAGGAATTGTGAGTATACTGGAAAGGGAAAACCTTCAAGCTTCCAGAGAGAACACAAAACAGCACAAATGCAAAGGATTAAAAACAAAATGGCATCCATTGATCCACAACAACATTGGAAACTAGAGGCAACGGGACATGACCTTTACTTGCTGAGTGGATTAATTATTGGGAGTATTTATGATAACTCTACATATCATTTTAAAAATTAAATAGTACTTGAGTTTAGTTTTGGCCAATGTGAGTTAGGGATACAGAAATATACCCATGTCCCAAATAGAACACACAATGGCACCACCTGCAAATACACATAGTTTTTGCTTTCTATTTTCTCAGCATCTCTAAAGGGCATTTTAAGATTATTAGTGGCTCCTGAATTTTGGTGAGCAATGGATCCTTTTACTTAATACATTCTCTTTTGAAGATAGACAAATTCAATATACATATTTCTTATAGTCAGATCTCTTTTATTCGCTACAATAAGAGAAGCATTTCAAACAGCATATGCCATTTCAGAATATATCTTTGCCAAGTAGTTGAAAAGGAAAGGTGCCTAGAAACTAGGACAACTAGTAGAATTATCTTGGAAAAGCTGACAAACACTAGACGGTTTAGTTTGCTCCACCACTGAGCCAGCCATTGTTTGAAAACGGATTTGGAATACCAACAGAAACTGAAGACATCCCCCTGCAATGTAAGCTCCATGTGGGCAAAAAAACTGCAAAAGGATGGCAGTAGACATCTGTCATAGTCATGAATGTCCACCATCTCCCTTTCTTAAAACATATTTTTATTGATTTCAGAAAGAAAGGGAGAGGGAGAGAGCGAGAGAAATTGCAAAGATGAGAGAGAATCATTGACCAGCTAGCTGCCTACTGGGATCAAGCCCAAGACTTGGCATGTGCTCTTAACTGGAATTGAACCTGGGACCCTTCAGTCTGCAGGGTGACACTCTATCCACTGAGCCAAACCAGCTACGGCTGTCTACCATCTCTTAGACAGCCTAACATTACCATGATAGGACTCTTGCCTCCCTAACATGTAAGTCGCAGCCCAAAATTTTTGCAGCCAGAACACAGACTTACAAGATAGACACCTGCAGACTTTGGTTAGAAGTGGGCAACACAAGAAAACAGGGTATGGCTGGAGCTTCCATTTTGTCATTTGATTGTTGTTGGTCTTTTCCCTAATTGATTCTGATGCACACTGAAGTTTGAGCAAAAGTGTCTTAGAATGGTGGCCCTGTGAGGTCCTTAATGCCTCAGGATAATAAAGATGAACATGAAGTGAGCTGTCAAAGTATATTTACTTTAAATAGATAATGACCACTGGAGA
Organism: Lasiurus cinereus; assembly: GCA_011751065.1. NCBI lineage: Eukaryota > Metazoa > Chordata > Mammalia > Chiroptera > Vespertilionidae > Lasiurus > Lasiurus cinereus. The sequence continues at coordinate 44,518,737 of JAAGEH010000076.1, forward strand.
AATGTACTTATCAAGATGGAGCTGGAGTAGCTCAGATGGTAGAGCACAGTCCCAACTAGCCAAGGTTGAGGTTTGATCCCTGATCAGGGCACATATGAGTTATCAGCTAATGAATGCATAAATAAGTGGAACAACAAATCAATCTCTCTCTCTTCCTTCCACCCTCTCCCTAAAATCAATAAATAAACTTAAAAAACAACAGCAACAAGATGGAGCAATGCTGAAAGAAATAAAATGAGAATAAATTAAATGTTTTTAAATAGTTGCCAAAAGCAAAAGTTATTACTGGTGAAAAGTCTATAAAAAGGGCCTAGGTTAACACCAATTCAGCTCTCACCACATGTCACATCTTATCTTTTTGCACTAGTCATTGGTATTCTTAAACAAATTTAGTCTATTGTAGTAAATTTATTGTTTATCTTAACACTTCCCAAAAAATCTGGAGATATGTAATCAATATCCTCAAACTTTTAGGTACATATGCCGTTTCTCTCAACTAGGAACTCTTTTGGGGGTAAGAATGTTATTTCCCTTTTCTTACTAATGACTGCATCTTCTCTCTAACCCCAATAATCCCTCAGTAATTGTTTATTAATTGTGAGAAATTGTATTTTTGAATGGAAGTTGCCTGTCTTGAATTCATTCCCAGGGTGACTTGATAAAAATGAATTGATAGAGTTGGATTGGATGATTTAGATTGCATTTAATTATCCACACTTTCATTTGAAAGGAGTTAGGAAACAATTGTTCTCATGTACTGCAGAAATATTTTATTTTGGGACCATCTGTTGAATTCCTAATTTCACTGAAACAGCATTTTTATGTAATTGCAGATTATGTTTTGGTGATTGGCACATTCTTCTCTAAATCCAAAATAACTTACTATAATTTTTCTTGTTACATTTGCATTATAAGCCTACAGGATTTTTTAAATTTTTTTTAGCTTTAAACACATCACCTACAGCTTTCAAACTATATTTAGTAGCATGATAAAAGGATGCCATTGAATATTTTAAACATTTTTTACTTCCTCTGGAATTGGGAATGAAACCTGAGGAAAATACTAGAGGGGACTGACTCAATGATTTCTAGTCTTTGGCTGTCCTCCTCCACTCTATATCTTTTTCTTTTTTTCCCTTTATTTATTTTTTAAATATATTTTATTGATTTTTTACAGAGAGGAAGGGAGAGGGATGAGAGAGAGACATTGATCAGCTGCCTCCTGCATGCCCCCCACTGGGGATGTGCCCACAACCAAGGTACATGCCCTTGACTGGAATCAAACCTGGGACCTTTCAGTCCACAGGCCGATGCTCAATCCACTGAACCAAACTGGTTTCAGCCTCCACTCTATTTCTAATGGTCTGATGGTATTCCATCTTGATTTTACTCCAACTTTAATAAAGTATGCTTGATGGGATTAAAACTGGCAAAGATATATAATTTGCTTTCTAAATCTCAGAGCTTACATTTAGTCTTTATATATGACCTGACCTAGGATTAAAGTGAAAATGAAAGCATTAATAAACACCTACAATATACTTTCATTTCTTTCTGTAACACTTTATTTGAACAAGCGATTTAGTGCTTTATTTTCCTTTTAGCCCAATACTGTAGTTTTCTTACAAGTGCAGTTTCATTACATTCATTTGTTGAATCAAAGTGTTCTGATTTGTTTTTTGATGAGCTCTGCAAGAACAGAAGCACTAATCTATATGAAGAAAAAAAATCTCTCTAACATGGCTCTCCCAAAGTGCTCCTGTATTGACTTGTGTGACTGTCAGTCACACTTGAATGGAGCCCACAATGCTAATGAGATCAAAATCATAGACTTAAACCCAAAGGATCTGTTAACTTCTCTCAGAAAAGCAGGGGTCTCTTCACTGCAGATCAGTCTTCCATTCCTGACTATCTCAAAAAGTATTGGTCCCAGAAGGACAGGATACAAGAATGCCACTGGCCCATCAATAACATCAAATAGCTGTTGCTTTTTGCTCCACCTAAGAAAGGAACTGATTCAGAGATAGGTACTCATGGAGAACTTACAGAAAGGAACTATTTGAAACATTACAGTGATTGGGTAATGGGTAAGAAACATATGGACATATGTTCAAGTGGAAACTAATTTTCTGCATTTATGTTACAGACTTAAAATTGAGAGAATACTCTAACAAAATTTTAAAATATAATTCTTTTATAGAAATATTCAAACACCTACAAAACTAGTAAAAATAGTATGATGGATGTCCTTAAACCTGTCACCCAGCTTCAACAATTATTCAAGCATTCCCACCTCCCAATTAATTTGAAGTGAGCATCAAATCATTTCATCACAAAGAGTTCAGCTATTATATATAGAAGATAGGATGCATCTAAAAAATATAATGAAAACATCATCACATCTACAGTGTTTATAAAATGCTATATCATCATCAAATATTCACAAAGTAACTAAATATAGATGGATACTGTAACTAATGCTGCAATGAACATGAGAATGCAGATATCTCTTCAAGATAGTTATTTCACATCAAATTTTCCCAATTGCTTCACAAATGATTTTTGTTACAGTTAATAAGTTTAAACTAGAGGCCCAGTGTATGAAATTTGTGCACTGGAGTTGGGGTCCCTCAGCCTGGCCTGTCCCCTTTAGCAGTCCGGGATCCCTCAGAGGAAGTCCAGGACCCCTCACTCCTTACCACCCACCTGTTCCCTGCTCCTTACCACTCGGCCTACTGCTCCTTATCAGAACCGGGAGAGGTTTCCATCACCACCGCTACACTCGCCAGCCGTGAGCCCAGCTTCTGGCTGAGCAGCACTCCCTCTATGGGAGCACACTGGGCTCCTGCATTGAGCATCTGCCCCCTGGTGGCCAGTGTGCATCATAGCGACCAATCATTCTGGTCGTTCCGTCATAATGGTCAGTTAGGCTTTTATTATATAGATTGGGATCCAAATAAGATCCACACAGTGAATTGTTTGATAAGTGTTAAGCCTGTTCATCTATAGCTTCCCCTTCTTTCTCTTTCAATTGGTTTGTTAAAGCAAAGTTGTGTTCCTTGTCCTGTAGAATTTTCCATAATTTGGATTTTCTGTTTGTATCTCTACTGGTGTCATTTAATATGGTCCTTTATCACCTGTATTTTCTATAAAATATTATTTAGATTTATAGCTTTGATCAAATTCTAGTTGGAATTTTTGTTTTTAATCCTCATCCAAGGACATGCTTAGAGAAAGGTGAGGACAGGGAGAGAGCAAGACAGAGAGAAATGAGAGAGAAACATCTTCCAGTCACCTTCTCTACCCACCCCAATCAGAGATCAAACCCTCAATCTATGTATGTGCTTTGATGGGAAATCAAATTGGCAACCTTTTGGAGCACAGGATGAGGCACAACCAACTGTGGCACTCCAGCTGGGCTAGTTTGATTTTTAGCAAGTATATTTCTTATGTGATGTTACATATAGGAGGCAAGTACTGTCTTCTTATCTCTCTTTTTGTGAAGTTAGTCATAGATCATTTCCTAGCTGTATTATTTCATTGGAGAATACAATGTGATGATGTTCTATTATTTCTATATCTATTATTCTCTAAAGAGAAGCTACCTCCCATCAACTATTAGGTTACCCCCAGATACTATGTGTATGTGAGAAGTAAGAAAAATACTTGAGGAGAAACCAACATGGCAGCATAGGTAAATACCTGAACTGCTGCCTCGCACAACAATTTCAAAACTACAACTAAAAGACAAAACAGACATCATCCAGAACCATAGGAAGGCTGGCTGAGTGGAAATTCTACAGCTAGAGGGAAAAAGAAAAGTACATTGAAACTCAGAGGAACTATGGAAGGCAGAGGTATGGAGGTGTGCACACGGAGAGGGCTGGCAACTGAGGGCGCGGCTGGCTTTCTCAATCGGGAGGGAGAAAACTGCTCTGAACTCCAGTTCCGGGCAAGACTCTGGGGACCCAGAGTCATTTGGGGAGAAACTGAACTGTCTGGCAAGGGGGGAAACTTGAGGGCTGCTTTCTCTCAGAGGTGCTTGCAGCAATTACCAAGGGACACTGAGACTCAGGGGCTTCTTAGGGCAGGGATGACAGGAAGCCATTGCTGTTCACTCTGTCCTGAGATCCCACCCCATGAAGCCATTGCTGTTTGCTCCACCCTGAGTCTCCGCCCCATCCAAGTTGAGTATAGAAGCTTATGCATATGAATGGCCTGGTCCTTTGAGTTCTAAACTTACCTAACAAACTCAGCTGAGTCAGTGAGACCCAGAACATCCAAAAGGAGGTCCAAGGCCCCATAGCAGCTTGCATTGCTTCACAGCTGGGACTCATCTGGGCACCTGCAAAACCCAAACAAAGAAGAAAAATCTGTAGATCTCTCTGTATTCCTGTTGGGTGGCCCCAGGCAGAGGCAGAATTAGCACCTCCTTGAAGATCCAAGAGCAGTGTACCCAGGGGTCAGAGTGGGACCATCCAGATTACAACTCCTCAGATCCATAAGGGACACACTCAGGGAGCAGACTCAGTGAGCACCAAAGCCCCATTGAAGCAAGTCTTATCTCATAAGGGTGTCTTCAGCACAGAAGTTCTCCCAGGCTAGACACAGCTGATCCTCACAGCCAACTGGTCTGGAGGTCAATTCCTTCCAAAGATACCAGCAACAATCAAGGCTTAACTACAACAACACTGTGCACACAGCCCACAAAGGGGTGCACCAAGAGTGTCCACCTCAAGCAACTGGGGTGGCTGAGCCACTGGGCCCTATAGGACATCTAGCACACAAAGCCACTCTGTCAACTCAGGAAAGCAGCCAAAATATGGAGACAAAGAAACAGATCACAAATGAAGGAAATAGAGGATTGCAAGCAAATGACTGGATATAGAGTTCAAAACCATGGTTATAAGATTTTTCAAGAATTTTCTAGAAAAGGCCAATAAATTTAGTGAGACTCAAGAGGAGATGAAAAAGGACCAACTAGAAATTAAGTAAACACTGGCTGAAATAAAGAATAATATACAAAGATCCAACAGCAGACTAGAGGATCACAAGAATCAAGTCAAATATTTGAAATACAAAGAAGCAAAAAAACACCCAACCGGAAAAGCAAAGAGCAAAAAGAATCTGAAAATATGAAGATAGTTTAAGGAGCCTCTGGGACAACTTCAGAATTATGGGGGTGCCAGAAGAAGAGAGAAAGCAAGATACTGAAAACCTATTTGAAGAAATAATGACAGAAAACTTCCCCCACCTGGTGAAAGAAATAGACTTACAAGTCCAGGAAGTGCATAGAACCCCAAACAAAAAGAATCCAAAGAGGACCACACCAAGAAATATCATAATTAAAATGCCAAGAGCAAAAGACAAAAAGAGAATATTAAAAGCAGCAAGAGAAAAACAGTTAGTTACCTACAAGCAAGCACCCATAGAACTGTCAGCTGATTTCTCAACAGAAACTATGCAGGCCAGATGGGAGTGGCAAGAAATATTCAAAGTGATGAATAGTAAGAACCTACAACCAAGATTACTCTACCCAGCAAAGCTATCATTCAGAATTGAAAGTCAGATAAAGAGCTTCACAGATAAAAAAAAGCTAAAGGAGTTCACCACCCCCAAACCAGTATTATATCAAATACTGAAAGGTATTCTTTAAGAAGAGGAAGAAGAAGAAAAAGGTAAAGATAAAAATTATGAGCAACAAATACATATCTATCAACAAGTGAATCTAAAAATGAAGTGAATAAAAAATCTGATGAACAGAATAAACTGGTGAATATAATAGAACCACAGGCATATAAAAGGAGTGGACTGACAATTCTCAGGGGGAAAAGGGTGTTGGGGGTGTGGGAAGAGACTGGACAAAAATTGTACACCTTTGGATGAGGACAGTGGTGTGTCGGAGGATGGGGGGTAAAGAGAGAAGATGGGGTGGGAACTGGGTGGAGAGGAATTATGGGGGGGAAGAGGAACAATTATAATAATCTGAACAATAAAGAACTATTTAAAAAAAGATAAATACTTGATTCATTTTCTTTATTTACCAATTTTCAATAAAGTGAGTCTGTTGCTTTTCATTTTCTAAGGGTACCAATAGAATTTTTGTTTGAGAGTATCAATCTGAGCTAATAGATTTAAATCCTATCTACTGAAAGAGTAATATGCAAACTGACCGTACATATGCTATACCCACCAGCTGTGCCCACCAGCCAATCAGAGTAAGTATGCAAATTAACTCAACCAAGATTGCTATGGCCACAGAGAGAGCAGGATAGAGGAAGCCAAGCTTTCCTCAAACGCTGGCCAGCTCTTAAGGCAACAAACTTTAAATGGCTATGGGAGCAGAAGGCTTGGCTCCACTCCAGGCAACAAAGTTTCAATTGTAGAAGATAAATAAATCCCAGATACCAGGGCCTCTGCTTGGGTCACCGAGGGCTGTGGCCGGCCTGAAAACCACCACAGGCCCCTCGCCCAGACCACAGCAGGCCCCAAGGGAACACCCACCCTGATCCAGGACACCCTTCAGGGCAAACTAGCTGGCCCCCACACATGCACCAGGCCTCTATCCTATCTAATAAAAGAGTAATATGCAGATTGACCATCACTCCAACATACAAGATAACTGCCCCCATGTGGTCAAAAGATCCTGCTCCCCTGTGGACACAAAATGACCACCACAAGAAGGCCAGCAAGGGAGGGCAGTTGGGGGTGATCAAGCCTGCAGGGCAGGCAGTTAGGAGTGACCAGGCTGGTAGAGGAGGGAAGTTGGAGGTGACCGGGCCTACAGAGGAGGACAGTTAGGGGCAAACAGGCTGGCAGGGGAAGGCAGTTAGGAGTGACCAAGCCCATAGGGGAGGGCAGTTAGAGACAAACAGGTCAGCAGAGGAGCAGTTAGGCATGAATCAGGCTGGCAGGCAGAAGAGGTTATGGGCAATCAGGAAGGCAAGCAGGTGAGCAGTTGGGAAGTAGCAGTCCTGGATTGTGAAAGAGATGTCTGACTGCCCGTTTAGGCCCGATACAGGTAGGATCGGGCCTAAAGGGGCAGTCAGACATCCCTCAAGTGGTCCCAGATTGGAAAGGGAGCAGATTGGGCTGAAGGACAACCCCCGTCCCATGCACAAATTTCGTGCACCAGGCCTCTAGTGTATATGTAATATGCTTCATCCCATCACAGTTATTCTTATTCATATTCAAAGAGGATTGACAAATGGAACTATCTTCAAGTTATTTTCTGGGTTCCTTTTGACTTGACCCAGAAGTGTTTATTTACCTTCTGATATGAAAAGATGCTGTTCCAGGATCATCTTGTAATTTCCTGCCTTAATTCTAGAATCAGCCATTTCTCTAAAAATACCTGGAAAAAAATGTTTTGTAATGCTTGTGTCTTATGCATATGCTATTACTTATTTAACCAGTTCACTATTGAGGAGAAAGAGGCTTCAGATAGTTTCTAAATATTCCTTATTATGAATTAAGTACTTAGCTATTTTGTAGAAATAGCATGTATAACTGACTTGAAGATGTACTTATAAATGTTTATTTTCCCCCTATTATTTAATTTTAAAGAAAAACTAGTCAATGGGCCCATTTATGGCCTGGCTCTAAACCAGGGTACATCATTCAGCTATTACAGATATTGGCCTCTAGGGTGGAGCTTGCATACAATTAATTAAAAGGTGGCAATAAACATAACATAAAACTTGTGGTGGAGGGAGACTCTGTATGTTTAATCCCAACACTCATCAGATCCTCAGGATATTTTATCTGTTGGAACTGCAATCCTGCTCATAGTCCTTGGACATTTCATCATGAGCCAAGAGATAAGATAAGGCTTGGGAGGAGTATGACAAATGGAAGATTTTTGTTGATAAACTATATTGGAGGTGGCTCACTGATAACTGCAAAAAGTTATAAATCACCATTTCCCAACAACAAAATTCCCTGTTTGGCTGATTGGAAATATGTGGACGGGCTAAAATGCTAAGTGAATTAAGCTTTCTTCCAAACAAATGCAAATGGATACAGTTTTGAGTATTAAATTTTTTCTTTATTTTTTAAATGTCATGCTTCTACTTCCAATTAATATATCCTACACTCTGCCTCTTTCCCCAGAATGTTTGAAAACTGTTTTTCTAAAACTCCAGGGCATAGACAGCAACCCCTTTCTTTAGGAAGAAAATGAAATTATAATAGAAGTTTCCAGAGGGAAGTCAACAGTGATTGTCACCATTTATTTCCTTTATATATAGTACTTAACTTATGTAGTCAGGTTCTGTGGGATAACGTTGTTATTGGTCAAAACTCATTAAATGAATTTAGTTGCAATTTAGACATATACTAAAAATTAACTGTTATCCTACAGAACAGTTAACATTCAGGGTCAACATAACATACACTTTTCATATTATAGAGGACCCTCAAGCATTAAATGCTTAAGCAGAATACAGAGAGAGCTTGGAACTGTAGAGTTTGTATATTCTGACATCATGATACTTATAGTTTACCATGCCAAAAGAGAAAAGTGATATAAATGCTTTCCTATAGGCAGTTATGTTAATTTTCCTTTCTTTGTGTTCATTTATGTTCATTGCTCTCCATTTTGTGGATGGACATGATTGCCAGATAATACTGTTTACCCAGTTAAATTTAAATTTTAGACACACAGGAATAATATTTGTTATAAGTATGTCCTAAATATTTCATGGAACACATTTATTCAAAAAAATATTTGTTCACATTTAATTGGGGGTCTTACATTATATCTGGCAACCCTATGGATGAATAAAGCCTATTAACTACTGACTTTTGAAAATTAAAAAGAGCTACATGGTCCTGACTGGCATGCTAAGTGGTTAGAGCATCTGCCTGCACAACAAAGGATCTCAGGTTTGATTCCTGGTCAAGGTTGCAGGTTTGACCTCTCCCCCTTCCCCCTACTGGTCAGGGCACCAGTGGGAGGAAGGTAACCAACTTATATATCTCTCTCATCTCTCTCTCTCTCTCTCTCTCTCTCTCTCTCTCTCTCTCTCCCGCTCTCTCTAAAAGTCTATGGGAAAAATATCCTCAAATGTGGATCACAAAAAAAGAACTGCATGATGTATAATGTAGAACAACACTTCTAAATGTATGTACAACTCACCTCACCTAATGATTAGAAAGCAGATCATGATTCTGCAGATCAGGAATTGGACCTGAGATTCTCTGTTTCTAACAAGTTTCTGCTTGATGATGATGCTGCTACCCCATGAAGCACAGTTTGTGCAAGGCTGTTATGAACATTTCTTTTTGTTGTTTGTTTTTTTTTGTTGTTGGGTGACCTAGTCTCTGAGCTTAGAGAATTCACTGATATGTGAGTCTTGGAAGACAGTAAAACCTGATTCTCTTTATCTAGAATCTAGATACTGATAGAAGTTGTAAAACATCTTACCATCCTCCTTTGGTCCTCCTCCCTTGCAGCCTGGATTCAGGACCATGACCTGTCCTGACGAAGCAGAAGTTCCTGTAGGGTCTTGGGCAGAGAATCACTAATACAAAGCAGCAAGGGTAGCAGGCAGTTCTCTCTCTGGCAACAGTGCAGTTGTGGTCAAATTAACTTCCCAGCGCAGTGCTGGTGGTGGAGGAAGGGAGCAGTGTCAGTAATAGCAGTCTTCTCACAGGGGCTGTTTCTACAGCATAATTTTTTATTTTTTATTTTTTTGGCTAAACAGCTCTGAGTTTGAGTCTCTCAGCCCTCATAATGATTCTGTGAGCTTCCCACTTTCTTTGCTACCAAATCAGTCAAAATTCATTTTTGTTGTTTGAAACTAAAAACCCTGCAGAAGCCAGAGGATCTGCCAAAAGCTAGTTGGCTTGAACAGCCTGTCAACTGGCAGTATGTGGATGGGATGCCACCTCAGTCATCACTCAGAATGATCTCCACCTCACAGGGTGAGGACGATTCTGAGAATTGCAAACTCTAATTGGTGGGAGGGTATCTATTTCCTGGCACACTTCTCTGTGCCTCCTCTGGCTATGAGGTTTCTGTTAATAAATAGTCTTGGCTTAATAGGGCTAGATTTATATGCTAACCCTGTCATTAACTATTTATGTGACTTTGTACAAATAACTTAGCCTCTCTGAGCTCCATTTCCTTGGCTGTTAAAGAGGTGAAGATTACATGTTTATTATTACACTAGAGGCCCAGTGCACGAAATTTGTACAGAGTGGGGGAGGGGCATCCCTCAGCAGTCTGGAAGCTGTTATTCAGACATCCTTACTGCTGCTGTGGAGACTGGAGAGGCTCCCTCCACCGCCGCTGCACTTGCCAGCTGTGAGCCCAGCTTCTGGCTGAGCAGCACTCCCCCTGTGGGAGTGCACTGACCACCAGGGGGAAGATCCTGTGTTGAGCAACCTGCCCCTTGTGGTCATGTCTATCATAGCGACTGGTCATTCCAGGGTTCAGTGAATTTGCATATTAGCCCTTTATGCCTGTGGGATTGGGCCACAACTGGCTCTCCAACATCTTCTGAGGGGTCCCGAATTGTGAGAAGGTACAGGCCAGGCCGAGGGACCCCACTGGTGCATGATCAGAGGCAGGAAGGGATGCGGGAAGTTGGCCATCATGGGAAGGACCACAGGAGAGGTCCAGGGTATTTCCGACCAGTCTCACTCAGTCCCAATCAGGACTTAACTTGCAGACCTCAGCAGCAAGTTAATGTACTGGTTCGAGGACCTACCCTCTGGTGATCAGTGCATGTCATAGTGAGCAGTTGAGAGGCCTTAGCATATCATTAGCATATTATGCTTTGATTGGTTGAATGGATAACCAAACGACTGGACACTTAGCATATTAGGTTTTTATTATATAGGATTATTCACATTATATCATAATTATTTCTTATTTATAATTTTATTAGTATGTAATTTATATATAAAATTCAACCATTTCAAGTGTACAATTCAATGATATTTAATAAATTTATTGAGTTTTACAGCTATCAACATAATCCAGTTTTTAAAACATTTCTATCATCCCAATAGAATCCTTCATGACTATTTATAGTTAATTCCCATTCCCACCCTTGATCCAGACAACCACCAATTTACTTTCTGCCTTTTCTGGATATTTCATATACTAGAGTCACACTTATAATTATTTGTTACACTAGTTTTTTGGTGCTATATAGTGAGTTTCCAAAAGACTTATATCTAATCAAACTTTTTATCTACAATGTACAGCACAGTGCTTTGTAGATAGTAAGTACTCAAGATAATAAAATAAAAAAACACTGATAAATATCTTATGAAGTTGTTGTGAAGATTAAATGAATCCATTAGACTCTTGCTTTTCAAAGTGTGGTCCATAGACCAACAGCATCAGCATCACCTCGGAGCTGGCTACAAATGTAGTCTTGGGTCCCATCTCAGGCTTAAAACCTGCATTTTTATAAGATCTCAAGTGATTAATATTCTCATGTAAATTTGAGAAACACTGCTCTAGATTTTAAATTCCACGGGGGCAGAAATTATGTGTGGCATGTAATAGGCATTCAATACTATTTGTTACATGAATAAATGAACAGTGATACATATGAAAGCATTTTGTAAACTGTTTAAGTCCTATATACACAGGATTGCCAAAGAACAGAAGTGTGGATTTTTGGCTTAATTAAATCTGTTACAGAAACAGTTTGGACTAACATTTTATAATGCCAACTTATATACTGAAGCAAGTAGAGTTAGAGATAAATATATTTTACATTTGAATGATAATCCCATAAGGAAACCCAGATTTTAGATTAAAACAATATTAGTCCCTTAACTGAAATGGACTTTATAGTTAGCTAATTAGCATGACAGTTAATTATAGAACTTCTTACATCTAAGAAAATTGCAGTTCTACTTTTTATGAGATAATACCTTGATTAAGAGCTAAGAAGCCAATGTCAGACTTAAAGAAACAGGATTGGTAGATGTTGTGTAGGCAGTATCAATCACTAACAAGAAAAGCCCATGTAGTTTCCCTCTTATAGTCTGGATCAAAATGCTTTAATTTATTCATTTAATCATTCTTCAGATCATAAAACATTTATCAGAATTGTCACTATTTGACAAGTGCTGTGCCAGAGATTTCTGATGGATTGCTAGGTACAATATTCTTAAGGAGTTCCATATCATTACAATGATGATAGCTTTTTAACTACATAGGCTAACAAAAGACTTTTTATGGTTTCATGAGTTTTAAATTCTTAAAATTTTATGAATATTAAACCACATTATTTATATATTGAACAAAGTTATTGGAAGGGTTAAATTATATTTTCCTGCTGAATTCAGGTTATCTGGTTAATACTTACAGAATATGAATTTTTTTTATTTAGGGTTCCTCTAAGGAATATAAGAGGAATGTCTTGGTTATTTTCCATTTGCCCCTCTAATCTATTTTTCATCCTATTTGTCTTGCTGTAAACTGTACCATCAAGCCCTCTAGCTTCGGTTGGATTTAGCCAAAGGGAGGTACCAACACAAATTTAGAGAGTGGGAAGAAAAGAGGACAAGTGTTTATTCCCGCTCTTCTGGTGGGCCACATTTTGGCAGTGGCTGCATTTCTCTACTTATAGCCACACTCTTTGTCAGGCATCCTCTTTCAAACTACAACTCTTACAGGGTTCCTTCCTCTGCTCCTCAGGCTTAAGGCTTCCAATTGTTACCTGCTTTACCTTTGCTTGTTGGTTCTCTTAACCCTTCCCATTCCTCTATAAATCATCCCTTTATTAAGCTCTTTGTACCCTCTTGGAGTGTGCCATCTCTAGCGTTACAAGAAGAGGCCATCAATCAGCCAGTATCTAAGGACTGCCTGCTGGGCTGATACTGTCAAGACCTATAATGCATGATCCTGCTCCGAGACACTTATAGTCTAGCTAAGGAGATAAAACCAACAAATGTGAAGCAATTAGGAAACACTATATGTTGGTACCTAATGAGAGACGTTTGGGTTTTTGCTACTTAGCAACCATTCACTCTTCTGATAACCACACCCTATTTTTCCTCTTCTATTACTCTCTGCCACTGTCTTTTAGGTAGAGTGGACTACACTCTCAACATAAGTAAATCATGTGAATCAGCTCAGACCTATTGGATTCCTCTGACCGCATGTCCTAATTAGAACCAATGAAATATAAGGAGACTATTGCTGGCACTTATAGGAAAGAGGCATGCACTCTTCCACTGAGATTGCTAAGAGTAAGGATTATGTGAACTGGAGCTGCCAGGAGCCACCATATGGAGCCTGAGAATGAAGCCAACACAGAAGACAGAGCCAAGAGATGAAGCGGAATTGAATTCTAATGACATTGCTTAAGCCCTTGGATCAACCTATGCCTTGAGCTAAATATATCACTAGTTCTTCAGTTATGTGAGCCAATAGACAATGTAGTTTCTCTCTCTCTCTCTCTCTCTCTCTTTCTCTCTCTCTCTTTCTCTCTCTCGTCAGTTTCTGTAGTGTTTTTTTTTATTTTGTCACTTGCAACTAAAATAGCTCTAACAATTCATAAATTGGTAACAGGAGTGGGGATTAGTAAGAGAAATACATTAAAATGTTGAATCGGTTGATTCAGATGAGGCCCTACCTATACTGGACTAGGGATTCAACAGTGAAGTAGTAGGTTAAACCTGCACCTGTTGTACACTAGGATTCAGAATATGTGCTTATCAAGTATGAAATATAAAAGGGTCTGCTTTGAGAAGGTCAGATATTGGAGTACTTCAGCTATTCAGGATCTTTAGTAAGATCTTATAAGAAAGATTCAAGTTTAGGATTTATCTAAGGCAGAGAAAGAAAATACTGATTTGTTCTGAATGGCCATTTTTGCTTATAGGCAGAAATCAAATATGACAGAAACTTTAATAATCTGAAGCCATTAAGGGTTAGAAAAGCCCCAAGAGTCTGTTAAAGCTAACAAAGGCAAGAAAAGGCACTTGGGAGAGCATTATTTAAGGTTGCTCTGAGAAACATAACAGGGATGTCCAGGCCTCTCTCAAGTAATTCCTGCCTGCTTAGAAAGCTAATAATTATCTCATTTTGTTCCCTCTAGCACCCTCCTTACCCTCCTACTTGCAAAACCAGTAGCTATTGTTTCAAATTGTTCTCAGACAGAAACCAAAATGGAGGCCATCAGACTAGAGGAATATCAAGTCCTATTACTAAAAGACAAAAATATACCTATTGGAATCTAGATGAAAAGGCTGCAGCTTAAGATGACCTCGACTTTGGAGTTTTTTCCCCTCCATGGGTTTGGCCAGATGTAAATAGACTGAAAGCTTACTAAGAACTAAAGAAAAATGTACTGTGAGAGAAACTCTAAGTCTGGAGAAGAAAGACGAGGTCTTAGTCTTAGCACTAACTGCTATAACAGGTAATGCACAAGTCTGAGTGGCTTAACACAATAGATGCTTATTTCTCACTCAGTATTTCTGGCCTTCTACATGGTCATTCAGTTACCCAGACTCCTTCCAACTCATGGAGGCTCTCTTATGACTATCCTCCAAGGTCTGAGGGTTAGTTCAGAGCAGCCGGAGGAGGAAAAAGAGACCACAGAAGTCATAAACTTGTTCGTAACCACATTGGCAAGAAGTAATTCACATCATGTCCACTTCTATTCCAAAGAAGATAATCAGTCATATGACTACCAAGAATAATGAGGAAGCTGGGAAATGAAGTCTCTAGCTATAAAGCTACTTCCTAGCAACAATTCCACATAACAGAAGAGATTCACATCAATTTGGTAGTAAAAGCTAGTTATCTCTGTCATAATAAGTGATTTTACAATCCCCACTGTATCAGGAAGCAGAATGCTGAGGAGGTGTAGTCCCTAGAAAGATTATCCTCCCATGGTCCATTACAGATATGACATGAAAGAACAATGAATGAGAAATTCTCCAAGAATAGAACATATGGCAGCCAGATGGGTTGATCAAAGAACTTTTTCCTCTTTCATGGTGGGAAGTCCTTGCTATTCCTGTCCAGCTAGATATACTATATGCTATGAATTGGAGACCATTGTGAATTTGCCATTAGTCATTTTTCCAAATATGAGTTTTCATTGCAGTTATTCTTTTCTTTTTCTGTCATTATATTTTTAAGTGTTTTGTAGCTAATTTTATCATGTAGTCTTAGGTTACTACACTATGAAGAACTATATCGCTGTATGATAAAAAAAACATTTCTTACCCTACTATCCTGGACTTGGAGTTATCTTCAGTAACTAGATGAAACTTGGGATCATCTCTCCTTGGGAAGGAAGTGAGTACAAAATATTTTTGCATTGAGTAGGCATAGATATTTTTATAGGCATATGTAGAGCCCTGATTGGGTGGCTAGATTGATTGGAGTGTTGTGCTGTGCACCAATAGGTTGTGGGTTTGATCCCCAGTCAGGGCAACTATGGGAGGCAACCTGTTGATATTTTCTTTCACATGGATATTCCTTTTTCACCTCTCCTCTCACTTCTCCTCTCTTCTCCTCTTTTCTTCTCCCTCTCTCTCATTCCCTTCTCTTTCTAAAGTTAAGAAACATATCCTCCACTAAAGATTTTTTTTCAAAACAAGGCATATGTAGAGGAAGAATGTTAGGATATATCAATAGAAGAACAGGAATGTGTGATATGTCTGCTGTTTCCATTACCCAGGACACATCCACCATTCCTCTGACAATCATACTTTTATCCTCCCAAGTGCAAACACCTTCTTGTGCCATTCACATGGTACTGATGGACTCAAGTCCTGGGATGGGCTTGTGAACCAATCTAGGCCAACCTGAGCATTTCATTCTCTTGGAAACAGTGATTTAGAAAAGGGCACTTGCTAGTAGTGAGGACAGTATGAGCTTAAAGCTGCTGGTTGCTCATTTGTGGAGCTTGAGGACAATGACAACAGAGGAAAGAGCTATATCAGAGAGAATCTGAATCTTGATGACATAATTTGAACCCTTCAGCAAACTATATCTAACAAAACTATCTTGAATTTTTCAGTATGTGAGCCAATAAATTCCCTTCTCTATTCAAGCTGATTTAAATTGGATTTTATGTCACTAGCAACCACGGTTCCTTACTGAATCAATACTGAGTTGTGTAAGGGTAAATCCAAATATATGAATAAATGAACATGAATATACTTGTGAGACAGACCTACCTAAAACTGGAAGAATAAACTGAAGAATGGTCCAATGGGTAAGAGGGAACTAACTAGATTGGGACAAGAGCTTGAAAATCCTCCAGAAGAACTAATATTTGTCATGAAACTAGCAAAGCAGGAAGAGATGTGGTAAAGGTAAAGATTTAGGATGGTTGTTCTGGCAGGTTAGAATGGAGCAGAGGGAGAAGGAAGTCAGAAAGACCGTAGAGAGACTGTTCAACTAACCATTCAAGGGCTCAGACAGAGAACATGAAACAGAGACTGAGAAAGGGATTTGATAAGAGTCCATTTATAAAGGATAAATCAAAGTCTGATGACTGGTTGGATAAAAAGGATAAGGAGATGGAATGAGTCAACAATGACATATGAGTATCCAAGCTTTGGTGACAGGGAAAGCAGTCGTATTAGCAAGAAAGAAAGGAGATGGTTTTGGAAATAGTAAGATTGGTTTTGGACTTGATGATATTGAGGAGATGGCAGGACATCGGTTAGAAATATTATGTACCTGAAGATGTATGCCACTTGGGACAAAGGTGACATTAAAGACAAGGCTCTGCACAAAAGAAGCATGAAGCAGCAGGTGTAAATGAGTATCAGAGGGTGAGAGAAAAGCAGAAAGTAATAATTAATGTTACCGACCAGGAGGAAAAGTGGCATCCAGAGTGAAGTGGATCTAGTGTTTGGTGGAGACACAGTGAGCCAGGACCCTTTAGGGCATAGAAAGCTTAGAGAAAACCTTCAAGTGATGTTAAAAGCAGTGCTAAGCCCAGACATACCATGGTCCATATGGCACTGGATGGATCGGCCCATCTCCAACTGTTCTTCCTGCTCATTGCACAGCATTTGCATTGCCTCCCTGCTTTCTACTAATTCAAACTCAACACTCTATGGCCTCAGAGCCTTTGCACTTTCTCTTGTCTCTGCCTGGAAAAGTTCTTCCTGAGACATTTGTTGGGCTTTCTCAGACAACTTTATCAAAGAGGCCTTTTAGGTCAACTTACCTAAAATATAAAATAACACACTGCTCCCAACTGCATCCTTATCTGTCCATCTTACTCTGCTTTGTCTTCTTAGCACTGATCACTACACAACATCCTATTGTAGATCTATCTGTGTGTAAATGTACTGTCTGTCTCTCCCACTGAAGGACCTATGCGGAGATCCCAGGAGTACAAGGACTTGTTTTATTTATGGATGTATCCATGGTAAGTACAACAGAGACGACACATAGAAAAGCTCCCATAAAATCTTGTTTGATGACGAATGAATGAGTGAAATGCAGTAAATGAGATGAGAAAAAAGTTACAAGAGGGCCGAGTTAGTCACTTAAATTCCTACAACATTCCTATCATTTCAGCCAATAAACTCTGCTTAGAGCTCCCACTTCTGCTCCATGTCCCAAGACAAAGGGAACTTAGGAATTTGGGAAAGTTTGCTACTGCTAAAGCAAGGCCTTGGATGATTCTGGTAAGAGTGCTGTTTTCTCCTGGGTTAACCCATTTAGAAGAGATCTCCAATCCTGGATTTGACCTGGCTTTCTTTTTTTTTTTTTTTTTCTTTTTCCTTCACCCAGCTCCAAGTAGAGCCCTGAGAGAAAAAGGAAGTGGTGGTGTTAGGGCAAGATTCTCAAGGTCTGGTCCATTCTTGCTAAATGCTATTCTTGCTAAAAGTTAAAATGTAGCGCAGTATTTGGCAGACCAGCTGCAAACAGAATGGGCTTAACAGGAACTCAACCCTATAAATATAGCCAATTTGCATAGAACAAATCAACGTGAAACTGACCAAATAGTGCATACACGCAGTGACTCAGCCTCCCTTCCAAGAGGCAGAGCTTTGGATATGAATCCCTTGTCTCCTCTGCTTGCAGCAAGTCAAGAAAACTACCCTGTGACCACCACTTCTGATGAACAGAGCACACCAGGCTGCGAACCCCTTGGGTTCGGGCCACAGTGCTGGCCCAAAGACTCCAAGGTTCCCAAGTGTTTCTCTCTTCCTGCGAATCAGCAAACAGGTGAATTTCGGAATGATGACAGCTCCGAGGGGCAAGTGTCACATGCCAGGCAGAAAAGGGCGCCAGGGGCAACCTCCGTTGCCACCAGCTTTCCGGCCGTGGCCGGTTCCGAAACCAGCACGCCACCGAGTCAGGGGACAGCGGTGCCCCGCCGTTTCCCTCCCCGCAGGCTGCTCCCCGACCTCTCCTCTCCTCCCCAGGCGCCTCTCCAAGCTGCAGGCTCAGCCTCGGATTTCCGCTGATCCCGGCGGCTGGGAGCCCGGGATCCAATTACTTTTCCCCAGGGAGTGCCATCCGCCCCGTCTGGCCGCGCAGGGCGAGCGAGGCTCGGGAAGCCGCAGAAGCCGACCCTCCCCCGCGCCCAGCGTCTCGGGGCCCGGCAGCCTCGGGCCGGGCGAGGCGAGGAGAGGCGAGGCGAGGCGAGGCGGGCGGACCACGCTGCCGCCGGGACTATTTGTCCTTCCGCGCGGCGGCCTGCGGCGCGGAGCCGACGTCGTCGCGGCTGAGTGGCAGGAGATTAGCCCAGGGCTTCCCCGCCGCGCGCCCCCAGCCAATCGGCGCCGAGCGGGCCGCGCTCGAGGGTCGCACACACGCCCCCGCCCCCCCCTCCCGAGTCCACGCCTCCCACGCGCGCCCTCCGCGCACGCGCCCGCCCGCCCGCCCCGCCGCGGGGTCGCACGCGCCTCGGTGCGGGGCCTGCTCAGGTCGGGGCCCCGGCCCTGCCTCCTGGGCCCCTCGAGGCTGCTCCCTAAAGTGAAAGTGAAATGAGGGCGGAGTGCCGCGGGGGCCGCAGGGGAAGGTGTCCGCCGCCGTCCAGGCTCGCTGGGCCGCGGGGGGTGCGGAGCCACCGGGGCTCCCGTGCGGAAGGAGGGCCCTGCCCGGGTCTTCAGAGCTGGGGGGGGGTGGGGGCGGCGGACCTGCGGGCTCCTTGGGTGTCCCTGGTCAGAGGACCGCAAAAGGACCAGGTGTCCGTGGTCAGAGCACTAGCTATGCATGTCCCTTCTCCTCCTGGACCAAAGAAACCCCACCAGCCCCGCACACCCTGCGCCCGCACACATGGTCCCGCTTCCGAGGCTGCAGCGGGCAGCCTCGCTCCAAGGAGACAGCGCGCTATTGTGCCTGGTCTTCGCCTTTGAGTGCAGCCTCCTGAGACCGCGCTGACCCCTAGGCCCGTGGCGGTGCTGACTGTGATTGACATGCGTGATTAGCAGGCTGGTGAGAGAGAGCCAGGGAAATTGCTATCAAAACAATTACACACGGGGACATCAGAACAATGACCGAGAGCCCCCAGGGGCTCGCTGACCATCCTAGCTCTGCCAGGGGTGCCCTCTGGGGCTGTGGCCAAGTCAGATCATCTCTTTGTGTCTTCGTTTCTCTCCGGGGGGTAAGTAAAAAAAACAAAAAAAAAAACATTCTTACTGCTCCCAAGTATGTTGTAAAAATAAACTTGGGTAACCAAGGCAAAAACGTTGAAGGTTTTGTTTTTGGGGGGGTTGGGGGTGGGGGAGAGGTGGTGGTGATTGAAAGGCACTCTCTGAACAGAAGAGCCTGTGAAGGACAGCCATTTGATCGGGTCCCGTCGATTACCTTTAATACACACGCGTCAGTGCGAACGCTGTAGATGCACAGGGTGTTTTGTTGGGTGGCCGTCAGGGGATTTATACCTTAGAAAAGCCACACTAATGCCTGCGTCCTCAGACCTTCTCCCAGGCCTGTGCCAGGCCCCATCCGTGTCTTGGCCATTTTCGTTCTCTATTTTTGCTCAAGGGCCACAGAGCACTGCTAGATATGGACACAGAATGGTGCTGCAGTTGGGGCTACCCACTTGAGCCTAAGCAGTTGCTTGGGGTTCAGACATGTCAGGGTAATCAGATGCCTGTTTAGTGGAGTGACTGACAGGCTTCCTGAGACAGAGCAGATCCTCCACCAGGAAGGAACCAGACACCGTGCTTGAGTTAGGAACAAAGACTAAGTCTCTAGGAGGGAAGAGGTCCTTTTGTATTCACTGTTGTGTCTTTTGGCCCTGAGTCCAATAGGAATGGAGAAGGGGGGAAAGATGGAAGGAAGGGATGACTGAAAGCTGACATCTATTTCAGACTTTTCAAATCCTACATTTCACAGTCATAACACATGTTCTTACCTTTACAAGAGAAGATCAAGCTGTCAACAAAAGACCTGACATTTGAAATATAAGAACCATATCCTGTATAATAAAGAAGTAATATGCAAATTGACCATCACTCCAACACACAAGATGGCTGCCCCCATGTGGGCACAAGATGGCCTGCAGGGGAGGGTAGTTAAGGGTGACTAGGCTGGCAGAGGAGAGCAGTTGAGGGGGACCAGGCCTGCAGGAGAGGGCAGTTAGGGGTGACCAAGCCAGCAGGGGTGGACAATTAGGGGTGACCAGGCTGGCAGGGGAGGGCAGTTAGGGGCAACTAGGCCTGCAGGGGAAGGCAGTTTGGGGTGACCAGGAGCCAGGGGAGGGCAGTTAGGCACATAAGGAGGATAACAGGTGTTGATCAGGCTGGCAGGGGAGTGGTTAGGGAGTGATCAGGCTGGCAGCCAGAAGTGGTTAGGGGCAATTAGGAAGTCAGGCAAGCAGTTGGGAGCCAGCATTCCTGGATTGTGAGAGGGATGTCCGACTGCCCATTTAGGCCCGATCTCAGTGGAATCGGGCCTAAAAGGGTAGTTAGACATTTTTGAGGGGTTCCAGATTGGAAGAGGGTACAGGCCCACCCGTGCACAATTTTTGTGCACGGGGCCTCTAGTTATATCATGAAATAAGAAGTTTGAAGGAAAGCGATTCCTATATTGCTTAATTGAATAACTCAAGGATGTCATTGCAGACTCAAGTGGATCTATTCTGCCTGCTCTGCCACCCTCAGATGATGGTATCTCTCCTTCCATCTCCCTTCAAGGCTGCATCATAGTTTCTGTATTTCTTGGCATCAAATGTAATCAAGGGAACCCAGCAAAGAAGAGGGAAGTTGTCTCCCACCTCTCTCGGTCTCTGTCTGACTCTCACAACAAAGGAAGACTAATTCTTTCTAGAGGTCTCTAGCAGAGTTTGATTGGGATGAATTGTGTCACACTCACACATATCCTAAACTAATTACTTGTAGAAAGAAGGATACCAAACAATCTACCCTTGGTGCTGGGGAGAGAAACGACCTTCCATGAGTACACTGAAGGATATAATCCAAATATTGAATTTTGCAAAAAAAAAAAAAAATGAGGAAAAGTGGTTGTGCTTTAGGCCTCAACAGATTCTTTCATCTTTCCTTTCCTCTACTTCAAAATGTTTCTGTATCTATTCTCCTTCATCACTTCTAAATTTTCTATCTTCCTCTGTTTTCTTTCTTTACTATCTCAATGGAGAGATAATCCAGCTCCATTTCAGGACCTAGCCCTCCATCCATCTACCCACCTGAGACCTTGTTTTACCCTGTCCCCTCATAGTGTTTCCTAACCTAAACCTCATGATGTTACCAGCAGGCTGTTCCAGCTAGCATTCTCTTAGTGAGAAACAGAGATCAAAAGGCCTTTTTGTTGTCCCAGGAAAATCCAGATGGAAAGTTGCAAGAAATTATCCAGATCCTATCGGATGGGGCTGGATTAGGAGCAGGGATGGGGAGCTGACAGGGTTCTATACCCAGATCTTCTCTCTCTGCCTCAGCAGCTTGGGAGTGCATGTGGCATCCTCAGCTACATAGCTTCTCCCATTTTGCCCTCTCTTTTCTCACCAGTGCGGATCTTCTAGAGCATGGGTCCCACGGTATTTTTCTGAATTACAACCTGGATGAACTTTGATAATGGCTTAGCTTGAGCCTGAAACTTGTTCCATTTCTTCTCATATTCATTCCTTTTTTCACTTAATAGATATTAAATGTTGACTCTCTGCCAAATACTGTGCTGTGTGCTAGGAGACATTGGTAAATAAGACAGAGTACTCTGCCTCCAATTAATTTAATTGACACTCTGGTGGGGGAACTTTGTCTCTCCACAAGGCTTGGCATGAAATTCTAGGTTATATTACAGAGACCAGCATGGAAATAAAACTTAAAAACAAGGCCCAACCATTGGCTCTATGCAGCATAACCCATGTTTTAATCATGCACAGAAAACTGCTGTTATTAGTCTACATTATTTTGATCTTTACACAGCTCATAACATATCACATCTTTTCACAGAGGCCATTGTCTCAGACAATTACAGTTTCCAACAATATAAACACCATGTAGGGCAATGAACTTGTGGCACAGTACATTTTATTAATAACATGCCTTGTCAGCTCAAACAGGCTAAGCTATGGATGGATGAATACTGCAAAAATGAGCCTGTATCTGATACAAGTTTATGTATCATCACAGTTGTTACCATATCTCTGCTCAGTCAGGAAGCTGCCACATCGTATTCAACGGAATGGTATGTGGATACATTGTCAAGAGATATTTACTGTAACCTACCTTTCTTTGGCTACAGTTGCCTGAGGATGTATAGTAAAATCAAAATTTTAAAATCCCCCCTGGCATATTATTCCCATTTCATTTTTAGTAGGAACTAGATTCTCTAAAAAGTGCTACACTGTATTGAAATATAAAACTGCTTCTATATTTTCTACCAATAGTACTTCTGCTTCACATGGTGTCATGGACCCTCAGTGTCTAATTTATCTTGACAGTGTCTGAAGTGGACGTAAACCAGTTCAGACTGCAGGTCCTGAAATATGAGTCAGAGAAGGTGGATGTAGCTGAAGTGAAATGAGAGCATTTAAATGAAATGTGAACTCCAGTCAATTTGAATGAATTCCCTTAGTACCTTAAACCAGGAAAGAACCTGTAAGGGCTTTAATCCTCTCCCGACTCATGACAAAGTGCACGACCCTGAGCAGGTCAGTTAATTAATCTCTGTGTCTTGGTGTCCCCATTTTACAACAGGGTTAATAAGACCGGTAGTGAACCTGCACTTGGAGTTCAGAAGAAAAGAGAAGTACACTTTTTCTGAAATGTAGCTGAATAATTATCAATCAATTATCAATTGATTTTTGGAATTTATTGAGCTTTGCACCCATCCATCATTATATGGTAAAGAAAATCATTAAATGCTAAAAACAACAAAAAAAAAACCCACAAACAAACAAACAAACAAAAAACACAAAACTGCACTACATGAATGAGAAAGGGAATGAATGAGCCAAGTAACTGCATGCCAGCCAGGTTCTGTGCTATGGAAGACCCAAGTGCATTCCTGCCTTTAAGGAACTAAGTTTCTGGTGAAATAAGACATATATAGCCCTGACCCGTGTTGCTCAATGGTTAGGGTAAGGTTGTGGATTAGATTCTAGTCAAGGGCATGTACCTGTGTTGTAGTTTTGTTCCCCTGGCCCTGGTCAAGGGGTGTGTGTGAGGCCACCAGCCTATGTGTCTCTCACATCACTGTCTCTCTCTCTCTCTTTTCCCCCTCTCTCCCTTCCACTCTCTCTGAAAAGCAATGGAAAAAATCACTGAGGATTAACCATCAACAACAAAAGACATGCATAGATTAAAATGTATTTAACAATTAAGGTGTAAAATGCAAATGAATGTTATCTATCATCTTCAAACTAGAATTTCCAGATTCTCAGCTTCATTGTAAATCCTTCTCTAAAATTGATCTAATTGAGAATATGCCTATGGTTTCGTTGCATAGAAGCATTAGAGGATGTTTAATAAAAGACTTTAAAATATAGAAATATATTTTATTAGAGCAGCGGTTCTCAACCTGTGGGTCGTGACCCCTTTGAGGGTCGAACGACCCTTTCACAGGGGTTGCCTAAGACTATTGGAAAACACCTATTTCCCATGGTCTTAGGAACCAACACACCGCTCCTCGGTGTAGCAAAATGTAGCAATGTAGTTTACTGTTGTCATATGAAGACTGTTACCCATGCTACACCACGATTCAAGACAAAATTTCATTTGTTTGTAATTAGAAATAAATATTTCACAATATATAATTACATATTGTTTTTGTGATTAATCACTATGCTTTAATTATGTTCAATTTGTAACAATGAAAATACATCCTGCATATCAGATATTTACATTACAGTTCATAACAGTAGCAAAATTACAGTTATGAAGTAGCAACGGAAATAATTTTATGGTTGGGGGTCACCACCACATGAGGAGCTGTCTTAAAGGGTCGCGGCATTAGGAAGGTTGAGAACCACTGCATTAGAGTAATATTATGTAAAGAAATGCAATTGAAATATAAGTTTGGGAGGTGGGGGAGAAAAATATAAAACAGTTAAAGAAGAACTTGTTTATATTACTTCTTTTTATATTTTTATTGAGGTATAACATCTATATACTAATGTGCACAAACCACCACCTAAATTAAGATATAGGTAATGCCCTTCTCAACCATGACATTTCAAAGTTAATATATTTCTTTCCCACCCTAGACATACTATTATTCTGACTTTTTAGGCTTATAATACTATACAATACTATAGACTTTATATAAATAAAATTATATTCATTGTGCTAGGCTTCTTTTGTTCAACATTATGTCTATATTATGCATCTATTGTTGCATACACCAGAGTTCATTCTTTTGGATTGTTGCAAAACAACTATTTTTAAAGTTTGGTCTGAGGGCCCCTGGGGGAGTCTCTGAGAATTTTCATGGGGCCTGTGTGTCAAAATTATTCTCATAATAATTTAAGATTTTATTTATTTGCCTTTCCCAGTGCATTGATGGTGCAAAAGCAATGGTGATTAAAACTGCTTGACATTGGCATGAATATTGTTTTAAGATTCATAATTTTTGTGTCCTCTCTGAAATATCTTTGCTTAACCGGAGGATACAAATATTTTTTCTCTTATTCTCTTCTATAAGTTTTATAATTTTAGATTTTACATGTAGGACTAAGATTTATTTTGCTGTAGTTCTTCCATATAGTGTGATTAGGATCAATAGTCATTTTTTTAAAAATGGATGTTCAATTGTTATAGGACTATATACTGAAAAGACTACTTGTTCTCCCTATTTCCATTGAATTACTTTGGCACTTTTGTCAAAACTCAATTGTGTGTGTGTGTGTATCTATATATATATATCTTATTCATTTTCATTTATCTATATGTCTTTCTTTTTTAAATTATATTTTATTGTTTAAAGTATTACAAATAGTAGTACATATGTCTCCTTATATGTCTTTCCATTCACTAACGCCATAATTTGAATTCTCTAATCCATGAAGATGGCATATTTCTTCATTTAAGTACTCTTTTAATTTTCTTTATGTTTTTGTAATTTACAATATAAAGATCTTTTGTCAGGTTTTTTCATAATTATCTTATTTTTGGTGTTACTGTAAATGGAATGGCTTTTTAAATTTCATATTCCAATAGTTTGCTGTTAGTACACAAAGATATATGTTTAATATTTACTTTAAATAGCTTCTTTTACATGAACACGGTAAACTGTGACCTTGCTAAATTTATGAGTTCTAGTAATTATTTTTTGGATTCTCCTGGGATTTTTTTACATTAATAATCACATAATTTGAAAATAGAAACAATTTTACTTCTTCATTTTTGTTGTTGTTGTTGTTATTGTTTTTGTGAATCCTCACCCGAGGATTTTTTTCCATTGATTTTCAGAGAGTGGAAGGGAGTAGGGTGTGGAGGAGGAGAGGGAAGGAAAGAGAGAGAGACATCCATGTGAGAGAGACACATCGATTGGTTGCCTCCCACACCTGCCCCGACTGGGTTGGGGATGAAACTGCAACCTAGATATGTGCCCTTGGCCAGAATTGAACCTGAGATGTTTTGGTGCACTGGTTGACACTCTAACCATTGAACTACCAGCCAGGGCTACTTCTTCCTTTTTTATCTCATTGCCATTTCATTTTCTTTCCTCCTTACAATGACAAGGATCTCTAGCACCATGTTGAATAGATGTAGTGATAGTGGAATGTTTGCCTTATTCCCACTGTAGGGGAAAATGCTTCAGCCTTTCACCATTAACTACGGCAGATGTCCTTTATTCAGTTGAGGAAATTTCCTACTATTTCTTGTTTGCTGCAAGCTCATAGCAAGAATGAATGTTGTATTTCATCAAATGCTTTTCTTTATCTATTGACATGATCATGTGGTGTTTTTTCCCTTAGTCTGTTATTACAGTGGATTATAGCAGGCAGCACTGTGCAAGATCATTTATTATAACATTGATACATGCCTAGAACCTGTACTCTTTTTTATATTGATTAGGCTATGGTAACATTGGTACATTACATGTAGTTTTGATGCAGTTATAAGAACCTATCTGTGACGAAGATGCTAAGTGGGGTTTACATTGATTGATTTGGAAATCTTGAACTAATCTTGCATTTCTGGGATAAAGCCTAATAGTCTTGAAGGGTAATTCTTATGTACTGTTGATTTGATTTACTGTTTTGTGACAGATTTTTCCTTTATACCCATGAAGGATATTGGTCTGTAATTTTTTACATCATTTTTGTCAGATTTTGATATTAAGCTTATGTTGGTTATATTAGTTTGTTAAGGCTGCCATAACATGTGAATTCAGACTGGATGACTTAAACAGAACATACTTATTTTCTCACAGTTCTGGAGGTTAGAACTCCAAGATCAAGTTGTTGGCATGTTTGGTTTCTCCTGCGGCCTCTCTCCTTGGCTTGAAGATAGTTACCTTCTCACTGTGTCCTCAGATAGCCTTTTCTCTATGCAGCACATGCCCCCTTATGTCTTTCCTTCTTCTCACAGGGACAACAGCCTTATTATATTAGTCTTTTTCATCTACAGTATTGAATTTATTGGCATAATGTTGCTCACAGTGTTTTCTTATTATTCTCTTAACTAGGGGCCCAGTGCATTAATTCGTGCACCTTGAAAGGAATTGGGGGCCGTGAGGCTGTAATGGGCACAGAGGCAGGTCTTGGCCTATCCTCTGTGCTCCTGCCTGGCCCCTCCCATGGTGGCCCAGGTCCATTGTCTGCCAGCAGCCCTGCTCCCACTGCTGCCACTGCCACATACTGATGGTGCCAACCCTGCTCACACCCCCTTACAGCAGGGAGCGATTGGGGCTGGCACTAGCAGTGGATGTGGGTGCAAGCAGTGGCTGCTGCCCTAATCACCCCTTCAGGAGTAGGGGGAGGTGGAGAAACCCTCAGGCGATCAGGGCCGGCAGCCACCACTTGCACCCACTGACGGTGCTGGGCAATCAGGGGACTGGCACAGGGCACTGACAGCAGGTGCAAGTGCCAGGTGGGATCACAGCATATGGGAGCAAAGGATTTTCAGTAACCACTAGAGGCTCACCCCAATGACAGCAACCAGCACCCCGCCTTGTTCTGGTGCCCGCACTCACCTGCTCCTGCCATGGTTGATGTCTGCCATGTTCTGTGCTCTGCCACCTGCTGCTGACGCCTGCCATGTTCTGTGCATGCCGCCTGGTGGTCAGTGCACATCATAGCGGCTGGTTGTTCGGTTGTTCAGTTGTTTAGTTGTTCAGCCATTCAGTCTATTTGCATATTAAGGTTTTATATAGAGAGATGTCTGTAGGATATATGTTCACAACCTGTTTGTCTAAGACCTTGTTTTAGACAGTCATTCTTATTTTTAAAAGAACTTAAGAGAGGGAAAAATAAAAACTTATATAGTTCTTCTGGATGTGTAGCTTTTCATATAAACTTTAAAATTGGCTTGTCAATTTCTACAAAAAAGTTGGTATTTTGATCGAGAGTGCACTGAATCTATAGATTTGTTTGTGAAAACTGCCACCTTAACAATATTAAATTGTTGGATCTGTGAACAATGTATATTTGTCTATTTACATCTTCTTAAATTTCTCTCGTGAATTTATTTTCATTATCAGAATACAAATATTGTACAAATTTTGTTGGATAGAGTCCCAAGAATTTGACATATTTTGAAAATGGTATTTTTATTTACATTTCAATGTTTAGTTGTTAGTTTCATATATTGTTATATAGTGACATTATATCTTGTGAAATCACTAAATCCACTTAATTCTAGCAGTTTTTTTGGTCATCTATATAAAGATAGTTTTATTTCTTCCTGTTTTTTTTTAAATTAAATTTTTATTATTCAGATTATTACATTTGTTTCTCTTTTTTCCCCTCCATAGGTCCCCTCCACCCAACTCCCATCCTTCCCTCTGCCCTTACCTCCCTCCTGTTGACCTCATCCATAGGTGTATGATTTTTGTCCAGTCTCTCCCTGTATACCCCTCACCCCTTTTCCCCTGAGAATTATCAGTCCACTCCCTTTCTGTGCTCCTGATTCTATTATATTCACCAGTTTATTCTGTTGATCAAATTTTTAATTCACTTAATTTTTAGATTCACTTGTTGATAGATATGTATTTGTTGTTCATAATTTTTGGCTTTTCCCTTTTTCTTCTTCCTCTTCTAAAAGAGTACCTTTCAGCATTTCATATAATACTGGTTTGGAGTTGATGAACTCCTTTAGCTTTTTCTTCTCTGTGAAGCTCTTTATCTGCCCTTCAATTCTGAATGATAGCTTTGCTGGATAGATAATTCTTGGTTGTAGGTTCTTGCTATTCATCACGTTGAATATTTCTTGCCACTCCCATCTGGCCTGCATCATACCTGTTGAGAAATCAGCTGACATTCGTATGGGTGCTCCCTTGTAGGTAATGAACTGTTTTTCTCTTGCTGCTTTTAATATTCTCTCTTTGTCTTTTGCTCTTGGTATTTTGATTATGATGTGTCTTGGTGTAGTCCTCTTTGGATTCCTTTTATATGGGGTTCTGTGTGCTTCCTGGACTTGTAAGTCTATTTCTTTTACCAGATGTGGGAAGTTTTCAGTCATTATTTCTTTAAATAGGTTTTCAGTATCTTGCTCTCTCTCTTCTCTGGCACCCCCACAATTCTGATGTTGGTACACTTGAAGCTGTCCCAGAGGCTCCTTACATTTTCTTCACATTTTTGGATTCTTTTCTCTTCTTGGATTCTTTATATTTCAAATTTTTGACTTGATTTTTGCCTTTCTCTAGTCTGCTTTTGGACTCAGTATAATATATTTTATTTCAGTCAGCATATGTTTAATTTCTAGTTGGTCCTTTTCATCTCTAGTTGGACCTTTTCCATCTCTAGTTCGCCCTTTTTCATCTCCTCTTTGGTCTCACTAACTTTATCCAACTTTTCTAGGATATTCTTGAAAAACCTTATAAGCGTGGTTTTGAACTCTATATCCAGTCATTTGTTTTCCTCCATTTCTTTTGTTTGTGATCCCTTCCCTTGTCTCGACATTTTCACTATGCCAGGAGAACTTATGTGTTGGATTCAGCCTTATGATACCAGACTTGCAAAATTGCAAAAGCCTTTCTGTTGAGCTTGGGATGGGTGGAGTCTCAGGGCTTAAGTGACTGCCATGCCTTTCATTCAGCCCCGCCCTCCACAGCCCCTGAGTCTCAGGTGACTGGGTAATTGCTGGAGCGGTCCCTGTGCATGGGCACACACTCTCTTGCAGTGCCTCTAGATTGCTGCCCCTCTGGCTCCCCTGCGCTCTGGGACCGCATGAGTCTGGGTCTCCAGGGTTTCACCGGAAACTGGGGCTTAGTGGACTCAGAAGTGGCGCAGTTGGGAGGGTCTGTCTCCTGCCCACTCGCAAAAGCCAGCAGCACAATCAGCAGTCTGTCCTCTGTGCACACTGCCATGTGCGCCACCCGACCTCTAATCTTTTGCAACTCCCCTAAATTTCCATGCACTTCTCCCTTTTCACATTCCAAACTCCCCCCTTATGAGTTTCGGTTGGATCTGGGGTTTAGTGTCATAGGATAAGGGGTTCAATGCTGTTGGGAGTCTCCCGCCAGAGAAAGCCAGCCATGTACTCCGGCACCTGCTCTCTCCACGTGTGCGTCTCCGTACCTCAGCTTTTTGCAGCTCCTCTGGGTCTCTGTGAGCCCCTCTCTTTCCCTCTGGTTGTAAAATTTCCACTCAGCCAGCTTTCCTGTGGTTCTGGATGATGTCTGTTCTGTCTTTTAGTTGTAATTTTGAAATTGTTGTTCGAGGCAGCAGTGTAGGTGTTTACCTATGCTGCCATCTTGGATTTTCAGTCTATTTCTTCCTGTTTAACCTATATGCTTTTATTTCTTTTCTTTCTCTTATTGTCCTGACTAGATTCTTGAGTACAATACTGAGTAGAAGCAATGAAAGCAGAAATCTTTGCCTTGTTTCAGTCTCAGTGGGAAAACATTTAGTCTTTTATCATTAATTATGATATTAGAAATAGGTGCTTCCTAACTTTTATTAGGTTGAAGCAGTTCCATTCCTAGGTTGCTGAGATTAGTACATGTTTTCTTAATATCCTAAGTGATAAAATACACATGAAGTACTATAGCTGTATGTAGAAGTATAAAGATTATCTAAAAAAGAAAGCACTTCTGTGATTGAATTGTAAACTGAATTGGTTGCTTTTTTCATAGAACACCATTTTTACTAGAAAGAACCAAGGACTAACTATGACTACTCAGACTTAGGTATTTGGCAGATAGTTTGTTTAAAAATAAAAGGTGTGATCCTATCATGTCAAGGCAAACAATTGACTATATTTAACATTGATAAAATTTTCATTTTCAAGCAAAAATTAGAATTTTTAAAAATATATATTCACTCTCCTGGCCTTAACATCTTCTTAATATGTCATGACTTTTCTGTTGAGATTGGTGGTGATATTAACAGGTGTGATTTTTCTGATGTATGATATGTGTTAATATTTAGAAGAGCTACATATTTTGGTGAACCAATATTTTAAGCAACTACCACTTAAGTTTTAATGTGGTATTAAAGACTATTTACAATTGTCTGAAAAAGCTGTTAAAATAATCCTTTTCTTTTTCTCTATTATCTTTGTGAGGCCATATTCTCTTCCTATACTTTAACCAAAACAACATTATGTAACAGATTGAAAACAGAAGCAGATATTAGGATCCAGTTGCCTTCTATTAAGCCTAACTATAAAGAGATTGACAAATATATCAAATAATGCCTCTTTTTCTTACTAATGTTTTTGTTTGGAAGATATAGTCATACATAAAAATATGTACATTGACATGTAATGGATTTATTTTTACTTTTAAAAATATTTTAATTGATTTGAGAGAGTAAGGGAGAGGGAGGATCGGGAATCAAACCAGTGACCTCTTGGTGCACGGGATGATGCTCAACCAATATACATAACATTTTAACCATTTTAGGTGTATAGTTAAGTGATCTTAACTATAGTTACATTGTGGTGCAGCTGACACAACCATTCATCTCCAGAACTTTTTATCGTCCCAAATTGAGACTCTTTATTCATTAAACAATAACTCTCCATTAGCCTTTTCTCCTAGTCCCTGCAACATGCCATTGTATTTTCTATCTCTATAAATTTGACTATCATAGGCACCTCCAAAAGTAGAATCATACAATATTTTTCCTTTTTTGTCTGGCTTATTTCACTTAGTACAATGTCTTCAAGATTTATCCATGTTGTTTTTGTTAAATAATAGAAAGCTCTCAGTCTTAATTTTTAGCATGACAAATATTAATAGAAATGCCCACATATATGAAAAACTCTTTGGTGTTTTAATAAGTTTTAAGAGTCCTGACACCAAAAAGTTTGAGAACCAATGTTATACAATATCACAGTGTATGCATGTGTTCATGTATGTACATAATTTATTTAGCCATTCTAATGCTAAGAAACAATTGACTTTTCTTCAGTTTTTGGTTATTGTGGATAAAGTTGTTATGAGCGGAGGACCTCTATACTACTTCCTCTCCAATGTCTAGGAGTGATGTGGCTGGATTCTTATGCCTTTTAAAAAATGGTGGGGGTAGATATCAAATCTCTATTGCATTTAGATTACATTAGATACATTTCAAAGTACAGCGTGCAATGGACTTGGAATGCTAATATTTACAATATATAGTATATTTATTCCATGCATTTGTTTAAACTTATGATGAGAAAATTTAGATATCAATGTAAGCATGTGTGAGGCATCTAACATTTAAACATGCTATATTAGGAAGTACATGAGGAAAGTGTTTTGAAGACTACAAGACAGTAGACCCTTTAGGAGTTCAGAAGAAGAGCAAGATGATTAAGGATAGTCTCTCTCTCCCTCCTCTCCTTTCCCTCTTGCTCTCATCCTCATTACTTACCCTGTCATCGGACAGATATTTACTCAACATCTATTATATACCAACCACTCTGTTAGGCATTGAGGATATAGCTGTGAACAAGACAGAGAAGGATTGGACTCACAGTCTAGTGAGGGGTATAATCACCATGAATTAATAACTGAAATGACTGTAAATTGTGTCAAATATCTCAAAGGAAACAAACAAGTCTTATGGTAGGGGGTAGTGGTGGTATTGGCTATTATGGAGGGTAGTCATGGTGGCATCATGTTGGAAGAGCTGAGTCTGCTTAAGAGGCAAGAAAAGAGCAGTCCAGGCCGAGAGTCTCATACTGAGAGCATTAACCAGACTTTGAAGAAGAAAGAGCTTGGAATGTTCTAAACACTGAAAGCAGGCCACTCTGGTGGGGTTACAGTCTGGCTTGAGTCTTTTTAAGTTATTACATAGTAAACTCTTGAAAATATCTATATATAAACTATATGGTAGTTAATATAAAATATGTAATAAGGTAATAATGAAGTGTAGAAATGTACTGATGCTTATTTCTGAGAAGTGATCAAAGTGAACATGCCTCTACTTTCCCCCGAGAACAGAAGAGAGGGAAGGAAGATTCAAGAAAACAAAACGAGGTTACTATCTGCATCAGCTATCATCTCACTGAAGGAAAAGGGGTGCCTAGCATTGTGCTTGATCTAAAGAGGTTGCCTAATCCATGTGTGTCTTAAGGGAGAGAGAAACAGAATTAACATTTATTTAGTGCCAAATTCTGTGCTGGAGCCAATTAAGCAAAATGAAAAGACAAATAAAATGCAATAAGAATTGCAACATGAACAACAGACAATAGGTTGATGTGCTTAATAAACTTTAAAAAATGAGCATATTGCTTAAGAGCATATGTTCTGGAGTGAAAAAGGTATACTGTTTTGAAAGCAAATGAGGGATTGTGTGGATGTTTTAGTCCACCAAGGGGAGCCAGAACATGGTGGGGGCAGGGAGAAAGAGAAAGAAATGAAAGAATGAAAGGAAAGAAAGGGAGGGAGAAAAGGAGGGAAGAAGAGAGGGAGGGAGGGAAGGAGAATACCATGGATCTGTGATGTCTGTGAAGCTCATTCCCAATCTGGTGCCCCTAAGGCTGACCTTCAGATGTTCCCTCACCACGGTTGTTCTCTTTTTCTGGTCTCACACTGAGAGTGCAAATATAAATAGAAGAGACATATCCCTCCCAAACCGTCCAGCTTCAGAGAGAATGACAAAGACCTGAGTAACCTGTTAATTGAGTGATGACTCCCTGAAGGGCATACTATGCTTTTAAAACACTTGGCCAGAACTTGTGCTAACACACAAGTGTATAATTTTTTTCATTATATAATATACTACTCTTAATTTTGAGGGGGAAATGAGCTAATTTTTGTACTACATAATTTTCCTACTTTAACCAAGATAATTTTATATAAGTTAATTTGTTTAACATAATTGGTTACCTAGCATGTGCCACTGGCCCAGAGGCAGCAGATATAGCAGGGGTGAATAAAACATGCACAGTCTGAGACTTCATAGAGCTTCTATTGTACATGGAAGTGGGTTAGGACAAACAGGTGAGGCAATAAATTGCATAACATAATGTCAGATAGAGTATAAATATTATGAATAAAAACAGAGGAAGGCCTTAGTCAGTTTGGCTCAATGGATAGAGTGTCAGCCTGTGGATCAAAGGATCCCGGGTTTGATTCTGGTCAAAGGCCGGTACCTCAGTTGCAGGATCCTCCCCGGCCTGGGGCCCTGGTCAGGGCGCATGCAAGAGGCAACTACTAGCTGAAACCGGTTTGGCTCAGTGGATAGAGCGTTGGCCTGGGGACTGAAAGGTTTCAGGTTCAATTTTGATCAAAGGCATATACCTTGGTTGTGGGTACATCCCTGGTACGGGGCATGCAGGACGCAGCTGATCCATGTTTCTCATTGATGTTTCTGGCTCTATTCCTCTCCCTTCCTCTCTGTAAAAAATCAATAAAATATATATTTTTTTTTAAAAAAGAGGCAACTACTCTCCCTCAAAATTAATGGAAAAATATCCTAAGGTGAGGATTTAAAAAACAAATAAACAAACAAAAATACACACAAGAATGGAGGAAGGAAAGGAGCTACTGTTGGAAGAAGCAAGGTGGACCAAAGGAGGATGGGTAGAGCTCATCTCCATTCAACAACATCACTGCTAAGAGGACTCTGACCCTACTCATCCTCACAGTTCCCAGGCTAAATTTCATTTAATCAGTGTTCAGGCGAAACAGTTTGTCAGGGCAAGACCTAGAAATGAAATGGTAACATATATGGCATAAATGCCTGTAAATAAAAATGTCTCAAATGTCATCAATTCCCACTTGTGCTTTCCAATTTGCTGACAAACCAACACCTGAAGGAAAAAGGGGAAGGCACAGTACCAAGTAGTTTATTACATCAATAAGATGGTTTGGTTCAAGGAAATCTATAATAGTAAAAGGTTAATATGCTAATTAGACTGGCAGTCCCTCCAGATGTCCTTTCGAACGAAGCTAGTGCTGCGAGGGAAGCCCAGGTTCCGGGTGCCTCTGGGTGGCCAGAAAGAAGCCGGTGCCGGCAGGCAGGGGAAGGAAGGCCTACTCTTGCACAGATTTCATGCATCACGCCTCTAGTAGAAGATACTTGTCTAATCAATACGATTTGGAAAAAAATAGGAGCTCTCAGAGGACTAGGGCTAGTTCTAGTATTAAACTGGTTCTGTTTACACTTGTGTCCTTGAAAAAGTTTCTTACCAAGATCACTGATAACAAACTAATACCAAAGCCAATGGTTAATTTTCTCTCCTTATCTTTCTCTTCATTTATTGCAAGGCATTTTCTTCTCTCCTCCTTCCTTCTTCTCCTCTCCACTCTCTATCTAGATTTTATGTAGTCTCACACAGACCTAATAAACCATCTATATGCTGATGACCCTAATTTGAGTATTCAAACTTGTTTTCTCTCCTAAACACTGGATTAGTATATCTAACTGCTTACTTGATATCTCCACTTGGTAATTGAAATTCAACATGGCTAAAATATAAAATTTGGTTTCTGTTTCTTTTTTTCTTTTTCTTTTTTTTAAGTAAATCTTTATTGTTCAGATTATTACATTTGTTTCTCTTTTTTTCCCCTCCATAGCTCCACTCCACCCGGCTCCCAACCCTCCCTCTAACTTTACCTCTCATCCCAAGTTAACTTCATTCATAGGTGTATGATTTTTGTCCAGTCTCTCTCTGCACCCCCCTCACCCTTTTCCCCTAAGAATTGTCAGTCCACTCCCTTTCTGTGCTTCTGATTCTATTATATTCACCAGTTTATTCTGTTCATCAAATTTTTTAATTCACTTAATTTTTAGATTCACTTGTTGATAGATATGTATTTGTTCATAATTTTTATCTTTACCTTTTTCTTCTTCTTCTTCTTAAAGAGTACTTTTCAGCATTTCATATAATACTGGTTTAGTGTTGATGAACTCCTTTAGTTTTTTCTTATCTGTGAAGCTCTTTATCTGCCCTTCAATTCTGAATGATAACTTTGCTGGGTAGAGTATTCTTGGTTGTAGGTTCTTGCTATTCATCACTTTGAATATTTCTTGCCACTCCCATCTGGCCTTCATAGTTTCTGTTGAAAAATCAACTGACAACGTATGGGTGCTCCCTTGTAGGTAATGAACTGTTTTTCTCTTGCTGCTTTTAATATTCTCTCTTTGTCTTTTGCTCTTGGTATTTTAATTATTATGTGTCTTGGTGTAGTCTTCTTTGGATTCCTTTTATATGGGGTTTTGTGTGCTTCCTGAACTTGTAAGTCTATTTCTTTCACCAGATGTGGGAAGATTTCAGTCATAATTTCTTCAAGTAAGTTTTCAGTATCTTGCTCTCTCTCTTCTTCTGGCACCCCCACAATTCTGATGTTGGTATGCTTGACATTGTCCTGGAGGCTCCTTACATTATCTTCACATTTTTGGATTCTTTTTCTTTATGCTTTTTTGCTTAGGTATTTTTTGCTTCTTTATATTTCAAATTTTTGACTTGATTCTTGCCTTCCTGTAGTCTGCTGTTAGGTCTCTGTATAATATTTTTTATTTCAGTCAGTGTATGTTTAATTTCTAGTTGGTCCTTTTCCATCTCTAGTTGGTTCTTTTTCATCTCCTCTTGGGTCTTGCTAAATGTATCCATCTTTTCTAGGAAATTCTTAAAAAACCTTATAACCATGGTTTTGAACTCTATATCCAGTCATTTGTTTTCCTCCCTTTCTTTTGTTTGTGATCTCTTCCTTTGTCTCCGAATTTTCACTATGCTGGGAGAACTTCTGTGTTGGATTCAGCCTTATGATACCAGACTTGCAAAACTGCAAAAGCCTCTCTGTTGAGTTTGGGAGGGATGGAATCTCAGGGCTTAATGGACCTCCTTGCCTTTCAGGCAGCCCCGCCCTGTGCGGCCCCTGGGTCTCACCTGTCTCTCGGTAATTGCTAGAGCCGTCCCTGTGCGCAAGTGAGGAGTGCCTCTGGACCGCTGCCTTTCCGGCTCCCCTGTGCCCCAGGACTCGTATGAGTCTGGGTCCTCAGGGTCTCATCCGAAACTGGGGTTCAGTGGAGTTAGAAGTGGCGCAGTTGGGATGCTCTGTCTCCTGCCCACCAGAGAAAGCCAGCGGCACAGTCAGCAGTCCGTCTTCGGTGCGTAGTGGTGTGCGCGTCTCTCCTTTTGCGGCTCCCCTAAATTTCCGTGCACTTCTCCCTTTTCATAGTGCAAACTCCTCCCGTATGAGTCTCGCCCGGACCTGGGGTTCAGTGCCGTAGGATAAGAGGTTCAGTGCAGTTGGAAGTCTCTGTCTCCCTCCTGCCAGAGAAAGCCAGCCAGGCACTCCAGCACCCACTCTCTGCACACGCGTGTCTCCGTACCTCTGCTTTTTGCAGTTCCTCTGGGTCTCTGTGAGCTCCTCTCTTTCCTTCTAGTTGTAGAATGAAACTTTCTTAGCCAACTTTCCTGTGGTTCTGGATGATGTTTGTTCTGTATTTTAGTTGTAGTTTTGAAATAGTTGTGCGAGGCAGCAGTTTAGGTATTCACCTATGCTGCCATCTTGGTGTGTTTGTGTTTTTTTTGGAATCTCTGTTTATTTTTCAATACCCAATATAGACTTCCCTAAATCTGTTTCTTTATACCTTTATTGTTTATCCTATTGCTTGATATAAACATCTTGATTTCTCATTTTAATTGATACCCTACCTGCAATTTATCAGTTTTATTAGTTCTAACTTCAGATTACATCTGGACGACCCATTTCTCATCATCTCCACTTGAATAGTTTTAGATAAAAGAAGTGATTATATTTTTCCAAGTCTACTGCCAGATGTCTTAACTGGTCTTCCTCCCCAGTGCAGGTCAGCCAAGGCTGTATGCTGAGAGAGTTGAGACCCTGTTCTGAGCCTGAGATTCAGAATGATGGTGTCTGCAATGAAACTATGATGGTGAGGTGGTCACTGGGTCTGGGCTGGGATCTGTGAGGTCACTGAGGGACTGTGCACACACAGTTGGAGGAGAGCCGGAAGTCCTGCTCCACACACCTGCACTGCTAATAAATTGTGTAGTAGGAACTAGAAAAAGCGATCAGGAACCAGGAAAAAAAAATCCTTTCCTCCTGCAATGTCCCTCCCATGCTCTCTACTGATAAAGTTCAGCATGTGCACTGTGAGGGACTGAAGGGTGAATCTAGAGCTCAGAGGTAATCTACACTAATAAACGAGAAACATGCAAATTAAACATCACTCCCACTACACTCACCAGCCAATGAGGAGGAATATGCAAATTAGGAGAAAGAGTGGGGGAGGGCAAAAGGATCTACAGGAGTGGAGTGCTTCAGTGAAGAAGACTGCAGATTCCAGAGTCTGCAGCGAAGAGGAAGATGGAAGTCTCCAGCTGGAGTCTGCAGCAAAAATGAAGAAGGCCGACTCTGGCTGGAGTAAAGGCCTGTGTCCCTAGTGCCAGAGGAAAACCGATGCTGGAAGCCAAGGGAAGGGAAGGCCTATTGCACGAATCTCTTCATGCAACAGGCCTCTAGTAAATTGATAAGTGGGACAATCTCTTTCATAATAAATTTATCTTAACTAACTTCACAAATCCCCGTAGTGTAAGGCTTATTAACTTCATTTCTGGGATTATTCATACATTATTTATAGAACTTAATTTTAAATTTAGAGTGTACAACTTCCATGTTTCTGTTTCCATTCTTATGTCAAATTTCTTCTATGAACATTGATATAATTAATAACAATAAAAAAAATCCAAAGTAAGATATACCAGACATGGAAAAAAGATGCCTAGCCACCAAATACCTTGGTCCCAGCGGCCACATTTAGCAAATGTTTGGACAGAGGGCTGAGCCTGGGTAGCAATGCTTCATGGTTAGATGAATTAATAAGATGATTCTTTCAAATGGATATTCTCCGAGGGGTATGGAGAATAAATTACTCTGTAAATAACTAGTCTTTTAGCCCAGATTAATTCATCACTGTAGCTACCTAGCAAAAAACAAAGTAAGTCTCTAAGGGGGAGAATGAAGCTTGAGGGAAGACTTAGGACAGGAAGTGTTAAGGACTGAATATTTGTGTTGTCACATGCTGAAGCTCTAACTCCAGGTATGTGGAGATGGGGCCTCTAAGAAAGTGATTAAGGTTAAATGAGGTCATAAGGGTGGAGCTCTGATCTGATTAGATCAATGGCCATATACGAAGACATTCCACCCACCTCACTCCATGCACCCACTGAGAAAAGGCCATGTGAGCACATTGCACACGAAGGGGAGAGCTCTGTCAGACACACACCCTGCCAGCACCTGGGTTTTGGACTTCCAGTCCCAAGAACTGTGAGAAAATAAATTCTTGTTGTTTAAGCTACCCAGTATTTTGTGATAGCAGCCCTTAACATAAGAATAAAGGCATTGTCTGGGAAAGGCAAGCTCCAAGGAATGCCATAGAGGTCTCAGGATACATGTGTATTGGGGGTAGGGAAGAGATACAGAAAAAGAGGAGAGTGGAAGAATAGCAAAAACAATTTTCTTTCATTTTGCTTAAGACAGGCCTTTTTAATTAATGGAGATAATTGGAACTATGGTATCCCCAAAACATATTAACACTCTCACATTTGGCTTTAATTTTTTTTTTTTTAACTTTCATCTGAATATAAGTTTGTACCAGTTTTCAACGTAAAGATCATAAAGACTTAACTCAGAAGTCAAGAACTATATTCGTTCTTTTAACCCTTAAGCCTCTTCTATATAAAAATGTTTTCTCACCTGCTCATTTGTTGTTGTTGTTTTAAATAAAGAGAAAGATGGAACATTATTTGATTTTGAAAGCATTTCTCTACAGAAAAACTCAACTCAAAGTGTAGAGATATGTATACAATGTGCCTGAATTAGATGATTTAGGGATAGATTCTCAGTAGTGTTTCTTTTCTTTTCTTTTTTTTTAAATATATTTTATTGATTTTTTTACAAAGAGGAAGGAAGAGGGATAGAGAGTTAGAAACATCGATCAGCTGCCTCCTGCACACCCCCTACTGGGGATGTGCCCGTAACCAAGGTACATGCCCTTGACCGGAATCGAACCTAGGACCTTTCAGTTGGCAGGCTGATGCTCTATCCAATGAGCCAAACCGGTTTTGGCACTCAGTAGTATTTCTGATACAGCTAGCAGGTACTTATTTAGGCTAGTAAATGATCAACGGTGATATAAAGTAAATAAAACATAAACATGAAGCTTTGCCCTGACTCTGTTTGCCATGTATGATTTTCCCTAAGACAGCCTCACTATATCTCTTCATGAAGCTGTTGCCAGCTCAGTAATGCATCCTTAATTTTTTTCTCTCTTTTCCTACCTTATTTGCTTATTTCCTTACTTTAAATGTCCTCAGATTACAAACCTCCCAATGAAGGGCTAGTACTCAAATTTGCTCATTCTCTTTTTGTAGATAATCCAAGCTAAGACAGTGTCCAAAACAGTACAGAAATGAGTGCTTAAGAAGATACTTCATAAAAAGATACATTTTATAAATAAATGTAGTAAAAATTTGTTTCAGGTACAGAATTGTGAATAATTATCCTTTGGTAAAACTAAGAATTCTTGGCAATAAAGAACTTTAAAATTAAGATTTAAAAAATTATGAAATTGACATTGTTAAAGAATATTTCCTTTTATATAGAATGTTCATGATTTGGGATTTGTCTGATGTTTCTTCATGATAAGATTTAAGTTATACATATCAGGTCAGAACATTGCATAGTGATATTGTATCCTTAGGGCATTGTATCTATGTATGATGTCCATAATGTCACTTTATTAGTGATATTAATTTTGATCATTTAGTCTGGATTGTTAATACTTTTTATTTTACATGTGTACTTAAATATCTGTATTTTTACCACTTATAATTTCATCATAGTTTGACAGTACTGCAACACTGTAGCAGGCTTCATTATTATTACCCCATGCTTCAGCCCCTCTGAAATATATTCACCACAGAGGTGGGCAGAGGGGGAATAAATGGGAACAAAAAGAGACTTTGCTTTGGGCAATGCGCACACAATGCAGTAAGCAGATGATGTTTTGTTGAGTTGTACACTTGAAACCTGTATGGTTTTGTGAACCAACGTCACCCAATAGGCTAAAATAATTAAAATTAAAAAAATAGAATAAAATGTATTCACCATATAGGCAAAGATTATTGTTTGTTTTATTCACTAATACAAAATATTCTAAGTAAGTACATGGTACAGTGCCTACCACATATTTACTGAATGATAGAATAAAAAGATAATTCAGATTAGTAAAAATGTCAATAACAAAATTATAATAAAAGTACTTTATGACAGACATTTTAAAAAGTTTATTTTTCAATTACAGTATACATTCAATATTATTTTATATTAATTTCAAGTTTAAAGCATAGTGTTTACTCATATATTCCCCCAATATTTTAAGTACATAACTGGCACCATACATGGTTATTGCAATATTATTGACTATATTTCCTATATATACTTTATATCCCCATGACTATTTTGTAATTACCAATTTGTAGTTACTAATCCCTTTACCTTTTTCAGCAAACCCCCAAACCACCCTCCCCTCTGGCAGCCATCAGTTTGTTCTCTGTATCTCTGTGCCTGTTTTTATTTTGCTAATGACAAAACATTATTAAAGCCATACTATTGCCCATCCAGTGTAGCTCAGTAGTTGAACATCAACCCATGAACCAGGAGGTCATGATTCCCAGTCAGGGCACATGCTTGGGTTATGGGCTCTATCCCCAGTAGGGGGTATGCAGGAGGCAGCCAGTCAATGTTGATATTTCTCTCTCATCAATATTTCTATATCTCTCTTCTTCTTTCTTTAAAACTCAATTTTAAAATATTTTTTAAAAAGCCATGCTGGTGTGAGGTGATAGCTCATTGTGGTTTTAATTTGCATCTCTCAGATGGTTAGTGACTTGGAGCATTTTTTCATGTCTCTTGACCTTCTGTATGTCTACTTTGGAGAAGTGTCTATTTATGTCCTTTGCCCATTTTTTAATTGGATTATTTGTCTTCCTTTTAGTTAAGTTGTATGAGTTCCTTATATATGTTGGAAATTAACCCCTTATCAGATGTATCCTTGCCAAATATGTTCTCCCATGCAATAGGCTCCCTTTTCATTTTGTTGGTTTCTTTTGCTGTGCAGAAGCTTTTTATTTTTATGTAGTCTCATCTGCTTATTTTCTCCTTAGTTTCCTTTGTCCTAGGAGATGTATCCGTAAACATATTGCTATGAGAGCTATCTGTGATTTTGCTAACTATGGTTTCCTCTAAGATTTTTATGGTTTCATGTTTTACATTTTTAAGTCTTTTATTCATTTTGAATTTATTTTTGTGTATGGCATAAATTGGTGGTCTAGTTTCATTTTTTTTGCACGACCTGTCTAATTTATCCAACACCATTTATCTCTTACCATTTGAGACAGCATGGAGGGACCTGGAGAGTATTTGCTAAGTGAAATACGATAGTCAGAGAAAGATAATTATCACATGTTCTCACTCATATGTGGAATCTAGTGAACAAAATAAACTGATGGGAAAAAAAAAATCCAGAGACACAGAAGCATGGAACAGATTGATGAATCTCAGAGGGAAGGTGAGGTTTGTGGTGGGAGGGAGAGATGAATCAGGGAACTTACACGCATAGCCCAAGGACATAGAGAATAGTGTGGTGAAGGCCTGGAGCGGGGGCGGGGGCGGGGTGGATGGAGGTTAATGGGGGAAGAGGACATCTATAATACTTTCAACAATAGAGATAAATTTTTAAAAAAATGCCATACTACTTCAGCAGTCTATGGCCATAGAATACAAACACAAGACCGAAAATATATGATTAAGCATAATTTTAAACCTCTTCTCCCCTCCCCTCCCACACACATTTTAGTCAATATATTTAACCAAAAGCATCAGTTGCAAAACTGATGCATTAAAAATTCCCCTTATTACTTTCTGGAAATAATATTATTAGACATGAAATGGCTAAAAAGTGGGTAAATGGAGAAGGTACAAAGGAAGAAAATTAATGTTGCATCGACACTTCTAGGTTTTACTCACCAGTGTTGGATTGAGTCATATAAAACAGGCCTTACTTTGCATGGTTCTGACATGCATGATTTCCAGTTACCATGGTTTAGTTAAATAGCCCAGTCTTCCAGCATCACAGTTCACATTTCAGTTACCATGGTTCAGTTCAGTTCAGTAATTACATGAAG
Organism: Lasiurus cinereus; assembly: GCA_011751065.1. NCBI lineage: Eukaryota > Metazoa > Chordata > Mammalia > Chiroptera > Vespertilionidae > Lasiurus > Lasiurus cinereus. The sequence continues at coordinate 44,561,919 of JAAGEH010000076.1, forward strand.
TACAAACTTTATTGCTGGCTCTTCAGTCCACAAATCACACTATGTAAATACTAGATGCATATCATAATCAGTGACCAATCACATCACTTCTTTCAAAGTCCGTTAGTGATTGGTCACTCTGCACCTGGTATTCAGTTCATATACAGAGATAGCAAAAGTGTGTAGCTGTGTTTCCATCTTGTCTCCCAGTGGCAAAATCCACATGACATTTTACAAAAATGGATCATCAAAAGAGATAATTAGCTAAGAGATGAAAGTACAGCAAATAACCCCAAAGTGACATTGCTGGAAATAAAAATCGAATGGAACGTGGAGTTATAGAATAAATAACTGACAGTGAGAATGTTGACATTGCCAACAGCTGAGAAATTCTAGATATGCAGCAGAGGCACTCAGTGAAGGCAAATTTATCAACATAAAGAAGGAAAGTGGTTATAAAAACAACAACAACAAAAATGATGTCCCAGAAGAAGTAACACAGGCAGAAAAATTCCACATTAGTGGAACTTTTGATGATATTTCACAACATGAATGTGCAAAGGATAAAATGTTAGAAGCTGATCCAAATTTAGGAAGGAGAATAACAATTCCCTAGGGCATACAAAAGATCCTCTCTCCCTGTATAGTAAGTTACACAACAGAAGAAGGCAAGCAGTGTTTAAACATTTTTAACAAAGAAATAAAACACTTTAGTTCTCAATGGTTTACTGCCTTAAATTCCAAAACACTAAGTAAATAATAGTTATACTATTTTTTCTATATATATGTATAACCGACAATAAGAGAGTTTAAATGTTTTGATAAAAATTTTAAAGGTCATAAAAAATAAAAAATGTCCCATTGATTATTAAGGTAACTGCACAGTTTCAGCTTGCACACTCACTTTTTACTTTCATTCAAAGTAAAGTGCAAGTTAAATGCTCAGAAATGAAAATTAGAAAGTTCTTACCATAATCATGATCTGAAGAAAGGTAAGAACTACTGAATGGAAATGATAAGCTGTGAACGTTAGCCTCCCACTTGGATCAATCCCAAATCTATATCTCTAGCTTGGGTTTCCAAGTGACTTCTGGGCGTTCCACCAGCACCTCACATACAGCACATCAAAACTTGAACTTCCTCCTAACGCTGCCATCTACCAAAAAGCTCCAAGCAGCTTGATTCTCTGTAATGAGGTGTCAACTAGGAGTAATTTTAATAGCTATTAACAGAGACCTGAAATAATAGTAGCTTAAATAAGATAAAGATTTATTTTTCTATCAAAATAAAACTCCCAGAATTAGATAACCCAAGGGCTAACATGATGACTCGGTAATTTTCAGGAATACATCTTTTTGTTCTACAATTCTTAGCACCAAGTGTCTATCTTCAAGTTGCTTCACGGCCTCAAACTAGCTACTGGTGCTCCAACCATCACATTCTAGAAATAAAGAAGGAAGGTAAAGCAGCGGTGCTGCCACGCTGCTGAGTTAGTGTACTTCAGAGAGGTGGCATGGAAGCCCCAGCCAAAGGTGTCTGTTTATATCCTTTCTAGAGGTCCGATGCACAAAATTTGTGCACAGGAGGCCGGGCGCGGAGGCAGTGTCCCCTCAACCCAGCCTGCTCCCTCTCACAATCTGGGACCCCTCTCTTCTTACTGCCCACCTGCTTGGTCCTTACCGCCCACCTGCTCTCTCTTTACTGCTTGGCTTTCCACTCCTTGGTGCTGCCACGAGGTGGGAGAGGCTCTTCCCACTGCTGCTGCGTTCACCAGCTGTGAGCCCAGCTTTTGCCTGAGTGGCGCTCCCCCTGTGGGAGCACACTGATCACCAGCGGACAGCTCCTGCATTGAGAATCTGCTCCCTGGTGTTCAGTGCATGTTATAGCAACCTGTTGTTCTGGTCATTCGCCTTAACAGTTGCTGCGCGCACACAAACACACACACACACACAGACTAGGGGCCCAGTGCACGAATTTGTGCACCTTGAAAGGAACTGTGGGCCGCGAGGGTATGGTGGCATAGGGGTAGGTCTCAGCCCATCCTCCACCCCCCTCCTGGCCTCTCCCACTGAGCCCCCAACCCCCTGTCTGCCAGCAGCCCCACTCCTGCCACCGCCACTCCCACATGTTGACAGTGCTGGCCCCACTCACACCTGCTGATGGTGCAGAGTAATTGGGCCTGTGCCAGCAGTAGGTGCAAGCAGGGCTGGCACTGTCAGCAGATGTGAGTGGCAACTGCTGCCCTAATCACCCCCTGAAGCAGGGGAAGGTAGAGAAGCCCTTAGGGGTGATTGGGGCCAGCAGCCGCTGCTTGCACCCACTGACAGTGCCAAGCAATCAGGACCAGTATTGGGCATTGGCAGAGGGTGTGAGTGGGGCCAGTGCCAGCAGTAGATGCGGGCACCAGACAGGACCGTGGCTTGTGGGAGCAAAGAATTTTTAGAAACCACAGATAGCTCACCCAATGACAGCGACTGGCGCCCCACCTTGACCTGGTACCCCCACACCTGCTCCACCATCCCACTGTGGCTGATGCCGCCATGTTCTGCACTCAGCCACCTGCTGTCAATGCCTGTCATGTTCCCCGCACACCCCCTGGTAGTCAGCGCACATCATAGCAACTGGATGTTCAGTTGTTCAGTTTATTTGCATATTAGGGTTTTATATAGAGAGATGTCTTACTAGACATAATGGGGACTAGAAAACATAGTTTTTATATAATTTTTAGGTGGGCATTTTGCCAGCTTTGGTACTGTATAGGTCAGTTACATTAAAAAATGGATAGTCTTAGCCAATTTGGCTCAGTGGATAGAACATCAGCCTGTGGACTTAAGGGTCCCAGGTTCAATTCAGTCAAGAGCACATACCTTGGTTACAGGCTCCCAGCCCTGGTTAGGGTCATGTGGGAAGCAACCAATTTATGTGTCTCTCTCATTCAGTGTTTCTTTCTGTCTCTCCTTTTCCCTTTCCCTCTCTCTAAAAATCAATGGAAAAAAAATATGTCCTTGGGTGAAGATTTAAAAAAAAAAAAGAAAGAAAATGGGTACAGTGGATACTGGGTAAGCAATTTGTGGTCTTTCTCAGACATCATTAATGATTCTACCATTCACCTAGTCACCAAGGGAGAGACCCAGAGATTTTCTGAGACTTCTGTCTCCTTCACTATCCATGTTCAAGATTAGCTTATCATACTTCCTAAATTTCTTTCAGATTTGAAACTCCACTTTTTTTTTTATTGATTTTTTACAGAGAGAAAGGGAGAGGGATAGAGAGTCAGAAATATCAATGAGAGAGAGACATCGACCAGCCACCCCTTGCACTCACCCCACTGGGGATGCGCCCACAACCAAGGTACATGCCCCTGACTGGAATCGAACCTGGGACGCCTCAGTCCGCAGACCAACGCTCTATCTACTGAGCCAAACGGGTTTCAGCTGAAACTCCACTTTTTATTGTAAAGCTCCATTGCATAAAATAGTGCATGGCAGACATTGTTTATGTTATTAAATGTTAGTGAAGTGCTGATTCAATAACTGCTTTTCATAAACTTGAGAGAACTTATCTCAGTGAACTTTAAATTGGGGGTCTTAAATAATATTCAAAGAATATTCCTATTACATTATAATGTGCCATTCCTGTAATTCCTTAAATCATAGAATAATTTCCTATTCTCTAACACTAGTGGGATTTGAATTAGTTATTCAACTTCAATAGTAAGGCTGGAACATACCTAAATACACACCTTCTCTGTATTTAATTTAATTGCATAACTTTGTTAGTAACTTTTGCCTCTTGTACTGTCTCCTCTAGGAAACCTCTAGGAGAATTTCCTCAGCATGCTATTAACAGACACATGTACATAATGTGTGCGCTCTCTCTCTCTCTCTCTTTCTCTCTCTCTCTCTCTCTCTCTCTCACACACACACACACACACCCACACACACACACCACACTAGTGATCACCTCAAAAATCTTGTCCTTTATCAAGTCAAAATGTCAAACATCTCAGTGGCAGGTATTAAAAACAGTAAGCCTGTCCCTGCTAAGCCACCTGCTGAATAGTCCATATGCAAGGTGCTAATTTTAGCTGAAAAAAGGAAAATTGTAAAATGTATTCTTTTCTCACTGCTCCATAAGAGCCTTTTCTTTTCTTTTCTTTTCTTCTCAAGCAGCTGCAGCAAAAGCTTACATGAATGCAAAGTGCAAGCAGTACTAGAAACAAGGCATAATTTAAAAGAACTCACTAGATGACTTAAACAAATAAACCTATTGGGTTAAGCGTATTGTTCTGGAGAGAATAAACAGTGTGTCTGGCCTTGAATTGATGGAATTCACTGGAATAAAGCAGGGCTGATAAATTGGGATAAAATATTTAGCAGTTGTTCTTTATCCTGGGACAAATGACCAACTACTTTAAATTCATTTCCTGCAGCTGGCGAGTGTGGGACCAGGTCTGCATCCTACCCACTGTTAGCCAAGTAACATTTCTTGACTTTGACAGGTTGCCTCCAATAGATGAGATATGGAAGAAAGCAATGTACATCGCAGATCATTTACAAGATATTTTTGTTTCTGTAATTCCTGACATTCTGGTATAAATGAAGATCTGCAAGCTCTGAACATGCTCAGAAAAGGGCTTGTTTTGACAAGATGGAGAACAGGCTGTTTGTGAGCAGTCTTCAGACCAGAGCTTTAATAATGTTCATATTACAAATGCTATTTTATCTTTACTTTTAAAATATATTTTTTTATTGATTTCAGAGATGCAGGTAAAGGAGAGAGAGATACAGTGGTACCTCGAGATACGAGTGCCCTAACATACAAGATTTTTGAGATACGAGCCGTTGAGCGAGCAATTTTTGCTTTGAAATATGAGCAACATTTGAGATAGGAGTAATCGCGCGGATCAGCCAGCTGCACAAGACCCACCAGTTTACCGCAACTCGAGCGTCTCATAGTTTCCCATGCCTCAAGGTTATGGAACAAATTAAAGTCGTATCTCGAGGTATCACTGTATAGGAATGTCAATGATGAGAGAGAATCATTGATCAGCTGCCTCATGCATGCCCTCTACTGGGGTTGAAGCCTGCAACCTTGGCATGTGCCCTTGACTGGAATTGAACCTGGGACCTTCACTCCACAGGCTGCCACTCTATCCACTGAGCCAAACCAGCCAGGGCTATTTTATCATTACCTTTGACATTTTTTTTTGTAGTTCTAAATATTTCAATTGATCAAATTATTTATTTTAATACAACAGTATTGAGATGGGACAGTGGAAGCAAATACAGAAATAATTGTTGCAACTTCTATTTAAAGTCATAATTTCATTAAGTTGGTTTCAGTTTAAAATTTTGTACAAAGTTGAAGTCTTTTCTACATCAGTATGAGTCTATATAATAAATTACATATGCAGAAATTCAAATATTCAGAAATTATGAAATAAGGAATCAGATATACAAAGGCTAATGACTCACTTTAGGAATATTTTACACCTTCTGTGCTGTGTATTTGTAATTTGCCGCACCCCACCTCCCATTTTCTTTAGTTTCAAGGCTCTTGTGACTGCTTCTCCCTATGTTTATTTACTGCTGCTTTTTTCCTCTATCACTGCCTCTGTGAGCTTTCCATATCTGCTTCTAACATTTGTATTTACTCATTCTACTAGAGGCCCAGTGCAGGGGTGTGTATCCCTCAGCCCAGCCTGCTCCCTCTCCAATCTTGGACATCCCTCTCACAATCCAGGACTGCTGGCTCCCAACTGCTTGCCTGCCTGCCAGCCTGATCACTGCCTAACCACTTGCCTGCCAGCCTGATCTATGCCTAACTGCTCCCTTGCTGGCCTGATTGCCCCAAATTGCTCTCTCCTGCCAGTCTGGTCACCCCTAACTGCCCTCCCCTGCCGGCCAGGTTGCCCTCAACTGCCCTCACTTACTGGCCTGGTAATCCCTAACTGCCCTCCCTGGCCAGCCTGGTCCCCCCAACTGCCTCTCCTGCAGGCCTGGTCTTTCCCAACTGCCCTCCCCTGCAGGCCCAGTACCCCCAATTGCCCTCCCCTGCTGGCCTGATCTCCCACAACTGCTCTCCCCTGCCAGCCATCTTGTGTCCACATGGGGGCAGCTATCTTTAACCACATGGGAGTGGCCATCTTGTGTGTTGGAGTGATGGTCAATTTGCATATTACCTCTTTATTATATAGGATAACCCAGAAGTTTCCTCAAAGTGACAGTTGATCAATTATCAATTATTCTCCAAACACATAAAAGCTGAGAACCAGACAAATTCAACCAAATGCTCAGAAAAGACTTAATTCTAATCTTTCTCAAACTATTCCCCAAAAACGAAGAGGAGTAAAAGCTCCCAAATCCATTTTAGGAGGTCAGCATCCCCCTGATACCAAAACCAGACAAGGATACTACAAAAAAAGAATTATAGGCCAACCCAAGCCTCCTGCTTTCTCCATGGCTGCAACCATCTTGGTTGGGTTAATTTGCATACTCACTCCTGATTGGCTGGTGGGCAGGGCTTGTGGGTGTAGCAGAGTGGTGGTTAATTTGTATATTACTCTTTTATTAGCTAGGATGATAAATATATTCTAAAGATTATATTATATACTTTTTATAATTATTCTAAAAGATATCAAGTACATTTAAGCTGGTTTTTATATTAAAAATTTGACTGAAACTACAGAATTAATCCTTTTTTAACTAGATCATATGAAATATTATATTTTAGGATGAAATTTTACCACACTTGGTAAATCAATATATTTTAAACTACTAATTTCTCTAGAGAAAATACAAGAATTATTTTCTCAAAAAAAATTTTATACTTTATGCATTTTGTTACTACAACTATATAATTTTTCCTAACTTAATTTGAACTTTAAACTCTTAGAAACCTTAAATTTTAGCTGGCAAGTTAAATACTTAGCATTTCTTAGATTAGTAATACATTTACATTTTTAAGGTTGTATTTCAAAAATACAAGATATATTTAATAATAGATTCAATCTAGGTTTCTTACAAGACAAACTCAGATTAACATTTTAGTATTTTGTCATTTCAAAATGCCTAGATATTCAACAAGTATTTTATTATTTAATTCAGTAAACTTTCAAAGTTTTAAGTTGCCAATGATTTTGGAAAAACCATGTTTTTGGCTGATGAAACAAGTTTGGCCAGCCTGGTTTATGTAAATGTAAATTGCCACATTTTTCCTTAGAGGTTGCTGCTGGTTGGAAACTAGTGTGACCAGCCCCTTCTTCTATAAGAGAGGTGTAACTAGTCTTTCCCCTGGACTACTTGGAGTTTCATAATTAATATATTATTTATCTATGTTTTAACAATTTTGAGATTCTAAAACCAATTTTTAATATAAAAGGCATTTACTTTTAAACAGAGATAATTTACTGAGTTTTGAGCAGCCTTTATGTTAACTTTGGAATGTGGTCCATTATCATTTAAAAAATGCCCTTTATTATGGAAACACTAATCTTGCTGGCCAAACTCAGCCTGTATTCTTTCTTTTCTCCTTGGGTTATTTCTGCCATCTTTTTTTTGAGAAAAAACAGGTTTGAGTTATTCTGTAGCATTCATAAAGAGATTAAGTTTAGCTCAAAACCTTGTCCAACATCAGATGGAGCACTCTTTTGTTTTAAGCTAGCTTTCTCTTTATGAATACAGAAATCCCAGATACATTACTAAATTGTGTAAAATTTTTAAAAGACAAACCAGAAAAAATCATGGTGGAGATGAGATGTTTTTAGCACTCTTGGAAGTGGGCATCCATTTTATAGGATCACTACATGTCTCCCAACCCCCCACATCCTGTTTGTTTTGGGGAAATTCAGCAACTGACTTGGTCGAGTTTCTTTTCTTATTAAATTAAAGGCATGTTTAATAGGTAATAATAAACACATTAAACCAAATAAGATGTCAGATCCTGAATCTTTTCCTATTCCACTCACTCTCCATGGCATTGACTAGTTTTTAAAGTTGTTTTTGCTAAAATCTGCTTGTTCCAATGCGTCCTAGAGTAATTTTTAAACAAAGCGTTAGAAAGTCTCTCATCAAGAGAGATGACAGCTTTAGTCTCTCTAGCCACAAAGTCTCTTCTCTCCACAAGCAGAAGATAATGCAGAGCCTTAGATATTACAGATTTTTGATCCTCAATAGGAATTAGGCATTTTGCAATTGGAACAAGAACCCACACAGTTAAATATGACAATGGCACTCTTTTTCCTTGAGCCTGATTTAAGAAAGTGCATTTGACATTCTAATTTATTTATTCTTGAGCATATAAGCTAAAAATTTACAATTATATTTTTGCCTTTAAACCTAATTCTTCTCCATTATAGTCTGACTTGAAACAAAAGACATTCTTGCCCACCTTGGCTTGCAACCTTCAAGGCTGGTTGCAAGTTTTACATGCAGTGAATATCCCCACCAAATTTACTGGTGACCCACTTTTACCAGTGATCAATACCTTTTCTACACTCAGGCGAAAATTCTCCTCCAGATGTTCTTGTCTCAGGCCCCTTTAATGCCGGGGTGTTTCTCAACATCTAGAAGGGTTCCTGAATTTGGAGAAGAGCTGCAAGTAAATTAATAAAGAGAGTAGTCATGAAATATAAATTTGGATAACTTTCTGGAATCTCCGCGCACACAGGGCTTTTTATTCACACATCTTGCCCTCTAGCAAAGCAGATATACGTATCAATGGTAAAGTTTGGTAAACAATAAAAAGATTATCAGGTTGGGGGAACTGCCTTCGGCTGTTCCAGCAGCAGGCAGTAATATATGCAGATTTTCAGCCCTGCTGAGGCTGTCCATCAGCCTTCAGATGAACTTCTTGCATTTATTATGCTAACTACTGGAATTTGCTTCTGGCACTCCTTTCAATAATCATTTGTAAGTTGTTCCCCAGACAAGATTGACTCCCCATTTTTTGCTAACTCTTAGTATTGCCAATCTTTCTTGTTATGTCTATAATGATATTCATCTAATAAATGTTTTTGGCAAAACTGTTGTATACAGAGAAGCATTGAACAGAGCTTCAAACCTCAGCGGGAGGGCAGGGGACAGGAGGGTGGTGCTTAAGAGATCAATCAAAGGACTTGTACTAGTATGCATGCATATAAGCATAACCAATGGACACAGACACTAGGGAGGTGAGGACATGTGTTGGGGGTGGGAGTGCTGGGGAGAGGTCAATAGGAGGAAAAGGAGACATATGTAATATTTTAAACAATAAAGATTTAAAAAAAAATCTTTCTGTGTATAAGTAACACTTTGTGTGCTATCAGTGACACAAAGTGATTGTCCTATAGGAGCTCACAATGTGTTGGTTGAGAAGGCTGACACATGAGAAACTAACTCCAAAACAAGTAAAATGATGATTAATGACAGACCTATAGATAGCTTAGAGTGGGAAGTGAAGTAAGTAAGGGTTTAGCATAGAGAATGAGGTTCTTGATCAAGATTTCACTACTGGTAAGTTGTGGAGCTAGGATTTGAGATCAGGTCTTTCTGTCTCCAAGTGTTTTTTCACTTTAAAAATCACAAAACACAAGCACTGGCCAAATACAGTGGTACCTCAAGATACGAGTGCCCTAACATACGAGATTTTTGAGATACGAGCCGTCGAGCGAGCGATTTTTGCTTTGAAATACGAGCAACATTTGAGATAGGAGTAATCGCGCGGGTCGGCCAGCTGCACACGACCCACCAGTTTACTGCCTCAAGGTTACAGAACGAATTAAACTCGTATCTCGAGGTAGCACTGTAGTTCAATTGGTTAGGTGTAAAGGTTGTGGGTTTGATCCTAAGTCAGGGCACATACAAGGAGAAACCAATGAGTGCATAAATAAGTGGAACAATAAACCAATGTTTCTCTCACTTCCTCTCTCTCTCAAATCAATTAAATTTTAATTGCTATGCACAGTACCATAAGTATCAGGCTTTATCACAGGAATATGCAACATTAAAATAGTTTTCAGCATTTCATGTGCAACTTCTACTAATTATAAAATTTCAACAATTGGGTGTCCTTCAGAGCCTTTTCTATATATTGACTTGCATATGACCAGAGGGGGGAAGATCATTGTTTCTTTACTGTGCAATGGAGAGAACATGAATACTGAAGTATATTTTTACTTAGGTTCTATGAGCTTCAATTCTCTCATCTATAAAACCTTGCTGTGTTGTGGTAGAGACTAAATGAAATTGTTAATGGTAGGTCCATGGCATAGCATTTGTCACGGTATGGCCACTCCAGAAAGGTGAATCTGGAGTTTAGAGAAAATATGCCTTTTAACCAATCTGAAAAGATATGTTAGAGTTGGCAAGGATTAAGGAATTCTTCTTGTTTACCTCCCTTATTGCCCAGAGTTTAGCATGGAAACTCAGTGCATTGATTTGCTTTTCTCAAGGTCATGTAGACAATTGTAAGCAGAATAAGTTTTATCATATTTCACTTACTTTCTGTACCCAGTGAAGGAATATCCTACTTCCAGAGCACAGTAGAGAACTGGCCCGAATTTGGGAGTCTCTTGTCAATCATTATGGGTTCAATAATAAGACTGTGGGGGAAATAATGTGTTTTTTAATCATTAATTATATTTAACAACTTCTTTTTATTTTGTTAATCCAGCTTTCTTCAGATATAACAACATACAACTTTGTGTAAGTTTAAGATGTAAAATGTAGTGACTTTATATATGTACATATGGCAAAATGATTATTACAGTAAGTGAGTTTACACATCCATCACCTCATATAGTTACAATTTGTTTGTGGTGAAAACTTTTAAAATCTACTCTCTTTGCTACTTTCAAATATATAATATGGCATTATTAACTCTAGTCACCATGCTGTACATTTCCAGAGCTTATTCATCTTATAACTGGAAGTTTGTTTCTTTGACTACTTTTACCTATTTCCCCCACCCTTACTATCCTCACTTCTTTTTCTGTTTTTGTGAGTTTGATTTATTTTTTTATTCCATATATAAATGATATCATACAGTATTTTCCTAACTTATTTCACTTAGCATTACATCCTCATGGCTTATTCATGTTATTATAAGTAAACTAGAGGCCCAGTGGCATGAAATTTGTGCACTGGGTGTGCTGCGGGGTGGGGCGGGTATGCACAGGAGGGGGAAGGTCCTTCAGCCCAGCCTGCCCCCTCTCACAGTCCTACTGACAGGGGCAGGTCTAAGCCACAGTCTGGCCTCCCTCTGTGGGAGGTGACCAGGCTGATCAGGGGAAGGTGCCACCCCCATCACCCTGCTGCTGCTGCCACTGCCAGCCACCACAGACACCAAGGTATTTTCATCAACACAGACTCTAGTCCGTTCACCATGAAAAAATAACAACTTTCTTTAGTCATTTTCAAGATGTGTCTTTCATAGGATATGACATTTCTTTCTTTTCTCTCTCTCTTTTTTTTTATTCTCACCTGAGGATATGTTTCCATTGATTTTTAGAGAGCATGGAAGAGAGAGGGAAAGACAGAGAGAAACATCTATGTGAGAGGGACACTTTGATTGATTGCCTCCTGCATGAGCCCTGACCTGGACCCTGGCCAGGGAAGAGCCTGCATCCTAAGTAGATGCCCTTGATCAGAATTGAATCCAGACCCTGTGGTCAGCAGGCCAAGGCTCTATCCACTGAGCCAAACCAGCGAGGGCAGGATATGACATTTCTTAGCCCTTCCAGCCAGCAGACCTTCGTTTTTTTCTCCAGAAGTGAGGTGGAAAAAGCCTAGAATACCTCCTTGGATTCTTATTACCCAAGTTACCAAGAACCCTGTGAGTGGCAGTGTACAGGGAACTTAGCCAATGAGCGGTCAGAAAAGGTGTTTCTTCTGCAGCTCATGCGCAGAGACCCCCTTGTGTATATCTGCTGGGGTGGGAGCATGCTCAGAGCCGTGCCACGGCCCCCCGGAGCAGGTCCCCACCCCTGTGTGTGTCCGCTCTGGTGGGGCGTGCTCCCAGCCATTCCGTGGAGGTTCAGAGCACACCCCTGTATGTGTCTGCTGGGGACAGGTTCCCAGCTGTGCCGCAGAGGCTTGGAGCAGGGAGCAGGCGCCCCTGTGTATTGTGTCTGCTCTGGCCCACCCCAGCTCTAGCCTCCCTGCGGCCCTGGGGCTGAGGGCGGCATGCAGGCCCCTACGGCCCATCTGTGCGCACAGCCTCCTCCTGAGCCGGTGGTGATGCCTTAAGGCAGTGGTTCTCAACCTTTCTAATGCTGCGACCCTTTAATACAGTTCCTCATGTGGTGGTGACCCCAACCATAAAATTATTTTCGTTGCTATTTCATAACTGTAATTTTGCTACTGAGAACCGCTGCTGTAAAGCCTAAGACCATTAGAAAACACAGATATTTACATTACGATTCATTAACAGTAGCAAAATTACAGTTATAAAGTAGCAACAAAAGTAATTTTATGGTTGGGGGTCACCACAACATGAGGAACTGTATTAAAGGGTCACAGCATTAGAAAGGTTGAGAACCACTGCCTTAAAGTGTCCTGGCTAATTTGCATATTACCTCTTTATATATATAGATAGCAGAGTTTCTTTCTTTTTATGACCTAATAATATTAAAAACAAAATTATGGAGCCCCAAAAGACCCAGTTTTTCAAAGCTATCTGAGAAAGAAAAACAAAGCTGGATTTCAAACTTCACTTCAAAGCTATAGTAGGCAAAATAGTATGGTACTGACATAAAAACAGATAGGTAGACCAATAGAATAGAATCAAAAGCTCAGAAATAAACCTATGCATATATGGTAAACTAATATTTGACAAGGGAGTTAAGAATACTCAATGGAGAACACACAGTCTTTTCAATAAATGGTGTGGGAAAACTGGATATTCATATGCCAAAGATTGAAACTGGACTCCTATCCAGTGCCTTTCACAAATAATTAACTTGAAATGGATAAAGACTTAGATGTAAGACCTCAAACCATAAAACTTCTAAAAGAAAACATAGAAAAGAAGCTTCTTGACATAGGTCTTAGCAATTCTTTTATGGCTATGGCACCCAAAGCAGAAGCAATAAAAGCAAAAGTAAACAAGTGGGATTACATCAAACTTAGAAGCTTCTGTTGAACAACTTACAGGTTTATTGACTATTCATATTTATTTTCCCGTGAATTGACTGTTCTTTATCTTTTACTTAATTTGCCGGAACTCTTTATGGGATAGATTATGGGATTTAGTCCTTTGTTGTTTTATCTTATAAATATATTTTCTCTTCAAAAGATATGTTTTTTCTTTTATCTTTTGTTTATTTTGTTTAAGCTATCCTTTGTATATCCAAGTTCTACATTTTTCATGTACCCCAACCTGCCAAATATGACATGCTCTGAGAAGTTATCTAATTCAATGTAATTTTTTTTCTTTCTTGTCCTGGCACCATTTGTTGAAAACAGTACATTTTCTCCACTGAATTGCCTTTGCCCTTCATTAAAGTCAGATGTTCATACATGTACGTATGGCTCTATTTCTGGACCTTATTCTGTTCCAATTATTTCTTTGTCATATTTACATAAATACCACAAAGTATTTATTACTGTAGCTTTATAGTAAGTGTTGAAGTTGGATACCATTAGCTCTTTAAATGTGTTTTTCTTTTCAAAACTATATTGGCTATTGTAGGTCCTTTACATTGCCATATAAATTTTATAATTAGCAGTTCAAGTTCTACTAAACAAAATAAAATTCTACTAGGAATTCATTGACTCTATAGCTCAACTGGGGAGAATTGACATCTTGACAATATTGAGCTTTCTGAAACATGAACAAAGTAAAAATATTTATTTACTCACGATTTCTTTAATTAGTCTCAATAATGTGTTGGAATTTTCAGTGTACAAGGCTCACATCTTTTGTCAGATTTATCCCTAAATATTTCATAGTTTTGATGCCATTGTAAGTGATATTTTAGTATTTTTTATTTCCAATTGTTCATTGCTTGTATCCTGCAAGTTTTCTAAACTCACAGGCTCAGTTATTACTTTTAGTAACTCATTTTTTTAGCCCTCTTAGGGTTTTCTACATAGACAATCATGTTTGAAAATGATGACAGTTTTAATTCTGCTTTTCCAATCTGGATGTCATTACTATCTTTTCTATGCCTTATTGCACTGGCTAAGACCTCTAGTAAAATGGTTAATAGAAATAGCGAGGGAGAGAATCCAAGATGGCAGCATAGGTAAGTACCTACACTGCTGCCTCACACAACAATTTCAAAACTACAACTAAAAGACAGAATGGACATCATCCAGAACCACAGAAAAGCTGGCTGAGTGGAAATTCTACAACTAGAAGGAAAGAGAGGGGCTCACAGAGACCCAGAGAGCTGCAAAAAGCTGAGGTACAGAGACGTGCATGTGGAGAGAGCTGGTGCCGGAGTACCAGGCTGGCTTTCTCTGGCGGAAGACTCCCAATGGCATTGAACCCCTTATCCTACGACACTGAACCCCAGATCCAGCCGAAACTCATATGGGGGGAGTTTGGACTGTGAAAAGGGAGAAGTGCACAGAGATTTAGGGGAGTCGCAAAAGATCAGAAGTCTGGTGGTGCACATGGCACTGCGTGCGGAGGACCAACTGCTGATTGTGCTGCTGGCTTTCACGAATAGGCAGGAGACAGATTCTCCCAACACCGTCACTATTAACTCCACTGAACCCCGGTTTCAGGCGAAACCATGGGGACCCAGACTCCTGTAGTCCTGGAGCACAGGGGAGCCGGAGGGGCAGCAGTCTAGAGGCACCGAAAGAGACAGCACGCGTGTGCACAGGGACCAATCCAGAGATTACCCAGTCACGTGAGACTTGGGGGCCGTGGAGGGCAGGGCCGACTGGAAGGCAAGGTGGTCCCTTAAGCCCTGAGACTCCACCCATCCCAAGCTCAACAGAGAGGCTTTTGCAATTTTGCAAGTCTGGTATCATAAAACTGAATCCAACACAGAAGTTCTCCCAGCATAGTGAAAATGCAGAGACAAGGGAAGGAATCACAAACAAAAGAGATGGAGGAAAACAAAAGACTGGATATAGAGTTCAAAACCACACTTATAAGGTTTTTCAAGAATATCCTAGAAAAATTGGATAAAGTTAGCGAGACCCAAGAGGAGATGAAAAAGAACCAACTGGAGATGAAAAAGAACCAATTAGACATGGAAAAGGACCAACTAGAAATTAAACATACACTGACTGAAATAAAACATATTATACAGAGACCTAACAGCAGACTAGAGGAAGGCAAGAATCAAGTTAAAAATTTGAAATATAAAGAATCAGAAAACACTCAACTGGAAAAGCAAGAAGAGAAAAGAATCCAAAAATGTGAAGATAATGTAAGGAGCCTCTGGGACAGCTTCAAGCATACCAACATCAGAATTGTGGGGGTGCCAGAGGAAGAGAGAGAGCAAGATACTGAAAACCTATTTAAAGAAATAATGACTGAAAACTTCCCACATCTGGTAAAAGAAATAGACTTACAAGTTCAGGAAGCACACAGAACCCCGTATAAAAGGAATCCAAAGAGGACTACACCAAAACACATCATAATTAAAATACCAAGAGCAAAAGACAAAGAGAGAATATTAAAAGCAGCAAGAGAAAAACAGTTAATTACCTACAAGGAAGCACGCATACATTGTCAGTTGATTTTTCAACAGAAACTATGCAGGCCAGACGGGAGTGGCAAGAAATACTCAATGTGATGAATGGCAAGAACCTACAACCAAGAATAATCTATCCAGCAAAGCTATCATTCAGAATTGAAGGTCAGATAAAGAGCTTCACAGATAAGAAAGGAGTTCATCAACTCCAAACCAGTATTATATGAAATGCTGAAAGGTATTCTTTTAGAAGAGGAAGAAGAAAAAGGTAAAAGCCAAAAATTATGAACAACAAATACATATCTATCAACAAGTGAATTTAAAAATTAAATGAATTAAAAATTTGATCAACAGGATAAACTGGTGAATATAATAGAATCAGGAGCACAGAAAGGGAATGGACTGATAATTCTCAGCGGGAAAGGGGTGAGGGGTGTTCAGGGAGAGACTGGATAAAAATCATACACCTATGGATGAGGTCAACGGGAGGGAGATAAGGGTAAAGGGAAGGGTGGGAACTGGTGGAGGGGAGCTATAAAGGGGAAAAAAGAGAAACAAATGTAATAATCTGAATAATAAAGATTTAATTTTAAAAAAAAGAAAATAAATAGTGAGGGCAGAAATTCTTATATGGTTCTCAGTCTTAGGGGAAAGCATTCTGCTTTTACCTTTAAGTATCATGCTAGCCATAGGTTTTTTTTTTTGTAGGTGCCCTTTATAAGGTAGTTTCCTTTAATTTCTATTTTGCTGACAGTTTTTATCAGGAATGGATGATGCATTTTTGTCAGACATTTCATGTGTTTTTTGTAAAGATCACATGGTTTTCTTTTAATTATATGCTAATATGGTGAATTATATCAGTTGATTTTAAAATGTAAGACAAATCTGTATTTCTGGGATAAACCCAATTTGGTCTTGATGTTTTTTTATCCATTTTATAGACAAGGTGGGACAAAAGTAGGTTTATAGTCGCGACTATGCAAAACAGAGTTTATTCTTGTATTATTATTTTGTTATTTTCCATAGGAATAACTGTAAATCTACTATTATTGAAGTTGATTTACTAAATTTTGTGTAATTTTTTTCACCTCTCAATAGGGATATTAGTTTGTAGTTTTATTTTTTCATTAGTAGCTCTGAGCATTAATCAGTGGGCCAGGAGCTCGCTGCTACCCTCCAGTAGCCCTCCACCTGCCCCCCACAACCCTCTCCCCATAGCATGCTGCCCTATCCCCTCCTGTAGCTCTCTGCACCCCATTGTAGCTCGATGCCCTACCCTCCTGCTGATCTGTGATCCAGTCGTTACACTGTTGGTCTTTACGCTTCATGGCATAGCGACTATTTGCATATTACATCTTTATTATATAGGATAATGGTTTTGTCTGGTTGGATTCATAGAATGAGTTGAAAAGTATTCATCTTTTTCGCTGTTTTGGGAAGAGTTTTTATAGAATTAGAATTATTTCTTCCTTAAATGGTTGGTAGAATTTACCAGTAAAGCAATCTGGATCTGGAGTTTTATTGTGGGAAGGATTTAATTTCTTTAATAGATACAAATATATTTAGGTTATCTACTTCTTCTTGAGTGAGTTTTGTAGTTTGTGTCTTTCTTAGATTTGTCCAGTTCATTTAAATTGTTAAATGTATGGGCTTAAAATTATTCATAATATTCCCTTATCTTTTTAATATCTGTAGAATCTATATGATGTCTCTTCCCTTGTTGATAATTTGTGTCTTTTTTCTGGTCAGTTTAGAAACTTATCAATTTTATTAATCTTTGCAAAGCACTAGCTTTTAGTTCCATTGATTTTGTCTATGTTTTTTTATTTTTTTATTTATTTAATTTCTGCTCTGATGTTTATTATATTCTTTCTTTTGTTTATTTTGGGTTTAATGTGTTCCCTTTTTTCTAGTTTTAAAGGTAGAAGCTGAAGTCATTGATTTGAGATCTTTCTTCTTTTCTAATATAGATTTTAGTGCTATAATATTTCCCCTAAGTGCTGCTTTGGTAACTATCACAAACGTTACATCTTTGTTTTCACTTTCATTCAGTGCAAAATAATTTCTAATTTCTCTTTCAATTACTGCTTTAATCCATATGTTACTTATAAGTGTTTTATTTGGTGTCCAAATATTTGGGGATTTCCCTAAGATCTTTATTGATTTTTAATTTAATTTCTTTGTGGTCCAAGAATATGCTTTGTATGACTTGAATTTTGTTATATTTATTGAGACTTGTTTTATGGCATAGAATATGTTCTATCTTGGTAAAATATTACATGTGCACTTGAAAAAAATGTGTATTCTGTTGTTAGATGGAGTATTCTAGTATGTCAATTAGGTCAACATGGTTGATAATATTTATAAAATCTATCTCCTTATTGATTTTCTGCCTACTCCAACTATTATTTATTAATGAGAAAGCATTATTGAAATCTTTTAGTAAATTTTGTATTTTGTATTTCTCCTTGTAGTTCTATTATCTTTTACTTAACATAATTTGAAGCTCTCTTATTAGGTGAATAAATATATTTATTTATTTATTTTTAAAAGGCTTTTAAATTTTTTTAACTTATTGGTGTGAGATTGGCTAATAAAATTATATAGGTTTCAGGTGTACAATTCTATAACACGATCATCTGTATATTGTATTGTATGTTTACCATCCCAAGTCAAGTCTCCTTCCATCTCAATTTACCACCCTCTACTTTCTCCATCCATTCTCCTCCTCTCTGGGTGTTTATGTCTATAAGGTGAATTTTTGTGTGTTTGTTTTTTTCTTAATCCTTTTTAGATTGTTATACTCTCTGGATTAAATGACCCCTTTATCATTATTAATGTTCTTTAAAAGTCTCTGGTAACATTCTTTGTTCTGAAATTTATTTGATGGTAACTGAAGTTAATATTTTTATTACTATTAATATGATATATTTTCCATTCTTTTACTTTTAACCGTTTGGAGTTTTTGTCTTTAAAGTATATTTCTTGTAAACAGCATGTAATTGTCTTGCTTTTTTATTTAATCTGACAATTTCTGTCTTCTGACCATTTACATTTATCATCATGTGCTGCATAATGATATTTTGGTCAATGATGGACCACATATGACAGTGGTCTCATAAGATTATATTGGAGCTGAAGAATTTCTGTCACCTAGTGATGTTGCTGCCATTGATTGTAAAGTTGTAGTGTAATGTGTTTGTGTTGATGCTGGTATAAATAGACATGCTGTGCTACCAGTTGTATAAGTGTAGCTCATACAATTATGCAATACATAATACTTGATAATGATAATAAACAACTTTATTACTGGCTTATGTATTTACTATAGTGTATTATTTTAGAATGTACTTTCTACTTGCAGAAAAAACAGAAAAGTTTGTTGTAAAACAGTGCAGTAGCATCATACATTTGTTTGCAATGTATATAAACTCCACAGTAGTGTATAATAATGTGCTAGGCCAATGGTTGGCAAACTCATTAGTCAACAGAGCCAAATATCAACAATACAATGATTGAAATTTATTTTGAGAGCCAAATTTTTAAAACTTAAGCTTCTAATGCCACTTCTTCAAAATAGACTCGCCCAGGCCGTGATATTTTGTGGAGGAGCCACATTCAAGAGGCCAAAGAGCCTCACGGGTAAGCAGAAAATCATTCTTTTCAAGTGCACAGAAAGATATAAATTGTCAGGTTAAATAAAATAGCAATTACCTTTAGTATTCAGGACAATTATCTGCTGTATGGATTTATAGCCTAGGAACAATAGGCAATACCACATAGCCTAGGTGTGTAGTAGACTATACCATCTAAATTTGTGTAAATATACTCACTTTATGATGTTCACACAATGACAAAATCACCTAAGGACACATTTCTTGGAGTGTATCTGCATTGTTAAACAGCACATGACTATAATATTATTTTTGTTGTTAATCCTCTCCTGAGAATATTTTTTTCCATTGCTTTTTCAGAGAAAGTGGAAGGGAGAAAAGGAGGGAAGGTGAGAAGGAGGGAGGAACGGAAAGAGGGAGGAAGGTAGGGAGAAAGCATCAATGTGAGAGACACATTGACTAGTTACTTCCCACATGGGACCCACTGAGGGCGGGGAGCATACCCCCAACCCAGGTAGGTACCTTTGACCAGGAATTGAGCAAGTGACCTTTTGGTGCATAAGGAGACACTCTAACCCCTTAGCAACACTGGCCAGTTGTAATGTTATTTTAAACCAGAAGCTCCGTGCACAAAATTCATGCATGGGTAGGGTCCCTAGCAGCTGCTGGCTGCCAGAGGGGGCCTCCCTTCCCTGGCTACCAGCTACCAGCAGGGGCCTTCCTTTGTTTCGTGCCACCCCCTGGTGGTCAGCACACATCATAGTGAGTGATTGAAATCCGAGTTGGTCAAACTCCTGAGGGAACATTTTGAATATATATAGATGATCACTCTCTTTCTTTAATGCTAGCATATATTTTAACTTTTTCAACTACCTTCTTGTGATATTATAGCACTTCATGTATAGTATGAGAGCCTTATATAAGATTAATGTTGTTGCCATATTTTTACATATATTATCCCACAATGCATTAGTTAACTTTTGAATAGATTTAAAATTTTAATTATTATATATTTATCCAAAAAGTTATGGTTTCCATTGTTCTACATTCCTTTGTGTAGATCATATTTCCATATGTTCTACTTCCTTTGTGTAGATCATATTTCCATATGGTATTATTACTAGTATTATTTTGCCTTAAAGTTCTCCTTTAACATCTCTTATAGGACAGATCTGCTCTTGAGGAATGTTTTCAGCTCTTATATGTCTGAAAAAGTCTGCATTGAGGCTTTGTTTTGGAAAAATATTTGTGTTAGGTATAGAATTTTAGGTAGACAGTTTTTTCTTTTACTACTGTAACAATATTGCCTCATGGTGTATTCTGTTGCATTGTGTCTATTGTTATCCTTATGTTTCTTTCCACATAATGTGTCTTTTTCCCCCTCTCACTACTTTTTATATTTTCTCTTTATCACTGGTTTTAAACAATTTGATTATGCTGTACCTTGGTGCAGTCTTTCTCATGTTTCTCTTTTAAATGTGGGGTTTATTAAATTTCTTGAATATGTGGGTTTAAAATTTCCATCAAGTTTGAAAATTTTTAGATTTTTATTTCTTCAAATATTTTTTTCTGTCATGCTCTCTCTTTCCTTACCTTTGAAGATTCCAATTATACATATAAGATGCCCTTGAAATTATGCTAAGGATCACTCATGCTCTGCTCATTTTTAAAATTATCTATTTAATTTTATTTTTAGTTTTGCATAGTCTCTGTTTAAGTTCACTATTATTTTTCTTCTACAATGTCATATCTGTTGTTATACCACCCAGTGTATTTTACATTTTATCCATTATAGTTTTCACTTCTAAAACTGTTAGTGGACCCTTTCCATATCACATGTGTCTTTACTGAAAATTAAACATATGACACATATTTTTAATGTCTACTAATTTTATTATTTCTTTCATCTCTGTCATTTCAGGGTTGGTTACAATTAATTGAACTTTTTCATCATTATAGTAAGTTTTCTCCACCTGCTTTCTTGCCTTACTGACAAGTTTTTATTGAAATCTTGACATTGTGAATTTTTAATAATTGGATGCTGGATATTTTTCTATTCCTATAAATATTTTTGAGTTTTTTCTTTGCACACAAGTAAGTTATTGTGAAACAGTTTGATCCTTTTTTAATATTTATTAGGCAAGATTGAAGTAGTGCTTAATTTATAGCTAGTTATTCCCTACTTCAGAGGCATGATCTTTCTATGTACTCTACCTAATGCCTTGTGATTCATTAGGTTTTTCCAGTAAGGCAGGTTGTGTTTCTCTTTTGTGTTTCTCTTTCTTAACTCAACATTATATCTCTAAGATTTATCTGTTTTGTTTCATGTATCAGTAGTTTATTTTTACTTATTAATGAAAAGCATTCCAAGCATGAATAAATCATAACTTACCAATTTTATTATTGATGGACATGTAGGCTTAAGAGTTATCGTGACTAAAAATTCATATACAGAATGGTTTGAGAGGTACTATCAGAAATGGATATTTCTGCTGAAACTGGTTTGGCTCAGTGGATAGATTATTGGCCTGGGGCCTGAAAGTTCCCAGGTTCGATTCTGGTCAAGAGCATGTACCTTGGATGCGGGCATATTCCCAGTGGAAGCGTGCAGGAGGCAGCTGATTGATGTTTCTCTCTCACTAACGTCTCTAGCTCTCTATCCCTTTCTCTTCCTCTCTGTAAAAAATCAATAATATATATTTTTTAAAAAAGAAATGAATATTTCTGGGGAAGGTGAAGCTTTTTTAATTTTTAAATTAAAATTTTTTAAATAAGTAAGATATGAAGAGATTAAAAAGCAAAGGAAAAGTTCCTAGACAGAGGGAAGAGTCATAAAGGACTGAATCAGCAATAAATTATGGAAAAGTGGGAAGAGAGGAGACTAAAGTAATAGGAAGATACTGCCATCATAAACTAAAGGATCCAAACTCCACTGTAAAGAATTTC
The DNA here is from genome assembly GCA_011751065.1 of Lasiurus cinereus. NCBI lineage: Eukaryota > Metazoa > Chordata > Mammalia > Chiroptera > Vespertilionidae > Lasiurus > Lasiurus cinereus. Next base: position 44,584,095 of record JAAGEH010000076.1, read on the forward strand.
AAATATGTAGTCACATAATCAGATTTTTTTTTTTAAAGAAAAGTATTTCTGATGACATTGTGGAGAATGGATTGGTTGAAGATGAGATCAGAGATTGGGAGATCTATTTGGAGGTTATTGCAGTAATTTAGTTTAGAAGTGATCATGCCTGAATGAGGTGGTGGTTAGTGTAGTTAAGAGGGGAAATATTTGAGAAATCTTAAAGAGATAGACTGCTGGGAAGAGACAGGAAAGAATCAAAATTATTTGACTTGGGGGGGTGATTTGACATGGTAGTCCATTCACAGAATTTTTTAACATTTTTAGAAAAATTTGGTGAATTATATTGAAAATGCAAAAAGTGAAGATATTTTTTTTTAAAAAGGCTTGCCATACCAGCTAGCAAAATAGTATGTTATGAAACTACAAGTCATTAGGTTTTGAATTTGAAATTTGTGTATGGCACATATAGCATAACAATGTTGCAGAACAAGTAACAAACTTGGTAGAAATTATTTTAAAATGTATAGTAGGAAAAGGGCATATAAGTAAGAAAAAGACAACAAAACCTAATAAGAAAATAGGCAAAGGATATAAAGGACCTATTTATAGATAAAGTACAAATGGCCGATGATTGTAAGAAACTGTTAAACCACTGTCTAAGTGGTTATGCCTAAAACTCAACGAATGAGATAAAATTTTATGTCTCAGAGTAGCAAAAGGTGAAATACTTAAGATATCAAATGCTGGCTTAAGACCAGGAAAACACTCACATATTGAAGAGAATGTAAATTGGAGCAATCTTTTGGAAAGCAATTTGGCACGTATTTTTTGACCTTGAATCTGTTATAGGACCTTATCCTTCAAAAATATTTGTATTACAAAACAAAGATACACTTTCAAGGATACTCATTTCAATGCTGTTTAGAATAGTGAAAAATTGAAATAGTCTAACTAGGAGTTTGATTATACATATAGTGGAATGCTATGCATATATTTTTTATAATGTATCAGGCCTATATATACAAAGAATATAAAGATATTTACAATATGTTGGGTGAAAATGTCAGCTTTTAGAAAATAATGTCAGGCATGATATCATTTTTTACAAATAAAGATTTTAAAAATGCATTATATATTGGGAAATGTGCCATTAATCAGGGATCTAGCAAAAAGCATGATAGACAAAGTGCCTGCAACTATAGAGTTAAGAAGTTGTTAGCAGTGATTGCTACTCAGGGAATGAAATAGCTGTGGGTAGAATAGGGAGGATGTTTACTTTTTACATACTTAGACTGTTAACTCTTTGATATAAAGTAACTTTTGTTTTTGAATTTAAAAATTAATATTTAGGAGAAAAAGTTTTACAATTTTACATTTTCAAATATTTAAAATAGTGATAGACCTAATTAATGTTTTTAAGAGTGTGAAGAAATGGGTACCCTCATACTTTCCAGGTGAGAGTTATGTAATTGCTTAAACATTTTGGAGTGTAATTTGGCGATATATTTTTTAACCTTAAAATTTTTCTTTGCGCTCTGGCCAGGTACTTCAGTTGGTTACAGCATTGTCACAATACACCAAGGTTGTGGGTCTGATCCCTGGTCAGGGCACATCCAAGAAGCAACCAGTGAAAGCATCAATAAATGGAAAAACAAATCAATGTTTTTCTCTCAAAATTCAATCAATCAGTAAAAAATTTGCTTTGCTACAGAAATTCTACTCCTAGGAATTAATCCTAAGGAAAAATTTTAGATGTATGAAAGCTAAAATTATATTCAGTGCAGCTTTCTTTAGAATATTGTAAAATTAGTAACATGGGATTTCTTAATTAGATTATGGTACATAAATAAAAACTTTTAAAAGAGAAAATATAATTTAGTTTAGCCTTCTCTGTTCTTTTTTTAAATAAAAAATATATTTCTTTTATTGATTTCAGAGAGGAAGGGAGAGAGAGAATTAGAAACATCAATGATGAGAGAGAATCACTGATTGGCTGCCTCCTGCACGCCCCCACTGGGGATCGAGCCTGCAGTCTGGGCATGAACCTTGGTTGGAATTGAATTCAGGACCCTTCAGTCCACAGGCCGACATGTTATTCACTGAGCCAAATCAGCTAGGGCTTCTCTGTTCTTTTTTAAAGTTGAAGTTATTGGGGGTGGTATTGGTGAGTAGAATATACAGGTTTCAGGTGTACAATTTTGAAATATATCATCTGTATATATATATATATATATATTTTTTTAAATATATTTTATTGATTTTTCACAGAGAGGAAGGGAGAGGGATAGAAAGTTAGAAACACCGATGAGAGAGAGACATCGATCAGCTGTCTCCTGCACGCCACCTACTGGGAATATGCCCGCAACCAATGTACATGCCCTTGACCGGAATCGAACCCGGAACCTTTCAGTGGGCAGGCCAAAGCTCCACTGAACCAAACCAGTTTCGGCTCATCTGAATATTTTAATGTGTGTTTACTTCCCCAAGTCAAGTCTCTTTCTGTCTCCTTTTATCCCCCTTCACCCTCTTCTTCCTTCCCCCTTCACCAGACTGTTGTCCATGTCTATGAGGTGTTGGTTGTTTTTTTCTTAATCCCTTCACCTTTTTCACTCAGCCTTCCAACCTCCCTCTATTTTGACAGCTGTCAGTTTGTTCTCTGTATCTATGGGCCTGTTTCTATTTTGCTTGTTAGTTTATTTTGTTCATTAAATTCCACATACAAATAAAATCATATGGTACTTGTCTTTCTCTGACTAGCTTGTTTCACTTGACAAAATACCCTCCAAGTCCATCCATGATGTTGCAAAGGTTAAGATTTCCTTCTTTTTTTTTTTTTTTACAGCTGAGTAGTATTCCATGCTATAAATTATCAGAGCTTTTTTTTTTTTTATCCATCTATTGATGGACACTTGGGCTGCTCTCAAATCTTAACTATTGTAAATAACATGCAATGAATATAGGGGTGCTGATATTCTTTCTTAGTGTTTCAAGGTTCTTCAGATATATTCCCAGAAATAGAATTGCTGAGTCATAAGACAGTTCCATTTTACATTTATTGAGGTAACTATGTACTGCTTTCCATAGTGGCTGCACTAGTCTGCATTCCCACTAACAGTGCATGAGGGTTCCCTTTTTTCACATCCTCACCAACACTTGTTGGTTGATTTATTGATACTAGCCATTCTAACAGGTGTGAGGTGATATCTCCTTATACTTGTAATTTGTATTTCTCTGATTAGTGATGTTGAACATCTTTTCATGTCTATTGGCCATCTGACATCCTACCTGAAGAAGTGTCAGTTCGGGTCCTTTGCCCATTTCTTAATTGTCGTGTTTGCTTTTTTTTTTGGTGTTGAGGTGTGTAAGTCTTTAATAAAATTTGGATATTAACATTTTATCAAATGTATTGGCAAGTATATTCTCCCATTCAGTAGATTGTCTTTTCATTTTGTCGATGGTTTCCTTTGCTGAGTAAAAGCTTTGTAGTTTGATGTAGTCCCATTTGTTTATTTCTTCTTTTGTTTCACTTCCCTATATCGGAAAAATATTGTTAGGAGAAATGTCTGATCTTTTACTGCCCATGTTTTCTTTTAGGATTTTTATGGTTTCAAGTCTAAAGTTTTGAGTTTATTTTTATGTATGATGAAAGAAGATGGTCTAATATTTTTTTGCGCATATCTGTCCAATTTTTCCAACACCATTATATGTTTTTGCCTCCTTTGTCAAATATTAATTGACCATAAAGGCATGGGTTTATTTATTTATTTATTTTTTAAAAGGTTGTCTTTTTTCTTTTTTAATATATTTTATTGAATTTTTACAGAGAGGAAGGGAAAGGGATAGAGAGTTAGAAACATCGATGAGAGAAGCATGGATTAGCTGCCTCCGGCATGCCCCTCACTGGGGATGTGCCCGCAACCAAGTTACATGCCCTTGATCGGAATAGAACCCGGAACCCTTCAGTCCACAAGCCGACGCTCTATCCACTGAGCCAAACCGGTTTCGGCAGGCATGGGTTTATTTTTGGGCTCTCTATTCTGTTCCATTTTTGTTCTATGTGTCTGTTTTTATGCTAATACCATATAGGTTTTTTTATTGTTTAAAGTATTACATATGTTCCTTTTTGCCTCCATTGACCCCTCCCTGGCCACTGCCACCCCCAGGACAAGCTCCCATCACTCCAGTGTTCGTGTCCATTGGTCATGCTAATATGTATGCATACAAGTCCATTGGTTGGTCTTATCCCTCCTCTCCCTCCCCTGCCTTTCCTCTGAGTTTTGATGGTCTGGTGTTTCTTTGTCTCTGGATCTATTTTTGTTCATCAGTTTATGTTGTTCATCATATTCCACAAATAAGTAAGTCATGTGATACTTATCTTTCTCTGACTAGCTTATTTTGCTTAGCATAATGCTCTCCAGGTCCATCCATGCTGTTGCAAATGGTAAAAGTTTCTTCTTTTCTATAGCAGTGTAGTATTCCATTGTGGAGATGTACCACAGTTTTACTTGTTTTAATATATTTTTACTGATTTCAGAGAGGAATGAAGAGTGAGAGATAGAAATGTCAATAAGAGAGAATCATTGATCAGCTGCTTCCTGCACACCTCCTAGTGGGGATAGAGCCTGCAATCCAGGCATGTGCCCTTGACTAGAATCAAATGCCCTCACTCCCCCCGGCCCCAGACCCTTCAGTCCGCAGGCCAAGACTCTATTCACTGAGCCAAACCGGCTAGGTCAGTGGTCAGCAAACTCATTAGTCAACAGAGCCAAATATCAACAGTACAACGATTGAAATTTCTTTTGAGAGCCGAAAACCGACTTCTGTGCCTGGGCCATGAAGTTCCAATTGCACTGTACGTGCGCGCCCACACGTGGTATTTTGTGGAAGAGCCACACTCAAGGGGCCAAAGAGCTGCATGTGGCTCAAAAGCCACAGTTTGCCAACCACTGGGCTAGGGCAATGTACTACAGTTTTTTAGTCCACTCATCTACTGATGGGCACTTAGGCTGTTTCCAAATCTTAGCTATTGTGAATTGTGCTGCTATGAACATAGAGGTGCATATATCCTTTCTGATTGTTGTTTCTGATTTCTTGGGATATATTCCTGGAAGTGGAATTACTGGTTCAAATGGGAATTCCATTTTTAACTTTTTGAATAAACTCCATATTGTTTTCTACAGTGACTGTACCAGTTTTCATTCCCACCAACAGTGCATGAGGGTTCCTTTTTATCCACATCCTCGCACTTGTTGTTTGTTGATTTGTTGATGATAGCAATTTTCACAGGTATGTTGTTATGTGATGAATATAAGAAGAACCTGAATAGTCACAGCAACCCTGAGAAAGAATAACAAAGTTGGAGGGATCACAATACCAGATATCAAGCTATATTACAAAACCACTATTTTCAAAACTGCCTGCTACTGGCACAAGAACAGACATATAGAACAATGGAGCAGAACAAAGAACCAGAAATACAACCAAGCCATTATGCTCAATTAATATTTGACAAAAGAGGCAAGACTATACAATGGAGTCAACATTATTCAATAAATAACGTTGGGAAAATTGGACAGATACATGCAAAAAATGAAACTAGACCACCAACTTACACTATACACAAAAAATAAACTCAAAATTATTAAAGGACTTAAATGTAAGATAGGAAACAATAAAAATATTTTTTTAAATAAGAGGAAAGGAGAGGGATAGAGAGTTAGAAACATCAATGAGAGAGAAACATGGATCAGCTACCTCCTGCACACTCCCGACTGGGGATGTGGCCGCAACCGAGGTGCATGCCCCCAACCAGAATCGAACCTGGGACCTTTGTCCACAGGCCAATGCTCTATCCACTGAGCCAAATCCGTTTTGGCGGAAACAATAAAAATCTTAGAAGAACCCATGGAAAGCAAAATATCAGACATATGTCATAGCAATATCTTTACTGATACAGCTCCTAGGACAATGGAAACTAAGAAAAAAATAAACAAATGGGACTATATCAAAATAAAAAGCTTCTGCATAGCAAAAGAAACCATCAATAAAACAAGAAAGCCCACTGCATGGGAGAACATATCTCCCAATGTTATCTCTGATAAGGGTTTAATTTCCAAAATTCACAGGGAACTCATACAACTTAACAACAGGAAGATGAACAATCCAATAAAAAAAAAATGGACAAAGGACCTAAATAGACACTTTTTGAAAGATGACATACAGAAGGCCAAGAGACATATGAAAACATGCTCAAAGTCACTAGTCAAAGACCAGACAGTTTTCATTACTATGGCCTTATAGTATAGTTTGATATAAAGTATAATTTGATTTAAACCCATAAGTCATATGATATGATTTGCTTGGGATTATGAGGTAGAGATTCAATTTCATTTTAAGAGTCCGTAGCCATCCCTAGCTGGTTTGGCTCAGGGGATAGAGCATTGGACTGAATGCTCAAGGGTCCCGGGTTTGATTATGGTCAACGGCATATGCGTGGGTTGTGGGATTGATACCCAGTAGGAGTCATGCAGGAGGCAGCCAATCAATGATTCTCTCTCATCATTGATGTTTCTATCAATCTCTCCCTCTCTTTTCCTCTCTGAAATCAATAAAAATATTTTTTAAAATGTGGATAGCCAGTTATTACAGCCTGCTTATCTTTAGCCATTAATATTCAGTGGCACTTGTCATATAAATATTATACAGGAGCCCATAGTAATTTGTGAAAAATGATTGTTAGCACCTTTCCCCAGTTCTGTATTTAATAAAGTTATACTGGTAGCTTGAAATTACCAAAGTTTGTAATATTTACACATGGAAATCAACTAACAGCTACAAACCAAGATTGGCTAGAGAACTGGCTTATTCAAGATGAATGCTTTTAAAAAAACACTCTAGATTTGGGCAGCAAATATTTTAGTTATGATTGTTGCATCAATGAATGAGGTTGATTTCAAATTTTCTCTTATAAATTTTCTCTTACTTGCTTGAATTTGTTATCAAAATTATACTATTGCTCAGTGGATGGAGCATCGGCCTGCAGACTGAAGGGTCTTCTTTGTTCTGTTCCATTGATTCCAGTCAAGGACATGTACCTTGGTTGCAGGCATATCCCCAGTGGGAGGTGTGCAGGAGGCTGCTGATGGATGTTTCTCTCTCATCGATGTTTCTCTTTTCCTCTCTGTATAAAATCAATAAAATACATATATTTTAAAAATTATACTATCATTATAATTTAGTTGATGAGTGTATATATCTTTTTTTATTCTCTGGTAGTTTGTTGTTGCTGTTTGTTAATCTTCACCCAAGGATATTTTTTCCATTGATTTCTAGAGAGAGTGGAAGGGAAGGAGGAAGTGGGGGAAAGAGAGAAATACCAGTACATTGATTAGTCAGTTGTCTCCTGCCCTTGCTCCAACTGGGCTGGGAATCAAATCTGCAATCTAGGTACATGTCTTTGACCAGGAGTCGAACCTGTGACCTTTTGGTGCATGGAGTGATGTTCTAACCACTGAACATATTGCCCAGGCTCTGGAATAGTTTGATTAAAATTGATATGAACTCGTTCCAGTAGACCTTGCGTGTGTATATCCACTTGTCTCAGTACTATTAGTTGAAAAGACTGTTATTTCCCCATTTAATGATCTTGGCACCCTTGTTGAAAATCAATTGGTCACAGATGTATGGGTTTATTTTTGGACTCTCAAATTTATTTCCTTGGTGTAAGGGTCTATTTTCATACTGGTAACACCCTGTTTTGAATATTGTCGGTTTGTAGGAAGTTTCTAATCAGAAAGTGTGAGGCCTCCAACTTTGTTCTTCTTTTTAAAAATTGTTTTGACTATTTGGAGCCTCTTGCAATTCCATGTGAATTCAAGAATTGTCTTTTCTATTTTTGCAAAAAAAAAAAAAGCCATTGGAATTTTGAGAGGAATTTTTATTAATCTGTACATTGCTTTGGCTAGTATTGCCATCTACCAGTATTGTTTCCAATCCATAAACACAGGGTATCTTTTCACTTATTTATCTGTTGAATTTCTTTTAGCAATTTTTATGTTTATCATTGTATAAGACTTTTACCTCCTTTTTAAAATTTATTCTGGGCTATTTTTGTTTAAGGGATGCTATTTTAAATGGAATTGTTTTCTTAATTTCCTTTTCAAATTTACTATTGGTGTTGTAAATAAACTTACTACTGACTTTTAATTGTTGACCTAATTCAGCTTTGTTGAATTAGTATATTAACTCTATTAGTTATTTTATACATTTTGGGGGGAGATTTTTTTATATGGTGCATAATGTTATTTTTGAATAGCAGTAGTTTTACTTCTTTTCAATTTGTACTCCTTTTTGCTATTGCCTAATTGCTCTGGCTAGAACTTCCATTAAAGTGTTGAATAGCACTGGTAATAATGATCATCCTTGTTTTGTTCCTGATCTTAGTGGGAAAACTTTCAGTCTTTTGCCATTGAGTACCATGTTAGCTGTTTTCCAGTGGTAGTTTTGGTCTAGATCAGTGGTTCTCAACCTGTGGGTCGCAACCCCTTTGGGGGTTGAACGACCCTTTCACAGGGGTCGCCTAAGACTATTGGAAAACACCTATTTCCCATGGTCTTAGGAACTAACACACCGCTCCTCGGTGTAGCAAAATGTAGCAATGTACTTTACTGTTGTCATATGAAGACTGTTACCCATGCTACACCATGATTCAAGACAAAATTTCATTTATTTGTAATTAGAAATAAATATTTCACAATATATAATTACATATTGTTTTTGTGATTAATCACTATGCTTTAATTATGTTCAATTTGTAACAATGAAAATACATACTGCATATCAGATATTTACATTACAGTTCATAACAGTAGCAAGATTACAGTTATGAAGTAGCAATGAAAATAATTTTGTGGTTGGGGGTCACCACAACACGAGGAATTGTATTAAAGGGTCGCGGCATTAGGAAGGTTGAGAACCACTGGTCTAGATTGTTTTTATCAACTGTATTAGCAATATATTGAGCTTCTTGAGTAAAAAAGAAATTGTCTTCAATCATTTCAGAAACATTATTATTATCTCATTCATTTTCCCATTCATCTTTCAGTATTGCAAGTATTTATGTTTAGATGATCTCACTGTGCTATTTGTTCATCTTTTAACATGTATTTTCTCTTTGGCTTTCTGGGTTGTATTCTGCATAATTTCTATCAGATCTATCAATTTACTAATTATTCTTCATATCTGCCTAATCTATTATTTAGTCACATACTGTGGTATATTTTTGAAAATTTTAAATTATATTTTGTATTTCTTAAAGTTCTTATTGGTTCTTTTACATACAACTCAGTTAAACTTTTATAAACTAATTTTTGGCTATATTTTCTTACTTAAACATATTAAATATGTTTATTTTATATTCTATATAAATTTTTATAGATTTTGTGGAGAATCCAAGATGGCGGCATAAGTAGATACCTACACTGCTGCCTCGCACAACAATTTCAAAACTATAACTAAAAGACAGAATGGACATCATCCAGAACCACAGGAAAGCTGGCTGAGTGGAAATTCTATAACTAGAAGGAAAGAGAGGGGCTCACAGACACCCAGAGAAGCTGCATAAAGATGAGGTGTGGAGACACGTGCATTGAGAGAGCGGGTGCCAGAAAACCTGGCTGGCTTTCTCTGGTGGGAGAGAGACGGAGATTCCCAATGGCATTGAACCCCTTATCCTACGACACTAAACCCCAGATCCAGCCGAAACTCCTATGGGGTGAGTTTGGACTGTGAAAAGGGAGAAGTGCACAGAAATTTAGGGGAGTTGCAAAAGATCAGAAGTCTGGTGGCATGCAAAGCACTGCGCCCAGAAGACCGACTGTTGATTGTGCCGCTGGCTTTCACAAGTGGGTGGGAGAGAGAGCCTCCCAACTGCACCACTTCTAACTCCACTAAACCCCAGTCTCAGGTGAAACCCTGAGGACCCAGACTCGTGTGGTCTGGGGAGTTGGAAAGGCAGCAGTCTAGAGGCACTGTGAGAGTGCGCACGCACACAGGGACCGCTCCAGTGATTTACCCAGTCATGTGAGACTCAGAGGCGGTGGAAGGTGGGACTGACTGGAAGGCAAGGCAGTCCATTAAGCCCTGAGACTCCACCCATCCCAAGTCAACAGAGAGGCTTTTGCAGTTTTGCAAGTCTTGTATCATAAGGCTGAATCCAACACAGAAGTTCTCCTGGCATAGCGAAAATGCTGCGACAAAGGAAGAGATCACAAACAAAAGAAATGGAGGAAAACAAACGACTGGGTATAGAGTTCAAAACCATGGTTATAAGGTTTTTCAAGAATACCCTAGAAAAGATGGATACATTTAGCGAGACCCAAGAGGAGATGAAAAAGGACCAACTAGAGATGGAAAAGGACCAACTAGAGATGGAAAAGGACCAACTAGAAATTAAACATATACTGTCTGAAATAAAAAATATTAAACAGAGACCTAACAGCAGACAAAGGAAGGCAAGAATCAAGTAAAAAATTTGAAATATAAAGAATCAGAAAACACTCAACTGGAAAAACAAGAAGAAAAAAGAATCCAAAAATGTGAAGATAATGTAAGGAGCCTCTGGGACAGCTTCAAGCGTACCAACATCAGAATTGTGGGGGTGCCAGAAGAAGAGAGAGAGCAAGATACTGAAAACCTAAAGAAATAATGACTGAAAACTTCATACATCTGGTAAAAGAAATAGACTTAACATGTCCAGGAAGCACACAGAACCCCAAATAAAAGGGATCCAAAGAGGACTACACCAAGACACATCATAATTAAAATACCAAGAGCAAAAGACAAAGAGAGAATATTAAAAGCAGCAAGAGAAAAACAGTTCATTACCTACAAGGGAGCACCCATATGACTGTCAGCTGATTTCTCAACAGAAATGATGCAGGCCAGATGGGAGTGGCTAGAAATATTCAACGTGATGAATAGCAAGAACCTACAACCAAGAATACTCTATCCAGCAAAGCTATCATTCAGAATTGAAGGTCAGATAAAGGGCTTTACAGATAAGAAAAAGCTAAAGGAGTTCATCAACTCCAAACCAGTATTATATGAAATGCTGAAAGGTACTCTTTGAGAAGAGGAAGAAGAAAAAGGCAAAAGATAAAAAATTATGAACAACAAAAACATATCTATCAACAAGTGAATCTAAAAATTAAGTGAATTAAAAAATTTGATCAACAGAATAAACTGGTGAATATAATAGAATCAGGAGCACAGAAAGGGAATGGACTCATAATTCTCAGGGGGAAAGGGGTGAGGGGTGTACAGGGAGAGACTGGACAAAAATCATACACCTATAGATGAGATCAATGGGAGGGAGGTAAAGGTAAAGGGAGGGGTGCGAATCAGGTGGAGGGGAGCTATGGAGGGAAAAAAGAGAAACAATGTAGTAATCTGAATAATAAAGATTTAATTTATTATTCAAAAGCTGAAATTCTGACAGTCTTATCCTTCCACTTTTTCTCGATAACTTCACATCTCATAATATTGTACTATGGATTTATATTCCTTGAAATTTTCTTCGCTTGAGACCTAAGTTGCAGCTGAATTTCTTAAGAGAGATTTGTTTTATTTTCTGCTAAATGTCTGGGGCACCACCAACCTAGGACTAATTTGAATGAAAATTTCTGCTTGGCTCAATGGTGAGCATCAACCTATGAACCAGGAGGTCACAGTTCAATTCCCAGTAAGGACACATGCCTCAGTTGTGGGCTTGATGCCCATTATGGTGAATGCAGGAGGCAGCGATCAATGATTCTCTCTCATGATTAATATTTTGATATCTCTCTCTCCCTCTCCTTTCCTATCTACAATCAATAAAAATATATTTAAAAAAAAAGAAAATTTGTTTGTATTTTTGGGACCATTCTGATTCTGTAAATTCTGTCACCAAACCCATTTGAAGATGGGCTTGTAGTCTTGAATTATCAAGGATACCTTATTTTTTGTCTCTTTATGGCCAAGACTGAGACAGTTTAAGTATAATAATGAGGTGAACATCTTTATCCTTTGTCTATTTGTTGCTAAATATCTTCTTCTTGGGTGGATTGTTTTCTAGTTTACTCACTGAGGATATTGCTTTTTAGGGATTCTTTGTTTTATAACATAATATATTATCCTGCCTTCCTCAGGCCTACATTTTCTCTTATCTGTCATGCTCAACATTTTTTAAAACTAAAGCTGTAAGACACCTAAGATTGACAGATACCCAAGGCAGGACCTGACTTCATATCTCTCAAATCTCTCTAGATTCATTATCCTTTCCTTCTTACTCTTTATTTTGGCTTCTGAGAATCTCTTTCTTGCATTGTTGAGAAATCATTCATGCATCTACCAAATTTTTTAAATTTAATCAGCATTTTTAAGGCATTTTGTATTGAGTTTCAAAATATTTTGATAGCTAGTATGTCAAGAACTATAAATTTATATTGTTGCTGAATAAGGATAACCTGTACCATATTTAGCCCAGTCTTTCCCCTGCTCATAAATGTTCATGTTATTTTAGTTTAAGTATAATAATAAGGTGAACATCTTTATTCTTTGTCTATTTGTTGCTTTTTAATATTTGGATTATTTCCTTGGAATCATTTTTCAGTAGAACTTCGGGTGAAAAGAAAAATAACCATCCATTTGAAAAAATTTTAGGTTGTAGAATCTATAAGACTTGCATGTAGGAGATGAGGCAGAAGAAGGAATCTAGTGTGAGACTTAAGTTTCTGGCTTAGGTAACTGGGTAAATGATGATGTCATTAACTAAGATTGGGGATACAGGTTAAGGTGGGTGTGTGCGTGGGGAATGAAAACAAGTTCAGTTTGGACATGTTGCATGTGAGGTGATATAGGTCATGTAGGAAGAGAAATTTTTAGTAGGCTGTAGGAATACAGGGCAGAGACTCAGGAGAGGTTTTATGGCTATCATGATTCACTAAATTGGAGTTCCTGGATAGATATATTTTCAGGGGTCTGTGTGTTCACTTAATTGATTTTTGTATTTATGTTTTTATTTCAACAATAATCTGGATCATTCGATGACTACCTTCTAAAAATTGCCAACTTACTTCAGTGTCCGAATTTGCATTTATGTTTATAATCTTGCTGGTGCCAAGGCTTATTAAGTAAATGATGCAATTAGGTCAGGTGAAGACAAAATGGTGTCATCATGTGTTTGCCCATATGAATGAAGGTTTCATAGTAGTCTCAACAGAGAAAAGTAGTGGGAGAACTGAAACATCACATGATATACACTTCTATTTAAATTAAAAATAACCTAGTTATTAGCAGCCATCCCATATTCACATTATGAGTTGGCAATTTATTTTCAAGGAAACAACATAGCAAATCAACGTTTATTTCAATTCATTTTATAAAGATTTAGATGTATATATGTATAAGAACTATAAGAATAAGAAATTTAGATTGAGAAACCAAGATGGCGGCATAGGTGAACACCTAAACTGCTGCCTTGCACAACAATTTCAAAATTGCAACTAAAAGACAGAACAAACACTATCTGGGACCACAGGAAAGTTGGCTGAGTGAAAATTCTACAACTAGAAGGAAAGAGAGGGACTCATGAAGACTCAGTGGAGCTGTAAAAAGCTGAAGTACAGAGACACGCTTGTGGAGAGGACTAGGGGGTAGGGGTCTGGCTGGCTTCCTCTAGCGCAGCAGTTCTCAACCTGTGGGTTGCGACCCCTTTGGGGGTCGCCTAAGACCATCGGAAAATGCAGATATTTACATCACGATGCATAACACTAGTAAAATTTCATGGTTGGGGGTCACCACCACATGAGGAACTGTATGCAAGGGTCACAGCCTTAGGAAGGTTGAGAACCACTGCTCTAGCGGGAGGGAGACGGAAAATCCCCACTGCACTGAACCCCATTTCTGACTGCACAGAACCCCAGCTCCGGGTGAGACACATACAGGGGAATCTGGACTATTGTAAAAAGGAAGGAGTACAGGGAAACTTATGGGAGCCACAAAAGACAGAAGTGCGTGCAAAAGTGTGCGCACAGAATGCTGACTGCTAATTGTGCTGCTGGCTTTCTCTAGCGGGAGGAAAACAGAACCTCCCAACAGCACTGAAATCCAGGTCTGACTGCACTGAACCCTAGTTTCAGGCAAGACCCTGGGACCCAGACTCATACGGGTCCCCAGAGTGCATGGAAACTCAGGGGAGCCAGAAAGGCAGAGGTCTGGAGGCAAGGACATGTGCACACAGAGAGGGTCACACTGAGATCCAGGGGCTGCCATGTAGGGCAGGGCTGATGGGAAGCAAAGGCTATCTGCTCAGCCCTGAGACTCTACCACATCCAAGCCCAGCACAGAGGCTATTGCAATCTTACAAGTCTTAAGGCTGAGTCCAGCACAGAAGTTCTCTGGGCACAGACACAGCTGAACCTCACAACCAATTGGCTTGGAGGTCAATTCCCCCAGTGATACCAACAACAATCAAGGCTTAACTACAACAAGACTATACACACAGTCCACAGATGGGTGCACCAAGAGTGTCCACTTCAAATAACTGGCGAGGCAGAGCTACTGGGCCATATAGGACACCTAGCACACAAAGCTACTATACCAACTCAGGGAAACAGCAAAATATCTTGAGAAAAAGGAACAGATCACAAACGAAAGAAATGAAGGAAAACAAATGACTGGATATAGAGTTCAAAACCATGGTTATACAGTTTTTTAAGAATTTCCTAGAAAAAAAGGATAAATTTAGCAAGACCCAAGAGGAGATGAAAAAGGACCAACTAGAAATTAAAAATACACTGACTAAAATAAAAAATATTATACAGAGACCTAACAACAGACTAGAGGAATGCAAGCATCAAGTCAAAGATTTGAAATACAAAGAAGCAGAAAACACTCAACTGGAAAAGAAAAAAGAATCCAAAAATCTGAAGATAGTGTAAGGAGCCTCTGGGACAACTTCAAGCATACCAACATCAGAATTATTGGGATGTCAGAAGAAGAGAGAGCAAGATACTGAAAACCTATTTGAAGAAATAATGCCAGAAAACTTCCCCCACCTGGTGAAAGGAATAGACTTACAAGTCCAGGAAGCACACAGAACCCCAAACAAAAGGAATCCAAAGAGGACTACACCAAGACACATCTTAATTAAAATGCCAAGAGCAAAAGACAAAGAGAGAATATTAAAAGCAGCAAGAGAAAAACAGTTAATTACCTACAAGAGAGCACCCATACGATTGTCAGTTGATTTCTCAACAGAAACTATGCAGGCCAGAAGGGAGTGGGAAGAAATATTCAAAGTGAAGAATAGCAGGAACGTACAATCAAGATTACTCTATCCAGCAAAGCTATCATTCAGAATTTAAGGGCAGATAAAGAGCTTCACAGATAAGAAAATACTAAAGGAGTTCATCAGCACCAAACCAGTATTATATGAAATGCTGAAAGGTATTCTTTAAGAAGAGGAAGAAGAAGAAAAAGGTAAAGATAAAAATTATGAGCAACAGATACATATCTATCAACAAGTGAATCTAAAAATCAAGTGAATAAAAAATCTGATGAACAGAAATAAACTGGTGAATATAATAGAATTAGGGGTATAGAAAGGGAGTAGACTGATAATTCTCAGGGGGAAAGAGGTGAGGGGGGATGCAGGGAGAGACTGGACAAAAATCATGTAAGGACAGAGGGTGGGGTAGGAGCCATGTGGAAGGGAGCTATGTAGGGAAAAAGGAACAATTGTAATAATCTGAACAATAAAGATTTATTTTTAAAAATTAAGAAAAAAGAATAAGGAATTTTTATTTCGTTTTATATTTGGTTAGGTTCATATTATTATTATAATAATTTTGGTCAACATTGAAAAGTTAAGAGAATACTTTTCCTTTAAAAGGCATCTATACATTATACACAATTGTGTGTAAAAGCTGAGCCGTGGATATAAATGAGATTTGTCCAGAGAAAGTACAGAATGAGAACGAAAGGGTGCTTAGAAAAGAATCATTAGAACATCAGAAATTCAGGAATGAATGAGGAGAGAGAGAAACTTAGAAACCCAAAGTTAGGAGGAGAATAAGGAAACCAAAAGAGAAGAATTCTCAAACGGAGGGAACTGAAATGTTTTAAAAGGCACCGATAGTCTTTGCCCAAACATTTTTAGTTGAATGATAGTGTCAAGTCATATTTTTGAAGTTGAAGGAGTTAGTAGGAGGTGAGCATATAGAAGTGAGAGGATACCTTTACCAAAATATGTTTGATTCTGAGGAAAAGAAAAAAATGTTTCTGGAATGTCCTTGAACATATTTATGTGCTAAAATAAGGGGTCAGTGGTGAAGGGTCCCCATATATGTAAGAGGGAGTAATTGATAGGAGAAGGTCTCAAGGAGAGGGGATAGAATGCGGTATAGATAACGAATGGCAGGATCCCCCTTGAAAATGATAATGTTCCTTTGAGATGAGATATGAGGAAGTTTAAAAGTGAAAACTGGAGTCATATGTGGTGACTTTAAAGTAGTGGCCAGAATGACAGGGTGGCAGAAGTTTAAGGTTTAGGAAAACAGTGGTGAAGATATGTACTAGCTATTATGAGAAATGGGCAGGGAACTTACCAATAATCCTGGGAACTTTTCACAACTCGAATTCTAGTGTTGGCTGTGCCCTTACTAGCATTATGAATAGGGCAAGTAATTTAACCTGTTAATATTTGTAAAATGAGAAACTGGGAGTATGTAATTTCTAAAGAGCTAGTCCCTATATCATAAAATTTAGAAGTGAGACACTAAATCCTTTGTAATAAGTAATCTAATACAGTATATATTTTATTTTTCCCTTTTAAGAGTTACTTTGGGAGCAAACAAAAAAAGGGGGGAGCATTTTCAACCACATTTAATTTAAAAGTCCACATGGAAAATTAAAAAGCCAGTTAGAATAGAAAGGAAAAGAAAAATGGAAGACTTATTTTTTTTCTTCTTTACAAACACACCAGTCATTCACTGAAGCCAAACAACAGTCACAGAAAGATGCAGGTACTAGGATAAGCAAAAAAATGTGAAAGAAATTGTTGTCAGTATTTTGTTGGATTTTAGTTACTAGGAATTTGTAAGTGAATTCCAGCTATGTATTAAGTTATTGCAAAATTCCAATGAGAAATTGAGGACAATGAGACAGCCTGGAGAAATTTCTTATAACACATTCCACTCTAAAGACTTATCTGTGATACATCTTTAAGGAAGGGACGGCTCTGAATCAACAAAGGCTTAACAAAGACTGAACATGTAAATCTAATGGGTCCCCTCTCTTGTTCTCAAGAAATCTGTTCCTAATTACACTTTTTAATATTTAAATTTAATTTGCAAATGGAAGTATGAATCAACCAATGTAATTTCTCAAAGATCACATCTGGCCCTGTAAAGAGAATTAGGCATTAATCAACCATGGATACCTATCTCTTCCTGCAAGAAAGTTCTTTACATTAAAAAACAACAACAAAGCAATCTGTGTTGCTCTCGAAATGCCAGAAAATCCAGGACTACATGATTTACTGAACAGGTTAGCCTGGAATACTTAGGAGCTGCTTTTGTGGAGCTATGAACACCTACCGAACACCGCTGTGTCCAGCTTTTGGCTAACAGCGCCACCTGGGAGGAGAAGGAAACCTCCAGCAGAAGGAAGGGTTCCATCCCAACAAACCTTACACTGTTTGTCTATTTACACTTCTGCTTTCCTCACCAGAATGTGAATTCTTGGTGGGGAGAGAAATCATTGAACTCCATTTTATCTCCAGAGTCGGTAACAGTAACTTGAACATAGTTAATTTTCTAGAATATGCTTATAAGATAAATGAATGATGTAAACTATGATTCAGTGTTCCAAATAATTAAAGGCAGCATGTATAATAATTTCTAAACATTCTTAAGTTATGGGCAGTAATGTTCTTTTCAGTTATGCTAACACAAAAAGAAATGGCATATGGCATATTTGAAACTTACAGAGAATAAATATATATTTCTGGATACATGTATGAGCATATGTTGTTTTAATTATTTTCACACATCTTTTACCAGGCAAGATCTTCTGAAACACCATCTTTATTTTGTTATTGCCCTGATTAAGGATCCCTCATGGCTTCTAGTTGCATAAGTCATTGGTTTGGAGCCTTAAGATAATCTAACAAGAAGCAGAATTTTCAATTAAGTCCAGTATTTCATCAGCATCATATAATGAAAATTATATAGAATTGTATTATGAGCACAAATTATTAAGTAGTTATCTGAATGCAAGGGATGAAAACTCAACTCAATTTAGTTTAAATAAAAAATGTTAGGAAAAAAAGAATGAGAGACAGAAAGAAAATATTTCTTTTTTAAAATAAATCTTTTTTGTTCAGATTATTAAAATTGTTCCTCTTTCTCCCCCCCCCATAGCTCCCCTCCATCCAATTCCCATCCCACTCTCTGCCCTTACTCCCCCAACCCCCACTGTCCTCATCCATAGGTGTACCATTTTTTCAAGTCTCTTTCTGCACCCCCCACACCCCTTTCCCCATGAGAATTGTCCAGTCACTCCCTTTCTATGCCCCTGATTCTTTCATATTCACTACTTTATTCTGTTCATCAGATTTTTTATTCACTTGATTTTTATATTCACTTGTTAATAGATATGTTTTTGTTGCTCATAATTTTTATCTTTACTTTTTTCTTCTTCCTCCTCTTCTTAAAGAATACCTTTCAGCATTTCATATAGTACTGGTTTGGCAGTGATGAACTCTTTTAGCTTTTTCTTATCTGTAAAGCCCTTTATCTGACTTTCAATTCTGAATAACTTTGCTGGGTAGAGTAATCTTGATTGTAGGTTCTTGCTATTTATCACTTTGAATATTTCTTGTCACTCCCATCTGGCCTGCATAGTTTCTGTTGAGAAATCAGCTGACAATCGTATGGGTGCTCCCTTGTATGTGACTGTTTTTCTCTTGCTGATTTTAATATTCTCTCTTTGTCTTTTGCTCTTGGTATTTTAATTATGATGTGTCTTGGTGTGGTCCTCTTTGGATTCCTTTTGTTTGGGGTTCTGTGTGCTTTTCAGACTTTTAAGTCTATTCCTTTCACCAGGTGGGGGAAGTTTTCAGTCATTATTTCTTCAAATAGGTTTTCAATATCTTGCTCTCTCTCTTCTTCTGGCACCCCCATAATTCTGATGTTGGTACGCTTGAAATTGTCCCAGAGGCTCCTTACACTATCTTCACATTTTTTGGATTCTTTTTTTCTTTATGCTTTTCTGCATGAGGTTTTTTGCTTCTTGTATTTCAAACCTTTGACTTGATTCTTGCGATCCTCTAGTCTGCTGTTGGGTCTCTGTATAATATTTTTTATTTCAGCCAGTGTATGCTTAATTTCTATTTGGTCCTTTTTTCTATCCTCTAGGGTCTTACTAAATTTATAAGCCTTTTCTAGAAAATTCTTGAAAAACTTTATAACTGTGGTTTAGAACTCTATATCCAATGATTTGCTTCTCTCCTATTTTTTCATTTGTGACCTGTTTCTTTGTCTCTGCATTTTGGCTGCTTCTCTGAGTTGATAGAGTGGCTTTGTGTGGTAGGTGTCCTATTGGGCCAAGTGGCTCAGCCTCCCCAGTCATCTGAGGTGGACACTCTTGGTTTATCCCTTTGTGGGCTGTGTGCACAGTCTTATAGTTAAGCTTTGATTGTTGTTGGTATCTCTGAGAAAAATTGACCTCCAGGCCAAGTGGCTGAGAGGATTAGCTATGTCTACGATGGGAGAACTTTTGTGCTGGAGACACCCTTATGAGACAAGACTTGCAAAAGCTTCTGTGCTCAATTTGGATGGGGTGGAGTCTCAGGGCTGAGCAAACATCGATGCCTTCCTGTCAGTCCTGCCCTAAAAAGCCCCTGGGTCTCAGTGTCCCATAGTAATCACCTCAAGCACTTCTGAGAGAAAGCTGCCCTCGAGTTTTGCCAGCTGCCAGATAGTTCAGTTTTCCCCCGAATGAGTATGGGCTCCTAGAGACTCACCTGGAACTGGAGTTCAGAGCAGTTGGGAGCTTTTGTCTTGAGAAAGCTAGCTGTGTACTCAGTTGCCAGCTCTCTTTGCATGCGCACCTCTGTAATTCTGCCTTTTGCAACTCCTGTAAATCTCAGTGTGCTTTTCGCTTTCCTTCTAGTTGTAGAATTTCCACTCAGCCAGCCTTCCTTGGTTCTGGATGATGTCCATTTTGTCTTCTGGTTGTAGTTTTTTGTTTTTTTTAATATGTGATTGTTTTTAATTTTATTGAGAAATAATTAAAAAGTGTAATTATATTACATTTAAAGTGTACAATATAATTTAAAAAACACATGCATTGTAAAATGATTAACAAGATTAAGATAATTAATACATCTATCACCTCATATATTTAACATAGTCAATCTTTTTTATATGTGGTGAGAATGCTTAAAATTTACTTTCAAGTACATAATACCATATTTTTTTATTAAATCTTTATTATTCAGATTATTACATTTGTTTCTCTTTTTTATCTTCCATAGCTCCCCTC
Organism: Lasiurus cinereus; assembly: GCA_011751065.1. NCBI lineage: Eukaryota > Metazoa > Chordata > Mammalia > Chiroptera > Vespertilionidae > Lasiurus > Lasiurus cinereus. The sequence goes on from JAAGEH010000076.1 coordinate 44,604,663, forward strand.
CACCTGGCTTCTACCCTTCCCTCTACCCTTACCTCCCTCCCATTGACCTCATCCATAGGTGTATGATTTTTGTCCAGTCTCTCCCTGTACACCCCTCACCCCTTTCCCACTGAGAATTATCAGTCCATTCCCTTTCTGTGCTCCTGATTCTATTATATTCACCAGTTTATTCTGTTGATCAAATTTTTAATTCACTTAATTTTTAGATTCACTTGTTGATAGATATGTATTTGTTGTTCATAATTTTTTGTCTTTTGCCTTTTTCCTTCTTCCTCTTCTAAAAGAGTACCTTTCAGCATTTCATATAATACTGGTTTGGAGTTGATGAACTCCTTTAGCTTTTTCTTATCTGTGAAGCTCTTTATCTGCCCTTCCATTCTGAATGATAGCTTTGCTGGATAGAGTATTCTTGGTTGTAGGTTCTTGCTATTCATCACATTGAATATTTCTTGCCACTCCCATCTGGCCTGCATGGTTTCTGTTGAGAAATCAGCTGACAGTCGTATGGGTGCTCCCTTGTAGGTAATGAACTGTTTTTCTCTTGCTGCTTTTAATATTCTCTCTTTGTCTTTTGCTCTTGGTATTTTAATCATGCTGTGTCTTGGTGTAGTCCTCTTTGGATTCCTTTTATTTGGGGTTCTGTGGGCTTCCTGGACTTGTAAGTCTATTTCTTTCACCAGGTGGGGGAAGTTTTCAGTCATTATTTCTTCAAATAGGTTTTCAGTATCTTGCTCTCTCTCTTCCTCTGGCACCCCCACAATTCTGATGTTGGTACGCTTGAAGCTGTCCCAGAGGCTCCTTACATTATCTTCACATTTTTGGATTCTTTTCTCTTCTTGCTTTTCCAGTTGAGTGTTTTCTGCTTCTTTATATTTCAAATTTTTTACTTGGTTCTTGCCTTTCTCTAGTCTGCTGTTAGGATTCTGTATAATATTTTTTATTTCAGTGAGTGTATGTTTAATTTCTAGTTGGTCCTTTTTCATCTCTAGTTGGTCATTTTCCATATCTAATTGGTTCTTTTACATCTCCAGTTGGTTCTTTTTCATCTCCTCTTGGGTCTTGCTAACTTTATCCAACTTTTCTATGATATTCTTGAAAAACCTTGTAAGTGTGGTTTTGAACTCTATATCCAGTCGTTTTTTTTCCTCCATTTCTTTTGTTTGTGATCCCTTCCCTTGTCTCGGCATTTTCACTATGCCAGGAGAACTTCTGTGTTGGATTCAGCCTTATGATACAAGAGTTGCAAAACTGCAAAAGCCTCTCTGTTGAGCTTGGGATGGGTGGAGTCAGGGCTTAAAGGACTGCCTTGCCTTCCAGTCAGCCCTGCCCGCCACGTACCCTGAGTCTCATTTGACTGGGTAATCGCTGGAGCGGTCCCTGTGCGTGTGTGCTCTCTCACAGTGCCTCTAGGCTGCTGCCTCTCTGGCTCCCCTGTGCTCCAGGACCATATGAGTCTGGGTTCCCAGGGTTTTGCCTGAAACTGTGGTTTAGTGGAATTAGAAGTGGCACAGTTGGGAGGCTATGTCTCCCGCCCACGCATGAAAGCCAGTGGCACAATCAGCAGTTGGTCCTCTGCACACAGTGCCATGTGCGCCACCAGACTTCTGATCTTTTGTGACTCCCCTAAATTTCTGTGCACTTCTCCCTTTTCACAGTCCAAACTCTCCCCATAGAAGTTTCGGCTGGATCTGGGGTTTAGTGTCATAGGAGAAGGGGCTCAATGCCGTTGGGAGTCTCCGTTTCCTTTCTGCCAGAGAAAGCCAGCCTGGTTCTCCAGCACCCGCTCTCTCCATGCACGTATCTCCATACCTCAGCTCTTTGTAGCTCCTCGGGGTCTCTGTGAGCCCCTCTCTTTCCTTCTAGTTATAGAATTTCCACTCAGCCAGCTTTCTGTGGTTCTGGATGATGTCCATTCTGTCTTTTAGTTATAGTTTTGAAATTGTTGTGCGAGGCAGCAGTGTAGGTGTTTACCTATGCCGCCATCTTGGATTCTCTCGTGGTTGTAGTTTTGAAATTGTTGTGCAAGGAAATAGTTCGGGTGTTTACCTATGCTGCCATCTTGGTTTGCCCTGAAAGAAAGAAAATATTTCTTTGAGTAAATGGGAAGTCCAGGAGATTGCAACTGGTTGAAGGCATGGCTGAATCCAGGGGCTCAAACAATGTTGTCAATCAGAGGTTTTCATTCTTCAGTAAGACTTCTCCTCTAAGAAGGCACCAGGCTCACATCCTTTAAGTTTAGCCATCTCCAAAATAGGGGAAGTCTTCCCAATTAACTCCAGAGGGAAAGTTCTGGGGAGGACTTTGTTTGGTTGAACTGGGTTATACACCCCATTTCTCAATCAATACTGTGGTGAAAGAATGGAATACACTGCCTAATTATACTATAGATCACATGTCCCAGCCTTGTGGCCAAAGGACATGGGGCTCCCATGATAGCCGTTTTTTCTAAAGATTACTTGGAATTGGAAAGGGTAGTTCTCCAAAGGAAAATGTGTGACTATTAACAGAAGGGAAATGTATGGGCAGAAGTAGTTTATATGTGCAGGTCCGATGAGCCAGCTGCCATCTCTCCAGATTGCTCAGGTGTCCATTCTGAATGCCTGGTTTGTATGCTATACATTATTAACTACTTTGAATAACCCTAACCCTAACCCTACATAAATATCATCCCTGCATGACAGTATCTCACTACTTATGAGTTAAAAATAACACGTATAATGCAACATGAGCACTGTTGAACACATAAAAGGGACATTTATCTTAATGGAACAAAAATTACTTTGCACTTAAAAACAATTTTTGACAGGTTATTTTTCAGAGCCTGGTCAGATTTGGAACAGGGAAAGAGACTTAGTGAAACCCAGTGTCCTTTGTTTTGTTTATGTATATGTAGTCCATGAAATATTTATATCGTATTATCACTCTCCCCAATATCTAAAAGTGGTTTGATTTTTTGGTAACAGACGACTACTTCTGTCAGTAGTGAACTTAGGAAAATATACTCCAAAGCAAAGCTAAGTCCCAAGTCCCTAAGATGCCCTTCAAAAGCAGTCATCCATTTAATTTGATCTATTAAACAAATTTAGCAGTTGGGATGCCCACACAGTGAGAAAGGCTGCTTAGAGATGGAATTTTGGCTTTAATTGGAATCTTCTGTTCTTTATTAGACAACCATACATTTCTAATTATACACACCATCTTCATTTCAAATATGGATTTATAAAACCTTAGGAATTTTCATTCTTAGCAACAGACTTAGGAATAAAAACAAGCTCTTATCATGAACATATATGAAGGGTTTTCTTTTCTCTTTCATCTTTTTTTTTTTTGCCATACCCCTAAAAGTCATTGATAATTGACCAAACATCCACTTTATATCTAGAGCTGTGTTAGCTACTTGGAGCTATTAAAAGGAAATTTGAAAAACAATCCCTGTCCTTGAAGAACTTAAGTAACATATTTCAAGGGGAAATATTAACATACCTGAAACAATCAGGTACAATTAAATGACTACTTTGCTGTTTCTACTAATGATATAATGACTTCCCCTCCATTTCAGTCTGTTGAAATTTTACCCAGTTTTCAAGGTCTGTCTCCATAACTTCCCTTAATTTAGCTTGAATGTGATTGCTTGAATGCAAAGTGGGGCTCACACTCCTCTGAAACACCCACCTAAATACTTGACACTTGAAAATGTTGTTAATAGCTGCAGTCCCGGCTCTGTAGCCTGGTAAGGAGCCCCTGAGCACCTCTTCTGCCCTATCTCCCCTTGCTCTTTTATTTGCACACTGTTTTGAAGACAAATCAAATTCTGACCCCAAACCTGACTTAATAAACAAAGCAAAACAAAGACAAAGTTACCAAATGCTGTGAATTCCCACATCTAGTCTTCAATGCCTAGAATAGCCTTTTTCTGTCTCTTTCCCCCGATTTAGCTCCTGATAAATTCCCTCTCACCCATTAACCTACCTCAGACATAATTCTGTCTTCCCTTTCCATCCATTGGGTTTTGCTTTCTCTGTCTTTTGTTGTTTTATTATTCTGAGTGGCAGTGATTTGCTTTCAAATCTGAATTCCCCTTTTTAGACTCTTAGCACCTTGAGGGCAGCACCCATATTCTACTTATTTTGGAATCCCATGCCTGGTAGGAATGTCTGGCATGCAGCAGGTCCTTTGTAATGTTTTCCTGAAATGAATTGGATCACAATGAACTAACAATAAGTATAGAGAAGACCTGAGGTAGCTGAAGATCCTAACTGAGCCCTGGGTTTTATGTCAATGTTGAATTGGAGAGAGAAAAAAAAATAACTTACAGAAAGGAGAAATGACAGGAGCAATGTACCAAAGGGAAGAATGAGCCTGGCCAAAGCTGGGGACTGTGGATGGTCATAACCGGCTGGAGCGAAGGCTACAGAGTGGGGAGTATTGGGAAATAAGGTCAGAAAGGCCAGGTAAGGCCATGTTTTGAAATACTTTGAATGTCAAGCAGGGGAGGTGAAACATGATGCAAGAAGTTCTGCAATCCAAGAAAATAAAAATTTAGAAATATTTCAACTATTTGTTGTGTGCACAGCAAGCCTTATCTCTTCCACAGAACCCTATTTCAGAACTGACCATATTGTTACCATTGTTAAGTTACGGGTCCCAAATGGCCTTAAATCATCTGAGCATAACAGTGTGGTGGTTTGAAGTAGGGTGTGATACCCTGGGAATCAGAAACCCTGGAGTTGAATTTCTGCTCTGGCACTAATTTATTACCTGACATGGTGAAATAGCTTTACTGCTCTAATCCCCAATGCTCTGATCTGTAAAATGAAGGCAAAGGTGGGTGACATGATTCACGAGGTCCCTTTGATCTCTAGGAGCTAATTTATTAATCTGTCTTTGCCCCATGGTTTTACTTGGTCATTTATTTACCTGTTTTCTGGGTATCAGCATTGCTTTATTAGGCTGATCTCCACAGTCCCACAATCTGCTCTTCTGAAACCATCCTTTGAGGTCTCAATCAACTTGTCACACCTAGAAATCTCTCCCCAACCTCCACACTCCCTTTGAAATCCAGATCCAGTCCTACATCTTTTTTCAAACTTTTCCTAACCTCTCCGGGTCTCTAATATTTACCTGCTTGCTTTTGGTGTTTAAAGATATTTCGTCTTGAGTTATTCTTTGTTTCATAATGGCTACTCTCTCTCCAATTAGTTTGTAAACTCCTTAAAATAAGGAAATGTTTTATGCAATATTTGTTAATCTACCCCAACCCACTCTCCCCCAGCACAAAGCTAGGCACAAAAGAGACATTTAATAAGGCTCTTGAATATTGAACTAAATGATGTACAAGGAATATTACTAAAAGTGGAATAACCAACCCATCAAAAGGATATCTATAGGGCTTGTCGTTGAAATCGTGTAGTGTATCGATGTTTTTTAGATCAGATTCTGTACCCAGCGAAAGACCTTTAAAATAGGGTGATCTGTGCAGTTTCTGGTCTGTGGGCTTGGTTTGAATTAAAGAGTGGGTGGTATTACAGCCAACTCAAGGAAAAGAGAAAACAGAGAACTGTTTACTGAGTGACTTTGCCGTTGGATGTGTCCCAACTGCAGCTTGAGAACATCGGGCAGAGTTACCACCCTGCTGCCACAACCTCTGCCAACTTGGATAAGAAGCAGCGAAGTTGACCTGTCTTTTGGCTCTGGAACAAGGCAAGGGAGTGCACCAGCAGGCATGGGAAGGGAGAAGTTGTGAAATGAAAGATATGAAAAGGAGATGAGTCTGATCCTCTTCCCTCTTTTCCGCCTTTATGCCGAGTCTCTCTCCTGCCACCTCGATACCCGTAAAGTAGAACACACCAGATCTTTGCACTTTGCATCAGTTGAGGCATGAGACCCTGGGGATCTATCCGAGAGGGGTCACAGGAGGCAGTGAGAGTCAGTTGTTTTAAATTGTTTTGTTTCCTAAAGTGATCCTAAGCTAAGAGGTTTGATAATACCACTCTGCTCAAGCAATTAGCCTTTAAACAACCTAAAAACAAGTTTTAAAAACTCAACGCAGAACGTAAGAGGAAAGATTACTGTTTCCAGTACTTGAATTCTAGATCTGGTAGTATTGGGGCTCTCTTGATTGCAAATTAGCTAATGGAAAGAAAACATCTGAGGTTAAGAACTCCAAATCCTGCTTTTGCTCTCAAATTGCCTCTGGCTGTCTCTGGTAGGAAAGTCTAGAAACTATGGATTCATTGTATCACCCCCCACACCCCAACACACACACACACACACACACACACACACACACACACACACACACACTTCTGACAGGCCCCAAGGCTGTTGGTGTTTGTAACAGAAGAACTCAGCAATGAGTTGATTTGTCTTACTGTGTGCGGAAAATGTAGGAATAACTCCCATGTGTCATCAACCATTTAGTCAGCACTTAGTTCCTTAGCAGGGAAATGGTAAGATTTATTAGGGAAAGTATCCGTCATCCCATATAAATAGATGCACAGTTAAAGCAGATGCAACAGGCAGGGTGTATATTTCTGTGACTAATCATAAGGAGCTTATTATCAAGAACTATTTGGACAAATCAGTCATTTGGGAAGATGTCAGACATAAGGATACACTTAACTTTTGTGCAAAACATTCCTCAAAACAGTAATTTAGGTACTAAAGTGCATTGTAGGTGTAAGAATCGTTTTAATTAATTGTTTTGTTAATCCTCACCCGAGAATATTTTTTTCATTGCTTTTTTATAGAGAGTGGAAGGGAGGGAGAGGAAGAGAGAAACATCCATGTGAGAGAAAGACATTGATTGGTTGTCTCCAATATGGACCCCAACCTGGAGCCCGGGGATCAAACTTGCAACCAAGGTACATGCCCTTGACTGGCAATCAAACCCGTGGCCATTTGGTGTGTGGGCCAATGCTTTAACTGCTGAGAAATACCAGTCAGGGCTAATTAAAGTTTTCTTTTACTTTAATTTTTCACTTTTAAGAAAAATAAGTAAGTGATTAAAGTAACCCAATAATAGAAAAAGGTACATAAAATAGGTCTCTTTCCCACTGAACCCAGTCTCCTGCACTCTTAGAGGCCATCATAGTTGTCAATTATTTTGTATCATTCAGAGCTATTCAATATAATCAAGCTGATCTTTCCCATCAATTTTTAAAAAATATTTTTTTTATTGATTTCAGAGAGAAAAGAAGAGGGAAAAAGAGAGATGGAAACATCAATGATGACAGAGAATCAGTGATTCTGATGCCTCCTGCACATCCTACTGGGGATTGAGCCTGCATGTGCCCTCATCGGGAATCAAACCATGACCCCCTGGTTCATGGGTCAATGTTCAACCACTGAGCCACTCTGGCTGGGCTTTCCCTTCAATCTTTACACGCATGGTAGTACACTCTCCATATTCTTTCACAGTTTAGTCCTTTCCTTAACAATGTACCCTGGAAATCATTCCTTATCAGTCTGTGCACATGGCCCAGACTCATTGTTCTTAACAGATTTAACTGATGTTGACATCTTGCCATAATGGCTTTAGGGTTTTTGTTTTGTTTCAACATTACAAATACATTTAACCACAACCGCTACTGCCCAAATCCCCTTACTCACTGCCCAAAGGTAATCACTCCCGAAATTAGCATGTATCCTTCCTGCCTGGTTTTTATATATTTAGTATATACATATTTAGTATTTCATTGTGTGACTCTGGCACCCTTTATGTATTCACAAATCTATTTTTGAACATTTAGGTTGTTTCCAATTCTTTTGTTGTTAAAAACAATACTAAAATAAACATTCTGTTCCACATCTCCTTAGGATATATACCCACAGTGAATTGCTAGATCACAGTGTATGTACATACCAACTTCATATATTACAACATTGCTTTCCACTGTGGTTTTTAAGAATACACATTCACTCCAAACATGCTTTAAAAATATCTCTTTCTTTCTGGGCACATTCTTACAACACTTGGGCTTCTCAGTATTCTAAGATGTTCCCAATCTGATAAGTGTGAAATAGCACCTTGTTATGGTATTAACTTGCATCTATTACTGAAGATATATTTTGTTATGTTTTTGGATATTTAATTATCTCTTATAATTAACAATTGAGATCGTTGGCATTTTCTACCATATTACTCATTTTTTTCTTATTGATCTATGGGGGTCATTTTTATATTCTGGATACTAATACTCAGTAATATGTATTTAACTTTCCCAAGCGTATGACTTGTATTTTCACTGTTTCTGGTGTCTTTTGTCTAATGGAATGTTGATATTTTAATGTGTTCAAATTCTCACTGTTGTCATTTGTGCTTTTGGTGTTTTGTTTAAGAAGTCTAAAGAAATGTAGTGAAGACATTCTCCTTATTCTTTTTAATTTTAAAGATTGTCCCCCATACATTTAAGTTTTTAATTAGTGTGGGATGTATTTTTTGTCATGGCATGAAGTGTAATCTAAAAAATTTCTCCCTGGATCTGTAACTGGTTATGGCCAGTTGTCTTAGCACCATTTAAATAAAGGTCACTACTCCCTGTTGATATATAAAGCCATCTCTACCCATATCAAGTTTCCATATATGTATAAGTCAATATGGACTTATTTTGTTCATTCTGTTCCTTTGGCCAAGTTTTATATCCTTGTTCAGATACCATACTGTTTAAATAACTATAGCCTTATAAATAACCTAGTAGGTCAAATTTCTACTCCTTAGTTTTTTGTTTTTCAAAATTTTCTTTGCTAATTTTATCTCTTTAATTTTCCATGTGAACCTTAGGGTAGGATTGTTACATTATTTGAAAATTCTTATTTGGCTGAGACCGGTTTGGCTCAGTGGATAGAGCGTCGGCCTGCAGACTGAAAGGTCCCTGGTTCGATTCCGGTAGGGGGCATGTACCTTGCTTGCAGGCACATCTCCAGTAGGGGGCATGCAGGAGGCGGCTGATCGATGTCTCTCTCTCATCGATGTTTCTGACTTTCTATACCTCTCCCTTCCTTTCTGTGAAAAATCAATAAAATATATTTAAAAAAATAAAAATATTAAATTAAAAAAATTCTTATTTGGATTCTGATTGGAATTAAAATGTATTCATAGACCCATTATAAATTCATGGCAGGGAGGGGAACTACAGAATTTAACAATTATATCTTTCAATCATTCAGTGTCTCATCATTGATCCAGGTCATTTTTTATGTAAATATTATAATTGTCCCCAACTAGGGCTTGTATGTATTTCATTAATTTTGGCCTAAATATCTACTGTAAATGAGAGATTATACTAGTACACATTCACACACACATGCACGCACACACACATATGTATTTTAAGCTAAATTTTCTTATAAATACTGCTTAAACTGCATACCACATATTTTGGTACTAGTGTTTTCATTACCAAATTATAGTTGGTAATTTCCATTAATTTTCTATCTCAGTGATTATTTAGAGATTTCTAAAATGAATAGAGCAATGTAAATATTATGCTGATTTCTAATTTTATTATATTGTTGCCAGAGAACATGTTTACATGATTTGGGGTCATTGGGTATTTGTTAGAAATTTATTTTTTGACTTACTATAGTCAGTTTTTTTATAAGTTTCATGTGTGCTAAAATGTATTTCTTATAATTTGAATATAGGATTACTTATGTTGTTTACATCTTCTACAGCTATGGTGACAGATTAACACACACACACACTTGAGGTTCTAAATTTCTTCAATGTGAATTAACCTATTTATCTTTGTATTCTTATGTATGAACCTCTTTTTGTCTTAAAGTTTTAAAAATTGACATTGTTTATATGAGTTTAACTTTTATTAATATTTTTCTAGTACATTTTATTTTGTTTATATTTCTTTACATGATGTCCTCCTTGTCATCATGCTTTTGGTGTGTCTCTTATAAAGCACTACATAATTGAATTTTTAAAAATCCTTCTGAGAATCTCTGTGTTTTCATAGGCAAGTTCAATATATTAATATTTACATGTACTTTGATTATTGATTTTGTTGGACTTATTTCTACCATTTACATTGTGTTTTCTCTTTACCATTCTTTAAAGTTGATTCTTTTTTCCTCTTCTATACTTTCTTTTAGGTTGTTAAAGTTTTTTTAAATTTATTCTTCCCCTTCCTCTCTTCCTATCTGCCTAGGGTTGGGATTAAAATTTTAAAAGTCCCCTGTGAGAAATTAAAGGCCCAGGCTTCTATACTACTTTCCCACACTGGGTAGGCTGGACTTTTCTACTTCTATTTTTCATGGCAAGAGTTACCTCTTCAAGAGTCTTTCTCTGAGGACATCTCTTGGGTCCCTAGGATTTTTGTCTCAAATTACTCATGGAGATTCTTTATGCAGGTTCTGAACTTGAACAGAGAAAGTGGCCTAAAGCCTGGCTGGGTGCCGGGCCAGGACTCTCTGCCCAAGGCTAGGGGTGCACATGAGATACAAGGGCGCCTGAAGAAAATCCTGAATGAGAACTATTTAGACCATTAAATGAATCAGAGGGTCAACTCACACTGAACCCCTGTGGCTTTGTTTTTTTCTCTTCATTCTGAAGTTTGTTTGTTTTTTCTTTTGAGCTCAGCTGTTTAGCTAAAAACTATTTCTATTGCATTTTAACAAGCATTTTCACGGGTAGACACCAATCTGCTACATCTAAAAAGCTGTGGGAGTTAATTTACTTATCTTACAGAATGTTTACAGGTTCCAAGACAGTTTTTCTCAGTTTCTGTTTAGTCAACTTACAAGTAGACTCTTTTGTCTTGCTCCTTGACAATGGTAATTCGTTTTGAAGTGCTGAGTTGCTATTGTTCTGGCCTTTCTTCAAATGCCCTTGTCTCTCAGACTGAGGCAGGTAAGCTCTCCCCCAGGTACAAGTTCCTGCTTACCATGCTGTGATAACATCCATGGTCCAGATAGAAAAAGTGGACATTCTTCTCTGTAGTGAAGTTCCTGGGTGTGTTGCCTTTCCTCCATCATTTCTAAAATGATGGCCCTGACAGATCTCAGCCTTCCTGGCTGGGACGGAAACATACCCAGTTGGAAGCATGTGACAGGCCCACACTTTCCAACAGTGGACTTCCCAATACAACATCTTGGGGCCCTTATTTCCTATCACTACTTTCTGGCTGGGTGGCTCCCTTCATCCAAAGGCATTCCACAAGCAGCTATGTGAGTTAACATTTGAGCTTGGCCATCTCTACTGCAGCTGTGGGCCCTGGCATTGCCTCTGATGAGTAAATTCACCAGTGAGCCTGCAGAGCTGCCTTGATCTCTCTTTCAGATAAAATTATCTTAGAACAAAATCAACTTGTCTTTAAAGATGTGAGACCTATGCAGTTGCATTAGGCCCCACACTCAGAAAAGCTGGTATTTGGGTTAATGCTCTGTTGTTGTTCTCTTAAAAATTTTTTAAAATATATTTTATTGATTTTTACAGAGAAAAAGGGAGATATATAGGGAGTTAGAAACATCGATGAGAGAGTGACATTGATCAGCTGCCTTTTGCACGCCTCCCACTGGGGATGTGCCCACAACCAAGATACATGCCCTTGACTGGAATCAAACCTGGGACCCTCAGTCCGCAGGCCGATGCTCTATCCACTGAGCCAAACCGGATTCGGCAGCTCTCTTAAAATTTTTAATAACTTTGAATAAAAGTTCAAAAATTTTGTTTTGTAGTACATTCCACTACTAGGTAGCCCCTCCTTAGCAGAAAGTGACACTTGGAGAAGTAGGTGGGGCTTACTGACTAACTCAACTTCTTAGGAGTTCAGGGCAATAAATGTTGAGAGTAATTGTTTAAAATATATTTTCAGATGTAGTGCCATATCCCGCAAAAAATATGGGAAGCTTCCATGCAAATTAAACATTTTAGTGTCCAGGAAAGGGAGAGCTGTCCAAATGAACTTTCTGCAATGATGTTGATGTTCTATATCTTTACTGTCCTGTACATTGGCCACTAGCTACAGGTGACGAAGGACCTGATTTCTACATTTTAATTATTTTAAATTTAAATAGCCTTATGGGGCTATTGGCTACCATGTGGGACAGTGTAGCTCTAGAACAGCAAAGTAATGTCTGACCTCCTGTAATTTGATTGTATCTTGCAATGATTCAACATCAAGCCTTAATATTAAGCTTTGTCAAGAAAGGATTTTCTAATTCAGATTTAAGGCATATTTGAACTGGGTGGGAGAACTCAAATTACAGTATTTTTTTTTTCTTAAGTGTAGGAAGATATCCTTTCCACTAATGAATACCAGGACATGTGGCTCACTGACAAGGGAAATGTTACATGGACAGATGAATTGCCTAAAGAGTGCCCCTTTCAGCTCTAAGGAATTATGAAAGAAATAGAGAAGACAAATAAGAGGCAAGGTCAGAGGCCAGAGTCTTGGCGAGGACCTATGGTAGAAGGTATAGTGGGAAATGAGTTGATAGATGACCTTGAGCCATCCTTCCTGGGCCTGGATGTACAAGTGACCCAGCAAGTCCCATGTGTTTATGATGAGATATAGTCTTGAGAGCACAGACATACAACAGAGGGCTCTGGTCAAAGCAAAGTGGTAGCTCAGGAGGAACTTTGAGAAAGCCAGACACACAAATTTTAGAGATAGACACTACTTTATATCAAAAAGCCACACAGGAAAACTGTATTCCAGTTATCAGTCCAGGGAACATAAAATACAGCACTCCACTATCCCCCAATGAAAATCTAGATAATGCCACCTCATACACACGGATGTTATCTTAGAGAATAACAAGGAGATGGAGAGCAAGTTTGAAAGCTTCAACATTTTACCCAAAAAAACTCAAGAAAAATAACATAAAGGGTTTATCTGAATTATTTAACTGAACTCAGTTTAATCGAGTGAGATAAGTTTAGGGCTCTTTTGCCCAGTTCCTTATGGATGCGTAGATGAGTTGCAGAGAAATAAAGAAGCTGCCCTGTCTTTTGCACAGAATGAATGAATTTGTGACCCTACTACAAATATGTATGAGTTTCTGCCAAGCCAGTTATGGACAGAAATTCTATTCACATTATAATGGCAGAGGTAGAATATGTGGCAGGGCTGGCGTGGGGATGCTAACCTGCTCTCTTGAGCCTAGGAGCCATATCATTAGAGAATTGGCCTCTCATTTCATAGAGATACCCTCTCTTCAAAGGCACTGGGAACCTGACTTGGGAGGGTCATTTAAGAATTATCTGGAAGGCAGTTTTTTTCTTAGCACCTCCTGGGATATAGAAGAGGTTGTACATATGTCAGCCTACTTGTCCAAGAACTTTGAGATCCATGGGAGAGAGGCAGTCTGGCACATTATGGTGTCATTTTTCTTGTGAAGTGTCCTAGTCATCTTCTTGTGCTGAATGAGTCACATCCGGGATCAAGGAGGCAATATCTACTTGGACAAAATCCTAATATAGTTATCTGGATCTAACATCTCATCAGTCCCCTGTCCATACAGTCCTCTGTGGGCTACAGCACCACCTACAGGCCAACCCTGAAAAGTACAAGTCCAAAAAAAATGGAAGAACTGGTTTCTATTCTGTACAGCCAATTCACAGTTCTAGAGTAAGAACCCATATGGTTCATCAAATATATTTATCAATTTCTGGAATTAATTATAAAATTTATTACACATTTATTCTCCTTGGATATTTTAATAACTTACATCAAAAATGCAAGAAGCTTTTTTGGGGTCGTTGGGGGGAGAGCATAAGGTTCTCAGAGGCAGTTGCAGCCAGCCTTCAAATAAGCCTTGCTTGAGTCCTCCAACTGTCCCCTAACCTTCCTGATCCAGCTCAGAGGACCCCAGTCCTTGTGCCTCCATTGCTTGGGTTTCTTTCTCTGGGAAATTGGCTTTTGGAAAAATTCAGTTGCGCATCCTCCTTGGGAACACAAATCACTTGTCATAAAAGCTCGAGTGGCTATGATAAACGCAGAAATTCAGTTTGCACCAAGGTCACCTTTTTCAAGCACTTTGGATTTAAATTTCATACACAATCCTGGAAACTACAGGGAAGACTACAGCATTAATCCTAGAAATGATCCAGCTGAGAATTCTGAGGGCAACCAGTCCTAGCTGTTAAATTTATAATCAGCACAGACAGGGGACCATACAATTGGATCTCGATGATGTCTAAGTGTAAGGGGGAAAAGGTGACTAAGGATGAGCTTTAAGTTTGTAGTCTGAGCTACTGGATTGTCTTAGTTCATTTATGCTGCTAAAACAAACTGTCACAGACTGGGGATATTAAAGCTTACATACAACAGGAACTTTCTGTTCATAGTTTCACAGGCTGGAAGTCTGAGATCATGAATGCAGGATGATCACTTTCTGGTGAGGGTTTTGTAGCTGGCTCCCTCTCGCTGTGTCTTCTAATAGTGGAAGAGGTTAGGGAACTCTCTGGAGTTCTTTCTCTAAAGGCACTAATCCCACTCATGAGTACTCCATCCTCAAGACCTAAGTACTTCCTAAAGGTTCCACCTACTAATACAATCACTTTTGGGAGTTTGGATTTGACATATGAGTTTTGGGGAAGACATTCAGACCATAGCATGAATGAATGATAAAGCCAGTAGCTGCAGTAGAAAACTGTGGGAGAAAAAATTAGGAGATAAGATCATCTTCTAAGTAAATGTACTTCTTATTAAATAGGATTCACAATGAATATTTATTTTCCTACATAATAAGTGAGGCTACTTTAAAAACAACAACATCCCTGGTGTTGAAAGCCAGACACCTAGTTTGTCTTTTGCCATGAATGACTCAAAATGACTAAGGAACTTCTTTGGAAGTACCTCAGAGCTCTTTTTAAAAATAGGGTGACTAACAATCTCAGTATGTCCAGAACTAAAGGGTTTCCCAGCATATGGGACACACAGTTTGAAAACTGAGACACCCTTAGGTAAGTTTTTCTGATTCACCTGGAACTGAGGGATATTTCAGTCCTAAAACTGGGAGAGTTACAGGCAAAATGGGTTGAGCTTGGTCAACCTATTTATAAACTAAACAAGAACTGCCAGCTTATTGTCTTATAGTCATAACCATATTACTCAACTTGATCTCCTCCTTATTTTATTAACTTGGACCTAAATGTCTTTTGGCTGTTTCAAAAGATGAAATTTATATTCCCCCAAAAATATGTGACAGAGTAGTCTGAATTTGGAAGGCAATTTGAAACAGCTTGTTTCTCCTTTCTTTCTCCTTCCCTCCCTCCCGCCTTCCCTCCTTCTTTCTCTCCCTTTCTTCCTTCCTTGCCTTTTCCTATTTGGGTCACTATGTAAAAGTACATAGTATTAGCGCTAGACATGGCAGACTCTTTCTTCAACCAAATTTTAGTCAGGCTCCTCTGAGTCCTCTTCTCTTCTAGGTCTTGACCTTGGCCCCATCCTATCTTTGGCTTGTCCAGCCTGGTTTTAGCAAAAATTCTTCTAAGTTAATTTAACAAGAATCCCACTACTCTTGATCACCCTCAATATCAGATTAGGTTCTTCATCTTGCACTCTTAATATCTGATCACCTTGGCCTACATACAGCAAGAATCCTATTAAGTTAGTTTGTAAGGAGACAATCAAGATGGCGGCATAAGTAAACACCTAAACTGCTACCTCGCACATCAATTTCAAAACTACAACTAAAAGACAAAAAGGACATCATCCAGAACAACATGAAGGCTGGCTGAATGGAAATTCTACAACTAGAAGGAAAGAGAAAAGCACACTGAAATTCACAGGAGCTTCAGAAGGCAGAGATACACAGGCTCCCACAAGTGGAGAGGGCTGGCAGCTGAGTGTGCGACTGGCTTTCTCAATTGGGTGGGAGACTAAAGCTCCCAATTGCTCTGTATTCCAGTTCCAGGTGAGTCTCTAGGACGCCATACTCATTCGGGGAGAAACTGGACTGTCTGGCAGCTGGCAAAACTCGAGGGCAGCTTTCTCTCAGAAGTGCTTGCAGTAATTACTGTGGGACACTGAGACCCAGGGGCCTCTTAGGGCAGGGCTGACGGGAATCTATCAATGTTTGCTCAGCCCTGAGACTCCACCCTAAACAAGCTGAGCACAGAGGCTTTTGCAAGACTTGTCTCATAAGGGTGTCTCTAGCACAGAAGTTCTCTCAGTGTAGACACAGCTGATCCACACAGCCAATTGGCCTGGATGTCAATTCCTCCCAGAGATACCAACAATTATCAAGGCTTAACTACAACAAGACTGTGCACACAGCCCACAAAGGGGTGTACCAAGAGTGTCCACCTCAGGTAACTGGGAAGGCTGAGCCACTGGGCCCTATAGGACACTTACCACTTGAGCAACTCAGGGAAGCAGCCAAAATGCGGAGACAAAGAAACATGTCACAAATGAAAGAAATGGAGGAAAGTAAATAACTGGATATAGAGTTTAAAGCTACGGTAATAAGATTTTTCAAGAATTTTCTAGAAAAGGCAGATAAATTTAGCAAGACCCTCGAGGATATGAAAAAAGACCAACTAGAAATTAAGCATACACTGACTGAAATAAAAAATAATATACAGAGACCTAACAGCATACTAGAAGAATGCAAGAATCAAGTCAAAGATTTGAAATACAAAGAAGCAGAAAACACTCCACTGGGAAAGAAAAAAGAATCCAAAAATCTGAAGATAGTGTAAGGAGCCTCTGGGACAATTTCAAGCATACCAACATCAGAATTATTGGGGTGCCAGAAGAAGAGAGAGAGCAAGATACTGAAAACCTATTTGAAGAAATAATGACTGAAAACTTCCCCCACCTGGTGAAAGGAATAGACTTACAAGTCCAGGAAGCACACAGAACCCCAAACAAAAGAAATCCAAAGAGGACCACACCAAGACACATCATAATTAAAATGCCAAGAGCAAAAGACAACGAGAGAATATTAAAAATAGCAAGAGAAAAGCAGTTAGTCACCTACAAGGGGGCATCCATATGATTGTCAGCTGATTTCTTAACAGAAACTATGCAAGCCAGATGGGAGTGGCAAGAAATATTCAGTGATGAATAGCAAAAATCTACAACCAAGATTACTTTACCCAGCAGAGTTATGATTCAGAATTAAAGGGCAGATAAAGAGCTTCACAGATAAGAAAAAGCTAAAGGAGTTCATCACCGCCAAACCAGTATTATATGAAATGCTGAAAGGTATTCTTTAAGAAGAGGAAGAAGAATAAAAAGGTAAAGATAAAAATTATGAGCAACAAAAACATATCTATCAACAAGTGAATCTAAAAATCAGGTGAATTAAAAATCTGATGAACAGAATAAACTGGTGAATATAAAAGAATCAGGGGCATAGACTGACAATTCTTGGAGGGAAAAGAGATTGGGGGTGCAGGAAGAGACTGGACAAAAATCGTACACCTATGGATGAGGACAGTGGGGGGTGGGGTAAGGGCAGAGGGTGGGATGGGAACCAGGTGGAGGGGAACTATGGGGGGAAAAAAGTGGAACAATTGTAATTATCTGAACAATAAAGATTTATTTTTTAAAAAAAGTTAGTTTGTAAGAATTCCCTCACTCTTCATGTCTCTTCTGAGTAACTTTTTATGCACTGACCCCCTCATTCTGCTCATTGGCTATAAATTCCCAGCTGTCTTTGTAATCTCTCCCCTAGTGCAATGCTCTTATTGCAATAGTTCTGAGTAAAGTCTTCTTTAATCTTTTAATAAACGTATGAATAATTTTTCCTTTACCATTTATGGTGCCATAACTCAGACAGGATCAAATTTTTCATTGGACACCTGGACCTTTATCCAGGACCCTAATTGTGCACTTTTGAAGCCTTTGTTTCACCCCTAACTGGTTAGGGATCCACTGGTTAGTCCAGCTCCCAAGCCAGTGTTCTGGATAAC
The DNA here is from genome assembly GCA_011751065.1 of Lasiurus cinereus. Lineage (NCBI taxonomy): Eukaryota > Metazoa > Chordata > Mammalia > Chiroptera > Vespertilionidae > Lasiurus > Lasiurus cinereus. Next base: position 44,622,541 of record JAAGEH010000076.1, read on the forward strand.
AGTCAGTGGATGCCTGGTAAACACAGATTTTGATTCTCAAGATTCTGAATATACTTTCTGAGGCTGAGTCAGAGTCCCAGGATTCTTTGGTTAAAAGATACCCGTTTGAGCAAGTATCTTCCTGAATGGAAGTCTTCTTGCATCTTTTTGGGTAGGATTTATTCCCTCACTATTGAGTGGGAGATTATGGACTCTTTAAAAAAAAATTGATTGATTTTTAAGAGAGAGGGGTTGGTTCTTGTATGTGTCCTGACTGGGGATCAAATCCAAAACCTTGGCATATGGGGATAACATTCTAACCAACTGAGCTACCCAGCCAGGGCCCGAGTCTTTCTGAGGCCTCTACTCTAGAAGCTGGGTTAGAATCTCAAGCTTCTTTGTTTAAAGTACCATGAGTTAAGCATCCAGGAGCTTCACAGTAGACTGAAACTCCTTTCTCATACCCCTGTAGACTATGTACTTCAAACCATGGCACTAACTCTGTCTACTTCCTTCCTTCCTTTCTTTTTATTTTTTATTTTTTATTGTCTAAAGTTTTACATATGTTTCCTTTCCCCCTGATTGAGCCCCCATCCCCATTCTTCAGCCATTCTCACCCCAAGCAAGTACTTCCTTTCTTGTTGGAATTATTTTACTAAGGATAATTTAGAACTTCATATAACTTCCCCAAGCTGCTTCCTCAAAGACAGCATGGAATTCCTCAAAAAATTAAAAGTAGAACTACCTATTGGTCTGCTCTTAATAAGGGATTATAAAAGACTTTTCTTTACCTTTTAAATAATCCTCCTAGAAAATAAAGATACTGTGTTTTATCAGAACAACTTCCTGTGCTTTATGTTAACCTTTATTGGTCCTTAATTATTTAAGAGAATCAAGTCCTCTCATTTTTTAAAAAGTTAGCTTTTTTATTGTTGTATAATCTATATTTACTATTGAATTTTATTTTTTTGAGAGAGAGAGAAACATTGATTTGTTGATCCACTATTTATGCATTCAACTAGTTGGTTCTTGTATGTGCCCTGACCGGGCATCAAGCCTGGAACCACAACCTTGGTGTATTGGGACCATGTTCTAATCAACTGAGCTGCCTGACCAAGGCCTACTTTTTAATTACTTTATTGTCATTTTGTGAAATAGGTAGATAAGTGTTGTTTTACAATGACCCAGGATTATATTTAGTCAAGTATTCAAACCTTTTTAAATTTTGGACAATTTTTCCTTCTCATAATCAAATCCTGAATGAAATCTTGATCTTCAACTAACTTTGCGACTTCTCAGATGGCTCTTGGAAATCAAAGGATTTTTTAGTATCTTGTAAAAAGATATGCCAAAAAATAATTAGGTTTACTAGTATTTCATATATTCATTTGCATGAAAAGCATTGTCAAATGAGAGATGCTTTAACCTTCTTTTAGGTTGTATTTGTTGTTGTTTTTAATATATATTTTATTGATTTTTTTACAGAAAGGAAGGGAGAGAAATAGAGAGTTAGAAACATCGATGAGAGAGAAACATCAATCAGCTGCCTCCTGCACAACCCCCACTGGGGATGTGCCCACAACCAAGGTACATGCCCTTGATCAGAATTGAACCTGGGACTTTTCAGTCATCAGGCTGACACTCTATCCACTGAGCCAAACCAGTTAGGGCTGTTGTTGTTTTTAAATAAGGTTGTATTTGTATGGATAAAATGTTAATATAAATATTTCAAAAATCATGTAAAATTTGTCAATATTTTTACTGTCCATGATATATTTTAGTATAATATTATTAGTATAATTCCAGTTATTTTCTTTTTGTATCATTATTATTTTTTGTTAATTTTCACTGGAGGACAATTTTTCCATTGAATTTTAGAGTGAGTAGAAGGGGAGGAGAAAGAGAGAGAGAGAAAAAAAAAACTGATCTGAGAGAGACACATCGATTGGTTGCCTCCTGCATGAGCCCTGACTGGAGCTGTGGATCATAATTGCAACCCAGATATATGTCCAGGAATCACATTTGAGACTCTTCAGTCCATAGGCCAACACTCTAACCACTGACCAACACCAGTCAGGGCTCCAATTATTTTAAAGGTTGTATGCCACAGAAATAGCCAAATCCCCTTGCCAAATGAATCATTTTTATCACATCTTTAACCATAGCCATTTTAAGTCTTTTGTCATCAATAGATTTTGTTTTACTCTGATTTTTTCTCTGAAAGAACTTGCAATCAACTATAGGCCAGAGTGCTTCATCTTGAACAAAAAAGAGACTTGTATTTTGAGAATCACGGAAAGGTGTATGACAAGTCTCTGGGATACAGGCTTCTGATGACATTGCTAAAATAACTCTGAGGCCATATCATTCGACTAAGAAGGAATTTCCAGAACTCTAGTGAAGAAGCTGATGGATTCATAAAACTGCTAACCCAAGAACAAGCAGTATAAGAATTAATTGCATGAGACTAAACAACCTGATGAAGTATGACTATAGCTTTAGTTTGGAATATTGGTGCTGGATTTAATGGACCCCTTTCTCTTTTCTCTTAAGTTATAACTTACAACCATTTAGTAGATAATACTTTTGTAAACAAAATGGAACATTTATTTTTTTCCCCTTCCTGATCTCTCCAGAATTTAGAAACGCTTATTGAGTGTTCTCATTTTAATGACAATATAAGTTCAATAAGAATCTGTCCTCCTTGAAATTGGAAACATTGGTTATATAACCAAAGCATTGATGAGATGGCATATTTGAGAATGATGTGCACAGAATCAGATATGACCAGATAGTTTTAAGGAACTAAGGCTGACTATGGAGCCAATGCTTATAAAGGCCATTTAGGAAAACAGGGCTGGTACCTGGCTTACAGGCTCCCAGCCTTACAGGTGAGTAAGGAAATTCACTTTCTGGCTAGCTCAGGAAGCTAAGGGTATTTTAGGTACCTAGAGAAGAGAGAAATTCACCCAAATCTGTAAGTAACGCAGTTCAAATCTGGTGGCAAGTCCTTGCCTTGGCTTCCTAGTTTTGAGCAGCCTTTAAAAGTCTAATTTGATTTTCCCCCCTTTGCCCACATCCACCTAGCCACCTTCTCCCCTCCCCGTCATGCTCCTTTCCTTCTGACTATAATTTCTTATGAAAAGTTCTAGCAAAGTAAACTTTCAAAGGTTTGTGTACTCAATTACTATTTTTGCTGCACTCATGTAAGTAATAGGACAGATCTAATAAGACCAGACTTATTTTATAAGCAAAAATAATCTAATTTTTAAAATTGATTTCAGAGAGAGGAAAGGAGAGGGAGAAAGAGACAGAAACATCAGACATGGGGAAAAAAAGCATTGATCAGATGCCTCCTGCTGGGGACTGAGCCCACAACCTGGACATGTGACCTAACCGGGAATTGAAGTGTGACCTCCTGGTTCACAGTCCAATGCTTAACCACTGAGCCATACCAGTAGGGCTAACTTTGATTAACTTTGATATAAAAAGGGTGAGTGTAGAGAAAAATTTTATGTGTCAGTGAAATACTATAACACACCTTTGTGGATTATCACACTCTAGCTCCATTCATTATCTTTGTGGTTTTGTTACCTACTTACAAATTGGACTGAAATGCTGTCACCTTGTATATTTTGTAGTCCTTACCAAATTCTTAATTCTTCTGATTTCCTCTAATATCTGGCTCTAACTCCCCAAATTAACATTTCAAATCTTTTTCTCACTTTTCCTAACTTGGTGTTACTGAGAACTAAAACCTTACTGCCCAGATCTTATTGGGACTCTAGGTTGTCTTACAAGCTGAAGATGGACAACAGAAACTTTCATGCTTGGAGCTGCTACTGTTTAGGCCATCAGGAACTTTCCTGAAAGTTTTTGATCTTTTATGCTCTGCTTTGGGAAATAACCATGATTGTGACATTAATGTTTATGCCGTCACTCATAATGTTCAAACTGCAAAGGAATCTGTCAGGTTGCCACTACTGTTCTCACTCTACCTTCTAAGGATGCTGTAAGTCCAATATCTAGAAATCTTCTCGAATGACCCTCTGGACTCAGAAAACTGGATTATAGGTGGCTCCAATCTTTATTTTTCTATTTTGTTTAAATAGAAATTCTCTTTCTTAAAGGTCTGATGATTTACACCATTCAGTAAATATTCTCCAATCCTAATAGATGGTTCATATAATCCTTAATGAACAAAAATGGATTTATATCCATCAGAGGAAAGAAGAATATCTCTCTTTCCTTAACAAGAAGGACTGACAAATCCTCAGGCCTCCATCTTGGCCATATCCTGTCTTTGGCATGCCTACCTCAGATTTAACAAGAATCCTGCTAAGTAAGTTTAGTGAGATTCCTCTTAACAATTAATATCTGATCACCCTCATTATCTGGTCAAGTGTCTCATCGTCCACCTTTGATGTGTACGTCCTTGACTTGCCTTTGGCAGAAATCCTGTGAAAAAGAATCCCACTATTCTTGATGTCTTCTTTTAGTAATTTTCCATCCACTGACCTCTCGCTCTGCCTCTTGGCCTGTTATATTGGGAGTTGAGCCCAATCTCTCACTCCTATTGCAATAGAGTCGGATCCTGTTGCAATGGTCTTGATAGAACCGTCTTTACCATTTTAACAGGTGTCACAAAAATTTTTTCAGACACATCAGACAAAAGGGGTTTCTTAATCAGTAAATAAACCACAAGAGATATGAGAATCAGCGTCTCCTCTTTAAAGGTTATTTTGTCCTATCTCCTACCCAGTTTTGGAATCCCCATCCCCTTATTTTTGGCTGCCTAACACATTTCATGGTAATCACTAATTCATCACATGGAACTGAATAAGAACCATTTAATATGATTATCTTCTCCATTAAAGCTGTCATCATAATTAGAGCTGCAGCGAACTGTTTGCCAGGAATTATCATTTCTGCCAAGAAAAACTTGGGTGTCATTTTAGAAAAATTCTTCAGAGGGGGAGGAGATCAGGACCATCTGTGTTGGGATCCAAAGCTGAACAACGAGAAATAAAGCCCCTTTCCTCTGCTATCTGCCAACCTCTGGCCAGCCTTCCAGCTGGACCTTGCCAAAGACTTTAGAATGATTCAGCTTTCAGGGGAGTCCAAAGAACACACCCTGGCAGGGAATTACAGCCTTGGAAAAGGCACCTGTTAAGAAGAGTAAAAAGGCAGCAGCAAATAAAAATTAGGCCTTCATGCATAAGGTTTCCTGAAAGTTGTTCCAAATGGTTTTGTTTTGCCATCCCACTGTTTCCAGGGCAACCACCTAAGCCAGGACAGAAGTAGAAGGAGACATGAGGCTGAAATGGGACCACCCACTGCAACTCTCATTTTATCCTGATGGCAAGAACCTTTATACTGACTCCAAGTGTTTGTGAGGCCTCTCGCTGTGAATCACTGGAATAACATTTTACCCTGATGGAAGTGTGTCACAGGCTACTGCTCCCACATCCCCACATACCGAGGTGTTTTTAAATGGAAGCAAATATCCCCGGGGAATTTTCTCTGCACTACTAGCTTAGCTTTGTCGCACATTTTTAGATTACACACTGTAAATTATAGATAAAATGCATTATGCTAATTTCCTCCTGCATCTCTTTTAGTTATTTTTAGGAAAAATGTCTCTGACATTCAGCTGCTCAGGTAAATGTTTAAAATGAAGAGAATAATGAAACCAAGGCAGAGGGATGCTCAAGTCTGAGACTGCAGCCACCTCACAGCCTGGCACTTTGTAATGAGCATAACTTGTGTTCAGCACGGCTTTTAGCTGCAGATCGTGGAAGAATCCCTGTCCTGGGCGTCGGTAGATTTGGTTGTGTCTTCTAGTTCTGCAACTTTTTGGATATGTGACTTTGAAGGAATTTAATTCATTTTCTTAAGTCTTAGTTTCCTCATCTAGGAAATGAGAAGTGTTCAACGAGGTCTCTAAGGTGTCTTACATTTATCACTCTCTATGACACTCTGCTAAACTTGGTAAAATACCCTCAAATCATGTAGAGTAGATTACATTGACTAACTGTAAAAAGAGTGGATAAACTTGCCCTGTAAGCATTAAAAATATTCAGTAGCACCAAACAAACAAAAGGCTGCATTTCCCCCACACACCCAAAAAAGAAGTTTTACAACACTTCAACCCACATTCTTTATGATCTCTGACTGCACTGGGTTGTCGATTTTTTTCACTGGCTGTGCTGGGTATTTCCCATCTGCTCCTCAAGTTGACTCTCCATTGTTTTCTACTATGGGAGGTTGTCATGTACAAACTACAACCGAGGTTGTTGTCACCTTACTTCCAGGTGGGCCCAAGGAATTGACAGGAGATTGAAAGGAGGGCAGTGTGAGGTCACCGTGATTTAGTCGCATCTCTCAACCAAAGGTCATAGCTTCTGAAATGCAACCTCTTTACAAATCTATCTCAGGTTTTCCTAACAGCCCTTAGTTCAGGCTGCTATGACAAAGTGCCATGGCTTATAAACAACAAAAATGTATTTTTCATGGTCCTGGCGGCTGGAGGTCTGAGATTAGCATATGTCAGCTTAGGCGTCTAATGAGTGCCCACTTTCTGGCCGCAGACCGCCAAACTCTCACTGTAACCGCATGTAATGGAAGAAGAGCTAGAGGGATCTCTTTTTTATAAGGGCACCAATCCCATTCATGACGGCTCCACCCTCATTACCTAAGCACCTCTCAAAGCCCCCATCTCCTATTTCCAGCACATCGGGAGGTTGGAATTTGAATGCATTCAGTCCATAACAGGCTGTCTTCTACTATCTTCACATCTAGGGGCACTGCATAAGCCCTGTGGTTCTCTTCACCCTGTGCAGGACTTTGAAAATTAGTATTTGTTCAAGTCTCTTTAGATTATCCCATTTGAATGAGTCATCTATGGCTTGCCTGTATCCTGACTGATACACTCAATTTCTTGAGATACAAGTGTGACAAGATTGAAAAGATGGTGCTTAGAAGTCCTAAGACTTCAGTATAGTGATTTACCTCTAATACATACTTTCCTCCTCTCCCTCATTTAATTGTGATTCTGAGAAAAGATGAGAATCTCTATGCAGTGCTGCTTGGATATGTAGTGTGTGACCTCTGTACATGCTTGTATTAGACAGAATTCAGAAGCTGATACTAGAAACCTGTCTAGTAGTTTAAGCAGAAAGCATTGCTGCAGGGAATCTGATGTTCAGAGTTAGAAGGGCTGGAGGAATAGGCTCTATGCTAGGCCTCTAGTAATGACTTCAGAACACCAGCACAGCTGACCAGTCTAGAGAACTCTCTCTGCAACAACCAGGAAGCTGAGGTGGATCAAGGAGTCCTGTGCCACCTGCCAGTTCCAAGATCACACTACTTTTGCCACAATTCAGGAACCAGAAAGTTGTAGCTTCCATTATTGGCCCAACCATGTGTTCCTGATTTGTACCATCAAAATGAAGGCCTTCTTTCCTTCCTACTTGACTCAATTCTAAATTCAGTTTTCACACAAGTATTTGGTGGAGTCTAAATCATATTCCTAGTTGCAAATGAGCCTGGGAAATGTCAATTTTAGCTTCCCAGACACTGTTGTAGGGAAAGCCACACTACAAAGAGATTGGGATGAATTCTGAGCAAGACAATCTATTCTGTCACAAGATTATTTCTGAAAGCATGTTTCAAACAACATACTAAAAAAACATGAACGTTGTCAAGCTTTTAACAAAGAGACTAGAATTTACTAGCTGCCTGACCATTAGCAGGATGTGCTAACTATTACTGGATCTCTTTTTTCATCTGTACAATGGGAATAGTAATGTTTACTTCCCAGAATTGTCATTAATTTATCAGATTCAATACTGTTAATTAGTATAATTGATTTTTACTGATTATTATGTTAATATCAGAAATTTTAGTTGCAAGTCTCAGAGTTCCACTTGATTGATTAAACCAAAAAGAAATTCATTGAAAGATATGTGGCAGGTCACAAAATTACTAGACAGCCCGGCTCAAGGCTGAACTTCCGGAACACTGCCTGGAAACAGGCATCAGAACCAGCCTGAGGAGATTGTTGCTGCCTCCACAACCCCCTCCCAGCACTCAGTGCTGCATTTCCCATAGCCAGCAAGAATTTTACTGACGCAGGTGCTATTACTAGCTCAGTATCAGAAACTCAACAGGGCCACCTCTGAAGGTCAAGGACAATGATGTCACTCTTACTGGCAGAAATGGATTCCCATGGCATTTCTTCTTCACCTCAGTCTCTTCTCAAAGGACGTTTCACAGAGGTATCTGGGGTGTGGGCCTAGATCATATATTTGTACTCAGCTACAAAGAGGGGCAGGGAAGCACAATTTCTGACTTTTAACTTGGGGAACAAGGAAACTCTCTAACCAAAGGGAGAGTTACAAAATACTGGGCTCCAGACAAATACCCACAATGCCTCCTCCAAATGGCTAAGTGATGAGGAGGCTGGAGACAATATGGATTTAATTATTGGGAGACAGAGTCTGAATGGCATTCTTTGGTCATCCATTTACTTACCTTCTATTCACAGGAGGGCAGGGCATTTTGCATGATCGCTTACCAGGACTGGAAAGGGAATTGTTTCAAGATGTTCTTAGCAGAAAAAGATGGAGTGAATGCCAGACAGACAACATTCAAAGATGTTCACTATTTGCTTACAATGTGCCAAGCACTGTCTTAGTTTCTCTAGATCCAAAGATAAATAATGATGTTGGCTAATATTTATTAATTATTTAATTGGTGTCATGAATTTCCTATGCCTTATTTCAGGTTTTCTTTATAATAAATACTGTAAAGTAGGTACCCTTATTTCTTAAATTAGTATTATTGATTTAATTGTGCCCACCACACTCAAATTCACATGTTGAAGTCCTAACCCTAGCACCTCAGAATGTGACTTCATTTTGAAATACGGTCATTGCAGATGTAATTAGTTAAGATGACCTCATTAGAGTGGGCCCTAATGCAATATGACTGGTATCTTTAGAAAAAAGGGAAATTTGGACACAGATTTGCACACAGGGAGAATGCCATGTGAAGATGAAGGCAAAGATTGAAGTTTCTACAAGTTAAGGAACACTAAAGATTGCCATCAAACCACCAGAAGTTGCGGGGAAAGCATGGATCAGATTCTTCCTCGCAGCCTTAGGAAGAAGCAACCCTACCAGCACTTGCGTCTTGGGTTCCTAGCCTCCAGAACTATGAAACAATAAAATTCTACAGCTCATGGTCCTTTATTATAGCAGTTCTTGAATCTAATGCAGTCCCGCTTCTTAGAAGCAGAGCCCAAGATGGAATTCTTATGCAGGAGACTTATTGAAGGAATACCTTTCTAGGTTTCTCCTGTGTTTTCCAAAATGAGCACAACAATATTTCTGGTCCCATATGCTCTTCATATTTCTTCTCAAATTGCCACTTCTCCATCAAGAAGTATTTGAGCTGTAGCCAGTTTGGCTCAGTGGAGAGAATGTTGGCCTGCAGACCAAAGGGTCACGGGTTCAATTCTGGTCAAGGGCACATATCTCGGCTGCAGGCCTCTCCTGACCTGGACCTTGATTGGGGCACGTGCAGTTGGTAACCAATCGTTGTGTTTCTCCCATATTAATATTTCGCTCTGTCTTTCCCTCTTCCACTCTCTCTAAAAATCAATGGAAAACATCCTCAGGTGAGGATTTAAAATAATTATAATGAATAAATAAAATAAAATAAATTAAATTTAAAAAGTGAACTCTTTGAACTTTGGAGGACCTCATGAATGTCTTTTTTTTTTATATATTTTATTGATTTTTTTTTTTTTTTACAGAGAGGAAGGGAGAGAGATAGAAAGTCAGAAACATCGATGAGAGAGAGACATCGATCAGCCACCTTCTGCATGCCCCACAGTGGAGATGTGCCAGCAAGCAAGGTACATGCCCCCGACTGGAATCGAACCTGGGACCCTTCAGTCCGCAAGCCGACGCTCTATCCACTGAGCCAAACCGGTCTCGGCACCTCATGAATGTCTTGCCTAATAGACCAAAGCAGAAGTAACACTGTGTGACTTCCAAGTTTAGGTCACAAAAAGCCACCATGATTTGAGGAAGTCAAAATTAGCCCATTCAGAAAAACCACATACAGAGGGACTGAGGGCCACAGTGAATAAATGGTTTGTAGCCACTGCTATACATGTGAGTAATAAGACTCCAGATAATTCCAGTTCTCATCTAGTCCTCCATCTCACAAATAGTATGAAAAAGAGACAAGCTACTCCCACAAAGTTCCTGATCTACAGAATCCAGGAGCATAATAAACAGTTGCTATAAGCCATCAAGTTTTGGGGTAATTTATATAGTAGCCATAGTCACTGGGAATACATGGGATTAGGGTGAGGCTGTAACAAAACTTTAAAATTGTAGAAGCCAGTGTTGCTCAATGGTTCAGTGTCCACCTATAAACCAGGAGATCATGTTTGATTCCTGGTCAGGACACATGCCTGGGTTGCAGGCTTGATCCCCAGGAGGAGGTCTGCAGGAGGCAGCCAATTGATGATTCTCTCTCATCATAGATGTTTTTATCTCTCCCTCTTTCTTCCTCTCTGAAATCAATAAAAAATATTTTTAAATTAAATTTAAAAAGGAATAAAATTGTAGAAATGAATTTGGGACTTTGGGGCAGTAGATGGAAGGTGAAAGGGCTTTGAAGAGACTAGTGACAGAGCCTAGTGGCCTTCAAGAGTGCTCTCAGAGAGGCTTAAAGGAAAGTAAGGAAAATGCTATTGGAAATTGGAGAAAGAAGATCCTTGTCTGCACTGACATAATGTTTAGCAACATTATAACCTGTGATAATGTAGAAAGTAGAAAATATACCTAATGAGCTATGATCTAGCTGAGATTTCCTGGAAGAATGTTGAAGGTGCCACCTGGCTTCTTCTTGCTTATAGTAAAATGTGAGAAGTCAGAAATAAGCTAAATAAAGAGCTGAATTTGAAAAGAAAAATATCATTTCCACGCTCTTCAAGATTGTCAATTAAGAAAAAGCTTTCACAGCAAAGATCAAAGCCAGGGAAGAACTATAAGATCCATTGTTATGATCTCAGAAAAATCTAAAATGGTTTCCTCAGACAATAATTTAGTCAGACAAAAGGTCCTCTAAGGCTCTTAAGGGTATCTGTATTTAAAGAAAAATTTTAAGAATCTTAAAGGTGCTGTCCCCCAGGAACATAACAAGAGGAGCAAAGTAAGAGAAGCTTATCTCAAAGAGATCCGTGGATATAGATTTTGTTTAATGGAGTGGATTATAAACTGATTCATAAACGCCCCCCCCACAAAGGTTTGAAAATAATTTTATCAACTTGGATGAAAAGATACAGAGATAATAAAAAATTACTTTTGGACCTTCAACTTTCTATGGGCAGAAAATTACTCTGCTGCAAATGTGGGCTATTTTCCATGCAAAATGGAGAAGTCAAGAATACAGAGGGTAGAGCCCAGAGCCTTAGTGAATCATTCCTAGGCAGTAGAACTAATCCTCTAATCAAGGAACTGACAATAATATGTCCAGTTGGGTTTTAGCACTGCTCTGGACCAATGACTTCTGTGTAATTCACCCCTACCCTACCCCCTTTTTGAATAACAATGTCTATCATAGTTATTTGGGCCTGTCCCATCACTGTATGTTGGGAATATGCAGAAAAGATATTTTGTCTCTTTAATTCAGAGGTCTATAGATTTAAATGAACTGTGTGTGAGGGAGCTGTGTGTGAGGAAATCTATCCAAGGATCTTTATCTGTTAATCTAAATGACAATATTTACCCTACCTCCTAAGAACCTACACAGTGCCTGACATAGAGAAGATACTTAAAAAACATTTGGTAAATGACCGCATGAATAAAAGAATGTTACCCATTGTACTGGAAAAATAGGCATTTTAGTTAGTAAAAATAATTATGGGTTGGCATAAGGATAGAAATATAGAATTGAGAAACCATAAATAAAACCATGTACTCATGAGTATTTGATTTTCAACAAGGGAGCTAGAACAATTTAATGGGGTAAGAAGAGTCTTTTCAGAAAATGGTGCTGAGAGAACTGGATATCATATGCAAAAATATGCAGTTGTACACCTACCTCATACTATATAAAAAATTGAACTCACATTGAATCAAAGATCTAAATATAAGAATGAAAACTACACAATTCTTAGGAGAAAATATAGGTTTAAACCTTTGTGACCTTGGATCAGACAATGGTTTTTTAGATATGACACCAGAAGCCTTAGTAACCAAAGAAGAAAAGAAAAATTGGACTTCATAAAAATTAAAACATTTTTATGTTTCATACAACACTGTCAAGAAAGTGAAAAGACAACTTAAAAGAATGTGAGAAAGCATTTTCCATAACTGGCTCTCCTCCACAACACCTCATAGACTATCCATTCTAAGTCCCCCTAATGCTTTACTAGTACCTCTACTTGTTTCAGTGGCCAAACTGACGATGTGAACAAAAATCCACATTCCTGAGGGATCTGAGTCACACATTTGGCTTTTATTACTTGCCCATGAAGGTAACAAAGTGTATAATATATGTATAATATAAGGTTCATCCATCTTGTAGCATATATTAATTGCATTACTACAAGGTTGAATAATATTCCATTGTATGTATATATCACATTTTGTTTATCCATTCATTGTGGATGGATAATACTTAGTTGCTTCAGTATTTCAGCTATTGTGAACAATGCTGCTATAAACATGGATGTACAGAGAATGTTTAAATATTTATAAGGTATCTTAGATTCCCTGATTTGCTGAGTCAAATCTTAGAAGTGGGAGAAGAGTTTAGAAGATGTAGTTTATGTTTTCCAGGTGATTTGGTAAACACACGATGTGGTCCTTGGATTGATAGTTGGGAGTCCAGTGATTCCTACACAATAATTATATTAATCTAGGAGTATAAACAACAACAACAAACCGACCCAGAATAATAAGGTTGTAAGGTGTGAATTTGGTGTGTTGTTAAAAACTGAGGAGAGTTTAGATTAGACAGAAATGAGAAGTAAAGGCATTTCAGATTGAAGAAAAAATCAATTTAGAGGTATAAGAATTATGATATTAATTTTCTAGGTGTTCTTAATTATGAAATCACTAGAGGCCTGGTGCATGGATTCATGCACCAGTGGGGCTCCTCAGCTTAACCTGCTCCCTCTCACAATCTGGGATCCCTCTGGGGATGTCAGACTGCCAGTTTTGACCCAATCCCCACAGGCCAGGCTGAGAGACTCTACCAGTGTACAAATTCGTGCATTGGGCCTTCAGTATGCATATAAGATCTTTGGTTAATCTCTTCCCGCCCTCCCACCCCCTTCTCTCTGAGATTCATCAGTCTATTCCATGTTTCCATGCCTGTGCATCACTTAGGCTTTTATATATATAGACTAGAGTCCCGGTGCATGAAATTTGTGCATGGGAAGGGGAAGGCATGTCCCTCAGCCTAGCCTGCACACTCTTCAATCCAGGATCCTTCTCACAATCCAGGATCACTAGTCCCTAACCACTCACCTGCCTGCCTGCCTAATGCCCCCAACTACCCTCCCCTGCTGGCCTGGTCACTCCCCAACAACTCTCTCCTGCTGGCCTGGTTGCACGCAACTGCCCTCCCCCGCCAACCTGATTGCTCCCAACTGCCCTCCTCTGCTGGCCTGGTTGCTCCTAACTGCCTCTACCTCAGCCCCCACCACCATGGCTTTGTCTGAAAGGAAGTCAGACGTCCAGAAGATGATTGGTTGACCTGGTCTAATTAGCATATTACCCTTTTATTAGTATAGATAGATTATACAGGATAGGATTACTTAAATGAGGCGGTGGGGGGGGAGGAGCCTTTTTCAGTAGGAAGAGATGCTCTTGGCAGACAAAAAAACATAACCCCTATATCTGGACTGATAGCCAGCCCTATGCTCTATACTGCCAAACCGGTCATTAAAAAATTGAACCGCTTTCTTACACCTTACACCAAACAGTTGTTGCCCTTAAAACCTCTCTTCAGCCCCCACCTTAGGTTTTGCCTTCTCAGTTTACCCAGATTAGGTTCTTATTGGTTGGTCTCTATGCCAGTCAGTATCAAAAGCTCCATCTCCTAGGCAGCCATTGACTCCTCTGGAAAATCCAGAATGGTCTCGCCTTCACATCGGCACCAGCCCTTCAGTCACACCCCCAGTCCGCTAATAGGTATATCTCTGGCCACTCTGAGAAGCAGTACCTCAGGTCTGTGCTGGCGGCAATTTTGAATTCTCATCCCTGACCTAATCACAGTGTGAGTTCCGTGAAGGCAAGCATTTGTCTTGTTCATTCTTAGTTCACTTATAGACTACCTGTGCCTATACATCTATGCTAGCACCAATGGTGACCAAACAGTTGTTTCAGTCATCACTGCCTTCTGATATATATAGATAGCTCATTCAAAGTCCAAATTGACTGTTGGTATATTTTCATTTGACCATTATTGTAAACAACACAAACTGTTGTTCCACTAAGTATATAATAAATTTTGTTTTATTTATGAAACTCTCATTAGAGCAATTATATGGTTAGCTTAGCCTTTTCATACACATCTGTTTTCTCTGGTGTGAGAATGGAACACCAGGAAGGAAAATTTGATGCAGAAAAATAACTTCTTAAAACTGAAATTCATTTAAAATTGTTTTTTTGGCCATAATGTAAGACCAATTTGTACTATAACAAAATCATTCCAAACTCTTTTTCCAATAGCTGAGAGAAAGTGACTATTGAAATTTGATCCAACATTGAAATGAAATTGCAAACATCAGGTTTTTTGTTGCAGCTTTAATTTAGAGGAAAGACTCTGCCAGAAATCCTATTTTTCCCAAATCATTCCATCTACTTCTAATTTAATACATTGGTAGTATTCTGCCCCCTTTGGTTGAGTTAAGTTAAAAACAAATTTATCTTTTTTAACCTATAAGGATGTTAACTCAGTACTTAATTTATTCTCTAGATAAAATGATATGTGTTTCTGATATGTCTATTTTTAAAATTTTTCATTTTTAGAAATTGCTTGGTATGACCAGGATAATTCCTCCCACCATAGCTTTAAAATAAATTTTACTAACCCATTTTCATTTTGTAAGGAAATTACTGACTGTGACTTTCTGCTTCTCTTCAAATGCAATTCAAATTATTTGAGAAAGTGTGGAGTTAACTGAAACTTACTATGCTAAGAGAATGTTTCCCTCTTCTTGACTTCTTTAATTAATTTATTCAACAACAACAAAAATAAAGCACTATGTCTCAGATACTGTAATTAGTGAGGAAAAAGAGAGTTTCTCATATGTAGCTGATAGTTAAGTGAGAGAGACAGACTTTTATGAGAGAATCTCACAAATAAATGTATAATTTCTGTACTTCCAAGTAGCAAAACTCACTATTTTTCATGCTTTGAGAGTGATTAACAAGGATCTGGTCTGTGTGAAGATGCATGAAAGGCACTTGAACTGAATTAAAGAATAAGAAGGACAAGAAACATAAAACTATTTGTGGGAAGTCAAGAGGATTTCAGGAAGAAGGAATGGCATGAACCGAAGTTAAATGTCAGTCTCTGTGGCTTGAACCCAGGGATTAAATGTAAATGTACTTCAAGTTATATTAAGGACTTTTGCCTTTATTCCCTGTGCAATGATGAACATGGATAGATATCAGCTAAAAATCTGTCAGTTGCAAATGATGGAAAATCCTGTCTAAGGTACCTTAACCTCTACCCTCACCCACCCTCAAGTCATTGGCTTATGCAGTAGTAAAGTTCAGAGGTCAGATGGAACCAAGCACAGCTTGGTCCATAGGAGGAGGATGTCTTCATGCCCCAGCTCTGATTCTCTGGGAACCCTTGACTCTTCTCTCATCCTTTATCTAGCTTAATCTTCAGTCTGGTTCTCATCTCGGTCATAAGAGCCAATGTCTCTGATTGGATTTGCTCAAATTAATGCCCACCTTGAACCAATTCTTTTGGCTAAGGGAATGCAGTACTTTCAGTGAGTTAGGTATTGGTTAAGTGTCCTCTAAAGCAATCTCTGTGGATAGAGGAGAGTATACCACTTAAGGCATCCATAACTCTGGAGGTGGAGGTTGAGGTAATCCTAAACCACTTGGTAAAATAGGTTTCCTAAAATAAATTTAGGATATCTACCATAGGGAGGGTAGAAACTTTCTGGACAGAAATCATTAGATGTCCAATAGACTTTTGAAGAGTTTTAAGCAGGATAAGAATAGAGGAAATAACATAAACAGATATACATTTACAGAGAGAGAGAGAGAGAGAGAGAGAGAGAGAGAGAGAGAGAGAGAGAGGATGGCCTTCAGAGTAGAAATGGATTAAAATGAAATGGCTGGGAACAAGAATGCACACAGGGAAGACCAATTAGTAGATTGGAAGGCCAGTGTGATGATAGCTTGAACAAAGGAAGTGGCAGCAGAGTTGGGAATAAGCAGAAAGATTCAAAAGACATTTAGAAAATAAAATAAACACAACTTGGTGATTAATTGGATATGGATGAAGTGAAGACAAATAAATTATTAAAGATAATCCCAGGTTTCTGACTTACACATAAAGCGGATAAATGGTGCTGACATTACACAGATAGGGGTATTAAAAGAAAACCAGTTTTGAGAGATTCAGTCTCAATTTCAAATTACTTGCAGTTCTTTTTAAGACATGTGAGTGGACTTGACCAGAAGACACTTAGATTTATTCAAATATGTTTATTAAAGGCTTTGGGACAAATCAACTTTCACACTTGGCAACATTTCCCTAACACTCTCCTTATTACAAAAAAGGAGGATGTTTCAAGACCCCCAATGAAAGCCTGAAAAAGTAGGTAGTACCGAGTCCTATGTCTGCTATATTTTTTCCTATGCATTATAGATTATCAAGGGGCTGCATACAAAACCTAACAAGCTCTGGAGACCTAAAGAAACTACATAGGATGGTCTGAAGTTAAAGCTTTTAACTAAAAGCGTGTCATAGTGGGTAGTCATGTTCTAGGCCAGTATCTTCCCTGACAGAGGTCAATTGTTACCTTAACTGAGCCTGTCTATTATCTTTTTTGCATCTATGAAAACATACTTAGGCTGGTTCGTTTTAAGAAACAGCAGATGTGGAAAGAGCTCTGAAAACCAAGTAGAAGGCACCCTTTGTAAAATATATTTGTAAAGAAAATCTCCTTTCATAAGGGTTTCCTCTTGCTTCACTAAGGAGTGGGAGGTGACCTTATCTCTAGAAACACTTAACAAGGCAGAAGATAAAGACTTTACCCTTACCCTCGTTTTCTGTGCTTTTCCTGATAACCTCCCATAACGGATTCCCCCAACCCCAACATCTTCTTTTTTTTTAATTAAATCTTTATTATTCATATTATTACATTTGTTTCTCTTTTTTCCCATCCATAGCACCCCTCCACCCAGCTCCCACCCTTCCCTCTGCCCTTACATCCCTCCCATTGATCTCATCCATAGGTGTATGATTTTTGTCCAGTCTCTCCCTGTACACCCCTAACCCCTTTCCCCCTGAGAATTATCAGTCTACTCCCTTTCTGTGCTCCTGATTCTATTATATTCACCAGTTTATTCTGTTGATCAAATTTTTAATTCACTTAATTTTTAGATTCACTTGTTGATAGATATGTATTTGTTGTTCATAATTTTTGGCTTTTCCCTTTTTCTTCTTCCTCTTCTAAAAAAGTACCTTTCAGCATTTCATATAATACTGGTTTGGAGTTGATGAACTCCTTTAGCTTTTTCTTCTCTGTGAAGCTCTTTATCTGGCCTTCAATTCTGAATGATAGCTTTGCTGGATAGATTATTCTTGGTTGTAGGTTCTTGCTATTTATCACGTTGAATATTTCTTGCCACTCCCATCTGGCCTGCATCATTTCTGTTGAGAAATCAGCTGACAGTCGTATGGGTGCTCCCTTGTAGATAATGAACTGTTTTTCTCTTGCTAATTTTAATATTCTCTCTTTGTCTTTTGCTCTTGGTATTTTAATTATGATGTGTCTTGGTGTAGTCCTCTTTGGATTCCTTTTATATGGGGTTCTGTGTGCTTCCTGGACTTGTAGGTCTATTTCTTTTACCAGATGTAGGAAGTTTTCAGTCATTATTTCTTGAAAGAGGTTTTCAGTATCTTGCTCTCTCTCTTCCTCTGGCACCCCCACAATTCTGATGTTGGTACGCCTGAAGCTGTCCCATAGGCTCCTTACATTATCTTGACATTTTTGGATTCTTTTCTCTTCTTGCTTTTCCAGTTCAATGTTTTCTGCTTCTTTATATTTCAAATTTTTTACTTGATTCTTGCCTTTCTTTAGTGTGCTGTTAGGACTCTGTATAATATTTTTTTATTTCAGTCAGTGTCTCTAGTTGGTCCTTTTTCATCTCCTCTTGGGACTCACTAAATTTATCCATCTTTTCTAGCATATTCTTGAAAAACCTTACAAGTGTGGTTTTGAATACTATACCTAGTCGTTTGTTTTCCTCCATTTATTTTGTTTGTGATCCCTTCCCTTGTCTTGATATTTTCACTATGCCAAGAGAACTTCTGTGTGGATTCAGCCTTATGATACCAGACTTGCAAAACCGAAGAAGCCTCTGTTGAGTTTGGGATGGGTGGAGTCTCAGGGCTTAAGGGACCGCCTTGCCTTCCAATCGGCCCCACTCTCCATGGCCCCCGAGTCTCACGTGACTGGGTAATCGCTGGAGCGGTCCTTGTGCGCACATGCCCGCAGTGCCTCTAGACCGCTGCCTTTCCGGCTCCCCTGCGCTCCAGGACCACACGAGTCTAGGTCCCCAGGGTTTTGCCCGAAACAGGGGCTTAGTGGAGTCAGAAGTGGCACAGTTGGGAGGGTCTGTTTCCCGCCCACTCGCAAAAGCCAGCAGCACAATCAGCAATCTGTCCTCTGTGCAGTGCCATGCACGCCACCAACCTCTGATCTTTTGTGACTCCCCTAAATTTCCATGCACCTCTCCCTTTTCACAGTCCAAACTCCCCCCTCCCCCGTATGATTTTCGGCTGTATCTGGGGTTTAGTGTTGTAAGACAAGGGGTTCAATGCCGTTGGGAGTCTCCTTTTCCCTCCCACCAGAGAAAACCAGCCAGGTACTCCGGCACCTGCTCTCTCAGTGCGCGCATCTCCATACCTCACAGAGGGTTTCTGTGAGCCCCTCTCTTTCCTTCTAGCTGTAGAACTTTCACTCAGCCAGCTTTCCTGTGGTTCTGGATGATGTCCGTTCTGTCTTTTAGTTGTAGTTTTGAAATTGTTGTGCGAGGCAGCAGTGTAGGTGTTTACCTATGTCGCCATCTTGGATTCCCTCCCCAACATCTTCTTTTGTCTTCAGCTGAATGTCCGAATTTTTATAAAAATGTATTTGACTGAAAGAGAGGACATAACTGGAAGCAAGATCTCAACAGTCGCCGAAACTGGTTTGGTTCAGTGGATAGAGCCTCAGCCTGCGGACTGAAAGGCCCCAGGTTCAGTTCTGGTCAAGGGCATGTACCTTGGTTTCAGGCAAATCCCCACTAGGGGGCGTGCAGGAGGCAGCTGATCGATGTCTCTCATCGATGTTTCCTACTCTCTATCCCTCTTCTTTCTTCTCTATAAAAAATATTTTTTTAAAAAAGATCTCAACAGTCTAAGATAAAAGAAAAAACAGTGTGGAGCTTATTCTATGCACATGAAAGTGGGAGAAATCAATGCAAGGATTAGATTCTAGGGTAGTTAAGATTATGTGTTCTTTTGAGGGTGGTTATGCTTTAGAAGGAGGGGTCTGAAAAGAGGCATTTCAAAACTGTGTTAAACTAGTTGCACAGAAACAATGGACAGGGCACGCTAATGGCTAAGATGAACCTTGTACTAAAGAAGTTATATGCGTGGAGTGTGACTACCAAACATGACATGCCCAGTTAGGAATTTATAACCAGACTAGAGGTCTGGTGCACAAAATTAATGCATGGCAGGGGTCCCCTTAGCCGAGCCTGCACCCTGTCCAATCTGGAACCTCTCAGGGGATGTCTGATTGCTGGTTTATGCCCTCTCACAATTTCTCTCACAATTCAGGACTGCTGGCTCCTAATTGCTCACCTGTCTGCCTGCCTGATCACCCATAACTGCCCCCATCTGTGCAGCTGGTCACCCCTCACTGCCTCCCTCTGCCAGCCTGGTCACCCCTCACTAACCACCCTGCTGGCCTGGTTGCCCCACTCAGCCTGTTCAGTTATCCATTCAGTTGTTTCGGATGTGAACGCTCCTGGCTCTCTCTCTCTCTCTATATATATATATACACACACATACATACATTGTTACTAGGAAGGGTGGGTCTACCCTGGCATGGTCTGAAATCTGTGGGTTCTTGACTTCGTACAGGAAAGATTTTATGATATAAGTAAGCCCAGGTAATTTTGAGAGTTTGTTTATTAAAGCTGAAGACAGTGAAACAAAGGAAGGGCTTAAGATGGAAGAGGCAAGATCACAGCAACAGGAGTGAGTCTAAGCTGAGCTGCCTAGATGCAGTAAAGAAAATCACAGTAAGAGAAGTGAGCCATACTGGACTGTGTGAACTCAGGAAACAAGGTACAGAAGTGAAAGGAGGGCCCTTAGAACAGGTGCAGAGGGTTAGCCTGGGACAAGCTACTGCTACCTGCTACTGCCCTGGTTTCAAGTCTCCTAAGAACCTTTAGAGCTTCGGAGAAAAAAAGCAAAGATGCACACCTGAAAAAAGAAGGTAGGGGGAAGACTTAGGCATGGTCAAGGGAGAACACACACTGGGTCCTTTGTCTTAAGGGTTTTTATCTGCTTTCTAAAGGCAGGAATTTTAGGGGAGGACTCAATCAGAACATTCATCTACTTTCCAGGTATGTCCTTTGATATGCAGATATGTCAAAATGAGCACCTAGAGGAGGATCAGGATCACTGTCTGGTCATTTTTACTTTCAAAGACTGTCACTGGAAAGAAACCAGGACCAAGGTGGGTCTGCCCCAGCTTGGTCTGGAATGTGTAAAACATTTGATCCTAAGTGTCCTTGGTTAGGGAAGATAAGACCTTGCTGTTTACTAGCTGGCTATGAATTGGTTGGCCTTGTTTAGATATCTGTCTCAGTTTCCCCATTCTACTTGCTAAAGAATTTTCCTAGGTTTTTACTTACTTGCCTAAAGATCACCCTGTGAGGTGATAGAACCACATAGAACCACAGCCCCTACAGAGTAATAATTCAGATATGCAGCAAGCTATAACATTTATATTTGTATGTGTGCATTCTATGATGTTCACACAATTATCTTAGACAAAACTGCCTAACAACACATTTCTCAGAAGGTATCATTAAGTGGTGAATGACTTTACTTCCAGTTTAAATATCTAAGAAAATACATCTCTTTGGTTCTACTAATAACTATCATGACATTTGAGCAGTTTCTTAAGTTGGGCCTCCACAGAAGTTGACTTGGAGGCAAGAATGTGCGAGCTGGTAGTTAACTGGAGAGGTGGTCCTTGGAAGCACTTTTAGGCAAGTGGGGAATTGAGATAAGGAAGGGAAGAAAGCTAGCAAAGGATTCATTGTGGAACAGGTTACTGTGATGGGCAACTGTGCCAAGGGGAAACTCTGAGAGACCACGTAGAATTTTCTGCATAGTTATTCCAATAAGAGGCAAGATAGTTGGGTATTTGTCCTTTAATTCTCATCTGTCATTGGCTGGGGGCTGATTTCTGCAGGGTTTTCCCATGTACATTGAGCCCGCCCTATTTCCTTTAGGTAGAAAGTGGCAGGTGCTTACAGCAGGATGCTGTCAGCATAATGTGGATCAGAGACTATGGAGGGGGATATAGGCAGGGAACCAACAGCATCTGTTATAGGCAGAACTGTATTCTGGTCAAATCATAGATTGATGGCCTTTGGGCAGTGTCTAATCTGTTTTGGTTCTTGTAAGGATTATAATTATGTAATATTAAGAATTTAATAGGCTACTTTTACAAGAGGGATGTGGGCATGGCAAGAACTATTGATTATCATTCCTAAGTAAAAGGAGATAAGAGCTATGAAAATAATTACAGTGGCAGATCATTTATCTGGGAGTCTAAACACCATAGCATCCAAACAATGGAACTATTAAAAAGAATGTTGTAGATTAACCAGTGATAGCAATAATGTAACAACTATGTCACTGCATGGTGTGATGATACTTATTTGTAGGTTTAGACACACAAAAGCTGTGTATGAAGCTTTGTATTGCAGTTATACAAATATATTTTTTATTGGCTCTAATCCAAATAAAAGCAAGAAAAAAAATCAAGAAACTACACTCATTATTTTCTTCCTTCAAGGTTTAGCCCAAAAGTCTGTGCAGGCAGCTGGGAACAGGGGGATGAGCAGTCGCTGTGGCAGGCTGGTGGACAGTGAGAGCTTGAGCAGTATGACAGGGTATCCATGTGGGGAGGTGACATTCTGGAATAAGGTGTCAGAGCGTGAGTGGCATGAGAAGGGTGCTCATTGTAGCAATAAATGGTTAAGCAGTCTAGAGATAAACGGTTAAATTGGGAACTACTGAGGAATCCCTTATGGCTAGGCTTGCAACACTTCCTCCTCTAAAGCCAGGCCTGCAAACTATTCCTCTTATCTTCGGCCAGACCATAACACCTGAACCACAACTTCCTGAGTCCATTAGGCTAACTAGGTCAAGCAGCCTTACTAGGAACCTCCTGGGTTAGCTGGTCTCTTGCTGCCTGAGAACCAATTAAAGATTGCCAAGCCAGCAGTATGAGCCAATAGGGGAAGGCAGAATGGGTATAAAAAGAGGGACTGCCCCTCTGCCGGTGCTCTTACCAGGCGAGCCCCAGGGAGCCCGGCGGCCAGGCCACGCTTGACATGACCTCCGATTTATACAACTGGAAGAACCAGAACCCTCCTTTCTCGAAAAACCCTCAAGGGCTAATCACCCTCCTGGAGTCCATCTTTTGTACCCATCAACCCACCTGGACGATTGCCAACAGCTGGTGAACTGTGTGGATTGCAAAGGGGGCATCATCATGAGCGGCTCCAGGGACAGAACGGCCAAGGTATGGTCTTTGGCCTCAGGCCGGCTTGGCCAGTGCTTACACACCATCCAGACTGAAGACCGAGTCTAGTCCATTGCTATCAGCCCATTACTCAGCTCTTTTGTGACTGGGATGGCTTGTTGTGGGCACTTCTCACTCCTGAGAATCTGGGACCTCAACAGTGGGCAGCTGATAACACACCTGGGCAGTGACTTTCCCCCAGGGGCTGGGGTGCTGGACCTCATGTATGAGTCCCCTTTCACGCTCCTGTCCTGTGGCTATGACATCTATGTTCAATACTGGGACCTCCGAGCCAGAGTCAGGAAGTGTGTCATGGAGTGGGAGGAGCCCCACGACAGCACCCTGTACTGCTTGCAGACAGATGGGAACCACTTGCTGGCCACAGGTTCCTCCTACTACGGGGTTGTACGACTGTGGGACCGGTGCCAAAGGGCCTGCCTACACGCCTTCCTGCTGATGTCGACACCCCTGAGCAGTCCGGTGTATTGCCTGCGCTTCACCACCAAGCATCTCTATGCATCGCTGTCTTACAACCTTCACGTCCTGGACTTTCAAAACCCATGACAGGCAGGGCCATCCCAGCTGTGGGCCAGGGAAGCCAGCTACTCAGGGACCTCTCTTGCTTGGAGGGTGCAGTGATGATGCTCCCCACCTGCACCCACAGTGCTTGTACCCTTTTTACTGATGGAAGCAGTTTTGTAGAAAAGGGCACCCGATATGCCGGAGCTGCCGGAGTCACCCTCGACTCTGTCATCTGGGCGCAAGCCCTAGGACATGGGACCTCTGCCCAAAAGGCCGAGCTGATTGCCCTAACTCAGGCACTCCGATGGGGAAAGGGAGCCAGGCTGCTGCGTCAGCTAAGGTTTGAGCCCAGATTCGAATCTGTAATAAATTTATGCCTGTTTGAATTCGATTAGTCTTTGTGGTCTGTCTTGTGGGGACTCGCTCCGTTACACTCACATGGAGGGAAGGCAGCAGCAATGGGAAGTAGTTACACACAAGACGAGAAACAAACATTTGAGTCCAGTTGACCCTTGAAGAATATGGGGGTTATGGGCACCACGCCCCTGTGCAGTTGAAAAATCTGTGTAAAACTTTTGACTCCTCCAAAACATAACTACAGTCCCTTAATATCCATGGGGTATTTGTTCCAAGACTCCTGAGCACACCAAAATTAATAGATGCTTATATAAAATGAAGTATAATAATGCATAGTTGGCCCTGCACACCTACAGTTTCCTAACTGTGGATGGAAAATTCTGTTTTCAGGCCACATTTGGTTGAATCCATGGGTGTGAAGCTCAGAGATATGAAGGGCTGGCTATATATTTATTGAAACACACACACACACACAACTACATAAGTGGACCTGCACAGTTCAAACCTGTGTTGTACAAGGGTCAGCTATATATTGAAAATAATGGTTGCCCAGATTCTCATTGTTGGAAAAGGCAAGTACAAATAAGAAAACTAGAATGAACCTTGTGTTTTGGGATCGACAGTACCAATGAACGCATGGTTTTCTATAAGTGGGTGGGTACTTAGATAGACGGATGGATGGATATGATTGTAAATACTATATAATAAAGAGGTAACATGCAAATTGACCTTCACATCATCACAATATGGCTGCCCCCATGTCATCAAAATATGGCCACCCCATATCATCACAAGATGGCCATCCCTATGTCATCACCAGATGGCCATTCCCATGTTGTCACAAGATGGCTGGCAGGGGAGGGAGTTGGGGGAGACCAGGCCTTCAGGGGAGGGCATTTGGGAGTAATCAGGCTGGCAGTGGAGGGCAGTTGGGGGTGATCAGGCCAGCAGGGGAGTGGTTAGGGGTGATCAGGCTGGCAGGTAAAAGCAGTTAGGGGAAATCAGGCAGGTGAGCGATTAGGAGCCAGCAGTCCCGGATTGTGAGAGAGATGTCTGACTGCCAGTTTAGGCCCAATCCCTGGAAGTCAGACATCACTCAAGGGGTCTCAGATTGGAGAAAGTGCAGGCTGGGCTGAGGGACACCCGACTCCTGGGCATGAATTTTATGCACCAGGCCTCTTGTGTATGTATAAATACATATGTAGATACATACATTCATTAGCTTTGTCTACTGTGAGAGCCTGGAAACAGCAATATCCCAATAGCAATGAGTACATTTAGCATCCAGATCTTGGTTTCTAAATGCCATTCTCCATTTAAAGGAAGGTAGAGTAGAGACAGGGAATGCACAAGATGAGCCTGGAATATCTTGTGTCAGAACAGAAGGAAGCTAGCGGGGGAAATGGCAGTGGAATAGATGGACGTGTCCCAAGCCTTGTCCCAGAGTATACAGAAAGAACAGCTGAGGATTCCTCGGGGAGTGTTTGTTGGCAAGTTAAGGGACAGCTATACTCCAGGAGAAGGTAGGGGACTGCTGGACAGGGCTCTCCAGACCAGGCAGCCCCCACTGCTGCTGGGTTCCCTCCCAGAGCCAAAAGCTCGGACACGGAGACCGCACCATCTTGAAGAGAAAAGTGGATGTTATCAGAAGCCTGAAAATCTACAACTACAACACCCATGGAACAGCTGCAAACCCCAGAATACCAGTCCCCAATTGACACAAACACACAGATTTAGAGGAGCTCTACGTTCCACCACAGAAGGGTCGGATTTCGCCTAGGACAAGGTGAGGTCTCTGGTCCCAGCAGGACAGAGAAATGCGTACACTGTGGGAGCTGGAGGACTGAGGGAAGTCTGCACCTAGAGAAATCTGTGTCTGTTGGGAATGGCAAGATTCATGAATGTGGAAGGGGGTCCTCAGAGCTGCTAAACAGAGGGGATCTCTAAAAAGCAACCCACTTTGATCTGATACAGATGGACAATCTGGAAGTTTTAAAAGTATGCTGGCTGCTTGGACACGAGGGGGAAAGAGGGACTGCACAGACTTGCGTGCAGCTCTGGAGATCTCACACTTGTGCCTTTTTCTCTTCAGATCCTTTCCTTGCTTCTGATTGCTAAGCCAATTACATAGGATCACCTAGTTGGGGACACCCTAGGAGATTGCAGGGGAAAGTTGTTTTTCTGGAAACTGGGGATCAGAGTGGGGACTGACCATCATAGAACCAGCTCTGGGACAGCCCACTCCCACAAACCGGTATGAGTGCCACAGAGAAAGCAGGATCTAAGCATAGGCTAGAGAGGATCTATAGTCCCCAGGTCAATCCAGAAATACTGCCACCCAGGAGCTGAATCACAAATTGACTCTTGTGTAATCACAAATAAAAAAATAAAGAAATTAAAACACTGCCTGTTTAAAAATCAGGACTGGCTTACAACACTGAGGAGCAGTGGAACGCAGGGAACTACAATACTGTCCTGACTGGGAAACAAGTGTGCCAAACAAAACAATAGAGGAAGTGCATGACCTTCACTACTGCACATCCTTTTTTATTATTTATTATTTTTATTTTTTTATCTTTTACTTACAAAACTAATTTTTTTCTCTTTTTCCTCACTTAATTTTCCTTTTTAATTATTATATTTTTATTTTCAATCAGTATTATTACTATTACTATTTTACCTTTTTATTAAAAAAAAGTGTTGCCGAGCCCCGTTTGGCTCAGCTGATAGAGTGTCAGCCTGCAGACTGAAAGGTCCCATGTTTGATTCTGGTCAAGGGCATGTATCTTGGTTGGGGGCACATCCCCAGTAGGGGGCATGCAGAAAGTGGCTGATTGATGTCTCTCTCTCATCAATGTTTCTGACTTTCTATCCCTGTCCCTTCCTCTGTAAAAAATCAATAAAATATATTTTTTGAAAAATAAAATATATTTTTTTCTTTATTTTACTTTGGGATTAGTGTTCTACATTCTATTTTCATCTTTTCTTTAGCATCATTTTACTCTACCACTCTACTTTTTTAAAAAATTAAATCTCTATTATTCAGATTATTACATTTGTTTCTTTTTTCCCCCTCCATAGCTCCCCTCCACCTGGCTCCCAAACCTCCGTCTACCCTTACCTCCCTCCCATTGACCTCATCCAGAGGTGTATGATTTTTGTCCAGGCGCTCCCTGTACACCCCTCACCCCTTCCCCCCTGAAAATTATCAATCCACTCCCTTTTTGTGCTCCTGATTCTATTCTATTCACCAGTTTATTCTGTTGATCAAATTTTTATTTCACTTAATTTTTAGATTCACTTGTTGATAGATATGTATTTGTTGTTCATCATTTTTTGGCTTTTACCTTTTTCTTCTTCCTCTTCTAAAAGAGTACCTTTCAGCATTTCATATAATACTAGTTTGCAGTTGATGAACTCCTTTAGCTCTTTCTTATCTGTGAAGCTCTTTATCTGCCCTTCAATTCTGAATGATAGCTTTGCTGGATAGAGTATTCTTGGTTGTAGGTTCTTGCTATTCATCACGTTGAATATTTCTTGCCACTCCCATCTGGCCTGCATCATTTCTGTTGAGAAATCAGCTGACATTCGTATGGGTGCTCCCTTGTAGGTAATGAACTGTTTTTCTCTTGCTGCTTTTAATATTCTCTCTTTGTCTTTTGCTGTTGGTATTTTAATTACGATGTGTCTTGGTGTAGTCTTCTTTGGATTCCTTTTATATGGGGTTCTGTGTGCTTCCTGGACTGGTAAGTCTATTTCTTTTACCAGATGTGGTAAGTTTTCAGTCATTATTTCTTTAAGTAGGTTTTCAGTATCTTGTTCTCTCTCTTCTTCTGGCACCCCCACAATTCTGATGTTGGTACGCTTGAAGCTGTCCCAGAGGCTCCTTACATTATCTTCACATTTTTGGATTCTTTTTTCTTCTTGCTTTTCCAGTTGAGTGTTTTCTGATTCTTTATATTTCAAATTTTTGACTTGATTCTTGCGTTCCTCTAGTCTGCTGTTAGGTCTCTGTATAATATTTTTATTTCAGTCACTGTATGTTTAATTTCTAGTTGGTCCTTTTCCATCTCTAGTTGGTTCTTTTTAATCTCCTCTTGGGTCTCGCTAACTTTATCCAACTTTTCTAAGATATTCTTTTTTTTTAAAATTAATTTTTATTAATTTTTTATACATATCTCCCCATTGCCCCCCTCCCTCCCAGGCGTACCCCGGCCCCCCAGTGTCTGTGATCATTGGTTATGTTTATAAGCATGCATACAAGTCCTTTGATTGATCACTTATTTACCTCACCTAACTTTAATCTTTCTGCTATAATTTCACAGTCTGTTTGATGCTTTATGATTTTTGTCCTCCTGAGAATTATCAGTCTACTCCCTTTCTGTGCTCCTGATTCTATTATATTCACCAGTTTATTCTGTTGATCAGATTTTTAATTCACTTAATTTTTAGATTCACTTGTTGACAGATGTGTATTTGTTGTTCATAATTTTTTGTCTTTTACCTTTTTCTTCTTCCTCTTCTAAAAGGGTACCTTTCAACATTTCATATAATACTGGTTTGGAGTTGATGAACTCCTTTAGCTTTTTCTTCTCTGTGAAGGTCTTTATCTGCCCTTCAATTCTGAATGATAGCTTTGCTGGATAGATTATTCTTGGTTGTAGGTTCTTGTTGTTCATCACGTTGAATATTTCTTGCCACTCCCGTCTGGCCTGCATCGTTTCTGTTGAGAAATCAGCTGACAGTCATATGGGTGCTCCCTTGTAGGTAATAAACTGTTTTTCTCTTGCTGCTTTTAATATTCTCTCTTTCTCTTTTGCTCTTGGCATTTTAATTATGATGTGTCTTGGTGTAGTCCTCTTTGTGTTCCTTTTCTTTGGGGTTCTGTGTGCTTCCTCGACTTGTAAGTCTATTTCTTTTACCAGATGTGGGAAGTTTTCAGTCATTATTTCTTTAAACAGGTTTTCAGTATCTTGCTCTCTCTCTTCTTCTGGCACCCCCACAATTCTGATGTTGGTACGCTTGAAGCTGTCCCAGAGGCTCCTTACATTATGTTCACATTTTTGGATTCTTTTCTCTTCTTGCTTTTCCAGTTGAATGTTTTCTGCTTCTTTATATTTCAAATTTTTGACTTGATCCTTGCCTTTCTCTAGTCTGCTGTTAGTACTCTGCATAATAGTTTTTGTTTCAGTCAGTGTATTTATCATTTCCTCTAGGGTCTCACTAAATTTATCCATCTTTTCTAGCATATTCTTGCAAAACATTATAAGCGTGGTTTTGAACTCTATATCCAGTCGTTTTTTTCCCTCCATTTCTTTTGCTTTTAATCCCTTCCCTTGTCTCGGCATTTTCACTGTGCCGGGGAAACTTCAGTGCTGGATTCAGCCGCAGAAGCCTCTGCTGAGCTTGGGATGGGTGGAGTCTCAGGGCTTAAGGGAACCGCCTTGCCTTCCAGTCGGCCCCGCCCTCCACGGCCCCTGAGTCTCACGTGACTGGGTAATGGCTGGAGTGGTCCTTGTGCGCGTGCGCACCCGCAGTGCCTCTAACCGCTGCCTTTCCGGCTCCCCTGCGAACCAGGACCACACGAGTCTAGGTCCCCAGGGTTTCGCCCAAAACAGGGGCTCAGTAGACTCAGAAGTGGCACAGTTCGGAGGGTCTGTCTCCCGCCCACTCGCGAAAGCCAGCGGCACAATCAGCAATCCATCCTCCGCGTGGTGCCGTGCGCGACCAGACCTCCGATCCTTTGCAACTCCCCTAAATTTCCGTGCACTTCTCCCTTTTCACAGTCCAAACTCCCCCTCTATGAGTCTCGGCTGGATCTGGGGTTTAGTGTCGTAAGATAAGGGGTTCAATGCCGTTGGGAGTCTCCTTTTCCCTCCCGCCAGAGAAAGCCAGCCAGGTACTCCGGCACCCGCTCTCTCAGCGCGCGTCTCCGTACCTCAGCTTTTTGCAGCTCCTCTGGGTCTCCGTGAGCCCCTCTCTTTCCCTCTAGTTGTAGAACTTCCACTCAGCCAGCTTTCCTGTGGTTCTGGATGATGTCCGTTCTGTCTTTTAGTTGTAGTTTTGAAATTGTTGTGCGAGGCAGCAGTATAGGTGTTTACCTATGCCGCCATCTTGGATTTCTCTCAGTGGCTCATGCCGGTTATTTTTAGAACCAGCCCACCAGCCTAGCCCTTTGAAACGATTGTTTACAGCGGTGATGTGTGCTAATGGCCTCCATGTCCCGAGGAGGGGAAGGAGGGGGAGGAGGAGGGAGAGGGAGGGAGAGGGGGAGGGGGAGGGGGAGAAAGGAGAGGATGAGAAGGAGGATGAGGAGGAGGAGGAAGAAGCTCTAAGATATTCTTGAAAAACCTTATAAGCGTGGTTTTGAACTCTATATCCAGTCGTTTGTTTCCATCCATTTCTTTTGTTTATTATCTCTTCCCTTGTCTCAGCATTTTCACTTTGCCAGGAGAAATTCTGTGTTGGATTCAGCCTTATGATACCAGACTTGCAAAACTGCAAAAGCCTCTCTGTTGAGCTTGGGATGGGTGGAGTCTCAGGGCTTAACGGACCGCCTCGCCTTCCAGTTGGCCCCACCCTTCAGGGCCCCCCAAGTTTCATGTGACTGGGTAATTGCTGGAGCGGTCCCTGTGTGCGTGCACGTACTCTCGCAGTGCCTCTAGACTGCAGCCTTTCTGGCTCCCCTGTGCTCTGGGACCATATGAATCTGGGTCCCCCGTTTTCACCCGAATCTGGGGTTTAGTGGAGTTAGAAGTGGTGCAGTTGGGATGCTTTGTCTCCCACCCTCTTGTGAAAGCCAGCGGCACAATCAGCAGTCGATCTTCTGTGCGCAGTGCTGTGTGCGCTGCCCGACTTTTGCCCGCCTGCGACTCCCCCAAATTTCCGTGCACTTCTCCCTTTTCACAGTCCAAACTCCCCCCAAAAGAGTTTCAGCTGGACCTGGGGTTTAGTGTCATAGGATAAGGGGTTCAATGCTGTTGGGAGTCTCCCGCCAGAGAAAGCCAGCCAGGTTCTCCAGCACCCACTCTCTCCTGGCGGGCGTCTCCGTACCTCACTCTTTGCAGCTCCTCTGCATCTCTGTGAGTCCCTCTCTTTTCTTCTAGTTGTAGAATTTCCACTCAGCCAGCTTTCCTGTGGTTCTGGATGATGTCCGTTCTGTCTTTTAGTTGTAGTTTTGAAATTGTTGTGTGAGTCAGCAGTGTAGGTGTTTACCTATGCTGCCATCTTGGTTACCTCCTTCCACTCTACCTTTATGCTATACCTCTCTTCTTAACTTTTCCCCTTTTGTGGTACTGTTTCTCTTACCCTTTTCTTGCTTTAGATTGTACCTATTCTTTCTTTTTATCCACTGTTAAAATTTCACCCTACTTATATACATAATTTCCAATCCCCTGCTCCAAATCCATACACACGTTTCTCTTCACTATCCAAAAAATTGTTTTTCTTTCTGTCCTTCAGTGTTGTTTGCTTGAATATTGATCATATTGATTTTTATGTTGTTTTTGTGAGATTATTTTGCTTATTCTTTTTTTTCTTGTTCTGTTTTTTTGTTTGCTTTGTTTTTGTTTGTTTTTTGTTTCTGTTTTCTCTTGCCTTGCTTGATATTAGTTCTTATTGGTAGTTTGTAGTAATCTCGAGGTACTTGTTGCTGGTATTTGTTGGGATTAGTGGCTGTTCTGTTGAGTTTTCTCCCCATATATATAGTTTGTTCCTCTTCTCATTCTTATTCTCTTTCTTCTCTCTCTTACTTTTATTTTTTCCTTTGCCCAATTTCATTTTGGCACTCCGTTCTCTTTTTTTTCTGTTTTTTTTTCTTTTCTTTCTCTCCTATACCTTAATTTGCTTCTCCTGGTGGTCACCTTTATTTGTGGTTATTAATATCGTGAATACATTTCTGTTTAGTGCATTGTGTATTGTACCTAGTTGTATTGTATTTTATGCCTTTAAATCAATGCAGGAGAGAGATAACTACATAACCAGAAACTCAGAGAAGAGAGACCATGGGGAAACAAAGAAACAGCCGGCATATGAAAAAATAAAAAAAAGCAGGCATCACCAGAAAAAGAAGTAAACAAAATGGAGGCAAGTAACCACCCAGAGAAAGAATTCAGAAAAATGGCCATAAGGTGGTTTAAAAGAATGGAAGACAAATTCAACAATATGAGTAAGAAACAAGAGGAAATGATGAAGAACCAAGAAAAAATGAAACATGACATCACTGTTGCAAAGAACTCAATAGAAAGCATCAAGACTAGACTAGAAGAAGCAGAGGACCACATCATTGAGCTAGAAGACAAGGTAGGAAAAAATGCCCAAGTACAGCAGCTTCTAAAAAACATAAATTATAAAGCAGGAGAGGAGCCTAAGGAAACTTTGGGACAATATAAAACAAAACAACATCCACATAATAGGGGTTCCAGAAAGAGAGAAAACTGAGCAAGGAATAGAAAACCTGTTTGAAGAAATAATGACAGCCGAAACCTGTGTTGCTCAGTGGGTAGAGCGTCAGCCTGCAGACTGAAAGGTCCCAGATTCAATTCCGATCTAAGGCCTATACCATGGTTGTGGGCACATCCCCAGTAGGGGGTGTGCAAGAGGCGGCTGATCTATGTGTCTCTCTCATTGATGTTTCTAACTCTCTAACCTTCTCCTTTCCTCTATGTAAAAAATCAATAAAATATATTTAAAAAAAAAAGAAATAATGACAGAAAACTTCCCTGATATAGGGAAGAAAAAACCCCACACAAATCCAAGAAACTCAGAGTCCCAATCAAAATGAACCCCAAAAGACTGACATCAATGAACATTATAATTAAATTGGCAAACATCAACAACAAAGAGAGGATCTTAAAAGTGGCCAGAGAGAGACAGAAAGTTACCTACAAAGGAACCCCCATCATCTTCCATAGTTATCAGCCTATTGAGATTTTTAGAATCTTCCTGAGTAAGTTTTGGAAGGTTGTATTTTTTTAGGAATGTATCCATTTCCTCCAGGTTGTCTAGTTTGTTAGAATAGAGTTGTTCATAGTATTTTTAAAAATCCTTTGTATTTCTGTGGGGTCTGTTGTTATTTCTCCTTTTTCATTTCTGATTTTGTTTATTTGGGTCTTCTCCTTTTGCTTCCCTGGTGAGCCTGGCTAGAGGTTCACCAATCTTGTTTATCCTTTCAAAGAACCAACTCTTGGTTTTACTGATCTTTTGTATTGTTTTTTTTTTTTGGTCTTTTTGTCATTCATTTCTGCTCTGATCTTTATTCCTTCCTTCTGCTCACTGTGAGCTTTTCTTGTTGCTCTCTTTCTAATTCTTTAAGTTGTTGAGTTAGATAATTTATTATCATTTTTTCTTGTTTTTTGAGGTAGGCTGTAGAGCTATGAACTTCCCTCTCAGGACTGCTTTCATTGTGTCCCATAGCATTTGCACTGTTGTGTTTTTATTGTCATTAGTCTCCAGGATGTTTTTAATTTCTTCTTTGATCTCATTGATAACACAAACATTGTTTAATAGCATGTTATTCAGCTTCCAAGTGTTTGAATTTTTTGGAATGTTTTTATTGTAGTTTATTTCTAATATTATGCCATTGTGGAATGAGAAAATGCTTGATATGATTTCAATCTTTTTGAATTTGGGGAGACTTTGTTTGTGATCCAATATGTGGTCTATTTTTAAAAATGTACCATGTGCACTTGAGAAGTACATATATTCTGTGGCTTTGGGGTGAATGCTCTGAAGATGTCAATTAGGTCCATCTGATCTAGAGGGTCATTTACACTTGCTGTTTCTTTGCTGATTTTTTTCAAGAGGATTTATCCAGTGATGTCAGTGGTGTATTAAAGTCCCCTACTATGATTGTATTGTTGTCCATCTCCCCCTTGATATCTTTTAAGAGTGTTTTTTAATATATTTGGGTGCTGCTGCATTGGATGCATATATGTTTATCAGAGTTATGTCCTCTTGTTGTATCGATCCCTTTATTATTATAAAGTGGCCTTCAGGAAGGCCTATTCTTGCATGAATATTGTACTATGGGCCTCTAATAGAATTATGAGCTTTAATAAACCAGGAGTCCACAAATTATGACCTGTGGGCCAAATATGGCTCACTGCCTGTTTCTAAATAAAGTTTTATTGGAACAAAGCCACATCCATTGTTTACATATTGTCTATAGTTGTTTTTTGAGTTAAAACAGTAATTTGAGTAGTTATGACAGGGATTGTATGGTCTACAGAGTCTAAAAATATCTATTTGGCCTTTACAGAAAAAGTTTGCTAAGCTTCATTTTAAGCCATTACGTTTTGGGGTGGTTTGTTATGCAGCAGTAGACAACTCAAACACTTGCTTTATAGCAGAAGAGCAGTCAAGTCCTTGCTTGAACTGTAATTAATTTCTGTAATTTCATGTACACATGTTAAAACATGTGAAGGCATTTATATTTCAAATTTTTTACTTGATTCTTGCCTTCCTCTAGTCTGCTATTAGGTCTCTGTATAATATTTTTTATTTCAGTCAGTGTATGTTTAATTTCTAGTTGGTCCTTTACCATCTCTAGTTGGTCCTTTTTCATCTCTAGTTGGATCTTTTCCATCTCTAGTTGGTTCTTTTTCATCTCCTCTTGGGTCTCACTAACTTTATCCAACTTTTCTAGTATATTCTTGAAAAACCTTATAAGTGTGGTTTTGAACTCTATATTCAGTCATTTGTTTTTCTCCATTTCTTTTGTTTGTGATCCCTTCCCTTGTCTCAGCATTTTCACTTTGCCGGGAGAACTTCTGTGTTGGATTCAGCCTTATGATACAAGACTTGCAAAACTGCAAAAGCCTCTCTGTTGAGCTTGGGATGGGTGGAGTCTCAGGGCTTAAGGGACCACCTTGCCTTCCAGTCGGCCCTGCCCTCCATGGCCCCTGAGTCTCACGTGACTGGGTAATTGCTGGAGCGGTTCCTGTGCGTGGGTGTGTGCTCTCTCGCAGTGCCTCTAGAATGCTGCCTTTCTGGCTCCCCTGCGCTCTGGGACCATATGAGTCTGGGTCCCCAGGGTTTCGCCCAAAACAGGGGTTTAGTGGAGTTAGAAGTGGCACAGTTGGGAGGGTCTGTCTGCCGCCCACTTGTAAAAGCCAGCAGCACAATCAGCAGTCAGTCCTCTATGTGCAGTGCCGTGCGCGCCACCAAACTTCTGATCTTTTGGGACTCTGCTATATTTCCATGCACTTCTCCCTTTTCACAATCCAAACTCCCCCCGTATGAGTTTTGGCTGGATCTGGGGTTTAGTGTCTAGGATAAGGGGTTCAATGCCTTTGAGAGTCTCTGTCTCCCTCCCACCAGAGAAAGCCAGCCAGGTTCTCCTGCATCTACTCTCTTCACGTGCGTGTCTCTGTACCTCAGCTTTTTGCAGCTCCTCTGGGTCTCCTTGAGCCCCTCTCTTTCCTTCTAGTTGTAGAATTTCCACTCAGCCAGTTTTCCTGTGGTTCTGGATGATGTATGTTCTGTCTTTTAGTTGTAGTTTTGAAATTGTTGTGCGAAGCAGCTGTATAGGTGTTTACCTATGCCACCATCTTGGATTCTCTGCTCAAAAAGATCGAAACATGTGAAGGCATTTAATTTTATCTAGACTGACATCTATTTTCATATAAATAACAATGTCATTTTTCTAAATAGAATATGTTAATAATACTGGGTACAATATCCACTTTCTTGATACAAAGCACTATGTGAATTTAATAACCAGATAAAATCCAATATGGTTCTTTTCCTCCATCAGAAAATGTTTTATTTAAAAATTATTCATGCTAAAGCGATTTTAACTTGATGCCAGAAATGAGCCTCAGTACTATATGAAAATCTTTCAAAGTGTAATTATTCACTGTAGAAAGCCAAGCTCTAAGTACTCCTGCTACATTTTTACAACTTTTGCCTGAAAGTCAGCCCTTATCTTATTTTTTAAAGAAAAGTAAAATATTAGCCTGTCTTCAACCTTCAAAGAGATGAGCCCTATTTTCTGACTTGTACAAGGTATTTTAAAAAACTAATTTTAGGGATTGGCAGGTCTACTATGTAATCCTGACTTGTTGAAAAGTATATGAATAGATTTCTTCATGAGTTTGGGAACTATGAATAAATATAATGTAAAAACTGTCAAACTTAGATATTTATCTGTCTACTGCAGAAGTTTATTATCTATTCTTCTGTGCCTAAATACATGGACAATCATTTAATGGTGATTAAGTGCTACTATTTCTGCAAAAAAAAAAAAAACCACACACACACACAAAAACCACTATAGAGTAAAATAATAGTAAAGGGAATGGGAAATATATTTTTTTCCATGCAGCTTTAAAGAGATATGAAATGTACGGCAGGAAATGAGTGTACATGGTCAGTTGTTCTCAATCAGTTTTAAAGCATATACAACTATGAGAGAAAATAGTGGTTATAGAAACCATATGAAACTGGGAACCTGAATTGCCATCATTAAGAATTATTATGGAACAAAATAAACTTATGATCAAAAATAGACCCAGAGTCTTAGAAGCAGGAACAGACTGTTGAACCTCAAAGGGAATGGAGGGAGAGTGGGTGAGAAGAGATCAACCAATGAACTTGTATGCATATATGCATAACCTGTGAACACAGACAACAGGGTGGTGAGGGCCTGGGGTGAGGGAGGATGGGGGGTGGAGTGGGGAGTGAGGGGTGGAATTGGGGGTGGGGAGTGGGGTGGAATAGGGTGGGCCGGAGCAGGCTGGTAGATGTTACTTTTGGGGAAAAGGAGGACATATGTAATCTTTTAACAATAAAGATTAAAATAAAAAGTTATTATGACTCTGAAGGCCTACCTCTAGGTCAGCAATCAGACTTAAAGGATTCTTCTCCAAGATATTTTAGATTGTCAATTCAAATTTTAAGAAAACCTTTTACAATTCCTAACTTGGTCTCTACCTTTTCTACATGCCCATTATTTATAAAACATGTTCAATATTTAAAAGCTATATTTAACAACATATTATACTTTCATTATTCTTGAACCAGAATTGTAAGATTTCAGGACTGGAAGGGACTTTGCAGAAAGTCTTTGACCCACTTGCTTTTGCAGAAAAGGAAATTGTTGTTTTGTGTGTGTGTATGTGTGTGTGTGTTTGCATATATTGTGTATATAATATGCAAAGGACCAACTTAGGTATCATGTTGTACATATCTAACAAACTACCAGATTCTAAATTCTTTTGAATGGAATAGAAATAATATGTATCAATATCAGACAGGAGAATTTACTTATTTTAATAATAATTTAATGAAGATATTGAGACTATTCTGGTTGTTTACAGATTATAAAAATTTGGGTACGAGTGATGAAAAACCAGCGATAAAATTCAAGAGATTTAAAAATTAGAATAAAGATTTAATTGGTCAGTTGTCCTGTGATTTAATTTGAATTGTGTATTCTTGGTGTTTAATCCCATACCTCAGAATATGACTGTATTTGCAAATAAGGTCTTAATGAAGTAATTAAGTTAAAATGAGTCCATTATGGTGGGCTTTAATCCAATATGACTGGTCTCATAAAAAGAGGCAATACCATACACACAGACACACAGAGGGAGGACCCTGGGAAGACAGTAAGAGTGATGCTTCAGCGGAAAACAATCTTATCAACCCCTTGATCTTGGACTCTTAGATTTCAAAATTGTGAGAAAATACATTTCTGTTGTTTGAGCCACCCATTCTGTGGTACTTGGTTATGTAATACCCAGAGCTTGTAAAAATGTGATACCCAGGGCTGAAGATGACCAAATGACATGATTGTCATCTTTATTTTGGTGAAACCCATAGTTCTGTTTATGGAACATAACATTTTGTAAACTGTATACAGGTCAGATATTCTGTTGCCACAGTTTCTTAGTTCAAAGTTCTCCCTAACGACACACATTTTAGACATCTAAAAATAAATGGAAAAATGTTTAAATTTTACTTAAGTCTCTTAGAACACACACAAAGTGACTCGATATTCATAACACATGACAACACTTCCTTTAAAACCCTTTTTCTCATCTAAAAAACCTCCCTGTCACAACACAGCAGCTAATCCAATTTCTTCCTCTTTTTTTATAAACGTTCCAAACGCTTTCTTAGTGCTTATTGGCTTTGCCTGTCTTAGTACCTCTTCTTGTCCTCAGCATCTCTCCAACTTTTCCAATAGATTTTTTTTCCTAAAGAGGTTTGATTAAATTTCTTTCCTCGTGCCCACTCCACCAATCTCTTAAAAAGACCAAGCAACTGACCTTGCCAAGAAAGCACTCCCTTTGACTGAAGGAGGGAGGAGAAAGACTGTGAGCAGTCAGACATACATTTTTTTCCCCTGTCAAAAATGCATTAAACTTTTTGGCAGCTGTTTCACATTGTTGCTGGCTGATATTAAGTTTATAGTAAACTAAAATGTTTCAGTGTATTAAGTGAAATCATCCCTATCCTGTACTCAGGACTTTAAAAAAACACACACATTAAATATAAAACTTTTTATTTCTTCCTAAGTTTCATCTTTGCCCCAGTGTTTATAAACTCCAGGATCCTTTTGAATCTTTTTTCTTCCATCTAAACATGTAGACATTGTTTCTAGTCTTACGGCTTTGATAGCCTGGGACCACCAGCTGAGAATGAGTCAGCAATATAGTATGGCTGTTTTTATAAAGCTAACTGTGATAGTGAAATATATTAATAGGTCTATGACATCCAAGAGCTAGGAAAGTAGCCCTCTGCTAAACTTAGAATTGGTCACGCCCTTCAAGTATTATGCCAAGTTTGGGCACTGGCATTTTATTGTACATGTGAAATGGCAGGGACATTCTGAGAGAAGAGTCACAAAAATGAACCCAAAAATGAAATGAAATATGGTTAAACTAGTTGAGATTATTGAAAGCAGAGGAGAAAAACTTCTACTTATTTACATAAAGACTTTGTAAACAATACATAGACCTATTGTTTTTCAGTTTCTGAGGGAGTCCAAGACAAAACAAGAGGACGTGACCTTCAGAAAATGGAAAACAACATAAAGGTCTAATAATAGAGGATTGTTTAAACAAAGTATGGTGCCTCAGTATAATAAAAACCAGTATGAAACACTTACTAAAACACAATGAATGCTTTTTTTTTTAATCATCTCAGAGTAAGGAAGGCTCTTCAAAAATTCACATAAAAGTCAAGCCATAAAGTAAAAAATATATATATAAATTTAAAATTTCCATTAGGAAATCAATAAAACTAGAAAGAGACTTTTAAAAGTCAAACAGAGCAAATAATAGAGCAAAGGCCTAATTTCTTCAATGTACAGAAAAATTGAACAATTCAATAAAAAATCACTAATAACTCAATAGAAAAGTGTATAAAGAATTTAAAGGAAAAGTTCATATTAAAATAAATGCACATGAGTAATATAAATAGTAAAAGTTATTTAACCTCACTAATAATTAAAGAAATATATATTATAACTGGAACTAGGTATACATTTAAAATTCTTGTTAAAATGCAAAGTTGAAAAGGATGGACAATATCCAGAATTGTCAAGAATATATGTAAGCAGGCACTCTTACATACCATTGGTAGTACTATGAATTGATATATTGTTCTTGGAAAGAAATTTGACAAAAGTGATACAATTTTCCATATTTACTTCCTTTGATCAAGCCATTATACTTCTAAAAATGTATTGTAAAGATATTCTTTACACAAGTACAGAAAAAGGGAGACACAATTGTAATGTTGTTATAAAAAAAAATCCCCAAATGCCCATCAATTAGAAATAATTTAAGTAAATTGTGGTTCATATATTATATGAAATTCTAGGCATCCATTTTATATTCCTGTGTATTGCTATGCACACAGACATGGTAAGATAGCTTAAATATATTGTCAGATGAAAAACACATTGTAGAAAACATTATGTAAAGTATGATCTCATATGTGAAAATAAAGTGTGTGCATATATATACACACATATATATGTATATATATATGTATATATATGTATATAAACACACACACACACATATACACTGAGTGGCTAGATTATTATGATCTCTGAACACATAATAATCTGGCCACTCTGCATATCTGTATAATAAGAGGCTAATATGCAAATTGTCCCCTCAACCAGGAGTTTGACCAGCAGGCAGGCCAGCCAACTACCTATTTCCCCTCCCCTGGCCAGGCTGGCTAGACCCACCCATGCACAAATTCATGCACCTGGCCAGAGATCATAATAATCTGGCCACGCCTGTGTAAGACTACACACTAATCTGGTAGTCAGAATGGAGGATTCTCCTCTAGCAAAATTGATCAGTTTAAGAGAAAGTACTTGCAGTCATGTTCTGTGGTCCTGTGTATTTATAGCAGAGAACCCATCAGTCAGCAAGGGTTACTCAGGCACACAGAGCGTCTAACCAAATCAGTTTTTTAGTGATTCCTTAAATATGAACAGAGAAAATGATCAGATATTTGAGGAAGAGACCAAGAGACCATACTTTACAAAACAAAAAAATTACTAAAACAAATAAAACAGAACCCAAACAATACACACACACACACACACACACACACACACACACAGAAAGAAAGAAAAAAAAAAGCCCTCAGAAACAACATCTGGAGAAGCAAAAAAAAAAAAAAAAAATTAAAAAAAAGTTATTAACAGCTTCAGTTTCTATGACACACAAAAGAATTTCCTTTTATTTAAAAAATAATTTAAAAAAGGAAAGAAAAGACATTTTGTGGATAATAAACAGCCATGGAAAAACTTAGCACAAGAATTGGAAGATAGTTGAGGAAATGTCTCAGAAAACAATACAAAAAACAAGCAATGGAAAAGCGGAGGAAGAAGGCCACCAACCACCCCGTCAGTTATGCGGCAGGAACTTGGCTGTAATGCGCTGTGCAGCCTCAGAGAAGCAACTCCTCTGCTGCAGACCCAGCCTGGTGGCTGCCTTGGAAAGCAAGGGAAGGTCAGCATGTATCAACCACAGCACAGCATGGAATTTCCAGAGAGGTCTTATTTCAAAACTTTATAAAGAACAAGAACCACATTGATTTCCACAAGGGAAATTAAACTGTCCTCAGTTGGAGGGAAAGGATAATGTGTCTAACCTGTAACTAACTCCAGGCGACAGAAGGTCTTGTATGAGCAACAGCTCTTTCCTGATAACTATGTGGACCAATGACTCCTGGAAAAGAAACATCAATATTGGATTGTGGTATTTGAGTCCAGCCTGGTGATAAGCAACTATGTAGTTTCTGTGGGTTTTTTTGTTTTGTTTTGTTTTGTTTTTTGTAGTATATAGACAAGGGTCATCTGCCCTCACCACCCCCTACCACTGTCATTGGCTTTTTGGGACCAACTAGGTTTCTTCACTGCTTGGCTATGCTTTGTTTGATCTCATTGAAGGACTGAGGAGAAGGGGACAAACCTGCTGACTTTATTACTTTCACATATGAAATTTCCCCAGTGCTGAAGACCCTGATGGTCTGTCAGCACTGATACCATCTATGCCATGTCAGTCTTCATGGTCTCTGGCTACCACACCCTCTGACTCGGGCACCAGTGCTGCCATTGTGTCCAGCACGCTGTTCTTGAACATGGCCATCTTTGCTTCTATCTGCCTTGCCTCATGCCCGCCGGGTTCCTGCATGCCTTCATCATGGTGACATTTGCCATTCAGATTTTTTCCCTGTGGCT
Organism: Lasiurus cinereus; assembly: GCA_011751065.1. Classification (NCBI taxonomy): domain Eukaryota; kingdom Metazoa; phylum Chordata; class Mammalia; order Chiroptera; family Vespertilionidae; genus Lasiurus; species Lasiurus cinereus. The sequence continues at coordinate 44,664,219 of JAAGEH010000076.1, forward strand.
CATGTTACAGAAGAAACTGATGGCATGTACTCCTCACAGCTATGTGGGAGTCACTTATTTTTTTTCTTTTGTGTCTGAGAGGCCTGCTGTCTGTTAGTGTGGGGGAGCCATCCTCTGCCCTTCCGCTGGTGTCCGTCTCCGTCTCTGCTTTTTCTACCTCATTCACATGCAGCTTTAAAAAAAAAAATTCATGGGCCTTGGGATAAGGCTGAGATCAAAGACTTGTCCAGGGGTTCTCAGTTAAGTCAGAAACCTCCATTTTATTATCAAAACAAGCTGATGGACCAGCCTCCCAATGAGAATAAGATTTAAAGGCAGAGTTCCATTCTGGAAGCAGCAGACTGATGTGGGTGGGAGAACAGAGATCAAAACACAAAGTTTACCAAAGGCTTGGGTTGTGAAGAGCCTTATCCTTTCTGTTATTGGTGGATGGAAAAGCTTTCTGGGCCCTCATGGATGATTGTCTCCCATTTATTACTCACTATAACAAAGAAAAGTGATGTGGTTTCTAGTTATTAAAAAATAACAACATATAAAAGAAGAAGAGGAAAAAAATACAAGAAGATAAGAGTACCAATCCAAGAGAGCTAATAGCTGAATAACTGTGGAGGACAACAATGATCACAGAAACACAAAATTTACCCAGAACGAAAGGACACAAGTTCCTCAACTGAAAGAACATAAAGACTATAACAACTGGCCAGCACACTGAATGAATAAAGACATACTATATCAAGGCATACTATTGTGGAATTTCAGATCCCCAGGTATAAAAAAAATTTAAAGAGCAAAAAAAAAATCCCACACCAACAAACCAGATAACACATCAAGTTTTAAGAATCAGAATGGCAGATATGTCAACAGTGATTTTGGAAGCAAAAAAACAATGGAACAAGGCCTACAAAATTCTGGAGGAAAATTACTTGCAATGTCAAATTCTTTACCGAGACAAACTACCAATCAAGTGAGGGTAATTTGTAATAAAAGCATTTTCAGTTGTTTATGAGCACAAAAAATTTACCTTTCATGCAAAGTTCTTCAAGAAGTTACTAAGTATGCTTCATCCAGGCTGGAAAACAAGCAAAGAATATTGGAATTCAGGAAACACGAGATCTAAGATAGAAAAGAGGTGAAAGGACTTTCCAAGATGGAAACAAAGCTAGACTCATCTTCCGGTAAGGTTGTGGAGGACTCTAAAACTGTAAAAGGAATATTGCAAAAAAGAAAAAAAAGAAAAGAAATGGAAAAAACAATTGATGTATTTGTATGGATTTAGGTTTTATAGTTCTACTGGAAGGTTTGGGATCAGTTTCACAAATACTAAGCAAATATGAAAAGAAAACACAGCTAATAACTGGCTCTAGGAAAAAAATTAAAAGCGTAGTGCCAGAAGTGAAATGCAATATCCTATATAATAAAAAGCTAATATGCAAATTGACTGAACAGTGGAACAACTGGTCGCTATGATGCACAGTGACCACCAGGGGGCAGATGCTCAACACAGGAGCTGCTCCCTAGTAGTCAGTGCGCTCCCTCAGCCAGAAGCAGGCTCATGGCTGGCAAGCACAGCAGTGGTGGTGGGAGCCTCTCCTGCCATCGCAGCAGTGCTGGTCTCCATGGGAAGCGGTCCTAAGCCATCAGTTGGACATCTCTCAGGGGCTCCTGGGACTACAAGAAAGCACAAGCTGGGCTGAGGGACCCCTCACCCAAGTGCACAAATTTTGTGCACTGGGCCTCTAGTTTATAATAATAAAAGGGTAATATGCTATTTAGACCAGACAGCTGAACAACCTTCTGGATGAGATTTTCTGGACAAAATTGGGGCTGCAAGGGCCGAGTTCCTTGCACAAATTTTGCATATCAAGCTTCTAGTATAATATATTAAGTGGCTAATTGTGAACAATATTGATATCATTTATTTTTTACAGCTTTTTTTTTAATGTGTAGTAAAATATACATAACATGGAAGTTTACCATTTTAACCACTTCAAGTGTACATTAAGTACATTCACAATCTTGAGATATTTTTTACTTGAAATAAGTTTTAGTTTTCAATTTTTGTGAAATATCTTTTTCCATCCCTTTACTTTCAGTTTGTGTGTGTTTTTTTTATCTGAAGTGAGTCTCTTGTAGATAGCATATGTGTCTTGTTTTGTTATCTATTCAGCCTTTATATGTCTTCTGATTGGATAGTTTAATTTATTTGCATCTAAATTAATTGTTGATAGATATGTATTTATTGCCATTTTACTACTCATATTTTTTAAATCTTTTTTTTCTTCTTTTTCTTAAAGAAGACCTCTTAATGTTTCTTGTAATACTGGTTTGGTGGTTATGAACTCCTTTAGCTTTTTCTTGTCTTAGAAGCTATTTATCTGTCCTTTGACTTTTAAATGAACTTTGCTGGGTAGAGTAATTTTAGGTGTAGGTCCTTGCTTTTTATCACTTTGAATATTTCTTATCAATCCCTTCTAGCTGGCAGTTTCTTTTTGAGAAATCTGTCTTATGGGAGTTCCCTTATAGATAACTGTTTCTCTCTTGCTGCTTTTAAGATTTTTCTCTTTGTCTTTAACCTTTGGCATTTTAATTATGATGTGTCTTAGTGTGGACTTTTTGGGGGACACTCTGCACTTGTTGGACTTGTATGTCTGTTTCCTTTACCAAGTTCGGAAAATTTTTTGTCATTATTTTTTCAAATAAGTTTTCAAATTCTTTCTCTCTTCTCTTTCTGACACCTCCATAATGTGAATGTTATTATGCTCAAAGTTGTCCCAGAGGCTCCCCATAGTATCCTCATTTTTTAAAATTCTTTTTGCTGTTTTGATTGGATGTTTTCTGCCTTTTACCTTCTAAGTTGCTAATTTGATCTGCTGCTTCATCTACTCCACTGTTGATTCACTGTAATGTATTTGTCATTTCAGTTAATGTATTCTTCATTTGTGACCAGTTCTTTTTCTGTTTCTATCTCTGTTTTTATCGTTTCCTAGCTCTTTGTTGAAGTGTTCACTAAGTTCAGTGAGCATTCTTAAAACCAGTATCTTGAACTCTGCATTTGAGATTACTTGTCTCCATTTTATTTAGTTCTTTTGTGAAGATTTGTTCTGTTCTTTCATTTGGGATATGTTTCTTTGTCTCATTTAGGCTGTGTTTGTTTCTATGTATTAGGCAGAGCTGCAACTCTCCCAGACTTAGTAGACTGACCTTATATAGTAGGTGTCCCATAGGGTCCAATGGCACAGTCTGCCCAATCACCCAAGCTAGGCACTTCAGGTGTGCCCCTGGTGTGCACCCCCATCTGTGTACACACCCCTGTTTTAATTGAGCCTTGGATACTGCTGACACCTCCATGGCAGGGATTTATCCCAGGAGTAGCTGCAAGGATTAGCTGCAACCACTGTGGAGGATCAGCTGTGTAGGGGCTGATCCTAGGGAGCAGAACTTACTTGGGCAGGGTTCAGGTACCCACTGAGTCTGCCCCTTGAATGTGTTGCTTATGGAGGTGGTTGGGTGATGCTCTGGCATGATCTGAAGCTGTTCACTGCGTGCACTGGCTCTGGGGCCTCCCGGGAGGTGTAGGCCAAGGTCAGCCACCACCTGTGCCCTGCCCAGGGACACTTGTCATGAGCTACACAGATAGCTGCTACTTGTGCTGGTCTTGGAGGTGCCCAGGAGAGGCCAAGCAGTGAATCAAGACTGGGTGCCACTAGTGCCAGCCCTGGAGCCACTTAGCAAGAGATACAGGGCATGCTGAGGCCAAATGCTACATGCTTGAGAAATTTTAGGAAAGTCTAAAGCATGAGGTAAGATAGGCCATTTGTATGGAAAAGGCACTGGACATGGTTTGGGTGGCCCCACAAGTTGGGTGGGGCAAGGGTCATAGGGAATCACCAGAGTGAGGTGAACAGTGATGTAGACTGAAGTTTGGAACCCAACTTCTGACTCTGTGGAGGGAGGGCTCAGCAAAAGAATAATGCCAGCTGTGAGAAAGCTGCCCCTACAGATATTGCCCTGATGCCAGCCAATTCATTTTCTCCTCTTATGTCCCTGGTGCCTTTGGAGTTGCTGTCTAAAACTGAAGCTCAGTGGGAGTGACTCTGAGTAAGTCCATGTTAGGCCTATTAAGAGGAATGGATGGGACTCCAGCAGCCTCCATCTCACTTAGCCACAATCCCCACTGGTTTTTACAACCAAAATTTATAGGACTTATGTTCCTGGCACTGGGACCTTGGGCTTGATGTCTGGTGTGGGGCTGGGATTCTGGGCTTGCTCCTCAGGTGAGATAACCCATGGTTGTGAGACCAGCCCTTTCTGCCTCTCCTCCCCTCCTACCAGTCTTGATGTGGTTTCTTCTTTATATACTTAGTTGTAGGACTTTTGTTCAGCTAGATCTCAGGCAGTTCTGAACAATGGCTGTTCTGTAGTTTAGTTGTAATTTTGATGTGCATGTGGGACAATGCGAGTACCCCATTTACTTATGCCATCATCTGGGCCAGAATCCCTGCTCACTGACATTATTTTAATGGGAACAGTAAAAGATGATTTAGTAAAGAGTATTATATAACTCCAAGAGGAGAGAACTATTTGTGTATAATGACAGAAGGGTTCACGAGTTCAAAGTAACATGCACAGAATGATACCATCAAAAATGTACACAGACGGGATTTTACAGAGGCCTCCCTTTTGCTTCTTGGTCCCTAACATGCCATCCAGACTGAGAAAAACTCAGAAACTTGGGTGCCACATGAGTCACAGACTCGGCCACATCAGCAAGCATAGGAAGCCGAGGTAATGCTGGTGACTTGCATCATCACAGAATCAACTTAAACAAATATCACCCAGTTACTTTGGAAAGTTAGTATGAGGCATCACCACTTAAGAGGAACCAGAGCTTCTGCCCAACGGTCAACCTTGATAAACTTTAGGCCTTGGTCAGTGAGCAGACCTGGGTAAATGCTGCCACACATAAGACTGGAACTGCTCCTATCGTTGATGTGGTGCAACTGTGCTCCTCCTAGGTGCTGGGGAAGGGGATGCTTCCAAAGCAGCCTGTCATCATGAAGGCCAAGTTCTTCAGCAGAAGAGCTGAGGAGAAGATCAAGGGTGTTGGGGGAGCCTGTGACCTGGTAGCTTGAAGCCACCTGGAGAGAAGGTCATTAAACGCTCACAAGTGAGAAAAAAAAATGTACACAATCTAAATGCTTAGCAGAAAGGCTGAAAAGAAAGTACACATACCAAAGTATTCATAGTGGGTATTTCTGGATGTTTGGATTATGGGTGAGTCCCAGTTCTTTTTTTGGGTGATAAGTATTTTTAAAGTGTGGGATGTATTTTTTGTTTTTGTTTTTTGGTTGTTTTTTTTTTACAGATAAACAGGAGTTACTTTTGAGATGAGAAAAAGGATCATCAAAACATTACTTATAACCAAAACTGGTTTGGCTCAGTGGCTAGAGCGTCAGCCTGCGGACTGGAAGGTCCCAGGTTCGATTCCGGTCAAGGGCATGTATCCTGGTTGCGGGCATGTCTCCAGTGGGGGGTGTGCAGGAGGCGGCTGATCGATATCTCTCTCTCATTGATGTTTCTAACTCTCTATCCCTCTCTCTTCCTCTCTGTAAAAAATCAATAAAAATGTATTTAAAAAAAAAACACATTACTTATAACAATATAGGATATAGGTCTAATTTGGTAGTGGAGGGGTTCAGTTAGATATTAGAAAGCATTTAACCCTATAGGTAACTAAACACTTTCCTGACCTTTTCTTATTCAAGAAAGGGTAAGTGTGCCCAGGAAAGGAAGGAGTTGAGGGGGAAAGGGAGCATGCTAAAAGAGCAGCTCTTGAAAGCTCCCAGAAAGAGGGGGAGAGGATTCACATCAATGTGCCAGAATGATGGAAAGTTGAAAAATATAAAAACAAAATTAAGTCTCAGAAACTGTGGAGCCTAGATATGACTCTGCCTGGCTTTCAGTCAGGGTTGTGGAATCTTGCTGAAAGCTCATTAAGAGGGAGAAGAAATGAAGTCACTGGGCCACACACTGGTGTAAAAGAAGAAAAAGGAATAGAAGAACAAAAGAAAAAGAAATGTTATTGGCAGTGGTGACTTTTATCATTAACAAAGCATGGAGAAGAAGGAATTTATGCAGCATATGTGAACCAACCAGTATTTCCTGCTGGAACCCTGCCCTTGGCGACATTCATAGCATTTGGGAGGTTTCTAATCAATTGACTGGCCAAAATGCGATGGGAATAAAGAACTTTCCTTTCCTACTGCTGTGTCTGTAACCAGCCACATGTTCCTAATATCTCATCATGGAACTTGGGACATATTTTCCCATGAAAAAAAAATTGTACAAATAAACTTTTAGTTCCTCCCCTGGTTCGGTTCTGCTTGCATTTCTAGCTTGATCTATTGGTCCTTTCTGAAGTGCCATGATCCACCTATATCATTTGCAAACCCCTAAAAATGCCACAGCAAATACCATTAATTTCCTATCTTCTTCCCTTTCTTTCTTTTAACAGGATTTTTATTTTGTTGGGGTAAATTTGTGCCCAGCTTAAAAAGAATAAAATAGAGAGAATCCAAGATGGCGGCATAGGTAAACACCTACACTGCTGCCTCGCACAACAATTTCAAAACTACAACTAAAAGACAGAACAGACATCATCCAGAACCACAGGAAAGCTGGCTGAGTGGAAATTCTACAACTAGAAAGAAAGAGAGGGGCTCACAGAGACTCAGAGAAGCTGCAAAAAGCTGAGGTACGAAGACGCACTCGTGGAGAGAGGAGTGCCAGAGTATCTGGCTGGCTTTCTCTGGCGGGAGGGAGACGGAGACTCCCAACAGCATTGAACCCCTTATCCTATGACACTAAACTTCAGATCCAGCCGAAGCTCATACTAGGGCAATTTGGAATGTGAAAAGGGAGAAATGCACAGAAATTTAGGGGAGTCACAAAATTTAGGTGGCGCGCACGACTGCTGATTGTGACGCTGGCTTTCATGAGTGAGTGAGAGACAGACCCTCCCAACTGCATTACTTCTAACTCCGCTAAACCCCAGTTTCTGGTGAAACTCTGGGGACCAAGACTCATATGGTTCTGGAGGACAGGTGAGCCGGAGGAGCAGCAGTCTAGAGGCACTGTGAGAGAGCCCGCAGGCACGCACAGGGACCACTCCAGTGATTACCCAGTCACATGAGACTCAGGGGCTGTGGAGGGCAGGGCCGACTAGAAGGCAAGGCAGTCCCTTAAGCCCTGAGACTCCACCCATCCCAAGCTCAACAGAGAGGCTTTTGCAGTTTTGCAAGTCTGGTATCATAAGGCTGAATCCAACATAGAAGTTCTCCTAGCATAGTGAAAATGTCAAGACAAGGGAAGTGATCACAAACAAAAGAAATGGAGAAAAACAAACGACTGGATATAGAGTTCAAAACCACGCTTATAAGGTTTTTCAAGAATATCCTAGAAAGGTTGGATAAAGTTAGCGAGTCCCAAGAGAAGATGAAAAAGGACCAACTACAGATGCAAAAGATCCAACTAGAGATGGAAAAGGACCAACTAGAGATGATAAAGGACCAAATAGAAATTAAACAGTCACTGACTGAAATAAAAAATATTATACAGAGACCTAAAAGCAGACTAGAGAAAGGCAAGAATCAAGTCAAAAATTTGAAATATAAAGAATCAGAAAACACTCAACTGGAAAAGCAAGAAGAAAAAAGAATCCAAAAATGTGAAGATAATGTAAGGAGCCTCTGGGACAGCCTCAAGCGTACCAACATCAGAATGGTGGGGGTGCCAGAAGAAGAGAGAGAGCAAGATATTGAAAACCTATTTAAAGAAATAATGACTGAAAACTTCCCACATCTGGTAAAAGAAATAAACTTAACAAGTCCAGGAAGCTTACAGAACCCCATATAAAAGGAATCCAAAGAGGACTACACCAAGACACATCATAATTAAAATACCAAGAGCAAAAGACAAAGAGAGAATATAAAAAGCAGCAAGAGAAAAATAGTTCATTACCTACAAGGGAACACCCATATGAATGTCAGCTGATTTCTCAACAGAAACGAAGCAGGGAGTGGCAAAAAATACTCAACGTGATGAATAGCCGGAATCTACAACCAAGAATACTCTATTCAGAATTGAAGGGCAGATAAAGAGCTTCACAGATAAGAAAAAGCTAAAGGAGTTCATCAACTCCAAACCAATATTATATGAAATGCTGAAAGGTACTCTTTTAGAAGAGGAAGAAGAAAAAGGTAAAAGATAAAAAATTATGAACAACAAATACATATCTATCAACAAGTGAATCTAAAAATTAAGTGAATTAAAAATTTGATCAACAGAATAAACTGGTGAATATAATAGAATCAGGAGCACAGAAAGGGAGTGGACAGATAATTCTCAGGAGGAAAAGGGGGAGGGGTGTACAGGGAGTGACTGGACAAAAATCATACACCTATGGACTCATCAATGTGGGAGGGAGGTAAGAGTAGAGGGAGGGGTGGGAGCCTGGTGAAGAGGAGCTATGGAGGGGAAAAAAGAGAAACAAATGTAATAATCTGAATAATAAAGATTTAATTAAAAAGAAAAAAAAAAAGAAAAAGCTAAAGGAGTTCATCAACATCAAACCAGTATTATATGAAATGCTGAAAGGTACACTTTAAGAAGAGGAAGAAGAAGAAAAAGGTAAAGATAAAAATTATGATCAACAAATACATACCTATCAATAAGTGAATCTAAAAATCATGTGAATTAAAAATCAGATGGACAGAATAAACTGGTGAATATAATAGCATCAGGGGCATAGAAAGGGAGTGGACTGATAATTCTTGGGGGGAAAGGGGTGTGAGGGGTGCAAGAGAGACTGGGCAAAAATTGTACACCTATGGTTGAGGACAGTAGAGGGGAGGAAAGGGCAGAGGGTGGGCAGTGAACCAGGTGGAGGGGAGTTATGAGGGGGAAAAAAAGAAACAATTGTAATAATCTGAACAATAAACATTTATTAATTTAAAAAAAAAAGGCCTAGAGCCTGACATCCTTGAGTCACTAACCATGGGCAGCATTTCCTAGTATATAGGAAAAGTAAATAAATTTCACCTGTGTTCAAACCACTGTTTGTTTTTAATATTTTTTATTGATTTCAGAGAGGAAGGGAGATGGAGAGATAGAAACATCAATAATAAGAGTGAATCATTGATTGACTGCCTCCTGCACCCCTACACTAGGGATCGAGCCCACAACCTGGGCATGTGTCCTGGCTAGGAATCAAACCAAGATCTTCCAGTTCATAGGTTGATGCTCAGTCACTGTGCCATGCCAGCCAAGCAAACCACTGTTATTTTTAATTTTCAGTTAAATGCAGCCAAATGCAATCCCTCCTTTCCTTATATTTTTACACCCTATTTCCACTGACTGGTATGTTCTTCCACCTGTGTAGCAGATGGACTGCAAAACTCCAGGATTTGCCTGAAGGAATTGCTTCCTGGTGAAGCTTTACATTACCTCTGCAAACTTAAATAGTTATGCCTTCTTTTGTGTTTCCATAATACTTTGTATAAACTTCTAGCACATATTGTAAACCTTTAAAATTATCTGAATATTTATATGTCTCTGACACTTGACTATGAACTTCTTCAGGGTTGGACTAAGTTGTGTCTACTTTGTATCTTCTTTCAAGGTCACAGGCCCATGCAGGGACTCAAGAACTATTGGTTAAATGAATGTTGAATAAACTCCTACTATCTTGAGAACCCAAAATTATTGTTCTTTTCCTGATTGTAATTTTATTCTCCCAAATGCAAATGTGATGTAATGTTGTGTTCGGTGTCAGAGACTTTAGCATCATCTAAAATACTGAAATAAACTATGTGGGTGTTCACTAACTCAAGCAATATTAACAGATAGTCATAGAAACAAACACCTTAAAAATCTGAATTAGGCAGAAAAGAAGGGAAACAAACATTCATTGAGCACTTATGTGAAAGGCTTTGTGTTTCGGGGCTTATTTCATTTACCAAAGTAATTTTACAAAATAGGTGTTAATTTAACTTAGAAAACCTGATGTACAGATCTTTAATAATATGCCCAAGGTCACAGCTAGTAAGAGGTGTAGCCAGAGAATGCTTTCTGACTTCAAGCCTAGTGATTTTTCTACTTTATCAGGCTGTCACTCATGTAAGAGTAAAGGTGTAAACTTTAAAAGCCAATCTGGTGTTGCATTATTTCTGCCTCTAATCTTCCCTATTCCAATTCAACCATCACACTGTGGTCAAATTCATTTACCTGAAACGCAACTCTAATTATGACACTCATTTGTATAGAAACATTAATGGTTTCCTATAGTCTAGTGAGGAAAGCCCCCGATCTGTGCTTGTCTCTAGCTATTTCACTCAAGTAATTGTGTCCTAGCCAGACTCTATCTACCCTTCCTTTTGTTAATACTATTTCTGAAGACTGGATAGACCTTCCTACATCAATGACATGTCTAAATCGTATCTGCTGTCAGAGACTTTGTTCAAATTTTATTTCTACCACCAAGTCTTTCCTGATTCACACAATTGAAGTGGGTCTTCCTTTTTCCTCTTGATTTCTACTTCTCTCAGATCACCCTCTTTTTTAAAATTTAATTTTACTTTGTTAACCGCTTATTTTGTCTCTTACATATTATATTGTAAGCTCCTGATGGTAGTACCATGTGTTTTCATTTTTGAACCCCTCTTAGTATCTAGTATGGACATGATAGCAGGTATTCAATAAGTAAATGAATGATAAAATGTCCAAATAATAGCACTTTGCTCATCACTCCTTTTTGTTCTCTACTTTCCTTTCACCTATGGTGTTGCCTTGATTTCAAACATGAGAGAAAGTAGGCTTTGGCATTATATTTTAAAATGTTAAAAAAGTCTATTTCACCCTGCTATATTCCTCCTCATCCACATCAAGTTATACATTACAATATAAGATCATTGAATAAAATCATAATTCTAAATATTTCAGCAGCTAAAAAATTACAGTTCATTATTCTGAAACTGAAAGCTTAAGATTTGTTCACTTTTCCCACTATAAAATATGTAGTGGCTTCTCAAATGCTCAGCCCCATACAGTTTCTTTAAGTTTATAACTGGCCACTTGACTGACACACTGTGGGCAATGAATGATGTAGAATGACTACCACGCAAAAATAAAAATAAATTTTAAAAAGCTTCAACTACTTTTCCAGAAATGAATATACTGTAGAAGGTGGTCATTAAGATGCAAATCCAAGTCATTCCAGAAATTATTTTCAGATCTTTTTTGAAAAAGCAGAGCTAAACATGTTCAGGATCAAAACCCTGACAAATAGGAGATAAGACCCAGAGAGTAAACTGGAAAATAGAGCTTGAGTCCCTCACTGCTATGAACAGAGAGAGAGAGAGAGAGAGAGAGAGAGAGAGAGAGAGAGAGAGAGAGAGAGAGAAAGATACCTGTATAACAGCAGAAACTTGAGGAGCCAGGTACACAGTAAACTGCCCCACTGAAAAATTTAGGAAAGCTTGTTATCAAAATACCATAGAATGCCGCTACCTTTGGCCGAGAGCAATCAACAATGATTTCTAAGCTCAGTGGTAAGTCAGGTTAGAGCTCAGGGTGGGTGAACTAACATATAAATCAGAGTTTCTCAACCATAGTGCATATTATAATCACAAGAGGTTAAAAAAAAAAAACCACAACAGTGGCTAAAGGGGGTGGGGGAATGGAGAATTATTAATGGGAAGAGGGTTTTCATTTGGGATGAGTTAAAGATTTATCAGTGAATATATGTGCCTTACAAGATAGTCAAGTAACATGTAGAAAATGTTAAAGGAATCCAGAGGAAAGAATGATTACTAAAGGATGATGTATATGGTAAAACTTTAGAATGAACATAGCTTTTGAGCTGTGCTTTGAAGATAGTTTAGCATTTAGGTAAAAGGTGAAAAAAGGAGAGGACATTTGAAGTAGGAGAAATGGCATGACTAAGAGGGGAGGAAACACGTGTCATGTGTGGAGAATCTGAGCTTGCAGAATAGAAGACTCCTTTGAGGATTAGTACAAGAAAAGGCTAGACATGAGATTGGTGACAAGGTTGCGAGAAGATTAAATTTCAAGATGAAGATTTTTATCTTATTCTGAAATCAGAGGACAGCCATTAAAAAATAATACTGGGGGTAGTACTGTCAGTATGTACACAATAATCTTTTTTTTTTACTTTATTTTTATTGTGTTACATGTATACATATCTTCCCATTGCCCCCCCCCACCGCCTCCCAGGCATACCCCAATCCCCCAGTGTCTTGTGTTCATTGGTTATGCCTATATGCATGCATACAAGTCCACAATAATCTTTAAAAAAAATTGTTAGCATTGTTGTGGAGAATTGACTGGAAGGTGGAGGGACTCATATGGCAGAAAAAGCAATGAAAAGATCTCAGCAATTATGTAATTCTAAGGCAATGGGGCCTGGACAAGGTGGGCAATAGTGACATTAGAATGTGAGAACAGACTTTAGACACATAAGACATCTGGGTAAGATGGTGTATGGTGATGGATGTATACTGATTAAAAGGAAAATATGGCATATGCCCTACTGAAGGAAAGATCAAAGCAAGAAAGTATATTTAAAGACCTTATTCTATTCACTAAACATACAGAATAGAATTTCTTTGTTTTTATGCAGAAGTTTTTCGTTTTTATGACCCAGCATGTTCCTTTTAAAGGCTGTTTAAAAGCAGGTCTGTTTAATGCATACAGAGTCAGGAAAAGGTACTGGTAACAGCTGGTTCTTCTTTAGTCTGGTGCTCTCCTGCTGGCCAGGTTGTTGGCCACTTGGGTGACTGTAGCCAGTTGGGTAATTATAATTAACTTCTCTAAATTTCAGTCTCTTAATCAATAAAATGATGATAAAATGTCAGTTCTGCCTGTCTTGCAAGGTATTATGAAAATCAAATTACTTTAGTCTAAATTACACTAAAATATTTATTGATCATATACTGTGTGTAAGCTCTGTGCTAGGTACAACAGGAAATATAAAGATGAATGAGACAAAAGGCCCTCTCTATGGAAGACTAAAACAAATACAAAACAGAATATGGTAAAACAAAAATACAAAATGGGATAATATAAGTGTCTTGGGAGCTAAAGTCCGTAAGCGTTCAAATAACTGAAGGTAAATATCTGGAGGATAAACTCAAGAATAGCTTCATGAAAGAGGAATCATTTGAGGTAAGGCACTAATAGGTAGAGAATGGAGAATAAAGGGAAAGTAATTCATACATTCTTCTACTCATTCATCTATCCATCCTACATTTTTGGGGGGAATGGGGTGGAGATTCTGTTCTGTGACAGATCACAGAAATAAATAATACTCTGCCTTTATGTAGCATTCTCTAGCTTATCCAGAGCACGGGGAGTGTGGGTTGTGGGTGGGGAGGTGGAGGGGAGGTGTTAAATGGAAAGTGATTAATTCAGTACCTAACAAATTAAGACAATGGATGTTAACTGCATAAAATCTAAAGTAAAAGAACCTAAGATAAATGCAGTAGCTAAATACAGAGTGTCTAAAGATAGGGATTGCCTGCATGACTAGAAGGTTTTTTTCTGTTCAGAGGGTGAGAGTATTTCAATTATATTTGGGGAGCAAAGATGAGATCTGGGTGAGAGAAAATGTTTATATGGTTAGTGAACAATCTGAACTGAAGGATGCTTTTTTTTTTGCACATATATTCTATTTATTTTGGTTCTTCTCTTTGGTCATTCTTCAAACATCCTGCATAGAGTTCTGAAACATGGTGCACCAATGAAAGTCCAGACAAAGCTATAAACATCTAGGTTGCAGAGGTCAGCTTCCTCTCAATTGTTTCCTGTCTATAACCATCAATGCAGAATTGCTCTTTTATGGGGCATCTTGAGATGTTTTTCTCTCTTGCCCTTCACTATGCATCAGTGATGACTGATCCTCCTTTCATGAGGAAGATAGAGTTTATGAAGAAAACTAAGGGGCTAACATACATTTTAAAACATGCTTATAAGAGAGGAGGAGAAGCAGAGGCAGAAACAGAGGCAGAGAGGAAGGGAATGAAAGGGGGAGAAAAAAAGAGAAGAAGAAGGGGGGAAAGATAAGAGGGGAAGGAGAAAGATGGGTTGATACAAACTGACTGGCTTTTATGTACAGGAAGGCTGTATCAAGTGAAGTGAAAACTATTGCTATTTGTGTTCCTATCATGGAAAAAGCAGAAATTATTTTTGCAAAAAGGGGACGTGAAATCATCATATGTGAAGTAAAGTAAGTCATCTCCCCACCTTATTCCTCTGTTAATATTCTTATTTGAGTGCATCCATTTGCTCTCCAATGACAGGAACCTTAAAGTTATCTTTGAATTCTAACACGCCTACGTTCCTGCTAACTAGGAACGCTTAATGATACCCTTCCAAAGTACAGCCTAATTGTGGCACCCTATAAAAATGCCTGCAGCTCTGCTCTTGGGGCTCAGGAATTCTGACTATTTGCTCCTACTGTCAGCGTTGAGCCTTTTTGTCCCGGTCTGCATGTATCCCAGCATGTGTTTTGTAGCCATACACTTGGATCCTGTATTGACAGCTAGTGTCTTCAGATTGGTATCAGTCCAATGGACTGCCTGGCATTCTGTTTCATTTTTAACTCTACTTGTGTCTATTGAATAGACCTGAGCTCCCAAATATGAACTCCAGTTCTCCCTACACTGACACCCAATCCTGGTGTGATCATCCCCTTTGGTGTTTTCTTAGAGGCAGAATGATGTGGTAATAAAGTGAATGCTGGAGTTGGAATCAGCAGACAAAATTTAAACTCTTAGTTCTGTTCTTTGCTACTCCTGGACATGCTGGAAATTCACTTAAGCTGTGTGTGTGTGTGTGTGTGTGTTAATCCTCAATAGAGAATATTTTTTCCTTTGATATTTTAGAGAGAGTGGAAGGGAGGGAAGGAAAGAAAGAAATATTGATGTGAGAAAGACACATTGATCGGTTGCCTCCTGTGTGTGGCCCCAACCCAGGTACGTGCCCTTGACAATTGACTAGCCTTGACCGGGAATTGAACTCCTGATCCTTTCGTGTGTGGGTGGGCGCTCTAAGCACTGAGAACATTGGCCAGGACTCACTTAAGCCTCTTGAACTTCAGTTTTCTTACCTGTTATGCATATGTGATGGATGTAGTTGGGGCCGCCAATCAACTCTGCTCCCTGCAGCTGCAGATCTGAGGGATATATTTCCGCAGATGTCACAATACTACAATCAGGTACCTAGTCCTCTTCTCAAAATGATTTTGTTGAGATCACTACCGTTTTGTCTTTCCAAATCCATTGGCGGTCCTCATGTTCAGTCTGCATATCGATCAACTTTTTGGCAGCACGTGACACAGCTGATTAATTTATTTTTCCTAACATACTTTCTTCATTTGACTTCCAGAAAGCTATAGCTCTTAGTTTCCCTCCTATTTTCACTGCTAGACTAGAAAAGTCTTTACTAATTCGCTCCTTATTGAAATGCCCTAGGAGGGGTCAGTCTCAGCCTCTTCACCAGCTACACTGCCTCCTTTGGTTATTTTTTCCCACACCTTTAGTTCTATATGGTTTGTTTCCTAATTTTATATCTCCCGTCAAAACCCCTCCCTGAGCTCCAGACTGACAATTCATCTGTTTGCTACATGACTACTTGAAATCCTATTAATTGTCTAACAGGTATATCAAACTTAAAATGCGCAAAATACAACTTTTGATTTTGCTGTGAAAATAATTATTTATAGTAGGCAAGATTAGAACAATGAAGACCAAATAGAAAGCTCTTCCAATAATCCAGGTGGGATGCATGTGAGAGATGATGCTGGCATGAATAATTGGTATGGGGACTTTGCAGATGTGATTAGGCTATAAACATGGAGATGGTGGATTATCCTGGATTATCAAGGTGAGCCCAATTTAATCACAAATCCTTAAAATCAGAGAACCTGTCCCAGCTGCAGTCAGACAGAGAGAGATGTGATGATGGAAGTATGGTCAGAGAGGTGTGATATTACAGGCTTTGAAGATGGGAAAGGAGGTCATGAGCCCAAGAATGCAAGTACCTTCTAGAAGCTGGAAAAGGCAAGGAAACAGATTCATCACGAGGGCCTTTAGAAAGGAACACAGCCCTACAAACTCCTTGATTAGCCCATTGAGACACATGACGGACTTCTTGACCTACAGAACTGTAAGAAAATAAGTTTGTTTGCTTTAAGCCACTGAGTTGTTGTGATTTGTTATAGCAGCAACAGGAAACTAATACAGCATGTATATACTGATGCTTACATTGAGAGCAGGTATGGACATTCAATGAAGTAAAGAATTATAATTATTTCTGAATATGGATAAACATAGTTGCCTCATTCATCCTCTTAGTATGGGGCTCCTCCTCACTTCTGGGCTCTCTGTTTTTTTGTTTTGTTTTTAATTTTAAGAGTTTATTTGAGCAAAAATCAGTTGAAATCAAGTAGTGTGAAACTAGAAGTAGTTAGGAGCACTCCACTGTGAGAAGCTTAGGGTGAGAGACTTCTATAAAGAAAAGACAGAATCAAGTAAAGAACTATTTGATTGCTTATAGTGTAAAGCGTAGTTGGCTGTTTGTGACTGGTTGTCCTTAGCATTTGGGTTTCATAACCTTGAGGCATTTACAAGCTTCGATTTTGGTTTGCTTACATAGGCCACCATGGCATTAGAGCCACCTCAGCCTTATGGCCTCCTTGTTTAATTAACTTAATAATTAATTCCCCACTCAGGTCATCCTCTCATACATGAGAGACGGAGCAAAAATTGCCACTTTTAGTCACCATCAGAGTTAAGTTCCTCTTGTCTGAATGAGAAATTCGTAGGCTGTAATGTCAGATCTGTGGAAGAACTGTTTTTTGCCGCTCATCTTGATTCTGTTTCTCCAAGAGCAGTGAGACCATCTGATGGCTGGGAATGTGCACATGAGACCTTCGAGAGAGCACCAGGGAGACCACAATGATGACTATGAAGAGGACAATATCAAGAGACGGCAGCATAGTCCTTAGCCAGGGCTCCCATGAACCAGACCAGCTGGTACCAAATAAACCAAAGAAAGTACCTGAAGGGGCACCAATCTCTTTTAGCCAAGTACCTTCTATGTCAGCTTTATGTGTGTTGATCTGGTACAGCAGGAGGTATTTGCTATGGCATAGGCTCCTCCTTGTTCAGCCGATTGACAATTCTGTTATTTAAAAATCACCTTAGCAGGATTTCTAGGGACTTTTGTTGTGTGGCTATGGCCTTAAGTAGATTTGGCCATAGTTGCCAGAATTAAGGAGCAGTGTCTTCCCCTGCATTAACAGAGAGAAAAACCAAGTCACAGAAAGGCAAAAGGAATAAAGTTTTTATGTTGGAGATGAAGATCTTAATCTGTGACTTTGGAGAGGTGTTTACTTCAAGATGCCATCCTGGTCTGAGGAAAAACATTTAGGCAGTTATTTGAGTTGTGAGCTAAATTAGCAACTTTTTTTTCATGGAACACCATTTTTACTTGAAAGAACACCTAATAGACAATCTGATTAGTCAGATTTACACTTATTGTGGACATTTTCCCAAAAATGAATGACATGAACCTGTCATTCAAGGAAAACAATTGAAAGTGTTTGTTGCCAATAATAAAATTTGAGCTTTCAAAAAAAGTAGAATTTTGGGAAACTTGTATCTACCAGCTTCTCAATATTTAAAGATTTTTCTGATGAGATTTATAATGAAGGAAACTGATATGATTTGAAATGCCATATGTGGGATGCCCTATATGAAATCTCATACAGAGAATAAAATATGAAAATCCCATGCTTAAACATCCCTTGTTTGAGAATCTGGTTTGCTTCAGTTTGAAATATGTCAACATTTGGAAAATCTATTTAACTCAGTAAACTCATATTCTACAAATGATCAATGCATGGTTAAAGATTCCAAAAATCATGCATAGGTTAAAGATCTATTCAGAGTTCAAGATAAGTAAATGGACTTTAATATAGCAGTATTAATGTTCATTTATATGATTTCAGATTCCATATTGCAACTAATATTTTGAAAATTTAATTGTCAAAAAAAATTTAATTGTAGAGTTTTGACATAATATCTAAGAAGCATATCCATAATTACCTGCAAAGGCTATTAAAATACTTATTTTCCCAGCTTTAATAATATGCAGGTATGATCATTAAATAAAGTTAAGAATTATGGATATTCTAATTTCTAAACTGAAACCACACCTATGTTTAAAATGACACATGTCTTTCTAGTCCCTCAGAGTGGTCAGAAAGGTGATGAGGCCTTCCCAAGTGTTAGTCTAGATCTGAGAGAAACACTATCCACTCTATCTGATGCCCACTATGTAAATTTTTAAGGTAATAATGGATAATAAAAGTATACTTTCTCATAAACAAAATGCAGACATAGACTTAAAAACATTAATTCAAGGTAGAAAACAATATGACTCAAAGAACAGATGACTAATTGTAGAACATGAACATACTCAAAACAACTTAATTGATACCATAAATGGCTACACTCAAGTGGAATAGAGGGTATTTGATAGTGTTACAAAGATAGAATAAATTCCTAGAGGTAGAATTATTTGATAGGGTACAACGTACACTCCATTACTTCTTTACAGTGTTTAATCCTTCATCAAATTTCACCCTGGCTGACTGGATAAATAGTGGAACAACAAATCTCTCTCTCTCTCTCTCTCTCTCTCTCTCTCTCTCTCTCTTTCTCTCTTTCTCTCTCTATCAATTTTAAAAATCCTTTATCAATTTGATCTGGAAGTTACTCTTTTAGCCAGAAGCTGAGAGGGAAAAGTGTCCACAAAGAATCAGACAAGGATTGTATAAAGCAGAAACTTGCCTTCAGGAAGCAAAATATGAAGTTCCAAGTAGCATTTAGAGAAAGGATATTAGAGAGTGAGGAAAGTGAGTTACTGTGAAAATCTCTAATGGGGCCTGAAATTCTTTAGGCCGCAGCTATGGAACAGTGAATACTAACATTATAACCGTTGTTTTTAAGCATGGTAGGTCAAAGCTCTCTGAGCAATATCTGCATGTTTGCATGGAGGGAATAATATATGCAAATTCCATGCTTAAAGACCTCTTTTTAGAAATCTGGTTTGCTTCATTTTGTCTCCCTAATCTACTTACACAGAGACTTTTGTTTTAATGTCAAATAGGCTTTAGCCTGGACAGGTCTAATGGCACTTTGCCATTGGTGCAGGCTTAACAGGACATGAGGCGATTGTAAGTAAATTTCATTAGAAGGTTATAATCTCTATTTCATGAAAGATTTTATATATATATATTTAATGTAGGGCCTCAGGATATCACTCCAATTTGCTAGAGCAGTAACCTGGAAACACCCGCAGGGGTTACCTATTGCTTTCTGAAACAGTCTCCTTAGTCCACTTGCAGTCATGAGCAAGCCACATAACCTCACAGCCCTGACTGCCCAGACTCCTGAAGGTCCCCTCCTTTAGGCAAACAGTTGAAAAAGCATGGCTAAATATAATGATTGTTTGTATATTGGCTTTGATAGAACACAACAGTGCGTATTAATCATTTTTACCAGTTTTTGTTTATGATAGTCCTAAATTTCTCGTTGTTACTGAAAAATTAAAATATAAGAAAAGGGCCCTGGCGAGGTAGTTCAGTTGGTTGAAGTGTCATCCCATACACTGAAAGGATGTGAGTTTGATGTCCAAGCACATATAGGAGGCAAGAGATCTCTCTCTCTCTCTCTTCCTTTCTCCCTCTCCTTTCCTCTCTCTCTAAAGTCAAGAAAAGCATGTCTATGGGTTAGGATTTTTTAACAAAGGGAAAAATATGAAAGAAGGGAAGTATTTCTAATTTGTCAGACTAAAACAAATAGAAAATTTAATAAACATATAATTAGAGGTTAATGAAGACTTCTGTTTAAAGTATGAATTTTTGAGTGCTTGCGTCTGAATAAGCATGAGTATTATTTGAAATCTTAAAAGCTCTGCTGTAAGGAAGCACTATTCTCACTCAGGATATCATGGGAATATAAATAGTATAAGACTCAGAAGAAAACAGTAAGTAACACAAAAGTGGTTGGTTAAAGAAGAGGCAGTACAGGGCCCTTCCCTCAGCCACTCATGGGGATTCATAGGTTCTCCAGAAAAGATATTGGACGTAAACAGCAGAATTACACATTGTTTGTGTGTGTGTGTGTATGTGTGTAATGTATGTGTATGTATTTATGTAAGTACGTATGTATAACTAGGTAATGAATTAATGTTTCAAAATTCAGAAAGTACAAGAATATACAATACTTTCTCTTTAACTCCTATCCAGCCACCTAGTTCCTCTCCTCAGAGGTAACTAATATTACCAACATCTTATATATTCTTCAATGTATATATGAGCAAATATACATATAGCTTTTATTCAAGTGTTAATGTTCTATATATTTTAAAGCTTGTGTTCTTTTCACTAAACTATATCTTGGAATTAAACCATATCCATAATAAGTTTACCCATCTTTCAGCAGCATCATATTTATTGAATGGATGAATCATAGATTATCTGACCAGCTCCACATTGACGAACATTTGTTTCCAGTCTTTTGCTATTACAAATAATGCTGTAATGACTTGTCTTGTACATAGATCACTTTATACATATGTAAGTAATCAAAAGGATAAATTACTAGAGGTAGAATTATTTATTCTAAGAGTATGTGCTTATAATTTTGATAAGTGTTGCTAAATTACTCTACATAGAGGTTGTAAAATTTAAGTTCCTGTTGGTTACTTATGAAAATGCATTTTAACACTCCCACTAATATATAATGACACCAAGCTTTGTGATCTTTTCCAATTTGATGGGTTAACCATGATATTTCAGTTTAATTTGTCTTTCTCATTATGAAAGTGAACATCTTTTATTGTTTTAGAGCCACTTATATTTCCCTTTATGTAAACTCTTCAAATTTTTTGGCCATTTATCTTTAGGATTATTGGTTTAGCTATAGGGTTTTTTTTTTTGTTGTTAATTTATTTATTTTTATTCAATAATCTTTACTTTAGGCCAAAATGAATCTGTAGTTGCTGTCCATGATGAGAAAATATATTTAGTTGGTGGATATTCATTCGATTTGAACCAGATGAGTGGTTGAAATTCTTTTTGAATGCTCAAGTGGTTCAGAGAGATTACTTTTTTTCAGTGCTGGGACTGATGGAAGAGACATTTACATATAGAAAGAGGCTTGAGCTCTCTTTGTGAAGCCAAACTTCAGCCGCTAACTTCATCCTGTATCCTTAAAATGGTGTCTAATAAACGATTGAGCCTTGTTGAAAATAAAGACAAGTTCTGAAAATATATGTAGCATATGCTGGAAATGGGGAAAGTAAATGTAAATATCTCAAAATCTTTGGTATTAGTACTTTCACACGCCCATAACTTTACAATTGTCTCCTCTCCATTTCCTTATTTTCTGCATTGCACTTCATTCATTTCCATAAATGCCACTATAAACATGTTCTTTTTTGTTGTTAATCCTCACCCAAGAATATTTTTTCCATTGATTTTTTTGTTTTTGTTTTAGAGATAATGGAAGGGAAAGAGGGAGAAAGGGTGGGAGAGAGGAAAAGAAAGAGAAGGCACAAGCCCCCAACTAAATGCGGCCAGGGATCGAACCTGAAACCCAGGTATATGCTGTTGACCTGGAATCAAACCCGCAACCCTTTGGTCCATGGGCTGACACTAACTACTGAGCAACATCAGCCAGAGCCAAAGGTGCTCTTTCCTGGCAGAAGGGAGAAGTTGTGATTTATGACAGATCTGATGGGCAGCTTCTGCCTCAAACAATAGTCCTTGCACATCAGCCTGTGAGCGGCCCAGGCAGGGCAAGTTGCTAATTGGTACTTTCAGAACAGCAATAGCTTTTGTTGATTTGCATATTTGAAGTTTTATTTATTTGTTTATTTATTTATTGCCAGTTCTTACAATAGATGTGTTTTATTTTAAATGTTCTCTGATAACATATTAGCAATAGAGGCCTGATGTGCAAAGTTTGTGTGGGTGGTGGGGGGTGTTGTCCCTCAGCCCAGCTTGTGCCCTCTCAGAATTTGGGACCCTTTGCTCCTAACTGCCCGTCTGCTTGCTCCCAACCGCCCACCTGCTCACTCCTTACAACTCGACTTGCCACTCCTTAGTGCTGCTGTGGAGGCAGGAGAGGCTCCCTCCACCGCCGCTGCGCTTGCCAACCTTGAGCCTGGCTTCTGGCTGAGCGGCACTTGCCCTGTGAGAGCGCACTGACCACCAGGGGGCAGCTCCAGTGTTGAACATTTGCCTCCTGGTGGTCAGTGTGCATCATAGCAACCAGTCGTTCTGGTCATTCAGGTTGTTCCACTATAATGGTTGCTGGGCTTTTATAGACTAGAGTCCTAGTATACAAAATTTGTGTGCAGGTATGGTCCCTAGGCCTGGCCTGTGATCAGGGGCCATCTTCCCTGGCTGCCTACACCACCCACCCCAGTTTCCTGTTTGCCACCAGACGATCAGATTCTGATGGCTGAGGAAAGAGACCGAGAAGTTGGCCATTCCCTCCCACTCTCCGGCCCCACACCTGCTGTGGGTTGCCCTCTGTGTGTCAATTTGCATATTACCATTTTAGTATATAGGATAGAGGCCTGGTACACAGGTGGGGGCAGGCCGACCTGCCCTGATGGGGGCCCCAGATCAGAGTAGGGGTGGGGCTGGTTGGGGAAAGGAAGGAGTGATCTTTCTGGTCTCTGGTCTTTCTGCCATTTTGGTAAGTGGGCTTTTATTATATAAAATGTATTAGTCCCAACCTTTCTCCTGATCTCCAGAAATATATATCCTTATAACTATTCACAATACCTAATCTAATCTTGGTTAGAAGGTGTTTTTCTCAATAATTGCTTTAATGTCTTTGATAGTTGCAAGACTATTTAAGCTTTTAATTTTTTCTTCCGTCACATCTCATAAGGTATAGATATTACTTCAAGAAACGTTTCCATGTTGTCTAAGTTTTTAAAATTTGTTACTGCATTAATTGTTTAAAATAATAAGATTATTTATAGATTAAAAATTTGGTTCTTTGTGATATGAATTGCAAAAAATTTTCACATTATTTCCAGAGTTCATAAGTATTAAAAATTATTTGGGAGAAACCAAGATGGCAGCATAGGTGAATACATAAACTGCTGCCCCGCACAACAATTTCAAAACTACAACTAAAAGATAGAACAGACATCATCCAGAACCACAAGAAAGATGGCTGAGTGGGAATTCTACAACTAGAAGGAAAGAGAGGGGCTCATGGAGACTCAGAGGAGCTTCAAAAAGCTGAGGTACAAAGACATGCGGGTGGAGAGGACAGGCAGTGAAGTGCCTGGCTGGAAACTCCCAACTGCACTGAACCCCAGTTCCAACTGCACTGACCCCCAGTTCCAGGTGAGACTCATACAGGGGGAGTCTGGACTGTCATGAAAAGGGAGGAGTGCATGGAAACTTAGGGGAGCTCCAAAAGGCAGAGGTCTGGAGGTGTGCACACCAGTGTGTGCAGAGAGGACTGACTGCTGATTTTGCAGTGGCTTTCTCTAGCAGGAGGAAGATGGAACCTCCTAACTGCACTGAAATCCAGTTCCGACTGCACTGAACCCCAGTTTTGGGAGAGACCCTGGGGACCTAGATCATACAGGTCCCGGAGCACACAGAAACTCAGGGGCGCCAGAAAGGCAGAGGTCTGGAGGGCACGCAAGGACGAGTGTGCACAGAGGGCTGCAGCAATTACCAAGGGACACTGAAACCCAGGGGCAGTGTAGGGCAGGGCTTATGGGAAGCTAAGGCTGTTTGCTCAGCCCTGAGACTCCACCCCATACAAGCCTAGCACAGAGGCTACTGCAATTTTGCAAGTCTTGTATCATAAGGCTGTCTCCAGCACAGAAGTTCTCCCAGGATAGACACAGCTGATCCCCACAACCAATTGGCTTAGTCAATTCCTCCCAGTGATACCAACAACAATCAAGACTTAACTACAACAAGGCTGTACACACAATACACAAAGGGGTGCACCAATAGTGTCCACCTCAGGTAACTGGGGATGCGGAACCACTGGGCCATACAGGACATCTAGAACACAAAGCTACTCTACCAACTCAGGGAAGCAGCGAAAATGCTGAGACAAAGGAACAGATCACAAATGAAAGAAATGGAGGAAAACAAATGACTGGCTATAGAGTTCAAGACCAAGGTTATAAGGTTTTTCAAGAATTTCCTAGAAAAGATGGATAAATTTAGCAAGACCGAAGAGGAGATGAAAAAGAACCAACTAGAAATTAAACATACACTGACTGAAATAAAAAATATTATACAGAGCCCTAACAGCAGACTAGAGCAACGCAAGAATCAAGTCAAAGATTTGAAATACAAAGAAGCAGAAAACACTCCACTGGGAAAGCAAAAAGAAAAAAGAATCCAAAAACTTGTAAGGAGCCTACCAACATCAGAATTATGGGGGTGCCAGAAGAAGAGAGAGAGCAAGATACTGAAAAATTCCCCCACCTAGTGCAAGAAATACACTTAAAAGTCCAGGAAGCACACAGAACCCCAATAAAAATAATCTAGCCGAAACCAGTTTGGCTCAGTGAATGGAGTGTTGGCTTGTGGACTGAAGGGTCCTGAGTTCAATTCCAGTCAACAGCATGTATCTTGATTGAAGGCACATCACCAGTAGGGGGCATGCAAGAGGTGGCTGATCGATGTCTCTCTCATCGATGTTTCTAACTCTCTATCACTTTCCCTTCTTCTCTGTAAAAAAACAATTAAAAAATATTTTTTTAAAAAAAAGGAATTCAAAGAGGACAACACCAAGATACATCATAATTATAATGCCAAGAGCAAAAGACAAAGAGAAAATATTAAAAGCAGCAAGAGAAAAACAGTTAATTACCTACAAGGGAGCACCTATACAATTGTCAGCTGATTTCTCAACAGAAACTATGCCAGATGGGAGTGGTAAGAAATATTCAGTGATGAATAGCAAGAACTTACAACCAAGGAGCAGGGGAAGGAGGAGGAGGAGGAGGAGGAGGGGGAAAAGGTGGAGGAGGGGGAGGAGAAGAAGGAGGGGGAGGAGAAGAAGGAGGAGGAGGAAGAGGAGGAGGAGGGGGAGGGAAAAAAAGAAAAGAAGAAGGTAAAGATAAAAATTATGAACAACAAATACATATATATCAACAAGGAATCTAAAAATCAAGTGAATTAAAAATCTGATGAACAGAATAAACTGGTGAATACAATAGAATCAGGGGCATAGAAAGGGAGTATACTGACAATTCTCAGGGGAAAAGGGGTGAGGGGGGTGCAGGAAGAGACTGGACAAAAATTATACAGCTATGGATGAGGACAATGGTGGGGGGTAGGTAAGGGTAGAGGGAGGGGTGGGAACCGGGTGGAGGGGAGGTATGGGAGGAAAAAAGAGATACAATTGTAATAATCTGAACAATAAAGTTTTATTAAATTTTTTTAAAAAAGAAAAAGTATTTGTTGCCTTTATATTTGAATAACAATTTGGGATAATATAAGTTTCTGGGATCACACTTTTTTTGCTTGAGAATATAAGTGACATTTCTCCAGGCTTCTACATTTGCACATTGTTGTGGAGAAGTCTGATGTTTTAATCCTTCATAGACAACTCATTTTTATGTGATTGTCTAAAAGGTTTTCTTTATCTTCAAAGTTTAGCATCTGTATTAGAATATATCTGTGTTGACCATTATGTCCCTGAAACCTGAAATACCCTTTTTGGGATCTGTAGTGATGTCCCCTCTTTCATTTCAGATATTAGTACTTTGTGTTCTCTCTCTCTCTCTCTCTCTCTCTCTCTCTCTCTCTCTCTTTCTTCTTTCTCTCTCTCTCAACCTGGCTACAAGTTTATCAATTTTATTGATTTTTTTTTCAAAGGATAACCTTTTGGTTTCATTGATTTGTCTCTCCCTTCCTTTTTAAGTATATTAAATATGTTGTATGTATATATGGGCTCTTATTTTATAGATGAATTGCTTTGTCAACTGTTTAAATCCATAGCAAAACATTTGGTCAAAATTTTCATCTGTTTCATGGAAATACTGCTTCAGTCATTCTTCATCTCCACTCCTCTTTTTCTTTTTTCCCCTCTTTTCTTTTAATAATATATATATTCTTTCAAATTAGTGTTTTAGGTTTCTTCAGATACACAGTATTCCCTAAGAGGAATTGTTGGGTCATAAGGCAGTTCAATTTTTTATATTTTGAGGAAACTCCCCTACTGCTTTCCACAGTGACTACACCAATCTGCATCCCACCAGCAGTGCACAAGGGTTCCCTTTCTTCCATATCCTCTCCAATACCTGTTGTTGATTTATTGATGATAACCATTCTAACAGGGTGAGGTGATATTCCATGGTGGTTTTAATTTGCATTTTTCTGATGATTAGTGACCTTGAGCTTCCTTTCATATGTCTATTGGCCATCTGTATGTCCTCTTTGGAAAAGTGTCTTTTCAGGTCCTTTACCCATTTTTTAATTGAATTGTTGGGATGTTTTGGTATTGTTGACTTTTATAAGTTCCTTATAAATTTTGATATTAACCCCTTGTCAGATGTATTGGCGAATATGTTCTCTCATTCAGTGAGGTGTCTTTTCATTTTGTTGATGATTTCCTATGCTGTGAAAAAAACTTTTTAGTTGATGTAGTCCTATTTGTTTATATTTCCCTTTGTTTCTCTTGTGTGAGGCAATATATCAAAAAAATATTGCTACTAGAAATGTGCAAGATTTTACTGTCTATGTCTTCTTCTAGGATTTTTATGGTTTCACTTTACATGTAAGTCTTTATTTTTAGTTTATTCTAATGTATGGTGTAAGAAGGTGATCTAGTTTTTTGTTTTGTTTTGTTTAGATTTTTGTTTGTTTGTTTGTTTGTTTTGTATTATGATGGGATAGTATCAGAAAGCAGCACCACTCACAGAAAGAGGCCTGTCTAGTCCATTACTGGCTGTGTATGTTGCATGCAACATCTTCATGTCCTCTGATTCTATGATCAGAACCATCAGTCTCTTCTCTATCATCCAATCTTTCCCACAAGTTTCAGATTTGGAAAGAAAATAGTTGTTCCTGGCTGTTACTAGGATTATGATCTAAGAACTCCCCTTCCTTCAGCTAAACATATTCATTATGCAGTTCTGCAAGTCAATTTTTTATGTCGGTGTGTCTGCAGCACAGCGTGCTTTGGAAAAATTAGTGTGGATTCAGGAAGGCCCTGAAATATATCTCTGATCTATAGGCGTATGTAAAATTTTATCAGTAGCTATTTCTTTGTGTTACTATGCCTTCTTTTAATATATCTATATTTCTTTGAAAATAAGTAAGTTGTCGTTACCATCTTTGTGTATATCACTTTAAAAAATGTTTCTAGGGAAACATTGAGAAAGGAAACAGGAAATGGAAATTAAGGAACACCCAAGATAAATATTGAACAGCAAGATAAACATTGCCCACTAACAATTTGATCTAGCTGGAGACTTTTGTCAAAAGAATGCAAGTGAAGTTATTACTCACATTTTATTAATAGTTAAAATTATATACAGTAGTCCCGCTTATTGGGGGTTTTGCTTTCCATGGGTTCTGTTATTGCAATCAATGGCAGTCTGAAAATATTAAATGGAAAAATTCCAGAAATAAACAATTTGTAAGTCTTAAATTGCATGCCATTCTCAGTAGCATCATGAAATCTCACACTGTCCTTCTCTGTCCCACCCAGGACATGAATCATCCCTTTGTCCAGTGTCTCCATATTATCTAGCACTACCCACTCATTAGTCACTTAGAAGCTGTGTTGGTTATCAGATTGACCAACACAATATTGTAGGGCTTATGTTCAAACAACCCTTAACAATGGCCCCAAAGAGCAAGAGCAGTTTAAGTTTAGCATAGCTATTTAGGTATAGGAAAAAACATAGTGTATATAAGAGTCCAGAATATCCTTGGTTTCTGGTGTCTTGGAATGTGTCCATAGCAGATAAGAAGGGACTACTGTAAACGTACCTGTGGGCAAATCAAACCAAACAAGAGCCCTTACTGGTAAGAAGGCAAAATCTTTTTAAATGCTATTAGTAAATTCCTGCTTCCCTTCCTTACTTTATGGAATTTTTAAGTCTTAACATTCCACACGAAGTCCAGTTATCTTTATGTTTTTTTTGTAGAGCATACTTCTCCTCTATGTAAGACTAGCCTCTGTTCTTTTTATGTTCTGTGAAGCAGTACTGGCCATACTAGGTTAAGGGTAATTAAAAAGAGCACCACCTTAGGATTTTGCAATATCAACAGCACTTAAGTTATAGGAAAAGTGATGGTAGGATTAGATTTAAGCTTTCCTGTACCAGGCTGGCATGGATAGTTGTTACTCAGAATTATCCACTCATTTCATTTTTAGACATGGGTTTATATAAATAAGTTAACAGGGAAATGTGGACATTCAATATAATCTAAGCCCAGCAAGGATTCTAATGTAAAAAAAAAAAAAAAAGAATACATTTGTAAATTAGAAATGATCTCCTGAAAGAAATGCTGTAGTGATTGCACTCTCATAAGGGTATAATATAATCTTCCATACATTATGTAAAATCGACCATCATTTCCAAAGCCACAGAGAACACATCGTTTCTCCTTCTCAAAAGTACTCCTAATCCCTTGGCTTATACAACTGGGGCTGTGCTGCCAACACAGTCATTTCAATTTCTTGTCCCATAAACAGAAGCACTTAGACACAAATACTTGCAATAAGAAGATAGTTTTGAAAGGCATTTCATTAATAGTTACGGCTTTGGAAATGATTAGTTTTTGGGAATCCTCTCCATACTGAGTATTGTTTTCTGAGAACTCATTTATTCAGTGATCATTCAACTGAGAATATTTCCAGAATTAATGTGTTTTTTCTTCTTATTTAGCTTTTAGTCAGGTCATATTTTTGCATTAAGATCAACAAAAAGAGAACCCTGGCTAAGTGACTCAGTTGATCGGAGAGTTGTCCCACACACCAAAAGATTACAAGGTCAGCCGAAACCGGTTTGGCTCAGTGGATAGAGTGTCAGCCTGTGGACTGAAAGGTCCCAGGTTCGATTCCGGTCAAGGGCATGTATATTGGTTGTGGGTGCATCCCCAGTAGGGGGCGTGCAGGAGGCGGCTTATCGATGTTTCTCATTGATGTTTCTGGCTCTCTATCTGTCTCCTTTCCTCTCTGTAAAAAATCAATAAAATATATTAAAAAAAAAAAAGACTACAAGTTCAATTCCAGGTTGGAGCACATACAGGAGGCAACTGATAGATGTTTCTCTCACACATTGATGCTTCTCACATCAATGTTTCTCTCTATATATATAAAAAGTAAAATTAAAAAAGAAGAAAAACAAACCATACATATCCTCAGGTGAAGATAAGGAAAGAAGGGAGGGAGGAAAGAAATGATGAAAGCCAAAAACTAGAAGCAACCCAAGTGTCCATGAACTAATGCAATGGATAAAGAAAATAGCCACACGATGGAATACCATTTTGCCATAAAAAGAAATGAAGTACTGGTACATGCTAACACATGGATGAACCTTGAAAGCATTATGCTAAGTGAAAGAAGCGAGTCATAAATGACCACATATTAAATGCTTTCATTTATACAGAATGTCAGAATAGGCAAGTCCATACAGGCAGAAGGTAGATTAATGTCTAAGGCTGAACAGTGGGGAACAGGATGAAGGTGACTGTTAAAGGATACAAGGTTACTTTGGGGGGCCAATTAAAATGTTCTAATTGATTATAGTGACGGCTGTACAACTCTGAATACATATAAAACATCATTGAATTGTGTACATTAAATGGTTGACTCGAATGGTATTATATCTCTATTAAGCTATTTTAAAAAAAGGAAAATGAGAAAATTGTCATATCAGTGAAATTTTTGTAATAATAGCCCTTGTAAGAAAAAAATGTGGTGTCAGTGTTGATATATTGTATCAATGGAAAATTAGTCATAAAATAGAAATTGTTATACATTCTAAAATGTTTTATCTGGCAAAATGTTTTTACTACTTTATTGCTTGGTTTATTGTTTACCTTAGGGAATTTCAGTCTTTTTCTCTTACGGTCTTCAATGGACTGGGTAAGGCTTACCCACATTATTAAGGGTAATCTGCTTTACTCAAAGTTTAAAATTTAATCTCATCTAAAAAACAACAACAAAAACAAACAAACAAACAAAAAACAACACTTTCAAAGCAACTTCTAGACTGGTGTTTGACCAAATATCTGGGTACAATGGCCTAGCTAAGTTGATACATAAAATTAACCATTATAGATACTTATGTGAGGAAGTAACTGATTTTAATTTTTTCATTTCATTTTGGCTATAAACAGAGCAGTCCAGCTCTTGAGCAAAAAGAATCCAATAATCATACAGTCACCATGTTTGATATTTTAGAACTTAATTTCTTCTCAGAACAAAAATACATGCTTATTGCTATAAACGAAAAATAATGTCAGAACATAGAATAAATAAAACAAAACCACCATGCCCTCATCATTTTGAGAGTGTGTGGGGTTTTTTCCCAAACAAACTTTGTATAGAATGGCTTCATAAATTGGAGAATCAAAGTTTTTAATATAGGAAATACTTAAGTCAACTATACAAAGTGTTTTAAGAAAGCTTATTTTAAAAAGCAAAAGAAAGCTTATTTTATTATGATGCAAATAAATATGTTGCCTTCAGGATACATGGTCACTTTTTTTTAGACAATCCAGTAAATCAAAAGAAACAATGCAACGATGTTCACGAGGCTTTTCTTATGAGATCATGGTCCCTACACTTATTATTGCTTTAGTCTTGCACTTAACATAAATAATGACAATGCTTTGTCTTTCTTCCCAAAAGTTTTGTACCCTATCCCAATACCCACAAACATTTTCTCCACAAATTTAAACAATGAATTTCTGCAAAGAAAACATTTTACCTTAATTATGACTCAAACCACAGCTTACTTTTGATCTGGGAACCACCTGTGTGCAAGATCAGTTATTAACTGAGAGTATACTAAGTTACAGATAGTTAAGGTTAATTTACTCTACAATGTTACCGGCATGGGAGTAGTGGGAGGGAAGAAAAATGAATATGAACGCATGCATGCTACTGGTATTTGCTGCGTTCTAAGGCCTATCACATGATTTAATACTCAAAATAATCCTGCAAAGCAGGTAATGCTTTCCATGTTTTTGATAGATTAGCAAATGGAAGCTCAGAGAGGTTAACAACCTTGTCCTCAGTCACACAGCTAATACATAGGGAAGTCTTTCTTCATCCCAGAGATTTATCCTCAGTAGTCTCTGGTCAGAGGAAAGAAGACATTTTCTGAGTCTCAGCCCTGGAACGGATGATCCCTTGGCACTTTCCTAGGATCTCCCCGGCATTCTTCAACTCCCACGCGTGGCCTACCTAAAAATGCTCTGGTTTCCAGCAGACATAGCAAAGCCTGAGCTGTCTGTCGTACTTGCCTACACTCCTTGAAGCTGCCTTGGCCATGGTCCAGGGGCCAGGCTGTCTAGTCTCTATACAGAATCTGGTTTCTTTCTCAAAGCGCAGTCTTTGTAAAGTTGACTGGAATTTTTAAAATTAGCAGTTATGTTTGAATTTGGCTCTATTTCCAGTCAAAGTTTTTTCATGAGGTGTGATGAAGTCTATATAGATTCTTACAATTCCAGACAAGTCCCCTATATCACAAAAGCTGGGATAAAACTTATGATGGACTGGATGCAGAACCCCATGAATAAAAGATGAGGCCTAGATTTTTGTTTTGAGACTGAGTAAATGATGGTGTAGTTTTCTGAGTCAGGAAAGACTGAGCAGCAGTTTAGTGAGGGGACTGCAGGGAAATGTTCCATTTTGAACTTTCAACTTCCCTCATAACTCATATCCAATTCCTCATCAACCCTGTCATTTCTACCCCAAGATATACCCTGATTCCAACACTTCTCACCCATCTACCACTATCCCTTGTTCAGGCTCACCCAGGAAAATAGTAATCATTTAAAACAGGGGGAATTATATGCAGAGAACTGATTACACAAGTGGTTTAAGAAGTGAGAAGCCAAATGGTGTGGTGAGGAAAGCCAGAGATTAACAGCTTTAGAAAGCTGCTACCATGTCCAGGCTGGGAGGACAAAAGGAAGAGGGGTCATGACCACCCAGAGGAGGCTGGATCCGTAGTGGTACCATATGGCAGGAGTTGGAGCCATTCCATTCAAACAGTGCCTATAGCCACCCAGAAGCCAGCTGACAAGGAACTTGGAAAAGGCAGAATGTAGGGGTCGGCCAGCAGAGGAACGGAGGAGAGAGGAATGGGTCTGAGAGCCAAAGGCCCAACTGGTACACACCCTAATTCAGGGGTTTTCAACCTTTCTAATCCTGTGACCCTTTAATATAGTTCCTCATGTTGTAGTGACCCCCAACCATAAAATTATTTTCATTGCTACTTCATAACTGTAATTTTGCTGCTGTTATGAGTTGTAATGTAAATATCTGTGTTTTCCGAAGGTCTTAGGCGACCCTGCTAGCGGTTCTCAACCTATGGGTCATGACCGCTACTATAGAACCTAAGACCATTGGAAAACACAGATATTTACATTATACAGTAGCAAAATTACAGTTATGAAGTAGCAACAAAAATAATTTTATGGTTGGGGTCACTACAACATGAGGAACTGTATTAAAGGGTCACGGCATTAGAAAGGTTAGAACCACTGCCCTGAGAATCAGGGCCTGATTCAAGGCACTGCAACCTCTTGACTTGGCTATTATAATAGTCTTCTAAATCTTCCCCTGCTGCCACCATAATGTCTCCTGCTGTAAGGGGAAGACTAGGCAACTGCAACAAAGAGGCCCAACAATACCATGGCTTCCTGCTTAAAGAAAAATTTTTCTTGCTCTCTTACAGGTTGGTGGAGAGCTCTGCTCCTACAGTGATTCAGAGACCAGGGTCACTTCTAGGTCATTGCTTCTCCATTTCCTTGGGTATTGCCATCATTTGCAGAGTCAGCTACTAGGGGCCATTGCTGTGTCTGGGCTCTGGCGGAGGGGAAAGCATGGACATTCAAGACAAGGATTTCTTTTTTACTTAGTGATTCAAAAAGTTCACACATCATTTTACTCACATCCCATTGGCACATAATTAGGCATCTACCCAGATGCAGCTGCAAGGAAGGCTGAGAAATGTAGCCTTTAGCTGAGTAGCTAATTGCAGCCAAGAAAAAGGAGGGATTGAATTTAGAGGTTACAAGCTTACTCTCTATAATCTATACCCCAGTCAGCAGCCAGAATATTCTGTTTAAAACACACCAAACCATGTCTCCTTTGCTCACAACTCTTCAAAGGCTTTCCATTGCCATTATGCTTATATCCAAATTCCTTCTTATGGAATGCAAAACTCTTCAAGTTCTGACTCCTGGTTATATCTTTGACCTCATCCCTACCACCAATAGTGGGATCCTTGATTTGTTGCATTTGCCAATTTCGGGGGTGTAAATACTCCTACCACTGCTGATACCAAGCTAATAATGGAACATCACTGAATACAAAGAGGGAGGAGAAGCACACTTTGTCTCTTGTGAACTAGTATAAGCTGACTTTGGCACGCTGTTGCCTACCATTCTTTCAATTCCTCAAATTCTCCAGCCACATTAGTTTCTTTGCTGTTCTTCTACCACAGTGGTTCTCAAAGTGTGCTCCCCAACCTGCATCCTCAGTATCACTTGGGAACTTGCTAGAGATGCAAATTTATTGGGCCCCATCTCAGGCTTACTGAATTAGGTACTCTGTATATGGAACCACCAAAGTTTGAACAAACTTTCTAGTTGATGCCGACGCATGCTTAGGTGGGAGAACCATTGCTCTAATATACTAAGCTTCTTCCCTATTCAGGACCTTTATTTCTGCATCTTCTACCTCATATTCTCTTCCTCCAGATTTTTATTATCTAGGTCTCTGGTCAAATATCATTTCCTTGAAGAGGCCTTCCCTCCTAATAACCACATTCTATTCCCCTTAGTAGAACGTAAGCTTTCAGCAGGGAAATTGTCTTACTCACTTGTGCATCTCTAGCACCAAAAAGAATGCCTGGCATATGCTAGGTAAAAGGATATATGTGTCAGATGAATTAACATATTATATAATTAATGTTAAAATTAGTTTTATAGTCTAACTAGCACACTAAGAAATAAAAAAAGATATTCAAAAAAGAAAGAAGACTATTGTAGTCAGACATTTAAGGATCATCTACCTTCCTTCTCTCAATCCTGTAACCTGAAATTCAATATACATACATGTAGTAGTTTAGGCATAAGTTGTTTAAACATATTTTAAGGGAAACAATCACCAGTATTTTTACTTATTAATTCTTTCTGATTCTTTCTTGGGGGGAGTAGAAGAGCCTTATTTTACCTAATAATAGACAAACATGTAAATTGACCATACCTCTGCTATGCCACCAGCCAATCAGGAGTGATATGCAAATTAACCCAACAAATATGATGGTTAATTTGCATACACAGGAGCCAAGTGACTGGGGCAGGATGCATTCTGCCCCACCCTCGGTCTCTCAGGGCCTCTGGGCAGCATGGGAAGGCGGGGCTGGAATGGAAAGAGGCAGCTCCCGGGCATGAGAGGAAAGGGACTGGACTGGAATGGAAAGGTGGTGCCAGCAGCCAGGAAAAGAAAAGCCCATTCTGGCACGAATCTTTGTGCATTGGGCTCCTAGATGGGATATAATGCACATACCACACAATTCACCCACTTAGAAAGTGTGCAATTCAGTTGTTTTCGTATATTCACAGAACTATGCATCTAGCAACACAATCAATTTTAGAATAGCCTCATTAGACTATTCTAAATAAATACAAATATTCTAGAATATTAAAAAGAAAATCTATATCCTTTACCAGTAACTCCTACCCCATTTTTTTCTCAACCACCCCAGATCTCAGCAACCACTCTGCTTTCTGTTTTTATGAGTTTGCCTATTTTAGCCATTTCATATAAATGGAATCATAAAATATGTGGTCTTTTGTGACTGGCTTCTTTCACTTAGCATAATATTTTCAAGGATTATCGAATGTTTTAGCACATATAACTACTTCATTTCTTTGTTTTGCCAAATAATATTTCATTGTATGGATATACCACATTTTATATACCCATTTTATCAGTTGATAGACATTGAGGCTGTTTCCACTGTTTGCTATAATGAATAATGCTGCTATGAATATTCACATACAAGTAGTTATAGATTTTCTTTTTAATATTCTAGAATATTGTTCTGGATGTTGTCCTTTTTGTCTTTTAGTTATAGTTTTGAAGTGGTTGTGCAGAGCAGCAAGTTCAGGTATTTACCTATGCTGCCATCTTGGTTTCTTCTGTTTTGCTTTTTTGTTGTTGTTGTTCATTTTTTTGGTTTTTAGATTCAACATACATGTGATACCATACTAATTCTAACTAATTTCACTCAATATTATACCTTCAAGGTCTATCGAGGTTTTTGTAAATGGCAAGATATTCTTCTTTTTATTTTATTTACTTAGTAGTATTCCACTGTTTATATACAGGCTGGGGCAAGAGTAGGTTTACGGTTGTGAGTACACTTCCTAGTATTATTATTTATTAATTATTGCATTATTTTCCATATGAGCAAATGTAAACCTAATTTTACCTCACACATATGTAATATCTTCTTTATCCAGTCACCTATTGATGGACACTTAGGTTGTTTCTATATTTCGGCTATTGTAAATAATGCTGCAATAAATACAGCAGTTGTATATATCTTCTCAAATTACAGTAAACCCTCGATTTTAAGGACCTTAATTTAATAGACCTTGGATTTAATGGATAAAATTTCCATCCCATATGTCATATGAGAAAATTAACACCCTGTTTAATTTTTAAATGCTTTTTACCAAGATTTGCTTATAATTAAATTAATAGGTTATGTTTTTGTTATCAATTCACTGTTATTTTTAACACATTTTAATGAATAGGCCATATGTTGGAAAAAACTGTAATAATTTCTACAACTATAGTCTACGTATTTAAAACCAAGAGATACCACTCGTAAACAATGTTCGGCAAATAATTAGCACGTGATCACACCACATGCCATGTGATAATTGGTTCTGTTGTCAAGTGGCTGACTTTTTGCAGCAATTTTTTATAATCTTTTATTTATTTATTTATTTTTCTTCATTGATTAAGGTATTACATATGTGTCCTTATCGCTCCATTGTCTCCCACCCCCATTCATGTCCTCAACCACTCTTCCCCCAGTTGTCTGTGTCCATTGGTTAGGCTTATCTACAGCAGTTTTAATAAGCTGGCAGATGCTCCCACTTGTGCTAAGCTATGCCTCATCCATGTGCATTTGTTTATTCCTGATGACTGGTGAGTGCACACATTTACTAGACATAGTCAGTGCAAATTTAAAGTGACTTTAATACATACAGAAAACCTTCTGTGAAATTAAACTTCTCATACATACTTAATTTTAATTATACAAATGTGTCTCCACAAGTAAAAACAGGTAAACTAATTTGTCAGCTTTTTAACATAAACATTTGGAGAAACTATTTCATTATATAAGAGATTTTCGGTATGAATGGACACCTCCTTGCCCAAATTAGTTCATTATATTGAGGTTTTACTCTATAGCGTTTTTATATTCTTCACATAAATACCCAGAAATGGGATAGCTGAGTCATATGGTAATTCTATTCTGAACATTTTGGAAGAATGTCAATACTGTTTTCCCTAGTGGCTACACCACTTTAAATTCCCACCAACAGTGCACAAGGGTTCCCTTTTCTCCACATCTTCACCAACACTTATTTCTTGTCTTTTTAGGAATAGCATTCTAATAAATGTGAGGTGACCTATCATTGTGGTTTTGATTTGCATTTCCCTAATAACTATTGATGTTGAGCACCTTTTCATATGCAAGTTGGTCATCTGTATGTCTTCTTTGGAAAAATGTCTGGTTATTGTTTTGTTGTTCTTCATTTGTTCTTTATATATTTTGAATATTAACCCCTTTGCAAATATTTTCTCCTCTTCAGGAAGTTGCCTTTTTATTTTGTTTATGATTTCCTTCATTGTACAGAAGTGTTTTGGTTTGATTTGGTCCCATTTTTGTATTTTTTATTTTGTTTCCCTTGACTTTGGAATCATATCCACAAAGACATCACAAAGACTGATACCAAAGAATTTATCCCCCTATGTTTTCTTCTAGGAGTCTTACAGGTTCAGGTCTTGTGTTAAAATATTTAATCCATTTTGAGTTAATTTTTGTGTATCATGTGAAATAGTGATCTAGTTTTAGTCTTGTGACTGTCCAATTTTCCCAACACTATTGATTGAAGAAACTATCCTTTCCCCATTGTATGTTCTTGGCTCCTTTGTCATAAATTAACTTCCCTTATATGTGTGGGTTTATTTCTGGGTTCTCTATTCTGTTCCATTAATGCCAAAATCATACTATTTTTATTACTATAGCCTTGGAGTATAGCTTCAAATCATGAAGTATACCTCCAACTTTATTCTTCTTTCTCAAGATTGTTCTGGATATTCAGGATCTTTTGTGTTTCCATAAAAATTTAAGAATTATTTGTTCTAGTTCTGTGGAAAATGGCATTGGAATTCTGATAGGAAATGCAATTGTTATCTGTATTTTTAATGACATCTATCCTAGTAGTTATAAAGTGGATTGGATTTTCATTTCCCTAATGACTTTGAGCACTTTTTTATATGCTTATTATCTATTTGTATATCCTCTTTGAAAAAATGTCTATTCAGATCCTGCCAACTTTTAAGTCAGGTTATTTCTCTTTTATTATTAAGTGTAATAGCTCTCCATGTATATTAGATAGAAGTCCTTTATCAGAAATATGATTTACAAATTTTTCTCATATTTTGTCTTTTTACTTTCTTGTTCTTTGAAGAACAGATGTTTTTAATATTGACAAAGTCTACTTTATTTTTTCTCTTTTGCTTGCGCTTTTAGTGTCATATCTAAGAAACCATTGCTAAATCTAAGGTCATACAGATTTATGCTTATGTTTTCTACTCATTGTTTTATAGTTTAGCATTGATTCATTTGAGTTGGTCTTTGATCCATTTAGGTCCTTAATCTGTTTCGAGTTAAAATTTTGTATGTGGTATAAAGTAGGGATCCAACTTCATTCTTTCACATTTAGATATCTAGTTGTCCCAGCATTAGTTTTTGAAAAGACTGTTTATTTCCTATTGAATTGTCTTTACACACTTGTTGCAAAACAACTTATTGTAAGTATGATGGCTTATCTCTGGACTCTCAACTTTCTTACCTTGATGTATATGTCTACCCTCTGCCAGTTCTCCTGGTCCTTTTAATCAGTGTCTACTTGGTCATATATTAGGATTCATTCAGTGTGCAAACATATGCTTTATACCAAAGCAATTTTATCTGCATTACTTTCATTTTACAGCTAACAAAATGTAGTCAGTTTTACCATCTTAAGAGAGAGGAGAAAGAGAGAGGAATAGGGAGGCAGGGGAAGCTATATGCAGAATGGAACTAAAATATTTGAAGATACCAATACTCTTGGCATTGTTAGTAAAAGGTCTGGGTATTTTGATGAAAATATACTTGATTAGTTCTCTGGACTTTGTGAGAAAATAAACTATTCTTCTTGAGAAATTGTGATGTCGCATTTTGCCAATGCTCCTCCTCTCACTCCCACCCACTGTTCTCATGTCTAAAGTCCTAGAGATGCTCCCATTTAAACACTTTAAGTTGATGAAAACAATTGCTTTTTCTTTTGTCCAAAAAGAAAATTATTTAATTCTACCCATCGTGAAAATGGAAATAGCCAAGAGTGTCATCAGATACAGGCTTGGACACCATCCTAAAGTAATTGTATCTCAATAAAATCAAACACATAAGATATGCTGTGGCAAATATGTTCTTTCTAAACAGAGAGAACTTTAACTGGTAGTACTCTAGAATTCAAATGGGGCTTGCCTCGTTTGGCAAGGGGGACATTATTTTTTAAGAATTTTAATTTGATCATACACATAAGACATTTTTTCCAAGTACATTTTCAGTTTTCAAAACCATGTGTTATTTATAGAAAATAGAATTCATGTGTTTTTTATTCATTTACACTTAACTCATTAAAAAATTCCTGTTAAACCACTTGGTATTCAAGGACTTTTCAGCTTTCTAAATAAATTTCCAAAAGCTCTCTTCAAGATATGAAATAGTGTTAAATAAATATGTACATGAGTTTCCAAACCATGTTCATAATTTTTCTTTAGCATTTTGTGCCTATAATTAGTAAAATGTGCTTTTCTACTATCCAGAAGGAGACTAATGTGAGGAAATGTATCATTTCTCAATGCAGAGAGCCCTCTAAATTTATAAATAAAAAGTTTTAAATATCATTAGACAAATTATTTAATTTATATATATATATAAATTAAATTTATATATATATATATGAATATATATATGAATATATATATTCATATATATATATATATGAATATATATATATATATATATATATATGAATGTCAAGAAAACATCAGAAATTAAGGAGGAAGAAAGGAAATGAACAATTATTGAGCACTTCTTGAGTACCATGTACTGGGCTTATCCTATCTAAAAAAAGAGTAATA
Source organism: Lasiurus cinereus (assembly GCA_011751065.1). Lineage (NCBI taxonomy): Eukaryota > Metazoa > Chordata > Mammalia > Chiroptera > Vespertilionidae > Lasiurus > Lasiurus cinereus. The sequence continues at coordinate 44,704,061 of JAAGEH010000076.1, forward strand.
TGCAAATTAACCATCACTTAACTACACCCACAAGCCATGTCCACTAGCCAACCAAGATGGCTGCAGCCATGGAGCAAGCAGGAGGCTTGGATTTCCCCAGCAATAGAGGAAGCCAAGCTTTCTGAATACCCTGGCCAGCCCAGGCCTCCACTCAAGGCTGCAAAGTTTCAATTAGAGAAGATAAATAAATCTCAACAAAAATGGCTGCAGCCACAGAGCAAGTAGGACACTTGGTTCCACTCAAGGCTTCAGATACCAGGGTCTCTGCTTGGGTTGCTGGGGGGTGTAACTGGCCTGCAAACCACCATAGGCCCCTCTCCCAGGCCACCCCATGCCCCAAGGGAACCCCCACCCTGATCTGGGACACCCTTCAGGGCAAACCAGCTGGCCTCCATCTGTGCACCAGGCCTCTATTCTATCTAATAAAAGAGTAATATGCAAATTGACTATCACTCCAACACACAAGATGGCTGCCCCCATGTGGACAAAGATGGCCACCACAAGATGGCCAGCAGGGGAGGGCAGTTGGGAAGGACCAGGCCTGCAAGGGAGGGCAGTTAGGGGTTACCAGGCCAGCAGAGGAGGGAAGTTAGAGGAAACTAGGTCTGCAGGGGAGGGCAGTTAAAGGCAAACAGGCTGGCACAGGAGCAGTTAGACATCAATCAAGCTGGCAGAGGAATGACTAGGGCGTGATCAGGCTGGCAGGCAGAAGTGATTAGGGGCAATCAGGAAGGCAGGCAGGAAAACAGTTAGGCACCAGCAGTCCTGGATTGTGAAAGGGATGTCCCAGATTGGAGAGGGTGCAGGCTGGCCAGAGGGACACACTCCCCCCAGTCACTTTATATACATAAAATTTAATCCTTAGGAGATGGGTATTTTTATCACACTTTCAAAGACAAGAAAATTAAGGCTCAGACAAACAAAATAATCTTCCTAGAACCACATAGGTAGAAAGACAAAGCCAGAATTCTGACAAAGGTCTATTTATTTCCAAGTCCATGTTACTGGTGCTATCCATGAATACTAGTGAATTTGAAGTTAAGAGATCTGGTTTTACAATACTGTACTTTTACTGTATAGTGATACTATGAATTGAATCAATCTTAGCTTCACTGACTATAGAATGGAGTTGATAATACCCACCTCATAACACTGTTTTTGGAGGAAATGAGAAAATGCACACATGAACATAGCCAGGCTGAGTTGAGTTTGCTCTCTTGTCTCTAGCCTTGTCCTCACTTCAATGAAGTTCTCACATAGCACAGTCTAACATTTTTAAGTCCCAGGTTTCATGTCTATTACATCTTCCAAAATTTTCAGTGATTCCCCAGTACCTTATCCTATAATTAAAAGTGCATATTGATTTTGTGTGAAATTAGCATATCCAATTTTATTGCCATTTATTCTCTAAATAAAACTTTAACTTCAGTTAGATTAATTTATTCCCACACCCATAAACCAACATGTACACTATACTTTTTTTAAAAGATTTTAGTAAAATACACGTAACATAAAATTTACCATTTTAACTATTTTTAGGTTTATAATTCAGTGGCATTAAGCAATTCACATCGCTATGCAGCAATCTTCATGATCCCACACTGTGGTTTTCCAAGAAACATTTCACCATACTCCACATTGAAAATTTCTGGACTCAAACCTCATAATCCATGAAATCTTCCTTTACTACATTTACCTGTCTTGTATTGCATATTGGAAGGCAGTTTAGCACAGTGGTTAAGGGGCCAAACTCTGGATCAGATTGTTTGGATTCTAACTCCAGTTTTGTTATTCTCTAACTATATGACCCTGGACAAGTAAATCATATTATTAGTGTTCAGGTATTTATCCAGATGATTTAAAAATTATCTACACAAAAGCCTGAACATGAATGTTTATAGCAGATTTCATCATTGTTTCCAGAAACTAGAAGCAACCAAATGAATGGTGAATGAATAAACAAATTGTGGTATATCCAGGAGAATATTATTCAATAATAAGAAATGATCTATCAATCCATGAAAAGACATGGAGGAATCTTAAATGAATAATGCTGAGGAAAACAAGCCAGTCTGAAAAGACTATATATTCTATGATTCCAACTATATGATATTCCAAAGAAGGGAAAACTATAGAGACAATAAAATTAGTGGTGCCAAAACCCCTGTTTGGCTCAGTGGATAGAACATCTGCCTGCGGACTGAGTCCCAGGTTTGATTCCAGTCAAGGCCATGTACCTTGGTTGCAGGCACATCCCCAGTAGGGGGCGTGCAGGAGACAGCTGATCAATGTTTCTTTCTCATCGATGTTTCTAACTCTCTGTCCCTCTTCCTTTCTCTCTGTAAAAAATCAATAAAATATATTTTTTTAAAAATCAGTGGTTGCCAATGATTTAGGGTCGGGGAGGGGGAAGGAATCAATAGGTATAGCACAGGGAATTTTTAGGCCAGTGAAACTGTTCTATAGGAAACCATAATAATGGATACATAACATTATGCATTTGTCAAAACTTCTAGAACTATGCAACACAGAATGAAACCTAATGTAAACTGAAGACAATGCAACAAATGTATCATATGATGTTAATAATAAGGGAAACTAGAGTGAGGGAGAAAGGGGGTATTTGGGAACTCTGTACTTCTTGCCCAATTTTTCTGAAAACCTAAAATTGTTTTATAAAATAAACTCTCTTAATTTAAAAAAACTAATAAAAAATGAGAAATCAATGATATCCAAATATTTGGAAACTAAATATCACATTTTAAATAACCTAAGTGTCAAATAAGAAATCAAGAAGGATTTGGACTGGAGAGTATTTTGAACTGAATGAAAATGAAAACACAACAAATCAAATTTATTACACCAGCTAAATCTATACATAGAAATGTCTAACACAAAATGCCTATGTTAGAGAAGAAGGAAGGTCTCAATTCAGTGATCTCAGCTTTTATTATAACGATTTGGCAAAAGAGAAAGACAAACCCAATATAAGCAGAAGAAAGGAAATAATACAGACCATAGCAGAAATTAGGGAAATAGAAAAGGGAAAATAACAGTAGAAATTCATGAAAAGTTTTTTTTAAGTAAAAGAAATTAATAAACCTCTAGCCAGGCTGATTAGCAAAAGCAAAAAATACAGAAGACACAAATTAACAATATCTTGAATGAGAAAAGAGCTATCAATACAGATTCTTAAGATGTTAAAAGGATATAATGAATACTATGAACAACTTTGTACCAATAAGTCTGACAACTTAGATGAAATAGATTCCTTGAAAGACAGAAACTACTAAAACTCATCCTAGAAGAAATGGATAAACTAAATTCATGAATATTTATTAAAGATACTAGAGGCCTGGTGCACACCATTCCTGCAATAGGTACGGGGGGAATCCTTCAGCCCAGCCTGTGCTGTCTCACAGTCCGGGACCACTCAGAGTCCTTAGCACTGTCCCAGAGGCAGGAGAGGCTCCCACCACTGCCTCTGTGCTCACCAGCCTGAGCCTAACTTCTGACTGAGCTGCACTCCCCTTATGGGAGCATACTAACCACCAGGGAGAAGTTCCTGCATTAAGCATCTGCCCCCTGGTGGTCAGTATGCATCATAGCAAATGATGGAAGATGCACACAGAACCCCAAATAAAAGGAATTCTAAGAGGACCACACCAAGATACATCATAATTAAAATGCCAAGGGCAAAAGACAAAGAGAGACTCTTGAAAGCAGCAAGAGAAAAACAATTAGTTACCTACAAGGGAGTACTTATATGATTGTCAGCTGATTTCTCAACAGAAACTATGCAGACCAGAAGAGAGTGGCAGGAAATATTCAAAGTGATGAATAGCAAGAACCTACAACCAAGATTATTCTACCCAACAAAGCTATCATTCAGAATTGAAGGTCAGATAAAGAGCTTCACAGACAAGAAAAAACTAGAGGAGTTCATCACCACCAAACCAGGATTATATGAAATGGTGAAGGGTATTCTTTAAGAAGAGGAAGAAGAAGAAAAAGGTAAAGATGAAAATTATGACAACAAAGTTATAACAAATACATACCTATCAACAAGTGAATCCAAAAATCAAGTGAATAAAAAATCCGATGAACAGAATAAACTGGTGAATATAATAGAATCAGGGGCATAGAAAGGGAATGGACTGACAATTCTCAGGGGAAGGGGGTATGAGGAGTGCAGGAAGAGATTGGACAAAAATCTTACACCTATGGATGAGGACAGTGGGGAATCATGTGGAGGGGAGCAATGAGGGGAGGGGAAAGAGAAACATCTGTAATAAACTGAACAATAAAGACATATTTAAAAAATTAAGTTATGTATTTTATATCTATTTTTGATCCTTCCACAAAAATAACACCTTAAAATATTGGGAAAATTATTATCTACAATAATAAAAGGGTAATATGCTGATTAGACCGCACACCTTCCAGAAGTTCTTCCTGACCAAGCCAGACTATAGGGAAGCCAGCCCTGGTCCCGAATGCCTGCAGCGGCCAGAGGAGGGAAGCAGCCTGGGTCCTGGGTGCCTGTGAGTATCTGGAGGAGGGAAGCCCTGGTCCCAGATGACGAAGGGAAGCCGGTGCCAGTAGCTGGGGGAAGGAAGGCCTACTGTTGCATCGGGCCTGTAGTATTTTATAAAAGCTTTGTGGAGGGTCAAGGTAGTAAGAAAATTCTGAGCCAAAACCTTAAAAAACACTAGAACCTGGAGACATAGGCACTAATGCACAGAGGCTGCTTTCACTCTGAGGGGACTTGTTGAACTTGGCACATTTGGGCTTTGGTTTGAGCAGTCTCATCTGGGGCCTGGCCATGGTGAGAACGTAACGATGACCTCTTATTCACTGATGTAAAAAGAAACCTCTCATAACCAGCTGAGCGAAGGAAATGTTGTCTTGGTACAGAGAAGAAACAGATGTAAAGAGAAAAGGTGAAAAACTCCTCCCTGAGAGGTTATGACCATGGGCTCACCCTCCCAATAATTATAGATGGGGATTTGGATGGTCTAGGGTACATGAAGCCATGAACTTGGATAATTTGGTCCTAAACTGGTAGAAGAAAATCTCCTCTGGAAGAAAGTACATTCATTCTATACCTTAAAGAATCCTTTCACATAATATTTTAGGGACAATAAGCATGCACAGTAAGATACACACACATACACACACATACACACACACATATGCATACACACACAGAGAAAATATCCCATGAGAAAAACTACAGAAACAGAACGCTAGAGAAAGTCAGCTTATCACCCCTTAAAGAAATAAAACACAAACTTTAAATATCAGAATATTCCAAAAAGGTAGTGATCCGATTTGAAAAAGAACCAATGATATTGTACTCATCCTAACTATTCACATATTATCATTGTACATATCCTAATATGTAAATAGTTATGATGAGTAGATAAATACAACAGCAAATTAGAAGATATTTTAGAAAAAATTATGCAGGACACATAGAGAGACAAAAATATGTGAAATAAAGAACAGTTAGGAAACATGGAGGAGACCAGCAGAGCTATGAGGATGGAGCAGAGACAATACTTAAGGAAATAATAACCAAAGATGTTCCAGAACTGATGGAGAACCCCACGTTAAATGACTTGGCCATCTCACGCTAGCTCTCTAATATTTGCAACATGGGCTATTCCCTTTTTAAAATACTATTTTCTTTGTGCTATGAAAATTAGAAGCTTCACATAAGTGTTGCTTGCCGGACATGTAATTTAAAGTGCTGCTTTCATACTTGATAAATTACAACTCTAGCCATGTTGGACTAATATTGAAAAAGCAGGCAAATTTCAGGTGGGCTGTTCCATAATAAGAAATTAAAAGTACTTACATCCTTGTTGATCTATGGGTATTTTAGTATAAAAACATTTTAATGGCATGCCAAAGAACACATATGCATAACCCAGATGCAGACAACAGTGTGGTAATGGCCAGAGGGAAGGGAAGATGGAGGCTAGGTGGAGGTGGGCAAAAGTGGGAGAGGGGGGATGGCGGGGGAAGGGGGACAGGAATGGAGATATTTGTTATCAATAAAGATAAAGAAAAAATTTTAATGGCAAAGTATGGTGGTATTGTTTAACATTTATTTTCTAGACCGAAATTATGGCTGTCATACTTTATGGTGTAGAACTTTGGAAAATCAGGTGCCCATTTGTGGTTTACAGTGGACACAAATGACTTTCTGAAGACAATCTCATGCTTAGCATAGTATTTTATCTCTTTGGCGTAACTCCAAGTACCAGATGGGATGACTTTCTATATAGGCAGCTTTTGGCATGTTTTAGTATTCACTAAAAAATGTCAACACTATCCCCTAACCCTGCTAATTATTAAAACATTAGTGGCCCAATGCACAAAATTTGTGCACAGGAGGGGGGTGTTCCTCAGCCCAGCCTGCACTTTCTCCAATCTGGAACTGCTGGCTCCTAACCACTCACTGGCCTGCCTGCCTGCTTACCCCCTATAAGTCCTCCACTCTTTCTGGCCTGTTCACCCCCAACTGCTTTCCCCTCCTGGCCTAATCACCCCTAACCACCTCTGCCTTGACCCTGCCACCATGGCTTTGTCCGAAAGGTCTCTCAGTCTAATTAGCATATTACCCTTTTATTAGTATAGATAAGGCTCTGTACTTAATTAATGACAATGAATAGCTGTATTCCAGGTATTTCTCAGGGATTAATCTCAAACTCAGAGCTATTCATTTTTTTTTAAAGCTTAAATGAAAGAATTTTATTTCAATTAATTCTCACAAAGTCTTAGTCTAGGTCAGTGGGTGGCAAACCTCGGCTCATGAGCTAGATGCGGCTTGCGAGTCACCGTTTACTGCTCTGTTGACTGAGTTTATCAACCACTGGACTAGACTAAATGTTACCATGTAGTTGGAAGCTGTGAGGATTAGGCAATCGTGGCATATTGTGTGCAAAGTAAAGGGTAGTATCTGACAGTGGTTGGCAAACTCATTAATCAACAGAGAAGCAAACTGTGGCTCTCGAGCCAAGCTGCGGTTTGCCAACCACTGGTCTAGGTAATATTCACATTTTGCTGATGAGAAAAAAAAACAAAAAACCCTAACCTCTTTGCTTTGAGACATTATTCTTCCCTCATTGCTGAGTTTTCCTGCCAGCCCTAGAAAGGTTCTTGATAGCAATTTCACTGAGTATTCAGAGTCAGAAGCATTCTCCTCACCACTACCATCTCCAAAGCCTCCTCTACACTGGTGCTGAGACTGTCCTGGAGGGGTCAGGGCTAGGTAATAGAGACAATGACAGGATTTGGACCACTGGAGCCACTGTATCCACCTCTCCTCTCTCAGCCTTTCTCCACCTTGCTGAAGAAGATGGGGCCAGCAACTTCCAGCAGCACCAAGCTTCTGGATAGGCCAAGGTTTGTGGTGCTAGTTCTTTGGACATGGGAAGTGCTGCAGGCAATGGAACCGCTATTTTTAAATACTTTTGAACACCCTAGGACTAAGACTTTACTTCTTGATTCTGACTCTGCTTCTCCACTGTGGGACATATACAAAAAATTCTTAGGCATTTTTCAACTTTCCCTCCTGCTGGTGGCCTTAAATTCTGCATGTATACACTCCCTACCCCCAGCTGGGTATGGGCACCACATCTGTGGGAAAGCATCAGTGGCCAGGACATTTCTCTGTGTTATCTTAGGCTCCTTAGTCTTTGGTTGAGTTGGCTGTTTTGCATGCTTTGCTCCCCTGTCCCCTTACCCCCGTCAATTTTGGGCCTTGAAAATATGTTGGTTCTAAAGTTTAGCTCAGGTTGTGTTTGGGAGAATCTCAGACTGCCTGTGTTTGACAGCAGTTCTGGAGACCAAGCAGGTCATGACGGCTTCGTGATTCCCAATTCCTTTTTCTAATGGGAGTTAGGTTACTCAGATGTGACACTCATTCAGTTTAGGATTCACCCATAAGGACAGGACATATTTGCAAGGAACAGCTTTTGCGTAGAGAATACCTGTGAGGAAAGGAATCAGCGGTGAAAGGAACTAATGGCAGATTTGGAACCCCCAGACAGGGAACCTCACTCACTCCCCACATGTCTCCTCACTGAACTCTCTGCATGTCTCCCTCAGCAGTTGGCCTGAGTGTGGAAGAGCCAAGCCTCCCACCTGCTCCACTAGCTCCGTGGCTCCCATCTACGCTGCCATCTTTGTGGCTATGAGCGCTGCCATATTTGTTGTGGAGTGATGGTTAATTTGCAAAATACCCTTTTATTAGATAGGATGGGAGATGGCGACATAACCACGAATGACATACATCAAGTCTGATGTAACCTGAGGACTGCCTGTAAATAAAATGCATCCCAATCTATACTAATAAAAGAGTAATATGCTAACTAGACTGGGAGAACTACCAGACAAAGCCATGGTGGCAGGGCTGAGACAGAGGTGGTAAGGGGTGATCAGACCAGCAGAGGAGGGGCAGTTGGGGGTGATTAGGCTGGCAGGGAGGCTTAGTTGGGGGTGAGCAGGCTGGCAGGGGAGCACAGTTGGAGGCAAGCAGGCCAGCAGGGGAGGTAGTTGGGGGCGATCAGGTCTGTAGGCAGAGTGGTTAGGGGCAATCAGGTGAGTGGTTAGAAGTCAGTGGTCCCAGATTGTGAGAGGGATGTTCAATTGTTGGTTTAGGCCCAATTTCACACTTGTTTAGACATACCCTGAGGGGTCCCAGATTGGAGAGGGTGCAGGCTGAGCTGAGGGATAACCCCCTGTGCACAAATTTCATGCACCAGGCCACTAGTTTATAATAATAAAGTATAATATGCAAATTGACCAAACAACCAAACAACAGAAAACTGGAGAAGTTGCTGGAGAAGGTGGGGTCAGCAACTTCCAGCAGCACCAAGCTTCTGGATAGGCCTGATTCCACACTAGTTTAAACGTCCTCTGAGGGTTCCCAGATTGGAGAGGGTGCAGGCTGAGCTGAGGGATACCTAAACTGAATGAATGTCACATCTGGGCAACTTAGCTCCTGTTAGAAAAAGGACCCCTGGGAGGAGGGATTTAGGAATCATGAAGTCATCGTGGTTTGCTCAGTCTCTGGCTGCTCTGGTCCAGATGGCCTTCCAAATGACCATGCTATGATACACACTGGTACCAAGCCAGCAAAGGCGGTTGTGATGAGATTCGTAGGGAGGCCTGCCATTGCCCCATGATCACCCTGCAGAGGGAGGCCCAGGCTACTGGCCAGCAGGGTGATCAATCAAGGGACTCTGCAATCACCCCAAAGAGGGAAACCCAGGCCAACATCTGTGGGACAAGTGATCAGGGAGCTCTGTGGAACTGGGAAACAGGAGGTGTGTGGCTTCTCCTTCTGCACATCCTGTTAATACTTCAGCTTTAATAATATTACATCTTTTGATAATAAATCTAGTACCATTACAAAGACCTCATTTACTATTATTGTACAATCTTCTTCTATATAGAATCTATTAAAAAAAATAACAACAACTTGGAAACAGAGAATACATTGGTGGTTGCCAGATGTGGGGAATCGGGAATAAGGGAAATGGGTAAAGTGGTCAAAGGTGCGAATTTCCAGTTGTAAGTTCTGTGGGTATAATGTACAGTAATGTACCTTGGTAACTATAATTAATAAGACTGTATTATAAACTTGAAAACTGCTAAGAAAGTAGATCTTACAAATTCTCATCACAAGAAAACCAGCTAAGTGAGATAATGGATGTTAAGAAGAATTACTATGGTAATCTTTTTACAATATATCTACACTAATAAAAGAGTAAGATGCAAATTGACCATACCTTCATGATGCCCACGAGTCAATCAGGAGTGCGTATGCAAATTAACCCAACAAAGATGGCAGATTAATTTGCATACTCAGGCGCTGAGCAGCCAGAGGCTGGGCAGGACACTGGAGTCATTGCCATGGTGATGACGGATGTGTTCCACACTACCTCAGCCACTCCGGGCCTCTGAGCAGCATGGGAAGGCAAAAAGGCAGCTATGGTCCATAGTGAAAATGTGGCTCTGGCCGAGCGAAGGTGGTGCCAGCAGGGGAAGGAAGGCCCACTCTTGCACAAATCTTCAGGCATTGGGCCTCTAGTACATATATAAAATCATTATGTTGTACACCTTAAACTTATAGAACGTTACATGTCAATTATATCTCAGTAAACTGGGAAAAACACTGATTATCATTTTGTGAACTCCTTGTCATTTATGTTTCATTATCATGCATAAATATGATTATGTATCTTATTTTTTTTAATAATAACATATGTGCCCTTTATTACATTAAGACAGATTCATTCTATAAATCTAATTGGTTGAGAGTTCTTGTCATGAAAGGGTGTTGAAATTTGACAAATGTCTTTTTTGCACCTATTGTGATGATCATATGATTTTAATCCTTGATTATATTAATGTGTGGTGTATCACATTAATTGATTTGGACATGCTGAATTATCTGCTCGTTCCAGGGATAAATTTTCCTCATAATGTATGATACTTTTAAAGTGCTTTTGAGTTTGGTTTGCTGATATTTTGCTGAAAGTTTTTGTGTTTATGTCCATCAGGGATACTGACTGGCCTGTAGTTTCCTTTTCTTATAGTGTCTTTGTCTAGTGTTGGTCTGCGGATAATACTGACCTCATAAAATTAGTTTGGAAATGTTCCCCCTTTTCAGTTTTTTGTGTTTTTTTTAAAGAAGAGTTTAAGAAGGATTGGTGTTAATTTTACAAATGTTCAGAAGAAATCACCCATGAAGCTAGCTGGTCTTGGATATTTTTTATTGGAAGGTTTTTGATTAATGATTCAACCTCCTTACTCATTTTTGATTTGTTCAAATATTCTATTTCTCCATGATTTATTTTGGTAGGTTGTATGTTTGTAATTTATCAATTTCTTTTAGGTACCCAATTTGTTGGCATATAACTATTCATAGTAGTCACTCATTTGCCTTTGTATTTCTATGGCATCAGTTGTAATGTCTCTTCTTTCAGTTCTGATTTTTTTTATATGTCTTCCTTCTCTTTTTCTTATTTATACTAGCAAAGTTTTGGTTAATGTTTTGTTAAGGGTTTGCTAATTTGTTTATTGTTTCCAAAGAACTGAATTTTATTGATTTTTTTTCTGTTGTATTTGTATTCTGTATTTAATTTATTTCTGCTTTAATCTTTATTTTCTTGCTTTTGCTAACTTTGGGATGTTTGTTCTTCTTTTTCTAGTTCTTTGAGGTGTAAAGTTGCTTTGCTTATTTAAACAGGAATTTGTTGTGATAAACTTCCATGTTATTATTGCTTTTGCTGTATCCCATAAGTTCTGGCATCTTGTGTTTCCCTTTTCATTTGTCTCAATAAATTTTAATAAAGGTCTACAGTTAACATGATTCTCAATGGTGAAAAATTTAAAGTTTTTCCTTTAAGATCAGAAACAAAGTAAAGATGCCCATTTTCATCACTTTTATTAAACACTGTACTTGAAGTTCTAACCAAAGCCATTAGGCAAAAATAAAAATAAGTAAAAGTTATTCAAATTGGAAAGGAAGAAGCAAAATTATCTAAATTTATATGACTTGACCTAAAAATGCTAAAGAACTTTTTTAAAAACCTAGATTGCCATATCTAGTATAATAAAAGGCTAATATGCAAATTGTCCCCTTGACTAGCAGTTTAACTAGGAGTTCAATCAGGGGCCAGGGCCAGCTGGCCAACTGTCCACAGCCCCTCCCCCCAGTTGGATCCATCCCCAATCGCCCTCCCTCCTCATTTGGAGGCCGGACTGGCCTGCCACCCTCCCATGGCCCCTCCTCCAAGCTGGCCCAGCCCAATTGGCCCCAATCAAGACAGGTTGGCCAGACTCCACCCAGGCACAAATTAATGCACCTGGCCTCTACTTTTAAATAAAAGAATATAACTCAGGATCAGCCAGATGAAGGAAATGCAGAGGGCAGAAGAGCTTCCATGATTACTCTGAGCCACTCTCCTGGAATATCTATGTGTTCACCACATCGAAGCTTCTGACTATGTATAGTTGTAGAGAGCACCTGGAAAGGCACATGAGCATTTCTTTAATTATTGTTAACTGAATCCAGTGGTGTTGGCAGAGCCACATCCTGGAAACACACCTTGCCAGAGGCAGGAGTGTTGTCAGCCTGACCTTCAGATCATTATTGAAATCCAGCCAAGCACCAGGAACAAACACGGTTATCTGGGCCCACCCAGAAGTGACAATTACAAAGAACCCACAAAAAATGCACATAATCTCCTTTGTCTTGAGTTTTAGTAAAACTTCCTGGTTTTTGCTGTATAAAATAAACATGCTGTATTGGCTCTGGGTCCCTGTCTCTCCATCAGAGGACAGTAGTCCCACCCACTCACAGCTTTCCCTACTGTATTTGTGTCTGTCTCTTTCATTTTCTCAATCCCCCTTCACCCCTACTCAGGAGCTGGACCCCTCTCTAGCCACACTGGATGCAGAGAAGAGAGAAATATTTATATATAGAATTAAATGTTTTGAATAAAATGTGCTATTTGATGAGTAAATGCTGCTCATGTATACTCAATTGGCATATTTATGAATTATATTAGAGTATATAATACCATGTATTGATTTCTTACAAATACTATCTATATATATAAAAGCCTAAGTGACCAAATGACCAAACAACTGAATGACAGGTCAGCCGGTTGCTATGATGTGCACTGGCCACCAGGGGGCAGATGCTCAACACAGGAGCTACCCTCTGATGGTCAGTGTGCTCCCACAACCAACCTCCCATGTCCGGCCAACCTCCCTCGGTCCCTTCCCCTGGCAAGCCAACCTCCTGTGGCCCTGCCTCTAGCTAGACTGCCCCCTCAATTGCCTCCAATTACCAACCAGGCTTCGGAACACCACCTGTGCATGAATTCATGTACTGGGCCTCTATATGATTTAGTACTTTATGATCTATATGATCTAGTACTTTACCACTGCTTTAGGGCTTAAACTGAGACATAAAGAAGGAAATATGTATATCTTTGAATTCTGGTATTTGATATAGCCACTTTGATGCAGTTATTACAGAATCATCCAAATGGTCATGATCATGAGAAAATATGAACTCTGTTGTTTATTCCTCATTCCTTATACTCACTTTGTCTCTGAGCCTCATCACAGCCCTGATCATTACTCTGAATCCAGTGGTGTTGGCACTGGGCCTCTAGAACATATATAATATAATATTATTCTATATAATTGAAGCCTAATATGCTCAGTGTCCGTTTGTCTAGTTGTCCATTCAACCAATCAAAGCGTAATATGCTAATGATATGCTAAGGCCGCTCAACCGTTTTCTATGACATGCACTGACCACCAAAGGGCAGACAGTAGACTGGCTGACCAGTTGCTATGACATGCACTGACCACCAGGGGACAGACGCTTCAACCAGTAGGTTAACTTGCTGCTGGGGCCCTCCTGCGGCCCCTCTTCACCTGGCCAATCTCCCATGTCCCTCTCCATCTCCCATCATGCACCATGGGGTCCCTCGGCCTGTCCTGTTCCCTCTTGCAATCTGGAACCCCTTGGGGGATGTCAGAGAGCTGATTTCAGCCCAATCTCACAAACCAGGCCAAGGGACCCCGCTGGTGCATGATTTGGAGCACTGGTCCTCTAGTTCAGACATAAAAAGGAATAAAATTGTGACCATAGGAATGAGCCCTGAGGACATAATGATAAGTGAAATAAATCAGAATGAGGAAGACAAATATTGTATTATCTCAATGATATCTGAACTCTAAAACTAAACTCATAGAAACAGAGAATAGATTGGTCATTGGCAGAGCCAGGGAGGGAGATAAAATGAGTAAAGGGGGTCAAAAGGTACAAACTTCAGTTATAAAATAAGTAAGTTATGAGGGTGAAATGTACAGTATGGTGACTATAGCTAATAATTCTGTATTGCATATTTGAAAGTTACTAAGAGAATAAATCTTAAAAGTTCTCATCATAAGAAAAAAATTTTTGTAACTATGTATAATGACAGATGTTAACTAGACCTATTGTGGTGAGCATTTTGCAATATATACAAATATTGAATCATTACATTGTACACCTGAAACTAATATAATGTTTTATGTCAATTCTACCTCAATTTAAAACAATAAAAAGAATGCAGTGACTTAAAATAGCAAGTGTATTCCCCTGCTCATAAGTCTATAAGAGACTCTAGGCTCCGGGTTCTGAGCTTGACAATGAAGATCAGGCTCAGGGTGGCTCCAGGTGTCCCTTGTCTTTGAATCAGTGGCTGCTTGAAGTATGTGGTTTGCTTCTTGTGTCTCACTCTGGGCCCCAGGCTGAATAACCACCAGCCACCTGGGATATGCTCTTCTCATTATTGGAGTGCAACATCCAAGCATAGTTTAAACCTTTGTTTAAATTACAGATGCTGACATCTCATTGGCCAAAGCAAAATTTATGACCAAGCACAACACAAATAGGGCAGAAAAGTATTGTGCTGCACAATAACCCAAACTCACACATGTGAAGTGCAATGGGAGAGATGGAAAAAAATATTATGTAAATCAAAGTTCTTGGTTGTAAGCAATAGAAACAGATTCTACGTTATTTAAGCAGAAAATGAATTTATTTAGAAATTCTTAGCCCCTAAAGTCTCCTGGAAGTCTTGAAAACCATGCAGCCAGGAATTACTTCCAAAATCACACAGTGTCCTCTTGGTTTTGCCAGTAGCAAGAACACTCAAGGTCACCCTGCCCACACCACTGTTGCTACAATTCCTGGCACTGTAGAAACTGGGTAAGGTGACATCTCTACTGCTACACATTGTCAAAGTTATGCAAACGTGTGTGTGCATGCACATGCATACACACACACACAGACATACACACACATGGAGGCTTTTTCATGCCATTAGCTTTCTAACTCATAATCTGGAGTAGATGTGAATTACTGGCAGATCCTAGATGATGAGCACATTCCTAACTACAAGGGAGGCGGGAAAGCAAGTAGCTAGCATATCCAGTTTCTACAGAGGTGGAAGTCTCTGCCCCATATGAATGGGGATTGTCCCAAACATTTGTAATGAACTCAGATGAGATGTGGCAAGAAAAAAAAAAGGGAAATTTCAACAGATGAGGGCAGAGATATTAGGAAGGCTTTCCAGAGTTGGTAAGGTTCAAGTTGAATCTTGAATAAATGAGTTAAAAAGTTGAAGACAGGTAACATGAATAAGGAAAACAGCACATTTGAAGATCTGAAAGTAGTTCAGCATGGCTCAACTACAGTACATGGATGCGGATGTGTATGGAGTGGCAGGGGGAGAGAGCATCATGAATTAGTAAGAAAAATGGGGACTAGATCATGAAAAGCCTTGTATATCATGTTAATTGGTCAGGATGTGTATGTAGGAAATTGAAACTACTTTATTTTAGAAAGGTATTTAATAGAGGTATTTAATACTTTAGGTATTTTAGAAAGGTATCCTATCTAATAAAAGAGTAATATGCAAATTGACCATCACTCCAACACACAAGATGGCCGCCCCCATGTGGTCAAAGATGGTTGCTGCCATATGGACACATGATGGCCACCACAAGATGGCTGGCAGGGGAAGACAGTTGTGGCAATCAGGCCAGTAGGGAAGGGCAGTTGGGGGCAACCAGGCCTTCAGGGGAGGGCAGTTGAGAAGAAACAGGCCAGCAGGGGAGAGCAGTTAGGGGTGACCAGGCCTGAAGTGGAGGGCAGTTGGTGGCAACCAAGCCTGCAAGGGAGGAAAGTTAGGGGCAACCAGGCTGGCAGGGGAGGGCAGTTAGGGGTGACCAGGTCAGCAGGGGAGGGCAGTTAGGGGCAATCGGGCTGGCAGGGGAGCAGTTAGGTGTGAATCAGGCTGGCAGGGGAGTGTTTAGGGAGTGATCAGGCTGGCAGGCAGAAGCAATTAGAGGCAATCAGGCAAGAAGACAGATGATGCTGAAACCGGTTTCGCTCAGTGGATAGAGCATTGGTCTGCAGACTGAAAGGTCCCAGGTTTGATTCCAGTCAAGGGCATGTACCTTGGTTGCAGGCACATCTCCAGTGCGGGGAGTGCAAGAGGCAGCTGATCTATGTCTCTCCCTCATCGATGTTTCTAACTCTCTATCCCTCTTCCTTCCTCTCTGTAGAAAATCAATAAAATATATTAAAAAAAAAAAAAAAAGACAGGTGAGTGGTTGGGAGCCAGCAGTCCTGGATTGTGAGAGGGATGTCCCAGATTGGAGAGGGTGCAGGCTAGGCTGAGGCACACACCCCCTCCTGTGCACAAATTTCATGCACCAGGCCTCTAGTTTAATACATAAAATATTAGTGGAAGGGCTGGAGGAATAGAAGTCAAGAGATCTAGGGGTCAGGAAGCTGCCGCTGCTGCCATTGATGTTGCCTTAATTGCTGTTACATCCATGGAACTGGTGAATAGATACCAGAACTCAGCTACTCCACTGCAATTGCCTCTACCACTCACATTTTCATAATCATGCTTACCAGTAGTAGCAATAATAACAGAAGACAGCTTCTGTTTCATTTTCATCTTCCAAATTTAGTGCAAGTGCATCAGATTGGCAGAAACAACCACATCTAGAACTCTGTGGCAAGGCTTTATGGGAAATATAGCTTTCAGCTTTCCATAATCTTCAATTATTTTCGTAATTACAGTTATGAAGTAGCAACGAAAATAATTTTATGGTTGGGGGTCACCACAACCTGAGGAACTGTATAAAAGGGTCGCAGCATTAGGAAGGTTGAGAACCACTGAATTAGAAGGTGAATAGAATGGAGATTGAAATATCCAATCCATAGTATTAGTACACCATGCTAATGAGCATGAATTTTATCTCAAGGATATACAAAATTTTATATGAAAAATTGATGTATTTTTAAAGTATGGGTAGTGCGTACTTATATTTACTTTTTAGAAGGTGATTTTAGGACAATAGGAGGAAGTAATTCCAGAAGTATACAATATAAGATCTTCTCACATGAGATAGAGTAGAGGAACAAATCAAGAGTAGGAAATGGCTTAGGAAGATGTAAAGAATGTAGCATCTTCAGAACTTAGTACAGGATTGACTGGGTATGGTAAACTGAGATTACACCTACGTTTCAGGGTTGGTCAATCAGAAGAATGGCGATATGGTTCAACAGAATGGAATAGAGAAGGGGAAAAAGTAGAAACATAATAGATAAAGGTTTAGAAATATTGACTTTTTAGACCCTGTAAAACATCCAAATAGGATTATTGACTATGTGATTGGCTATCTGACTCTAAAGCTTTTGAGGATGTACTCTGAAGGTCTAAATTCAGGAATCAGTAGTACAGAGGTTAAAGTCAATGTCATAGGAAAATTCAGTAACAATATATTTAGGTAACCAATTCTAGCTACTCAAACAAATAACCCCCAAATCTCAGTGACTTAACATTTTAAGGTTTATTTCTTTCTCCTCTCATAGCTAGAATAGATTGATGTATTTGGTGGGGGAGGTGTTTCTGTTCCATCATCATTCAGAAGCCCCATGTACTTCTACCCAGGTTACTTCTACTTTCTTCTAGGTCTTCAAAATACCATGGGGGATCCTCTGAACCTAGCCAACTGAAGAACAAAAAGATCTTGAAAAAATGTTGAGGGTTTAGAGGTCATGGTAGAAGTTCGAATATGGCTTCTCAAACTATCTGTAGCAAAGGACCACTTTAAAAAAACCTTCCAATACTTTCCTGGCAGAAGAGATACCATAATCATGAAGGTGGTTTTCCCAGGACGAGCCTTATTATTGCACTATTGATGTGCTGACCCCTGTGACTCCCCCAGTTGTGGGAAACTCAACTGCATACTTTGTGATAGTAGGAGACTGCATTTTTGCTCTTCCCTGGCATATAAAAAATAAAATAAAAAAATAGAAAACGTTCCATCCTGTTGCAGATTATTACTTTTGTAAACAACAATCAAATATTAGAATGTCAAATTTCTATAAAAGTTTCTAAACACTTTGATTTGCTATATTTACCTTATATGGAGCAGAAACAAACAAGTCATAGAATATTTTTCTCTGAACCACACTTTCAAGAAGCATTGGTACAAATTGCTTCTGATGACCTTCCATTGACCTGATCCAATTATATACTGCTACTTGAATGTGTGAGGAATGGAAAATGTTCAAAGGAGGAAATTAAGTAATTGTCTTTGCCTTGATCCACTCTTCTGGCCCAAAATATCAGTTTTTCTTCTGTTACCTTACAGTAGTAATCCAATTCCAAAGGATATAGCCTAAAGGCCCATGAGTCATTACATCTGTTTAAAATCCCAGATGGTGCACAGATCTTTCCATCAGATCTAGATGTGAATTCTTTTGGTTTGATGTCCTCTGACCTAAAAAGACAAGCAATCTGCCAGAACCAGTTTGGCTCAGTGGATAGAGCGTTGGCCTGCGGACTGAAAGGTCCCAGGTTCGATTCTGGTCGGGGGCTTGTACCTTGG
This sequence comes from Lasiurus cinereus, assembly GCA_011751065.1. Taxonomy (NCBI): domain Eukaryota; kingdom Metazoa; phylum Chordata; class Mammalia; order Chiroptera; family Vespertilionidae; genus Lasiurus; species Lasiurus cinereus. The sequence continues at coordinate 44,722,562 of JAAGEH010000076.1, forward strand.
TTTCGGGCACATCTCCAGTGTGGAGTGGGCAGGAGGCAACTGATCGATGTCTCTCTCTCATGGATGTTTCTGAGTTTCTATTCCTCTCCCCTCCTCTCTGTAAAAAATCAATAAAAATATATATAAAAAGACAAGCAATCTACTCCTCCCACCAGACTTATACCCAGTATATAATGGTAGAAATGAAGAAGAATAACTGTACAATACACTCTAGTTAGGAAGTGAGAAGAATGAGACACAGAAAATTATGTATATATATAATAAATCTCCATACACACACACACACACACACACACACACACACACACACACACACACACACACATAAATAGAGAACCAGGAGAGCCAGTGGTATAATTCAGTACAAATCCAAGGGTTGAGAACCAGGGGAGTTGGTGGTATAAGTCCTGGTCTGAGGCCAGAGGCCCAAGAATCAGGAGCATTGATATCTGAGGGCAGGAGAAAGTGGACATCCCAGCTCAAACAGAGAACAATTCACCATTCCTCTGCCTTTTTTGTTCCATTCAGGCTCTCAACAGGTTATATGATGTCCATTTATTCCCTTTGTGGGGGGTAAATAGAGGGTTATATGGAGGTTTGATATATACCCAAGCTTTGACATAGGATTGAAAAGTTCAAAACTTAAGTTTCCAGGCTAGTTAAAAGAAAAACAGAATTGTTTCCTCATGCCTCAACCTACTTAATTTTAGTAATTCAGCAGCTTTACTACAGTGACTCATTTTTTTCTTCACTATCCCTCATTGGGAACATAAAGCAATTAGAAGTAAACAGGAAGGAGCAATCCCTTCTTACTCCTACAGTCTTGCAGTCTCCTTTTAGTGTTCTCTATTAGCAGAACGTAACAGGGAGCAGCTGGCAAAGCAAAAAAATTGATTTGAAGATTCTCAGACGCAAGCATCACAAAGCTAAAGGGTGGCTTTGGAGCTTGAGTAATAGTTGAATATGCACATAGGTAAGGGTAGTGTCAGCTTGACTCTATAGGGGAGTTCTGGAGTGTAAATTATGTTTCAAAGTTGTTCCCATGTAAGTCAGGGGAATTAGAGCTTTCACAATCCTGCATTTATCAGTCCTTGGTTAAGAGCTGGCCCAAGGGCATATAAATCCCCAGGTACTCCCAGTCTTGGTGAAGGCAGGCAAAGTGACTCCAATAGCCTACATGTAGCTCTCTAAAGAAGAGCTGCAGATCCCGGCTGTTGAATGGGAAAGCCCCATGAAACTTGCTGCAAAGGGAGCTCCCCAGAAAGGTGGATAAATATCCAAGAGTAATGGTTGAAGCACCAACAATATTCCCTCCGAAGACCTAGTTCTAAAAGCTGCCTTATTTCTCTACTTTCTTTACCAAATCTCTCTCTCTCAATTTAAAAGCTGCTGCATTGGGGGGATGCTGGTAAAGGGTATAAGCGTTCAATTACAAGATGACTAAGTTCTAAGAATCTAATGCACAGCATAATATGTACGGCATTGTATATTTGAAATTTGCTAAGGGAGTAGATTTTAAGCTTCCTCACCACACACACACACACACACACACACACACACACACACACACAGTAACTATGTGAGGTGATGACTGTGTTAATTACCCTGATTGTAGTAATCATTTCACAATGGATATATATTTAAAATCATCATGGTATACACTTTTTTGGTCAGTTATAACTCAGTAAAGCTGGGGAAAAAATAATAGCTGCTACTTTGAGGCTATATGCAACAACAGTTGCTCTCAGATACACCCTGTGTAATCTGATCTTATCTTAAGAGCTGAGTCATTTTGTTGAAATCCTATTAGGGCTTTTTTGCTCAAAGCCTTTTACAGGCATTTCTCTCTTTGAAAGTAATGTGTTTTCCAACCCTGCAAAGCCCCTTTCTCCCCCCAAAATGTGGGACTTTCTCTATTCCCTTTCATTTCTGCTTGTAAACTAGTTAATTCTATTCTATGCTAATCTCTTTCTGGTAGTACCTTGCAAATCACACTTAAAAAATCACCAACAGCCCTAGCCGGTGTGACTTAGTTGGCTGGACGTTGTCCCATGCACCCAAAGGTTACTAGTTGGATTTCTGGTCAAGGCACAAGCCCCAATTCCTAGTAGAGGATGTGCAGGAGGCAGCAGATCAATGATTCTCTCTCAAATCGATGTTTTTCTCTCTCCTTTTCTCTCTAAAAATCAATAAAAAAATCTATATTAATAAGCCTATGTGGGTGTGATGCCCTCATGCCATCACAACCCATCACCAGGAGGCTGCGTGCACAGCAGGTGGACGCGGGTGGGCAGGGCTGCATGAGTAGTGAGGCGGAGATTTGACGCTGTTTCCCTGGCGGTGACTTGACCAGGAGGTGCATCTAGGGAGTGGATGGTGGCTGCTGCTGCCAGGGTCAGCCTAAGGCTCAGACAAGCTGAAAATGGCGGCTGCTGCTGAGAGGGCCCAAGGCTCAGGCAACAAGGGCCTGGCCGAGGCTCAGGCAAGCCACAGTGGCTGTGAGGAACAAGGCTCAGGCAGCTATGTGGCTGGCAGTGGCAGCAGCAGAGGCGTGATGGTGCCGTCGCTTCCCCCTGATGGCCAGGTTGCCTCCCACAGAGGAAGACCAGAGACAGAAGCAGTGAGGGGGTAGGTAATGTGGGTGGTGCCTTCCCCTGATCTGCTGGTGGCCTCCTCCAGAGGGAGGCCAGACTGTGGCTTAGGCCCCCTCCTGGTGGACCTACACTGTCAGTAAGACATCCCCTGAGAGCTCCCAGATTGTGAGAGGGGAAAGCCAGGCTGAGGGACCTTCCCATCCTCAGTGCATGAATTTTTGTGCACCGGGCCTCTAGTCTTTTATAAAAATCACCAACACCTACTACTATTAATATTGCTTTCTGATTCTACCCTTAGCACTACAAATTATGTACTTGTACTGATCTGCATCCTAAAGTATTGTAGGCAACAGATAACAACTGCCTAATATGAATTTTCAGTCATCCAGTCTACTATATACTTCCTTAATTCCTACATGACTACTATGCTAAACTAATGCCACATATTTTAGAAATTTTTTGTTATAATAGACCACTATTTCTATTATTAATCAAGGTTCATGATTATAGCTTTATAACTGTGAGTTTAAAAGAAAGGGAGGGGGGTCTACAGAAAGTAACCTCACAGCGTGATCTTATCATAAATTACTAATTAGGCAGGTCATGATAGATGGTCTCACTCTAGGCATATAACTTCTCTCATTTTTTAATAATTTATGTTTTTTAAATTGTTGACAGTATTACAGATGTTCCCATTTTCCTCCCTTCCACCTAGCCCCCGTCCCACCCCAGGCCTTCCCCACACTATTGTCTTTGTCCATGGGTTATGCATATATGTTCTTTGCTTAATTTATTCCCATCCCCTCCTCCTTTCTACCCTCTGAGATCTGTCATTCTGTTCCATGCATCCATGCCTCTGGATCTATTTTGTTCTTCAATATATTTTATTCATTAGATTCCAAATATAAGTGAGATCATGTGATATTTGTCTTTCTCTAACTGGCTTAGTTTGTTTAGCATAATAATCTCCAGGTCCACCTATGCTGTCCTTCTTTTTTATAGTCAAATAATGTTATATTATAAATTTACCACAACTTTTTTTATCCACTCATCTACTGATGGGCACTTGGGCTGTTTCCAGATCTTAGCTATTATAATATATTTTATTGATTTTTTACAGAGATGAAGGGAGAGGGATAGAGTTAGAAACATCAATGAGAGAGAGACATTGATTAGCTGCCTCTTGCACGCCCCCTGCTGGGGATGTGCCAGCAACCAAGATACATGCCCTTGTCCGGAATCAAACCTGCAATCTTTCAGTCCACAGACCAACGCTCTATCCACTGAGCCAAACCAGTTTCGGCAGATCTTAGCTATTATAAATAACTCTGCTATGAACATAGGGGTGCATATATTCTTTCTGATTGGTGTTTCAGGATTCTGAGGCTATATTCCCAGAAGTAGGATCATTGAGACAAATGGTGGTCCTAATTTTTATTTTTGAGGAAACTCCATCTTGTTTTTTACTGTGGCTGCACCAATCTGCATTCCCACCAACTGTATACTTTCTCCACAACCTCGCCAGTACTTGCAGGTCTGAGATGATACCTCATTGTCGTTTTGATTTGCATTTCTTTAATGACATTGAGCATTTTTTCATGTCAGCTGGTCATCTGTATTTCTTCTTTGCAGAAGTGATTATTCAGATCCTTTGCCCATTATTTAATTGGGTTATTTGTCTTCCTGGTGTCAAGTTGTATGAATTATTTGTATATTTTGGAAATTAACTCTATCAGATATATCAGATATACCAAATATGTTCTCCCAGACAGTGAGTTCCATTTTCATTTTGTTGGTGGTTTCTTTTGCTGTGCAGAAACTTTTTAGTTTGATATAGTCACATTTGTGTATTTTTTAACCTTTGTTTCTCTTGGCCTAGGAGATGTATTGGTGAAAATATTATCGTCTGAAATGTCTGAGATTTTACTGCCTATGTTTTCTCCTAGGGTTTTCGTGGTTTCATAGCTTACATTTTTAAATATATATAGGATTGAGCCTGCAACCCCGGCATATGCCTGATCAAAATCAAACCAGCAATTTTTTGGTCCATGGATTGATGGCCAACCAACTGAACCACACCGGCCAGGGCAAGTCTCTTTCCCATTTTGAATTTATGCTTGTATATGATATAAGTTGGTTAAGTTGTAGTCTAGTTTCATTTTTTCACATGTACCTGTCCAATTTTCCCAAACCATTTATTGAAGAGATTATCTTTATTCCATTGTATGCTCTTGTTTTTTTTTGTCAAATATTAGTTGACCATATTGGCATGGACCAATTTCTGGAGTTTCTGTTCTGTTCCATTGGCCTATATACCTGTTTTTGTGCCAGTTCTAGGCTGTATTCATTACAGTGGCTTTGTAGTATAGTTTGATATCTGGTATTGTGATCCCTCCAACTTTGTTCTTTTTCAAGATTACTGAAGATATTTGTGTGTGTGTGTGTGTGTGTGTGTGTGTGTGTGTGTGTGTGTGTTTTGTTTTTGTTTTTTGTCCCATATAAATTTTGGGAATATTTGATCTCAATTTGTGAAATATGCCATTAGTATTTTAATAGGGATTGTGTTGAATCTGTAGATTGCTTTGGGTAGTATGGACATTTTAATGATAATTCTTTCAACCCATGAATACAGTATATGCTTTCACTTTTTTGTATCTCTCGCTGTCTCCTTCTTCAATGTTCTATAGTTTTTCAAGAATAGGTCTTTTTACCTTTAGGTTAAGTTTATTTCCAGGTATCATATTTTTTGTTGTTTTGGCTATTGTAAATGAGATTATTTTTAATTTATCTTTCCAATAGCTCTTTATTGATGTATAAAAATGCCATTCATTTCTGGATGTTAATTTTGTATCCTGCTACTTTGCCGAAAGCATTTATTAAATCTAGCAGTTTCGAGTGAAATTTTAGGGTTTTCTATGTGCAATATCATGTCATCTATGAATAATAACAATTTTAGCCCTAGTCGGTTTGGCTCAGTGGATAGAGTGTCAGCCATAGACTGAAGGGTCCTAGGTTTGATTCTTGTCAAGTGAACATGGCCAGATGCAGGCTTGATCCCCAGTGGGGGCATGTGGGAGGCAACCAATCAATGGTTCTTTCTCATCATTGATGTTTTTATCTCTTGCTCCTTCTCCCTTCTTCTCTGAAATCAGTATTAAAAAAACAAAAACCCATATCCTATATAATAAAAGGCCAATGACTAACAGCCTAACAACTGGAACAACTGATCAACCAGTGGCTATGAGGTGCATTGACCACCTTCCGGTCCTGTCCCTCCCTCCATCCCGCAAGCTAGGGATTGAATTGTGACCTTCTGGTTCATAAGTCAATGCTCAACCCTGAGCTACACTGGCCGTGCATTTTCTCCTTTCATTTTAAATGCAGCCTTGCTAGATGCTGTAGTCTTGGACTCAGTTCCTTGCTTTTCATTACTTTGAGTAAATCCCTTTTGTCCTGATGTATTTCTGTTGAGAAATCAGTTGACACTCTAATGGGAACTCCCTTGTCAGTAACTTTCTGTCTCTCTCTTGTTATCTTTAATATTCTTACTTTATCTTTAATATTTGTTATTTTGATTATGATGTGTCTTAGTGTGGGTCTCTTAGTGTTCTTTTTTTTTAAAAAAACACACACACATGTTTTTATTGATTTCAGAAAGAGGAAAGAGAGGGACAAAGGGTGAGAGGGATAGAATAATCAATGATGATAATCATTGATTGACTGCATCCTGCACATCCCTACAGGGGTTTGAGTCTACAAACCAGGCATGTGTCCTGACCAGGAATCAAACTGTGACCTCCTTCTTCATGGGTCAATGCTCAACCACTGAGCCACAATGACCAGCTCTTTGCATTCCTCTTGATTGGGACTCTCTATACTTCCTGAACTTCTTTTTTTTTTAAATTAAATCTTTATTGTTCAGATTATTACATTTGTTTCTCTTTTTTCCCCTCCATAGCTCCCCTTCACCTGGCTCCCACCCCTCCCTCTACCCTTACCTCCCCCTGCATTATCCTCATCCATAGGTGTATGATTTTTATCCAGTTTCTCCCTGCATCCCCCTCAACTCTTTCCCCTTGGGAATTGTCAGTCCACTCCCTTTCTGTGCTCCTGATTCTATTATATTCACAAGTTTATTCTGTTCATCAGATTTTTAATTCACTTACTTTTAAGATTCACTTGTTGATAGATATGTATTTGTTGTTTATAATTTTTATTTTTACCCTTTTCTTCTTCCTTTTCTTAAACAGTACCTTTCAACATTTCATATAATACTGGTTTGTTGTTGATGAACTCCTTTAGCTTTTTCTTATCTATGAAGCTCTTTATCTGCCCTTCAATTCTGAATGATAGCTTTGCTGGATAGAGTATTCTTGGTTATAGGTTCTTGCTACTCATCACTTTGAATATTTCTTGCCACTCCTGTCTGGCCTGCATAGTTTCTGTTGAGAAATCAGCTGACAATCATATGGGTGCTCCCTTGTAGGTAATTACTGCTTCTCTTTCTGCTTTTAATATTCTCTCTTTGTCTTTTGCTCTTGGTATTTTAATTATGATGTGTCTTGGTGTGGTCCTCTTTGGATTCCTTTTGTGTGGGGTTCTGTGTGCTTCCTGGACTTGTAAGTCTATTTCTTTCAACAGGTGGGGGAAGTTTTCAGTCATTATTTCTTTAAATAGGTTTTCAGTATCTTGTCTCTCTCTTCTTCTGGCACCCCCATAATTCTGATGTTGGTACACTTGAAATTGTCCCCAAGATTCCTTACATTATCTTCACATTTTTGGATTCTTTTTTCTTCTTGCTTTTCCAGTTGAGTGTTTTCTGCTTCTTTATATTTCAAATTTTTTACTTGATTCTTGCGTTTCTCTAGTCTGCTGTTAGGTCTCTGTATAATATTTTTTATTTCAGTAAGTGTATGTTTAATTTCTAGTTGGTCCTTTTTCATCTCTAGTTGGTCCTTTTTTTATCTCCTCTTGGGACTCGCTAAATTTATCCATCTTTCCTAGGAAATTCTTAAAAAACCCTATAACCGTGGTTTTGAACTGTATATCCACTCTTTTGTTTTTTCCATTTCTTTTGTTTGTGATCTGTTCCTTTGTCTCCACATTTTCATTTTGCCGGGAGAACTTCTGTGTTGGAATCAGCCTTATGATACAGGACTTGCAAAACTGCAAAAGCCTCTTTGTTCAGCTTGGGTGGGTTGGAGTCACAGGGCTTATCAAACTGCCTTGGCTTCCAGTCAGCCCTGCCCTACTGGGCCCTTAGGTCTCACGTGTCTCTGGGTAATTGCTGGAGCCATCCCTGTGCACAAGCACGTGGTGCCTCTAGACCACTGTTTTAACAGCTCCCCTCTGCTTTGGGACCCATATGAGTCTGGGTCCCCAGGGTCTTGCCTGAAACTGGGGTTCAGTGGAGTTAGAAGTGGTGCAGTTGGGAGGCTCTGTCTTCCACCCACTAGAGAAAGCACAATCAGCAGTCCTTCTTCTGTGCGCCTTGGTGTGCACCCCCCTGGACTTCTGCCCTTCCCAGGCTCCCCTAAATTCCCGTGCACTTCTCCCTTTTCACAGTCCAAACTCCTCCCTGTATGACTCTCGCGGGGACCTGGGGTTCAGTGCCATATGATAATGGGTTCAGTGCAGTTGGGAGTTTCCATCTTCCTCCTGCCAGAGGAAGCCAGCCAGGCACTCTGGCACCCCATCTCTCCATGTGTGCGTCTCTGTTCCCCAGCTTTTTGCAGCTTCTCTGAGTCTCCGTGAGCCCCTCTCTTTCCTTCTAGTTGTAGAATTTCCACTCAGTTAACTTTCCTGTGGTTCTGGACAATGTCCGTTCTGTCTTTTACTTGTAGTTTTGAAATTGTTGTGCAAGGCAGTAGTTTCGGTGTTCACCTATGCCGCCATCTTGGTGTCTCTACTTCCTGAACTTCTGTGACTTTTTCCTCTACCAGATTAGAAAAGTTTTCTGTTATTTCTTCAAATTGATTCTCTATTTCTTGCTCATATTCTTCTCCTTCTGGACACCCTATGATTCAGAATTTGTAACATTTCATGTTGTCCCAAAGAGAGCTATCCTCTTGCTTTAAACAATTTTTTTTCTACTCTAATGGGTGTTTTTCCCACTTTGTTTCCCACATCACTAATTTGATGCAAAACTTCATTGAATCTAGTTTTAATTCCTTCCAGTGTATTCTTGATGTCTGATATGGTATTCTTCATTTCCAACTATGTGGGAACCCCTTTCATGTCCTGCATGATTCAGGATTCCAGTTCAGAATTCAAGTTCTGGAAGAGGCTGCACACAAATGAAAAGAGACTAGATAAGCATTAATTTAGGAAATGGGGGCTAAGTGGGGGCCAAGAAAGGACTATGCTTTTCTTTGGCCTTGCCATCCCCTGTATTCACCCATTGCCCTGAGGCAGGCAATTCCAGTAAAAGGCAGATTTTCTTATCAGGAGGGATTTACATGATTATTTGATGGGGAAGTTACTTCAGCTACCATTGTCTCAATTAGATAGGGGGTAGCTGGATTTGACCTTTCAGAGCTTCAAGGTTGACCAGCCTTCAGGGTTCCTTGTCCACACCTTACTGATTAGTGAGATAATGATTGGTTTCAGGCATAACTAGTTCTTGTTCATGGTCTCTACTTCCCATTCCATGCTTTTGTAGTTGCAGTTTCCACTAAGTTCCTTGAGCATGCTTATAATCTTTACAATGAATTCTATACCTGATAAATTGCTTGTCTCCATTTCATTTGGGACTTGTTTCATTGTCTTTCCATTTTGCTGTCTCTATATTTGATTCTATGTATTAGAATTGCTATGCCTCCCAGGTTTCATGTGATAGCCTTATGTAGGAAGTATCCTCTGGGACCTAGTGGTGAGTGTCTTTGATCTCCTGAGCTGGATCCTCTAGGAATTTTCCTTGTGCGGATTATTTTATCTCTCCTTATGTTACTGGGTCTTGATTTTTGTTGTCCCATTCACAAGCAGGATCTCCCCCCAGGTTGGCTGACTGTGAAGTTCAGCTCAACCATATAATGTGAGTTGTTCTGCAGATGCTGACAGAGCAAAACAAGAAACAAAACAAAAACATACAAAAAGCAATATCACAAAAGGAAAGAGAATTAGGAAAAATAAAAGAGAACAAGAATACAAGAAAAGAAAAAGATATGAGAAGAAAAAAGTGGAAGAAAAATAAGGAATAGAGTGTCAGCCTGCGGACTGAAGGGTCCCAGGTTCGATTTTGGTCAAGGGCAGGTACCTTGGTTGCAGGAACATCCCCAGCCTAGGAGGTGTGCAGGAGGCAGCTGATCAATGTTTCTCTCTCATCAGTGTTTCTAACTCTCTGTCCCTCTCCCTTCCTCTCTGTAAAAAAAACAACAACAACAACAACAAAAAAATATTTTTTAAAAAAGTGAAAGAAAAAGAATATGAAAGAAAAGAAAGGAGAGAATAAAGAATAGGAAAAGGAAAATGGTATAAAAGAGGAAAGAAAACATTATGAAAAGGGAAAGAGAAAAATAAGAAAAGAAAGAACAAAAAATAGAATAAGAAAAGTAAAGAGATGAATAAAAGTTATGAAATATCAAAGAGAGACAAAAACAAGAACAAAGCAATGAAAAACAAAATAATGCAAGAAAAAAAACCCCAGCAAAAACAGAATTAAAAAGCAAAGTGGAGTTTGTCTTAACAAAGTTTTTTGCCACATGAGAGCTACCTTTGGATCCTGCCCATATGTTGATTGAGGCTGGTTTATGACATTCCTGGATCTCCTGGGAGGTACTTTGGTACTAGCTACTGTCAGAAACTGTCCATGTTTGGCTCTGGGCAACCTGTTGGAAGCTTCAATAGTCCACAGTTTATGGCTGCCTCCACAGGGCTTGGCTTGCTGCAGGGGCCAATCTGTACTCTAGGACCAGCTTGTTAGCAGCATGGGGGTTCAGGGGCTAATCAGCAAATAACTCAAGGCACTTGAGCTATGCCTCCATGCCAGCTAGCTATCAAACTTAGTCACTGGAAAGACTGTTTCTGAAAGGGCTTTGGTGGAATTAGGAGGATGACAACTCTGGGGTTTCATGTGAGGGGGAGGTTCCCTTCAGATTTCAGGGAAGATGGTGGGTACGTTCTCCCATCACAGAGCCACACATTTGAATCTTGTCTCAGAATATTTCCCTGATTTCAGCAGGGCGGATCACCTCATCTGCAATCCAGTGGGAACTGCTGGAAGCTGGGAGTTTTCAGTTCTCTGTGAAGCAGAGGTACCAATCAGGTTCCTGGACAGTGTGGGAATGGCCCCACCCCAAAGCCAGCCACTGATGGCCTGAGACTATCCAGACCAATAGGCTTGGCCTCTGCTGTTGCCTCCTCAGCAAAGACTGAGATGCAAGGCGGGGCAAGTGAGATTCCTGAGGGTGGGGCAAGCTGTATCTTCAAGGGTATTTGCATTTCTATAGGCTGTTTTTGCTTGGAGAGGCTTGAGCCTCTCAGGAAAAATGGCTGCTGCATTAAGGGGTATATGACTGAGTGCCTTTTTTTTTACTACTCCCCTCAATGCTTCCCACCCCAGCCTCTCCTCAGATGACTCCTGTCTGCACTGTCCTCCCTCCACCAAAGCCTCAGGTGAGTGGCTGCAAACAAAAATCTAATGTAGTGGTAGGCAAACTGCGGCTCGCGAGCCACATGCGGTTCTTTGGTCCCTTGAGTGTTACTCTTCTACAAAATACCACGTGCGGGCGCGCACGTACAGTGCGATTGAAACTTCGTGGCCCACACACAGAAGTCGGTTTTCAACTCTGAAAAGAAATTTCAGTCGTTCTACTGTTGATATTTGGCTCTGTTGATTAATGAGTTTGCCGACCACTGATCTAGAGCTTTGATTTAAAAAAAACAAAGTGGCTTTGTCTCCAACAGACTCCCTTTTTTCCTGGTAATGAGTGGCTCCACCACCTTTCAGCCACTGGATGGTATGCCAGCCATTGTTCAAGGCTCTTGTGTTTTGTCATGGGGAGCTCAGCCTGGGGTCTGGACCTCGATCTTCTCCTCAGGGAACTCTCCCTCTTTTCCCCAGAAGCCGAGGTATTCCCCTTCACCCTCAGCCTGCCACCTGTGGGAGCTGGGCCAGCCCCTCTGGAGACCCTGCCCTTCCTTATTAGAAGGCTCCTCTTTAGCTAGTTTTCAGTTGGTAATTCAGGGTGAATGTTCCCCAATTTAGTTTTATTTCCAGTTTGTTTCTGGGAGGAGGTGCAAGAAAGATAAACTTAATTCTACCACCATCTTGAAACCTGGCATATAACTTCTTTAGTAAAAGGTTCATCTTTGGCCTAAACAAACTCCAACCATTGTTTCTGGCCATCTAGGTTAACACACCTTGAAATAACATCCTCAAAAGAGCACATAATATTGTTTTTTTGTTGTTGTTTGTTTTAAATATATTTTATTGATTTTTTAGAGGGAGGGAGGGAGAGAGAGAGAATTAGGAACATCGATGAGAGAGAGACATAAATCAGCTGCCTCCTGCAGGTCCCCTACTGGGGATGTGCCCGCAACCAAGGTACATGACCTTGATCGGATTCGAACCTGGGACCTTTCAGTCTGTAGACGCTCTATCCACTGAGCCAAACCGGTTTCAGCCATAATATTGTTAACTATCCTGTAATCCAATCCCTATCTTTCATAGGTTCCTTCCTAAATTTCAAATGCATAAAAGAAGCTTTAAAACTGTTATTCTTTGGAGCATTTGAGATCTTGCTCCCCAGCATATGTCAGCTTGGCTCAAATAAGCACTTAAATTTTTTTTCTACAGGTTCGGAGATTTCTTATGTTGACACAACACCCTCAAATCTCAGTGTCATAACCCAGCAAAGGTTTATGTTTTCCTCTAATTAGTCCATTAAGTATGGTGAATGTGCTCATGCAATTAAGAATAACAGTGTTGCGCACTCGCTGGGTGGCTAAGTGGTTGGAGTAGCATCCCATATACCAATATGTTGCAGGTTGGGTTCCAGGAAAGGACACATAGCTAGGTTGCCAATATAATCCCTGGTTGGGATGTATGTAGGAGGCAACTTCTCAATGTTTCTTTCTCACATTGATAATTCATTCTCTCTCTCTCTCTCTCTCTCTCTCTCTCTCTTTCTTTCATTAATGAAAGTATATCATCCTCAGGTGAGGATAAAAATAAAAAAGATCCCAGGGTTCTGCCATCTCTTCTTGTTGTCATCCCTTAGTTCCTCAGCCTTAGAGTTTTCTGTATCTGGCAGACTGATGTATAAACAAAAAGGAACTATAAATCACTGAAAGTTTTAAGGGTCAGGCTTAGATTGGACAACCACTGCTTCTGTCTACATTCCACTGGCCAGATGTAGAAGTAAGGGAGCTAGGAACTGGGGGTTTCCTAGGTACACAGGAAAAAATAAGATGGTAAATATTTATAATTGTTTACTCTACAGTTCCTTTCAGTTGCAGGAACAGAAAACCCAACTCAAATAGGCTTTGTCAGAAAGGAAAATCTTTTCCTCTACATTCTTAGATTTAGTTTTGGGAGGCTTGGGAATGAAACTAACAAAAGACAGGCTAGCAAGAGAAAAACATTTTAATCACATACTAGGTAGGGGAGTTCCCAAAGAAATGTGAATCACTGGGTGATTAGAATTGGGGGTTTATATATCCTTTCAATAGGTGAAGGGGAGGGGTAAAAGGATATGCGAAAACAAAGCACTTTTTAGAAGGCGGAAGTGGGCAAGAGGGAAAAGGAAGCTTTTAGGAAAGATAAATGGGCCCTTAGGGCAGTGGTCAGCAAACTCATTAGCCAACAGAGCCAAATATCAACAGTACGATTCAAATTTCTTTTGAGAGCCAAATATTTTAAACTTCAACTTCTAACGCCACTTCTTCAAAATAGACTCGTCCAGGCCATGGTATTTTATGGAAGAGCCACACTCAAGGGGCCAAAGAGCCGCATGTGGCTCTGGAGCCACAGTTTGCCGACAACGGCCTTAGGGGAATAGATTGTAGATAGTTTGTGACAATGTTGTGGTTTAGGTGTGGTAACAATTCTCCTGGTTTCTAAAGATATGAATCAATCTTTCCTAGTTGCTCCCTGGGAGATTTATGATAATTGAGTTTGTTTGTTTTTTTGTGTGGGAGGCTCTGCCTTTAAGGCAGATAAGGGATTTTAGGAATTCAAATGCCTTTAGCTAAAAATAATTTTTAAGCAACTGTGGCTTCTTCTGGACTCCTTCAGCTTAAACAGAACAGGAATTTATTGGCTCATTAACCGAGAAATCTAGAGGTAAGATGTGTTTGATTTGAAAGTTTAAGATGGTTCTCCCCTATGATTGATTCTCCCAGCTCTCCCTCACATGTTAGTCTTATTCTCAGTAGGCTCTCCCAAGTAGAAAAAAAGAAAGAAAGAAAGAAAGAACAGAAAAGAAAGAAGTTTGTAACTCTTTCAGTATTCACACTTGAACACCACATCATCCAGAGAAAGAAAAATCTCTTTTGTTGACACGAAAGTCCTGTGCTTCACTCCCATTAGCTTTTGAAACAAAAACTGGTTCAAAGGGAGGAACAGGTGATTCTGATAGTTTCAGGCTCGTGGTATCAATTATGGAGTTGGGGGTAGGGGTGGAATTTCCACCCAAATTGCATGAGTGAAGAGAACAGAGTTGTGTAATGGAAGTTGGGAGATCACCTATATCCATTATACTCAGAGAACAGTTGAGACATGGTCTCACTGAAGGAGAATGAGTACTATGAGGAGATTTAGACAGTTGTGTACAGAATGGAAAGTGGCAGACAATACAAATCAGTGGAAGAGAAACTCTTAAAAAATGATGGGGAGGTGTGTACAGTAAATCAAGAGAATCAAGAGACACATGTTCTAGAAGCCAAGGGAGGAACTTGAAGGATTTAGACATCAAATCCAGATTACTTCCTGAGTGTTGATTTCATAGTCATCAGACATCCTTTATATTTTGGATTTTCATGTAAATGTTCCTTTTGAGTGACAATGTGTTGACCAGAGTTTTCTGGTCTTCATGGCAGTTATGAAAGAAAACAAAAGGACTAAATTGGGATTTTGGTTTATATGTTAGTCTCTAGTTTGGTTGGCATGGATCATCCCCTTGGATTTAAATTAACTCTGCAGGCTATGGACCAACAGGGCCACATGCTAACATGACAAGCTCACGGAAGGCCTGCATGGCAGTCTTGCAATGTCAGACCTAAAGTAACCACAAAGGATGGTCTGAAATGAAACTAAAAGCAGTTATGGTGGGTATTCTAGGTCAGTATCTTCCCTGACGTCAACCTTTACCTTAACTGAGTCTGTCTTTTTGCATCTACAATCACATATCCTTAAAATGTCAGGTAACTTGTAACTTCCCTTTTTCAGGATCCCTCAGACCACAACCAAATGCCCTGGGCACCAGGACAGGAGACCATAAATTCCTTATTATTATTATCATGTTAATTATTGACTATTAATTATCCTGTACCCACCTAAGTAAAAGAAATATGTGTCTATCATTTTACTCTTTATCCAATCCTAGAGGGTTCCCCACTTTGCTTTCTCCTGCCTCTCTAATCTATAACCAATGGATTTCATGTAACCCACCTACGTCTCCTCCTTTGACTGCAATATATAAAAATAGATGAAAAACCACCATTCTCTGGAGCGTTATCCCAATCCCTTGATCCTGTTTCCTGGCAATTGTTGACAGTTTGGCTCAAATAGACTTATAAAATTTTTTTACAGGTTTGAATATTTTTACATTAATAGGGCTAACAACATGAAGTTTCTGTCTCTTCAAATTGAGGACCAGGCTCTAGAATACAGAGTGAAACCTTAAGTTCACTTTCATACTTTACCATGCTTTGCTAAGTCACTGTATTTCAAGTATTAGGAGCTATATTTGAAATATAATGACTTAAAATTGTGTCAAGATTTTTGACCGGTTAGCTTTCCATGTTTGTTATTTTTATTCTTTTGTGTCTTTCCCTATAACTCGTATTTTCAAGGTGAGCAAGAAAGGGAAAACTGGGTAGGATATCCTTGGCCCAGTTGGGAAAAGAGGTCCTGGTTATTTGTAGCCGTACTAGGCCTCTAGGGGTGATGCAAGTCACCTTTTGGGAATGGTAATCTGTAAGGAAGGAACTATAATGATAAACAGCAGAGAAGAGCTTGGAGCAGTCATCATGAGGAGGAAGAAACTAATTCAGATAGGTAGGAAGAATAGTAGTAGTCAGTTGATGGAATGTTGTGTGCAGTGAACATGTGTGTGTGTGTGTGTGTTCAGGATCTAACAACAGACAAAATTTCAATTGCAGATCACTCTTGGGAGCTGGGCCATTCTGCCACTGATGTTGTGAAGACAACTGGGAGAGGAAACTTTCCTTACAGGTCAGAATACAATGTCTGTTTAAGTATGTGGGCAAGCAGTTTCTTGGCAAATGTTCTTGTAAATGCACGTATCTTAACTATTTTTTTCCCCCTCTCGTTATTATGGGCATCCACAGGACAGTTAGGAATTTAAAGGAGCCACAAGCAAAACTGCCTGCTTGAAACACATGTAGTGAAACCAGCCAGTTATGAGGAGAACAGGACTTCACTTTTTCTTTCTGCTCCGGGTGATGTCTTCGCGCCTTAGGCACTGTGCTGCTTTCCCGTGGTGCCTGCCCCTCTGCCTAGACTTCCTTTCCCAGCAGCCGGTCGAGCACTAGCTGTTGCACACCGGGAGGCCCGCCACGCCCTCGGATTTGTTGCAGCCCCGACTGCAGGACTGCCGCCCCGGCGGGGTGGGGCGCGGGCCGGGCCTCGCCCCAGGCGGGCGCGTGGCGGGGAGGCCGGCCTTCGAGGGCCGGCGAGGCGGCGCACATGCCAGCCCACCTCCGGGTCGCCGAGAAGACAGGGAGCCCGGACTCGCCCAGGCCGACCCGGAGCCTACCCATGAGGCAGCGCGCGGGCTCCTCGCGAACCCCTCGGCCCCCTCCCCGCGGCTCAGCTGCCTGCTCCGCAATGGGAGCCGCCGCCGTCGCGGCCGTGTAGTTGTTCGCGCTCCTCCTTTTCCTCCTCCTCTTTCTCCTCCTCCTCAGGGCCCCAGTCAGGCCGATCCGCTCCGCTCACGGTAAGCGCCCCCCGCCCCCGCCCGCCCCGCGCTGCGGCAGGCAGAGGCCCTCCCGCGCGGCCGGCGCCGCCTCATTCCGGGGGCGCCGGGCTGGGGGTGTCGAGGCCGGCGCGGGTCGCCGAGAGCAGCCAGGGAGCGGGGACGGGGACTGGCTGCGCGGCGGCCGGCGGCCCGCCATCTTGCGCCGGCCCTGGCGTGGGAGGCATCCCGGCGTGGCGCGGCGGCCGCTCGGGGCGCAGGCCGGGGCCGCGCAGGCCGCCGCCGCCGCCGCCGCCGCCTGCCTCCGCCTCCCTTCGTCCCTTGCCGAGGCCGTGCGCCCGGGTGCCCCTCACCGGGTGGTGGCTTTTCTCTCCGGAGCCCACTCCCGTCGTCTGCGGGCATGTTGCGCCGAGGGTCGTTCGGCGGGGACCCTGCTCCCCTCACAGCAAGCACCTTCCCCTTGCGTCTCCGGGTCGTCGGTAGAGACGACGGGCGGCTCGAACTCTCGGGCGTTGGAGGGCCGGGGCCCAGGGCCGCCGCCCAGGTGGCCGGCACGGCCCGCGCGCACCCTCCTCGGGCCCCAGGGACTGCCCTGCTCTGCCCCGGGCGGCCCGTCCCGGCGTATTGTCTCGGGAGAAAGGGCCCGGAGGGAAAACGCAGCCGGAGACGCAGTTTGCGGAGGAGCTTGCCAGGCTTCACTTCCTGAGCCGGATCGCACGGTCTCGCCCCCCGAGGTGTCTTCTCCGGCTCGAGCCGTGGCAAGGGGCTCCTCCCAAGTTGTCTCAAGTTATAATAGCCACGCGTGCGAGAGAAATCTGCGGGAGAGGAGAGAAACGTCTGGTGCACCCGCTTCTACCGGCACGGGGGACCTTCCTGCAAGGGGCTCTCTCTCTGTGTTGCCCAGATTTAGTTGTTTTTTTTTTTTTAATTCTAATTTATAATCTATCTTTAAATTTGTGGTTTTCGGGTTTGGTTTGTGTCTTTTAGAATTGGACGTCTTTTAGTGCCAGGACACAGAAAATGGAAAGTATCGTACCAAAGCTGCCTGCCTCTGGGCATCTGTCAGGTGTCCTGCATGGGGGGGCGGGGGGAGGAGGACGGGACACGGGGGTTACTGTGCAGCAGACACTTGCTGTGCCTGTGAAGGCGCAGGTTTGCTTAGGGTGTTTTAAAACATGAGTGCAAATAATCTTAACAAGGATCCGTCATTGATACCCCCCTAAAGACTTAACCCCCGCAACCAAGGTGAGGAAAGAGCCTCCGGGAGAGTTGTGGTTTTTTTTAAAAAAATATATTTTTATTGCTTTCGGAGAGAAAGGAAGAGAGGGGGAGAGAGAAACATCAATGATGAGAATCATTGATTGGCTGTCCCCCCTGCATGTGCCCTTGCCAGGACTCAAAGCCCAGGACCTCTCCGGCTGCCCTCGGATGCTCGGTCCACTTGGGCGGGAGAGTTCTTTAAGGAGCTCACGGCTGGGAAGTGAGAGAGCCGATTCTAAAACCTTAGGTCTTCTGATCCCCCAGGTAGTGTGCAGTGATGTGTTGTTGTTTTCAGAGAGCATGAGCAGTGAGAAGGGGCAAGGAGGCTCTCCTACAAAGTTTAGATACTACTCAGTGGCCACTTGGTTTACTGTTTTAAGAATTCGGTTCTGAACCTTGCAACCATTTTGTTTTTAATTTTCCGTGTTACCGTATTTTTCCCCCAAACTTTGAAGAAGTTGAAGATGGCACATTTGAACGCATACCTACTCCAAAGTTTTAAAATAGTTATTACCATTTTGCCACATTTGCTTTATTTATCCATTTCACAATCTTTTTAAAAAAATAACATATATTTGGTGATTTTTACTTATTTTATTAATTTATATTTTATTGCTTTTTTTTTTTTTTTAAACAGAGAAGAAGGGAGTAGGATAGAGTTAGAAACATCAATGAGAGGGAAACATTGATGAGCTGCCTCCTGCACACCTCCCACTGGGGATGTGCCCTTGACTAGAATCCAACCTGGGACCTTTCGGTCTGCAGCTGACGCTCTTATCTATCCACTGAGCCAAACCAATTACAGCTATTTGGTGATTTTTAAAGAGAGAGAGAGGAAGGGAGAGGAACATCATTGATTATCTGCCCACCCTCTACTGGGGATGGAGCCCACAACCTGGGCATGTGGCTCCTTGGTGGATGCTCAACCACTGCGCCCACTGGGCTCATTTCACCTTCTCTTTGGTGAACACTCTCAAAAGTCCATTGCAGATAATGAAAATTCACACTGAAGTGTAGGGTATGTGTGTCAGTATGTAGATCATAAAGTTAGGACACTTTTCTATATAACCACAATGTACAATCACTTAAAGTTAATAATTCCTACAATCTAGTATATGTTTGTAGCATTCACATTTTCCCTGTAGTTCCTCAAATATCCTTTTTAGTCGTTTATCAATCATGCATTACATTTATTTGTTAGTTTCATTTATTTTACTGTTGTTCTGTCTTTGTGTGTGTGTGATGACATCGACCTTTTGAAGAGACTAGGCCAGTTGCATATCCCACATTCTGTTTTTTTAAAAATATATTTTATTGATTTTTTACAGAGAGGAAGGGAGAGGGATTGAAAGTTAGAAACATCGATGAGAGAGACATTGATCAGCTGCCTCTTGCACGCTCCCTACTGGGGATGTGCCCACAACTCAGATACATGCCCTTGACCGGAATCGAACCTGGGACCTTTCAGTCCACAGACCGACGCTCTATCCACTGAGCCAAACCGGTTTCGGCCCACATTCTGTATTTTTATTGACAGTTTCCTTTTCTTTGGGTTACATTGTACCCTCAATTGCCTGTATTTCTTGAATAGATCAGGCTTAATATTTTTGGCAAGATTACTTAAGTCATACAGTGTATTTCACATTATACATTATGCAATATTTTTATAAGAATGCAGACCATGCTGTTTTGCTAAAGAGCATGTGACTATTCATCCTTCATGTGTGTGTTCTAAAATTCAACTTGAGCCGAAACCAGTTTGGCTCAGTGGATAGAGCATCGCCCTGCGGACTGAAAGGTCCCAGGTTCGATTCCAGTCAAGGGCATGTATCCTGATTGCGGGCACATCCCCAGTGGGGGGTGTACAGGAGGTGGCTGATCAATGTCTATTCCTCTCCCTTCCTCTCTGTAAAAAATCAATAAAATATATATATAAAAAATTAAAATAAAATTCAACTTGATACAGTTCAGAAGTGGATAAGTGTTGAACACAGATATATACAATGGTGACTAGAAGGAAATATGATACAGAAATTTTTAAATTTATTGGATTATTCTAATTGGTGTCTACAAATCTAAAACTTAAAATATCTTGCAATTATGAAGCAAAGAAGATGCCTACCTTCTCTTCAATAAAATTATGAACCATCAAGTGTTTCCAAACATTCAAACATTTCATGGATGATGTACCTGCAAAATGAAGACCCTAAAGGAATGATAAGCTAGAACTTATTAGGGAAGTATTTGATAACTCAAATCAGTATTTACAAGATAAATATGTTCCAGGTTCATATGTGACAGTAGAAGAGAAGTTACTTTTAGTTCTTAGAATCATATTGTTCATTCATTGATTGTTGAGTTGGAGAAAATTTGTTTTGGCTATCTGAGATTGCCCAAATTTCTCTGTCATTACAGTCTGAAATGCTTGCTATCCATCTTTGCCTTGGTCTTCAGGTTCATCTAATAATTGTGAAATGTCTCCTTTGTCAGTTTTCTTTTGTCCTATTATGGGTAGAAAATAAGTTCTGTATTTTTAACTGTATTCAGTGAAAAATAAAAGCAGATGAAGAGGATCAGGATATGCCATCCAATTATGTGCCACTTTGACATGAATATTAGTTTGAACAGAAGGCAATTGAGAATCAACAGATAAAAAGAGTTTCTGCCCTCCCATTGTCTGCCTAAAGTAGAGCATAAATTTCCTTTTGTGTCATACCCTTCTCCCCATACCAGGAAGGAAAGAGACACTCTTATCTTTTGAGATGTAGAGTTGATGCTGAGCGAGTTTGCATAAACCGACTTAACTAAAATAACTCTTGTCTTTCATTATTTTTTAAATATATTTCCTAGTTGGTACTTCACTGTGTTTGTCTCTCAAAGCTCAAATCCTCTTTCCTTTAAAATGGTATATAAGCCCCTGAGCCTAACTGCTTCTTTGAATTTTACCCCTCTTGAGTGAACTCTCATGCATGTAAACATTAATAAAAATTGTGTGCTTGCCGAAACCGGTTTGGCTCAGTGGATAGAGCATTGGCCTGTGCACTGAAGGGTCCCAGGTTCGATTCCGGTCAAGGGCGTATACCTTGGTTGTAGGCACATCCCCAGTAGGGGGCATGCAGGAGGTGGCTGATCGATGTCTCTCATCGATGTTTTTAACTCTATCCCTCACCCTTCCTCTCTATAAGAAATCAATAAAATGTAAAAACTAAAAAGCTTTAAAAAAAATTGTGTGCTTTTTCTGTCTTTTGTTAGTTCAAGTTGAAGGTCCTCAGCTACTGCAGCCTAAAAGGGTAGAAGTAAAGTTTTTCCTCCCTACACAGACCACAAAGATGATATCTTCAGTCTTTTATGCCTTTCATTTTTTTGAAAGGTGATGCAATATTTTGTGCAAAACAATAAACTGAAAAAAAAAGATAAGGAAATGAAGTATGCAATAATGATGATTTATTTCATCCATGGATTATCCTTCTAGGCAACTAAATTAGTCTTCTATTTTCTTATTACTTTAGTTTTATTTTTTTAAAGCATAGTTGGTAATAATTGATGTGCAGTGGTGATATCTAAGATGATGGAATTAATGAAATATTTCAAGGTGTAGGAAAACTGAAATCACTAAGATCCCATAATGTATCTTATATCTTAGATTTATAAAAGGATTCTGTAGACTCAGTAATCATAAGATAAAATGAGTTTTATTCTATTTAAAAGTAATAAATTTTCCCTTTGCTGTTGGAAGATCTCAGGATAACATTAAAGGTAATAATAAAATGTCAATTTTTACAACTTAACTGCTCAAGAAAGAAAATAAAAAAACTAATAGAAAAAAAAGAAAAATATCCTAAAGTTGTTCCTATGGACTCTGACAGTATACTGAAGGTGAATGATTAATTTGGACAATGAGATACAGAGGTCCACCCTTTTCCTTCCATTAAACCTGTCTGCCTTTCCTACTATGATGATAGGTTTGTCAGCCTTTTGTACTACTCCATCTTGAATGAATGCATGTAGTACTGTACTTAGAAAGTTATCTGAAGTTCCAAATTTTTAAAAATTTTTTCTTCCCTTCTTTCCAAACTGTACCTTTAGAGATTAGATTCTTCATAGTAAAACATGATTGAATGCAATACTGTAGGATCAGGATGTAATATTTAGGCCTTTGGTGAACTAGATTAAACCAAAACTATTTTTATTTCAATTATTTTCATTGTGAACATTCTGTTTTTCTGGTTTAGTACACTATGATAAACAATATGTGATATTTGGAATGATGTTGATTTTTGTTTCTTTGTGTTATTAAACACAATGCCTTACACATAATTAATGCTTGCTTAATGAGTGCTTTTTCTTAGTGTTGTGCTCAACAACTGAATATAACAGTTTAAAATTAGTACTTTATTCTTTGGATTGGTATAGTCAAAATTTTGACTAGCTAATACAGCCAATATACTAATTTAGCGTGCCTTTTAAATAAAGGTTTTGACTTAGTTTATCTAGTGTAGCAATTCTCTAAGTGTGGTCTGGGGACTTGTTCTGCAAGTTTTTCCCTTTACCAACTATTTATCTTGTGAGGTTGCATTTTCTTCAGTTCAGTAGAGCGATATAGTGCAACAGATTGAATGCAGAAGCAGGTAAGAGAGAATCCAGCTCTTTTTATTAAGACAGATGTTAATGAGATTTGTAAAAATGTAAATCAGTGCCACTTCTTTCAATTTTTTCTTGGGAAAACATAATTATTTTTCCTAAAATATATTAATACTTAATGGTTTTATTATAGTCATTTTAAAGTAAATTAATGTATATTTTTAACATTTCTTGGATGGGGTTTATGGACTCAAAGGAAAAGATTTCATCCTTAGAAGTTAATCGCACACTTTTTTTTCTCCCAAATTTAATATTTCTTCAGTATGAGAACTTTCTGAATGCCTTTCATTTGAGGACTACCAACCAAAGCAAAGATCATTAGTCTGTGAAATAATTTGCTCCTCTAACTTGTAGGTTCTACCCCTGTGTTTTTCTTATTTGGTAGGTAATTGCTACCTTTGGCAAGTTTGAGATGCAAAACCTTGAGGGGGTTGTGAGGCTTTGAGAGGGGTCTGGGGATTTTAGGTATGTTCTAATCCCTATCTCCTGCTTTGTTTACTCATTCATTCCTCAGTTGGCTTTTCCTATTCAAGGTAGAGATTATCATTTTTCAACTCTACAGTATTGCCAACTGCTAAAGATCCCTTATAAACAAAATGAAACAGAAATGGCTTTTTTTTAAGTTACATGGGAAAAATAACAGATCTTCCAACTTTATTGAATAGAAAAATGTAAATAGCAAATTGGCACTATTTTGACACTACATTGCTAGTATTTATGTTTATTTGAGAAATTAAAACACAAGAGATGTCTTTCTAATCATATATTGTGATATTCTAGAGATTATAAAGTATAGGCACAGTTATATTTCATCAAGACAACACTTCTTTGAGATGGGTATATCATCATTATCCATCCTTTATAATTGAGGAAATAGAGTTTCAGGAAAAGTTGATTTCATTTATTGTAATACTGGGTACCAGATGCTGTATATTCATTTTGTAAGATGTAATGCCTTTGTCTTCCCTCACTTTAATCTTAGCCTTTCTATTTTGGGATCACATATTCTCATCTTCTTCGGATAGATAGTACAAGACTAGCCTTATAGCCTGGCAGCACCAACCACTGGTGGATGTACCAGTTCCTAGAGCTTTTGATCTACCTCTCTACCTCACTACATTCTGGAAACCTCTTAAGACTATGATAAGATAACTCAGCTGTGCATAGGTTGGTGATGAGTTATTGAAGAGTTTGGAATTGATAATTGATACAATTTTTGGAAATTGTTAATTTGGTGGTTCTATATTGCATGAAGAAAGCCGATAAATCCAAATGCTCAAAGACCATGTTAAAAGTGAATCTTATGCCGAAACCGGTTTGGCTCAGTGGATCGAGCGTCGGCCTCGGAGTGAAAGGTCCCAGGTTCGATTCTGATTCAGGGCATATACCTTGGTTGCGGGCACATCCCCAGTGGGGGTCGTGCAGGAGGCAGCTGATCGATGTCACTCTCTCATTGATGTTTCTAACTCTCCCTCTCCCTCTCTGTAAAAAAATCAATAACATTTTTTTAAAAAAGTGAATCTTATAAGGTAAATCTGTTACAATAGGTATGAGGTAAGGGCCTGAACAAGTGTTTAGTGAATGGAAAGAGAAGGGTGGTTGTGGGAAATATTTTGAAGGAAGATTCTATAAGACTGGGTAATTGATTAAATATGAGGAGCAAAAGAAGGAAACATTGAAAAAAACAACAACTCCAAGGACTTAAGATCAGAAGGATGACAATTTCACATGTAGAACAAGAAGTGCAAAGGTAGAATTATTTTATTCTTTAAAATCCTCAGCTGTGGATATTTATTGATTTTTAGAGAGAGAAAAGAAAGAGAAACATGGATGTGAGAAAGAAACATTGATACGTTGCCTCCAGTACATGCCCCAACCAAGAATTGCACCCGAAACCTTTATATGTACCCTGACCTGGAATCAAACCTACAACCTTTTTTGCTTTATTGCTCATGCTCCAACCAGCTGAGCCAGTCAGAGCAGAACTAATGTTTTTAAATTGAGGTAAGATTCACATAACAAATTTCACCACTTTATAGTGTACAATTCAGTAGCATTTATGAGTAATACTGTAGAACAAATTTTTTGGGGGAAGTTATATTCACTTTGGAATTTGAGGTAAGTTTTATACCCATATAGCAGTTTTGAGCAGTTAAGAGATGAAGGACTGGGAAATAGTTGAGAAGTTAGCATTAGAGTTTAATATTTGATGATTGTATAGGCCACTACTGGGATCTGATAGTGGAAATTATGGAATTTATTGAAAGATTTGTTTTTTAGGAAATAATTTTTGTAGGGCTGAGGTCTAAACTTTATGGAGGATCTAGAATTTAAAAGGAGCAAGTTGGGTCTTGGCTCATCAGTTGGTTGGAATGTCTTCTGGTACACCACAAGGTTGTAGGTTTTAGTCCTAGTATGAGCACATACCTAGATCAGGGTATGCATATGGGAGGCAATTGATAGATGTTTCTCTCTCTCTCCTCTCTTTTCTCTCCTTTTCTCCTTTTCTCCTCCTCTCTCCTCTCTGTCTCTTTCTCTCTGAAAATTAATAAAAACATCCTGACCTAACCGGTTTGGCTCAATGGATAGAGCGTTTGCCTGTGGACTGAAGAATCCCAGGTTGGATTCTTTTGCAGGCACATCCCCAGTAAGGGGTATGCAGGAGGCGGCGGATGATGTTTCTCTCTCATTGATGTTTCTAACTCTCTATCCCTCTTCCTTCCTTTGTGGGAAAAAAAAAAATCAGTAAAATACATTAAAAAACAAACAAACATATCCTTGGGTGAGGCTTTAAAAAAATCCCTTTATTGGCTTTCCATTGCTGTTAGGATAAGGACAGCATTCTTTTTTTTTTTTTTTTTTTATAAATTGTTATTGTTCAGATTATTACAATTGTTCCTCTTTTTTCTCTCCACATCTCCCCTCGACCTGGCTCGCACCCCACCCTCTGCCCTTACCTCTCCCCATTGTCCTCATCCATAGATGAATGCTTTTTGTCCAGTATCTCCCAGCACTCCCCTCACTTCTTTCCCCTGAGAATTGTCAGTCCACTCCCTTTCTATGCCCCTGATTCTATTCTATTCGCCAGTTTATTCTGTTCATCTGATTTTTTTATTCCCTTGATTTTTAGATTCACTTGTTGATAGATATGCATTTATTGTTCATAATTTTTATCTTTACCTTTTTCTTCTTCCTCTTCTTAAAGAACACCTTTCAGCATTTCATATAATACTGGTTTGGTGCTGATGAACTCCTTTAGCTTTTTCTTTTCTTTTTTTTAATTTAAATTAAATCTTTATTATTCAGATTATTACATTTGTTTCTCTTTTTTCCCCTCCATAGCTCCCCTCCACCCAACTCCCACTCTTCCCTCTGCCCTTACCTCCCTCCCATTGACCTCATCCATAGGTGTATGATTTTTGTCCAGTCTCTGCCTGTACCCCCCTCACTCCTTTCCCCCTGAGAATTATCAGTCCACTCCCTTTCTGTGCTCCTGATTCTATTCTATTCACCAGTTTATTCTGTTGAACAAATTTTTAATTCACTTAATTTTTTAGATTCACTTGTTTATAGATATGTATTTGTTGTTCATAATTTTTTGTCTTTTACCTTTTTCTTCTTTCTCTTCTAAAAGAGTACCTTTCAGCATTTCATATAATACTGGTTTGGAGTTGATGAACTCCTTTAGCTTTTTCTTATCTGGGAAGCTCTTTATCTGCCCTTCAATTCTGAATGATAGCTTTGCTGGATAGAGTATTCTTGGTTGTAGGTTCTTGCTATTCATCACGTTGAGTATTTCTTGCCACTCCCATCTGGCCTGCATCCTTTCTGTTGAGAAATCAGCTGACAGTCGTATGGGTGCTCCCTTGTAGGTAATGAACTGTTTTTCTCTTACTGCTTTTAATATTCTCTCTTTGTCTTTTGCTCTTGGTATTTTAATTATGATGTGTCTTGGTGTAGTCCTCTTTGGATTTCTTTTATATGGGGTTCTGTGTGCTTCCTGGACTTGTAAGTCTATTTCTTTTACCAGATGTGGAAAGTTTTCAGTCATTATTTCTTGAAATAGGTTTTCAGTATCTTACTCTCTCTCTCCTTCTGGCACCCCCACAATTCTGATGTTGGTATGCTTGAAGCTGTCCCAGAGGCTCCTTACATTATCTTCACATTTTTGGATTCTTTTCTCTTCTTGCTTTTCCAGTTGAGTGTTTTCTGATTCTTTATATTTCAAATTGTTGACTTGATTCTTGCCTTTCTTTAGTGTGCTGTTAGGACTCTGTATAATATTTTTTATTTCAGTCAGTGTAGGTTTAATTTCTAGTTGGTCCTTTTTCATCTCTAGTTGGACTTTTCCATCTCTAGTTGGACCTTTTTCATCTCCTTAGCTCTCGATAACTTTATCCAACTTTTCTAGGATATTCTTGAAAAATCTTATAATCGTGGTTTTGAACTCTATATCCAGTTGTTTGTTTTCCTCCATTTCTTTTGTTTGTGATCCCTTCCCTTGTCTCGGCATTTTCACTATGCCGTGAGAACTTCTGTGTTGGATTCAGCCTTATGATACCAAACTTGCAAAACCACAAAAGCCTCTCTGTTGAGCTTGGGATGGGTGGAGTCTCAGGGCTTAAGGGACCGCCTTGCCTTCCAGTCGGCCCAGCCTGCCACCACCCCTGAGTCTCATGTGATTGGGTCCTTGTGCGCGCGCACAGTGCCTTTAGACCGCTGCCTTTCCGGCTCCCCTGTGCTCCAGGACCACACGAGTCTAGGTCCCCAGGGTTTCACCGGAACTAGGGCTTAGTGGAGTCAGAAGTGGCACAGTTGGGAGGGTCTGTCTCCCACCCACTCATGAAAGCCAGTGGCACAATCAGCAGTCTGTCCTCTGCGCGCAGTGCCGTGTGCGCCAACAGATCTTTTGCGACTCCCCTAAATTTCTGTGCACCTCTCCCTTTTCACAGTCCAAACTCCCCCCGTGTGAGTTTCGGCTGGATCTGGGGTTTAGTGTCATATGATAAGCTGTTCAATGCCTTTGAGAGTTTCTGTTTCCCTCCTGCCAGAGAAAGCCAGCCAGGTTCTCCGGCACCCGCTCTCTCTACGCTTGCGTCTCCGTACCTGAGCTTTTTGCAGCTCCTGTAGGTCTCCGTGAGCCCCTCTCTTTCCTTCTAGTTGTAGAATTTCCACTCAGCCAGCTTTCTTGTGGTTCTGGATGATGTCCATTCTGTCTTTTAGTTGTAGTTTTGAAATTGTTGTGCGAGGCAGCAGTGTAGGTGTTTATGCCGCCATCTTGGATTCTCCCCTTTAGCTTTTTCTTATCTGTGAAACTCTTATCTGCCCTTCAATTCTGAATGATAGCTTTGCTGGGCAGAGTAATCTTGGTTGTAGGTTCTTGCTATTCATCACTTTGAATATTTCTTGCCACTCCCATCTGGCCTTCATAGTTTCTGTTGAGAAATCAGCTAACAGTTGTATCGGTGTTCCCTTGTAGATAACTGTTTTTCTCTTGCTGCTTTTAATATTCTCTCTTTGTCTTTTGCTCTTGGTATTTTAATTATGATGTGTCTTGGTGAGGTCCTTTTGGGATCCCTTTTATTTGGGGATCTGTGCGCTTTTTGGACTTGTAAGTCTATTCCTTTCACCAGGTAGGGTAAGTTTTCAGTCATTATTTCTTCAAGTAGATTTTCAGTATCTTGCTCTCTCTCTTCTTCTGGCACCCCCATAATTCTGATGTTGGTATGCTTGAAGTTGTCCCAGAGGCTCCTTACACTATCTTCAAGTTTTTTTATTCCTTTTTTTTTTTTCTTTTCCAGTGGAGTGTTTTCTGCTTCTTTGTATTTCAGATCTTTGACTTGATTCTTGTGTTCCTCTAATCTGCTGTTAGGTCTCTGGATAATTTTTTTTTATTTCAGTCAGTGTCTGTTTAATTTCTAGTTGGTCCTTTTTCATCTCCTTTTGGAGATGAAAACTTTATTTATTTAACTTTATTAATCTTTTCTAGGAAATTCTTGAAAAACCTTATAACCATGGTTTTGAACTCTATATCCAGTCATTTTTTTGCCTTCATTTTTTTTGTTTGTGATCTGTTCCTTTGTCTCTGCATTTTCATTGCTTCCCTGAATTGGTAGAGTAGCTTTGTGTGCTAGGTGTCTTATATGGCCCAGTAGCTCTGCCTCTCCAGTTACCTGAGGTACACCCCTTTGTGGACTGTGTGTATAGTTAAGTCTTTTTTTTTTTAATGTAATTTATTGATTTTTCACAGAGGAAGGGTGAGGGATAAAGTTAGAAACATCGATGAGAGAGAGACATTGATCAGCTGCCTCCTGCACGCCCCCTACTGGGGATGTGCCCGCAACCAATATACATGCCCTTGACCGGAATTAATCTGGGACCTTTCAGTCCGCAGGCCGATGCTCTATCCACTGAGCCAAACTGGTTTTGGCTGTAGTTAAGTCTTGATTTCTGTTGGTATCAGTGGGGGGAATTGACTTCCAAGCCAATTGGTTGTGAGGATCAGCTGTGTCAAAGCTGGGAGAACTTCTGTGCTGGACTCTGCCTTAAGATTTTCAAGACTGCAAAAGCCTCTGTGCTAGGCTTTGATGGGACAGAATCTCAGGGCTGAGCAGACAGCTTTGGCTTCCCATCAGTCCCTGGTCTCAGTGTCCCTTGGTAATCACTGTAGCTCTCTCTGTTAGCACGCGCGCATCTGCAGATCACTGCCTTTTCGGTTCCCCTTAATTTCCATGTACTCCGGGGACCCCTATGAGTCTGGGTACCCAAGGTCTCACGTGCACCTGGGGTTCAGTGCATTCCAACCTGGATTTCAGTGCAGTTGGGAGCTTCTGTCTTCCTCCTGCTAGAGAAAGCCAGCAGCACAATCAGCAGTCGGCCCTCTGTGTGCGCACCTTCGCATGCACCTCCAGACTTCTGTCTTTCTCGGCTCCCCTATTTCCCTGCACTCCTCCCTTTTCACAACAGTCCAGACTCCCCCGTATGAGCCTTGCCTGGAAGTGGGATTTAGTGCAGTCAGAAGTGGGGTTCAGTGCAGTTGGGTGTTTCCATCTCCCTCCCACTAGAGGAAGCCAGCCGGGCACTCCGCCCCATCCTCTCCATGCACGCGTCTGTGTACCTCAGCTTTTTGCACTCCTCTGAATCTCTGTGAGCCCCTCTCTTTCTAGTTGTAAAATTTCCACTCAGTGGTTCTGGATGATGTCCATTCTGTCTTTTAATTGTAGATTTGAAATTGTTGTGTGAAGCAGTAGTTTAGGTGTCCACCTATGCCGCCATCTTGGTTTCTCCAGGAGAGAATTCTTTAAAGTGATGTCCAAAGTACAATTTTGTTTGACACTTATCTTGAAACTCCTACTATATATGCATATATGCCCTTGCTTCTCTTTTCTAATCGCACTGGTTTCTTTGCAGTTTCTCATATTTGCTGTGCCATAGATCTTTTGTACATGCTGTGTCTTGCCTGGAATGCTTTCTTCCCTTTCCTATTTTCCTAGTTAACCTCAACTCATTCTTCAAATAACAACTTAATCACTACTTTCTCAAGGAAGTCAGTTTTGATTTTGTGAACTAGACCTAATTTCCTTACTCTGTGAGTTTTTAAATTCCATGTTCATAGCTTTTATGCACTTGTTATTATCCATTGCATCACAAACCAAAACTCTGATGAGCAGCATTGGGAATAGGGCAAGGGAAGAAATAAGAATTTACACTTTTAAATGTTTTATTGAGAGAATATAACCAAATTTAATATATACATAGAAATGGGAACGCCAGATACATGAGAGAGTCAGAGGACCCACATGCAGAGAAGTAGAAAGGGGGGCTGAAGTACATAAGACTTCCTGAGTTAGGGATGAGGTAATAATAGATCTTGCAGGCTTCACAGGTCATTGCATGATGATAATGAGAAGAAAAGATATTTAGTAAATAAAAGGTTGCCCTGCAAAAGAAGTTATCTCAGATAATCTCTTATGGGCAAGGCCCTTAATTCAAGTTCTTCTAGATAGTTAAAGGGAGGGGCAGAAGTTTCTCTCCTGCTTGCAGCTAAAGTTGCCTTTAGCTCAGAACAATTTGCATATCAGACACTGATCTTGAGGTACTTCATTCTGAACCCCCATAGTTCTTTTTTTATGCATTTTAAAATAAATCTTTATTGTTCAGAGTATTACAATTATTCCTTTTTCCCTCCATACCTCCCCTCCACCCAGCTCCCACCCCTCCCTCTGCCCTTACCTCCCCCCACATTGTCTCTTATCCATAGGCATAGGATTTTTGTTCAATCTCCCTGCACTTCCCCCATTGCTCTCCCCCTGAGGATTGTCAGCTCACTCCCTTTCTATGCCCCTGATTCTATTATATTCAGTTTATTCTGTTAATCAGATTTTTAATTCACTTGATTTTTAGATTCACTTGTTGATAGACATGTATTTGTTGTTCATAATTTTTATTTTATTCTTCCTCTTCTTAAAGAGTACCTTTCAGCATTTCATATAATACTGGTTTGGTGTTGATGAACTCCTTTAGCTTTTTCTTATCTGTGAAGCTCTTTATCTGCCCTTCAATTCTGAATAATAGCTTCACTCTGGGAGGAGTAATCTTGGTTGTAGGTTCTTGCTATTCATCACTTTGAATATTTCTTGCCACTCCCGTCTGGCCTGTATAGTTTCTGTTGAGAAATCAGCTGACAGTCATATGAATGCTCCCTTGTAGGTAATTAATTGTTTTTCTCTTGCTACTTTTAATATTCTCTCTTTGTCTTTTGCTCTTGGTATTTTAATTATGATGTGTCTTAGATTCCTTTATTTGTGCTTCCTGGACTTGTAAGTCTATTTCTTTCACCAGGTGGAAGTTTTCAGTCATTATTTCTTCAAATAGTTTTTCAGTATCTTGCTCTCACTCTTCTTGTGGCACCCCCATAATTCTGATGTTAGTACACTTGAAATTGTCCCAGAGGCTCCTTACACTATCTTCAAATTTTTGGATTCTTTTTTCTTTTCCAGTGGAGTGTTTTCTGCTTCTTTGTATTTCAAATCTTTGAGTTGATTTTTGTTTTCCTCTAGTTAGCTGTTAGGTCTCTGTATATTATTTTTTATTTCAGTCAGTGTATGTTTAATTTCTAGTTGGTCCTTTTTCATCTCTAGTTGGTCCTTTTTTATCTCCTCTTGGGTCTCGCTAAATTTATCCATCTTTTCTAGGAAATTCTTGAAAAACCTTATAACCGTGGTTTTGAACTCTATATCCAGTAGTTTGTTTTCCTCCATTTCTTTGTTTGTGATATGTTCCTTTGTCTCTGCATTTTTGCTATGCCAGGAGAACTTCTGTACTGTAGTCAGCCTTATGATACAAGACTTGCAAAATTGCTAAACCCTCTCTTTTGAGCTCGGATGGGGTGGAGCCTCAGGGGTGAGCTGAGACAGCCTTGGCTTCCATTCAGCCCTCCCCTTTGTGGCTCCTGGGTCTCAGTGTCCCTCGGTAATCACTGCAGCCCTCTCTGTGCACGTGCGTGCCTCCAGACCTCTGCCTTCCCAGTGCCTATGTGTTCCAGCGACTCGTTTGAGTCTGGGTCCCCAGGGTTTCTCCCGAAACTGGGGTTCAGTGTAGTCAGAACTGGATTTCAGTTGGGAGATTCTGTCTTCCTCCCACTAGAGAGAGCCAGCAGCATAATCAGCATTTAGCTCTCTATGTGTGCACTTGCTTGCACACCTCCAGACCTCTGCGTTTCGTGGCTCCCCTAAGTTTCCCGGCACTCTTCCCTTTTCACGACAGTCCAGACTCCTCCCATATGAGTCTCACCCGGTGCAGTTGGAACTGGGGTTCAGTACAGTTGGGAGTTTCCATCTTCCTCCCGCTAGAGGAAGCCAGCCAGGCACTCCACCCGTCCTCTCTACACGTGTGTCTCCGTACCTCAGCTTTTTTTTGCAGCTCCTCTGATTCTCTGTGAGCCCCTCTCTTTCCATCTAGTTGTAGAATTTCCACTCAGCCAGCTTTCCTGTAGGTCTGGATGATGTCCGTTCTGTCTTTTAGCTGTAGTTTTGAAATTGTGAGAGGCAGAGTTTAGGTGTTCACCTATGCCACCATCTTGGTTTTTCTTCCACAGTTCTACTTTCTGAAACTTCCCTGGAAGTTTCACATTCCAGACGTTATGCTGATAGACTGTTCTATCATTAAACCGGTCTCAGTGTTGAGAAAATCCAAACAGTTGTGTCTCATTTCAGGAGGCAGTGAAGTCAGTGGGTAAAGATTCATACTCGTTACTGCATACACTTTTGTATGATTGAATCATTTTTAATGAACATTTTTACTGAAAAACAAAAACCAACAACTAAGAAACACATCTTTGTTGTAAGGATTAATGTGTATGTTTCTTCTATGTGGAACATATCCAAATTCCCCAGCTAGATGTGATTTTTTTTAACCTAAAATAGAGATTCCTAGCCTTTTTGATTCATAGGACCTCATGAGAATATAATGCTCCCTGAAAACATTAAAGTATGTATAAAATTTTGCACATTTCATATTTCTGTGGTTCCTTCAACACCTTGTCAAGAATCTTTGTTATAGCACCGAACAGTTCTATTACTCTTCCATTCTCTATTTTGTATATTTATCATAATCCTCCTACTAGTTTTTGAGGTAGGGACTTTTTTTCATAGTCTATGCAGCATTGAGGATTGTGCCTTATGTTAGACAGAAAATGATTGAGTGTGTTATTTTTAAAGCCTTAATTGTTTATATTATATTTTTATTGTTTTTAGAAAATCTGTTTGAGCTCACTAATTTGGAGGATTATTTTGTGTTTAGTGGAGGGAAAAAAAATCCCTTTCCTTTATTCTTAGGTTAAGTGCGTAGGACCTGCAAATCAACAGAAGAAAAGGCATACAAATTTTATTTAATGTCAATATTTTAATTTTTATGTTCATGGAGGTCTTCATAGAAAAAAATGAAGACAGAAAGAGGTAAGTGTAGACACTAAGGCTTATATGTACCATTTTAACGATGGATGATAGTTTTGTGGAGAAGTGTCAGGACAAAGGAAAAGGGGTTTGGGTTTGTAAGGAGTGGTAATTTAAAGGAAGGTAAACATTTAAGGGAAACCCGTGGGAGATAAGGGTTTTTAGTGAGATTTGTTTGTATAGGTCCATCTTGGTGCTGACTTTCTGTTTCCTATGATAATGGCAGTTTTTCTTTTCTGGTATGGGAAAAGGGAAGGGAAAGACCTTCATAACAGGAAAATTCTGTCCTCCTCCTTTTAGACAGCTATGGGGAGGGCAGAGAGTTCTTTCTGTGTTTTCTGTTTTTTAATTGCCTTCAGATCAAAACAGTCTGTATGCCAAAGTGACATATTTTGGGGTGGTCTATTCTGATCCCCTTCAGACTTTAAGGAATTCATCTGAATTTCTAATTTCTGAGAATTAAAGTGGTAATTCTTTTGAGTACCTACCTTTGGAGAATGAAATTTTTTTTCTCTAAGTTAGGGTAGCTGACAGGAGAATTGAGCTTTATTCTTGGAATAGCCAGGGAAACGTCTTTGAAGACCTAGATTTTTTTTCTATCCTAGTTCTGATCTCATTTGTAGGCCACTTTTTTCCAGACTGAGTTCCAACCCTTCTTCTCTATTTGCCTATTAAGATTTCTGAATGTATAATCTTTTAAAAAATGACATTTGAAGTTTTGGTTTATTAAAAAAAAAACCAACTTGATATCCATATTCTCCCTTATTTAAAAAATAAAACTGTGTATATCTATATTCTTTCTTATTTAAAAAAGTAAAACAATATATACCCCTATTCTCCCTTTATTAAAGGTCTCTCTGTCCTTTTCTTGGAGTGATTATTTTCAGAATGGAGTATTTTTCTTAAGAAAAAATTAGATTCTTTCAAAAATTGAATGTGTGTTGATGAGTTATCATCTAAAGTTTCTATGCCCCTCAGTATTTTGTCTGTAGTATTTTAGCTGCTAGTGATCTGATGTTTATAATTGTGCATTTTGTGTGGTTGGAATGTGCCCTTCTTTAGAATGTCTGAAGTGTTTAACAACTGGACTTGTTCTAAAAAATATACTTAGTTTTCTAACATTAAAGCATTCTTTAAAATAACAGGCATAAAAGGAGATACTGATTTACTTCATGTTTGTAAAGAAAAACTTTAGTAAGTTTATTCATTTATAAAATTTCATATTCAAAGACCAGAACTTTATCAACTATTACTTGTGAGTCTCTTCACTATATATGAGTTTAATGCTTACAATTTAAGTTTTTTATTTGTGTGATTTGTCTTAAAATGCCTAAGTAGACATCAAAATTCTCTTCTTTTCAAATCTTGTTACCATTCCTTTCCGTAATAAAATCAATCAGTGATAGCCGAAACCAGTTTGGCTCAATGGATAGAGTGTCGGCCTGCGGACTGAAAGGTCCCGGGTTCGATTCTGGTCAACGGCATGTATCTTGGTTGCGGGCGCATCCCCAATTGGGGGGCGTGCAGAAGGCGGCTGATCGATGACTCTCTCTCATCGATGTTTCTGGGTCTCTATCCCTTCTCCCTTCCTCTCTGTGAAAAATCAATAAAATATATTTTTTAAAAAATCAATCAGTGATAAATATAAAGTGATACAAAACAAGTTTTTTCATAAAGTTATCTTTATTGATGAAAGTATTACAGATGTCCCTCCCCCGACCCTCTGACTCCCTCCACCCCACCCTAAAAACGCCCCCCCCCCCCCCCAGCCCCAGGCCTTCCTCCCATACTATTGTCTGGCCATGGCTATGCATATATGCATATAAGTTCAGTGATTAACTTCCCTCTGAAATATGCCAATCTGTTGCGTGCTTCAATGTTTGGACCTATTTTGTTCATCAGTTTGTTTTGTTCATTAGATTCCACATGTGAGATCATGTGATACTTGTCTTTCTCTGACTGGCTTATTTCACTTAGCCTAATATTCTCCAGGCTCCTCCATGCTTTCTCAAAGGGTAGGAGATTTTTTTTTATAGCTGCATAGTATTCCAGTGTGTAAATGTATCAGTTTTTTAATCCATTCATCTACTGATGGGCACTTGGGCTGTTTCTAGATCTTAGCTATTCTAAACAACACTGCCATGAATATAGAGGTACATACATTCTTTCTGATTGGTGTTTCTGGCTTCATATGATCATTTCTAGAAGTGGGATCACTGGATCAAAAGGCAGTTCCATTTTTAATTTTTTGAAGAAACTTCATACTGTTTTCCATAGTGGTTTACCAGTCTGCATTCTCACCAGCAATGCACTAGGGTTCTTTTTTCTCCACATCCTTGTCAGCATATGTTGTTTGTTGATTTATTGATGGTAGCCATTCTGGCAGGTGTGAGGTGATACCTCACTGTCATTTTAATTTGTATCTCTCTGATAATTACTGACGGTGAGCATTTTTTCATATGTCTTTTGGCCATTTTTATGTCCTGTTTGATGAAATCTGTTAGGTGCACTACCCATTCTTTTATTAGGTTATGTGTCTTCCTTTCGTTGAGTTGTATGAGTACTTTATATATTTTGGAAATTAACCCCTTATCAGGTGTATTACTTGGCAAATATATTCTTCCAAATATATTCTTGTTTTGATGCTGTTTTCTTTTGTTTTGCAGTATTTTTAAGAAAATGGATATTAAAATTAATTTTCTAATATCTACTTGAAATAGTTAGAAATTCTTGTGGTCACAAAACTAGGGTTGGAAATATTAGAATGTTACTTACTTACAATTAAGAACCCACTTCGAATCCTTAAAGCTCTATTCATTTGGGATTAGAATTCTAAATTAAGGATCTGCATTTCAATATCCACTAGTGACAAAAATGAAAGAATTGTTTGTAACATGAAACAACATAAAGCTTTAATATTAGTGAAATGATATTGATGCCTGGGTTCTTGGAAAATTTGAAAGCGCAACAAGTAACAGATCAAACTTTACTGTAAAATGTTTAAATTACACTGTGTAATACAAATCATTCCACTAAAAAAAAACAAAAACAAAAAACTGTCCTAAGTTTATAAGCAAAATTGTGAAAGGTTCAATGTTTCTTACACCTAGCATGTTAATCTTAGACTAGTTTGAGTTAAACTTTATTTTTATATGCTATTATTTTGAATATAAAATTTTACTATTTAAAATGATTATATTATCTTAAATTTTTTCTTTTATGTTTAGCTTATCATATCTGGTTTTGGTGTTGTCAGCTTCTTGGATAGGAGTACAACCTCCAATTAAGTCATTTTTATCCTGAGGAAAAAACAAAGATTGACTTTATAATGTGGTTTCTTGGATTATTTCATTGAATAACTAATTTTTAGAGTTTGAGGAGATGGTGAACTTCCTTGCATAACTTTTGTATTCTTTATCACCCACTCATTTTTAAGAAGGATTTTTTTTAAGAAATTAAAATATAGGAGTGAATGTAGAATCAAAGTGGCTTATTTCACTTAGTGTAATACTCTCTGTTTTTTAAAAAGATAATGGTATAAACACTTTATCCAGATATTTTCATGCATTTCTGTGTTAGTATTTTTGAATTAGATACTAGTTTTATTTTATGAGATTAGTAGTACATATATAATTAACCATGCTGGTGAATTGTAAGTGTGTGTATTATGTTTATGTTCTGTGTGTTTTAACTAGAAATAAAGCTTTATTTAAAAGCTGAGGGAACTTTCCAGAACGCTCGGTGAGAGGTGGAGGAGCGGCAGCTGCCTGGGCTGCGCGCAGCAAGGCGCTCTTTCCAGCTCCTCCACGCCTGCCTCGGCCCTCTCGCCGGCTGTCAAAAATGGTGAAAGAAACTACTTACTACGATGTTTTGGGGGTCAAACCCACTGCTACCCAGGAAGAACTGAAAAAGGTTTATAGGAGCTGGCCTTGAAGTACCACCCTGATAAGAATCCAAATGAAGGAGAGAAGTTTAAACAGATTTCTCAAGCTTACGAAGTGCTCTCTGATGCCAAGAAAAGGGAATTATATGACAAAGGAGAACAAGCAATTAAGGAAGGTGAAGCAGGTGGTGGTTTTGGTTCTCCCATGGACATCTTTGATATGTTTTTTGGAGGAGAAGGAAGGATGCAGAGAGAAAGGAGAGGTAAAAACGTTGTGCATCAGCTCTCTGTAACCTTAGAAGACTTATATAATGATGCAACGAGAAAACTAGCTCTACAAAAGAATGTGATTTGTGACAAATGTGAAGGCCGAGGCGGTAAGAAAGGAGCAGTAGAGTGCTGTCCCAATTGCCGAGGTACTGGAATGCAAATAAGAATTCATCAGATAGGCCCTGGAATGGTTCAGCAAATTCAGTCTGTGTGCATGGAGTGCCAGGGCCATGGGGAAAGGATTAGTCCTAAAGACAGATGTAAAAGCTGCAACCGAAGGAAGATAGTTCGAGAGAAGATTCTAGAAGTTCATATTGATAAAGGCATGAAAGATGGCCAGAAGATAACATTCCATGGTGAAGGAGACCAGGAACCAGGACTGGAGCCAGGAGATATTATCATTGTTTTAGATCAGAAGGACCATGCTGTTTTCACTCGACGAGGAGAAGACCTTTTCATGTGTATGGACATACAGCTGGTTGAAGCATTGTGTGGCTTCCAAAAGCCAATAGCTACTCTTGACAACCGAACAATAGTCATCATCTCTCATCCAGGTCAGATTGTCAAGCGTGGAGATATCAAGGTGTGTATTAAATGAAGGCATGCCAATTTATCGTAGACCTTATGAAAAGGGTCTCCTAATCATCGAATTTAAGGTAAACTTTCCTGAGAATGGCTTTCTCTCTCCTGATAAACTCTCTTTGCTGGAAAAACTCCTACCTGAAAGGAAGGAAGTAGAAGAGACTGATGAAATGGACCAGGTAGAACTGGTAGACTTTGACCCAAATCAAGAAAGACGGCGCCATTACAATGGAGAAGCATATGAGGATGATGAACATCATCCTAGGGGTGGTGTTCAGTGTCAGACCTCTTAATGGGGCCAGTGAATAACACTCGCTGCTGGCATTTTATATACAGTAGTGAATGAGTGAAGGACTGTAACCATAATATGCTCACTACTTGCTATTGTTTTTGTTTTAATATTCAAGTATAGTAGTATTTTAAAAGTTAAATGAAGAATAAACTCAAATATAAAAGCTCTGACTTTGCCCTGTATGTATGATGACTTAAGTGTGCAAGATAAGTTTAATACCTGTAAAAAAATTCCCCTAGCATTTGCTAGGCCATACTTTGTAATTAATATTGGCTATGTATGTGGAATAGCTTAGACTGAAATGCTAGATATATGTATTGACTTTGGTGTGTGACCCTTAATTGTTAAGTCGCGAAGTTAAAATTCTGTATTTAACTGGCAGTCAGACAAAGAACTTAATTTGTAGAGAAGTATAGTTGTTTAAGTGAGATTCATTGTGATGCCTCTGCATTTATTCTATTGCCTCAACTGTTACTTGAAGGTGGCATGCCATATAATTTAACCTGTGGTATCAATGATAGAAATGATACCTTTCCAAAGAAGGGGTTTATCATAATCTGCTTCTTGAGGGCTTGCACTTGTAGAATTGCATTCCCTTCTGTGGTGCCATTTTTTTTATTATTATTATTATTATATATAACTATATCTCAACCCTTGGTTACATTTTTTTTCCCCTTCTCTTTGGACCATAAGCCTTAGAATAGTGACTTCTGGAGTAGGCTAACTTAGAAGTTGAGTGATGAAATCTTTACCTGGAGAAGTAATTTGCATGTATGAGATAGGAAGGTGTTTTAAGTATGTTACAGGCTTACTTTAAACCATTTAACTTATGCTCCAAAGTAACTAATTTAATGTTGGTAGTATAGCAAATTATGAATAGCTTTAATTGTATGTTTAAAGTCCTATGTTCATAAGCTTAAATCTGGATATCAGAATTTAAGCAATTCTTGAAATGTATGAATGTCTCCTTAATACACTGATTACAAAGTAAAAAAAAAAAAAAGCTGAAAATATGGCAAGATGAAGTTGACAGCAACATTCCGGAAGGCATATAAAGCTAAAATTTCAACATGAGAAATATGATTATAATGAAGATCTTATATAACAAAATGATTTGTAAATACTCAGCTGATAAATTCCATTATAATAACAAAGTTGTGGTCTGTTTTTAAGAGTTCTTTAAAATAGGATTTAGCTCAGAGTTAAAAATAGTTAAAATTTAATGAATGATTTTTGTGTGCCAGGCACTGAGCTTGTGCTTTATGTATATTACCTCATTTATTTTTCATTATGACTCTGTAATATAAGATATATGTAGTAAAAAAAGCAAGGCACAGAGATGAACTAACTTGCCCAATGTCATACAGCTAATAAATGATTGAGCCAGAACTTGAATCTGACATTCATTCTTCAGCAAGTTTTACTCTTTGTGGTTAATAAATATTTAAAGAATACAATTTATGGAACACAACTACAGGCCACTATGTTTTGGAAATGTGGGAAAATGGTTGAAATTCTTTTTCTGTTGTGATTACCATGTAGAGCTGTTGACAGATCTGTTTGGTGTTTTTAAAAAAATTAATAGAGTTGTTTACTACTTAGAAAAAATAAAGTAACAGTTTACAGTGAAGTCTAAAGTATAGAGCTGAATTTAACCCTAGAGATCTTTCATTTGAACTAAGAGCTTAGATTCAGAATTATAAGGTGACTTGACTAAAAGTTGTGACATTATTGGGACTATGACTTGTTCTTCTGTCTACTAGCCTACTGTTCTTTTTTTTATGCTTAGACTCTATAGTTGTGGTTTGTGTAATTGCTTAATCTTTTATCAGAGAGTAAATAGTACTATATCTAGTACATGGCACACATATGCTATAGTGTTTGCTATGTACTAGATCAAATGCATTACCTTTATTATTTAACACAGTGACATTGTATCTGGTGACATCAATGTATAAAAGTAAATTTTTCAAGCAATTGAAATTTAGACCCAGATTTCCATTAATTTTTCGTTTTGCTAATCCTCATCTGAGGATTCTAGTCTTTTGACTGGAATCGAACTCAAGACCCTTCATTCTGCAGGCTTATGTTCTATACCCTGAGCCAAACTGGCTAGAGCTAGTAATAATTCTTTTTTTAAAAAAATATATTTTATTGATTTTTTTACAGAGAGGAAGGGAGAGGGATATAGAGAGTTAGAAACATCGATGAGAGAGAGACAGACATCGATCAGCTGCCTCTTGCACGCCCCTTACTGGGGATGTGCCCGCAACCAAGGTACATGCCCTTAACTGGAATCGAACCTGGGACCTTTCAGTCTGCAGGCCGATGCTCTATCCACTGAGCCAAACCGGTTTCGGCTGGTAATGATTCTTTAGACCAGCATTGTCTGATAGAAATATTCTATACCTGCACTGTCCAGTACAGTAAGTCACCAGCCACTGTGGCTTTGAGCATTTGGAAAGTGGGTAGTAAAACTGAATTTTAAAATTTATTTAACTCTAATAAATTGAAACTTACATAGTCATATGTGGCTAGTGGCTACTATATTACACAGTGTATTTTTAGGCTGAAATAATGGTTTTAATTGCACCAGAGGTTTTCCAACTTAATTTTTTTCAAGTTATATTTCTTTTTTTTTTAATTCTTTATTATTTGAAGTTTTATATATGTGTCCATGTCTCTTTCCCCCCAACCTCTCTGCCTGCTCCTGCCCACCAGCAGATGAATGGATTAAATAACTGTGGTATATCTCTACACAATGGAATAGTGTAAAAAAAATTATCATTTGCAAAAGCAATCAGAGAAAGATAAATATCACATGATCTCACTCATTTGTAGAATATACTGAACAACATAAACTGATGAATACAAATAGATTCGGAGACATAGAGGCATTGAACAGACCATCAAACATCAGAGAGAAGGTAGGGGAAATAAGAGATCAACCAATGGACTTGTATCCATACATATGAGCATGACCAATGAATACAGATAATAGGGAGCTGGGGGCATGTGCTGGTGGGCGGGAGCAGGCAGAGAAGTTAAAAGGGGTGGCAGGGGAGACATATATAAAACTTTTAATATGTCTGTTCTTGTGTCAGTATCAGTCAGTTTTGAGAACTGTGGCTTGGTAATATATCAAGTGTACCAGTTAATAATGTGGATTTTTTTCAGTAGATGGAGTGATACATATATTGATACATATGCGATTTGATATATATGCTATTTTGTTGTATTGACAGCAAGCTTCAAAACTTCATGTGTCAAATTTTCTAAAGGTATGAATATCATAGTTATTTTTATGCTTAAAAATGTTGAATTTCATACCAAAAAAAGAGAGCATTTGTGGAAAGTTTTAATTCATTACTTTATTTTGAAGAAAAGTGCTGCTGAAAGTTATATACTTCAGGAAGCTTATGGTGAACATGCTCCATTTTAAGATACTTGTGAACACTGGTTTAAACACTTTAAAAATAATGATTTTGATGTGAAAGACAAAGAATGTCCAGGTCAACCAAAAGTTTGGAGACCAACAATTACAAGTATTATTTTATGAAGATACGTGTCAAACTCAGAAACAACTTTGAGAAAGATTAAACGTTGATCAGCAAACAATTTCCAGTCATTTATAAGCAATGGGAAAGATTTTAAAGGAAGGAAAATGGGTGCCATATCAACTGAAGGAAAGACAAATGGAAAACTGAAGAGTCATCACTAAAATGTTGCTTTGACGACACAAAAGAAAGTCTTTTTTTGCATGAAATTATGATTGGTGATGAAAAGTGGATTTATTTTGAGAATCCTAAATGCACAAAATCATGGGTTGATCCAGGTCAACCATCAACATCAACTGCAAGGCCAAATTGCTTCAGGAAGAAGACAATGCTCTGCGTTTGGTGGGATCAGGAAGGTGTGGTGTATTATGAGCTTCTAAAAACACGTGAAACCATTAATAATAATCGCTACCGACAACCAATAATCAATTTGAACCATGCTTTGATCATTAAACGACCAGAATGTACCAGAAGACATGGCAAAGTAATTTTGCTTCATGATAATGCACACACTTCAAAGCCAGTTAAAGACATGTTAAAAGGTCTGGGAAGTATTGACCCACCTGCTATATTCACCCCACTTTGCTCCTTCAGATTACCACTTGTTCCGATCAGCACTTCAAAACATACAAAGAAGTGGAAAATTTGGTCTCTGAATAGTTTGCTTCAAAACAAGAAAAGTTCTATTGGGACGGTATCACAAATTACCTTTAAGATGGGGAAATGTGTAGCTAGCGATGGACATTACTTTGAATAAAGCACTTATGATGCTTCTCTTGAAATTATCCTGTTTTCTTTGATTACAAAATCCGCATTAACCGGTACACCTGGTAGCTTGAAAGCTGCTAGTATTGTGATCCCTCCAACAATTGTTCTTAGGATTGCTGTGGCTATTTGGGGGCTTTTTTTTTTTTAATTCCAGATAAATTTTTACAGAGTTTATTCTAGATCTTTGAAATATTCTGTTGATATTTTAATGGGAATTACACTGATTCTGGAGATTGCTTTGGGCAGTATGGATATTTTAGTGATGTTGATTCTACCAATCCATGAACACTGTATGTTCTTAACTTTTTTTTTTATGTCTTCCTCTGTCTCCTTTTTAATGTCCCGTAGTTTTCCAAGTACAGTCTTTTACCTCCTT
Organism: Lasiurus cinereus; assembly: GCA_011751065.1. Taxonomy (NCBI): domain Eukaryota; kingdom Metazoa; phylum Chordata; class Mammalia; order Chiroptera; family Vespertilionidae; genus Lasiurus; species Lasiurus cinereus. The sequence continues at coordinate 44,765,836 of JAAGEH010000076.1, forward strand.
AGTTAAGTTTATTCCTAGGTATCTTAATTTTTTTGGTGCAGTGGTAAATGGGATTGATTTTTTTTAGTTTCTCTTTCTGAGTTCACTGTTGGTATATAAAAATGCCGTAGATTTCTTTTTTTTTTAAATTTTATTTATTTTTTACAGAGAGGAAGGAAGAGGGACAGAGAGCTAGAAACATCAATGAGAGAGAAACATCGATTAGCTGCCTCTTGCACACCCCCTACTGGGGATGTGCCTGCAACCAAGGTACATACCCTTTACTGGAATCAAACCTGGGACCCTTCAGTCCAAAGACTGATGCTCTATCCACTGAGCCAAACTGGTCTTGGCAAAATGCCATAGATTTCTGAGTGTTACTTTTGTCTCCTGCTACATTGCTGAAATCATTTATTAAGTCTAGTAGTTTTTTGAGGGAGTAATTGCGGTTTTCTATATACAGTATCATATCATCTATGAATAAGGACATTTTTACTGCTTTTCCAATTTGGATGCCTTTTATTTCTTCTTGTCTTGTTCATTATAGCTAGCACTTTCAGTACTATATCGAACAGAAGTGCTAGCCAGAAGTGGTGAAAGTGGGCATCCCTATCTTGTTTCTGTTCTTAGAGAAAATGGTTTTAGTTTTGCCCATTGTGTATGACATTGTCTATAGATTTGTCATATAAGGCTTTTATTATGTTGAGTTATGGTCCCTTTATTCCCACTTTGCTGAGAATTTTTATGAAGAAAGGTGGTGGATTTTGTCAAGTGATTTTTTTTGCATCCATTGATATGATTATGTGATTTTTGTCCCTCAGTTTGTTTATGTGCTGTATCACATTTATTGATTTGCGGATATTGTACCATCCTTGCATCCCAGAATAAATCCCACTTGGTCATGGTGTATGATCTTTCTATTGTAATCCTGGATCCAATTTGCTAGAATTTTGTTGAGGACTCTATTAGCATCCATTTCATCAAGGATATTGGCCGCCTGTAGTTCTCTTTTTTTGTGATGTCTCTATCTGTTTTTGGAATTAGGGTTATGTTGGCTTTGTAGAAAGAGTGTGGAAGTGTGCCTTCCTTTCGAATTTTTTGGAATAGTCTGAGGAGGATAGGCTTTAGTTCTTCATTGAATTCTTGGTAGAAATCCCTCGTAAAGTGGTCCAGACCAGGGCTTTTGTTTGCTGGAAGATTTTTTGATTACTGCTTACATTTCTTTGATAGTTTTCGCCTATTCAGGTGTTTTGATTCTTCCTGATTGTGTTTTGGGAGCTTGTATTTTTCCAAGAATATGTTCATTTCTTCTAGGTTGTCCATTATGTTGGAATAGAGTTGTTCATGGTATTTTTTCATAATCCTTTCTATTTCTGTAGGATCGATTGTTCTTCACCCTTTCATTTCTGATTTTGTTTATTTGGATCCTCTTTGTTTCTTGGTGAGACTGGTTAGAGCAGTGGTTCTCAACCTTTTTTAATGCTGTGACCTTTTAATACAGTTCCTCATGTTGTGGTGACCCCCAATCATAAAATTATTTTCGTTGCTACTTCATAACTGTAATTTTGCTACTGTTATGAATCATAATATAAATATCTGTGTTTTCTGATGGTCTTAGGCTCTACAGCAGCGGTTCTCAACTTGTGGGTTGCGACCCACAGGTTGAAAACTGCTAGCAAGGTCGCCTAAGACCATCGGAAAACATATTTACATTATGATTCATTAATAGTAGCAAAATTACAGTTATGAAGTAGCAACGAAAATAATTTTAAGATTGGGGGTCACCACAACATGAGGAACTGTATTAAAAGGTCACAGCATTAAAAAAGGTTGAGAACCACTGGGTTAGAGGTTCATCAATCTTATTTATCCTTTCAAAGAACCAGCTCTTGGTTTCGTGATCTTTTTATATTGTGTGTTTTGTTTTATTTTGTCTCTATGTCATTTATTTCTACTCTGATCTTTATTATTTTGTTCCTTCTGCTCACTCTGAGCTTTTCTTGTTACTCTCTTTCTAACTTTTTGAGTTGTACGGTTAGAGGTTAGATAATTTATTATCATTTTTCTTTCCCCTTTTCCCTTTCCCTTTCCCTTTCCTTTTCCCTTTCCCTTTCCCTTTCCCTTTCCATAGGTAGGCCTATAGAGCTATGAACTTCCCTCTCAATGCTGCTTTCACTGTGTCCAATAGATTTTGGGTTGTGTTTTCATTGTCGTTTGATAGCAGCCAGGATATTTTTTATTTTTTTGGTAACCCAATCATTGTTTAATAGCATGCTATTTAGCCTCCAAGTGTTTGATTTTTTTCATTGTTTTTATTGTGGTTGATTTGTAATTTTATGCCATTGTGATCTGAGAGCATGCTTGATATGATTTCTATCTTCTTGAATTTGAAGAGACTTTGCCTGTGTCCCATTATGGGGTCTATCTTGAAGATGTCCTGTGTGCACTGGAGAAGAATGTATATTATGTGGCTTTGGGGTGAATGGTTCTGAAGATGTCAGTTCCATCTGATCTAGTGAGTGATTTAGGATTGATGTTTCTTTGCTGATTTTTTTTGTTTAGAGGATCTATCCAGTGGTGTTACTGGGGTATAAAAGTATCCTACTATGTGTATATTGTTGTCAGTCTCTTCCTTGATATCTTCCAGAAGTTTTTTTTTTTTATGTATTTAGGTGCTCCTATATTGGATGCATATATGTTTACTTGAGTTACATCTTATTGAATTACTCCCTTTAGTATTATGAAGTTGTCTTCCTTATCTCTTGTTACAGCCTTCAATTTGAGTTCTAATTTGTTAGATATAAGTGTTGCTACCCCAGCTTTTTTTTTTTTTCATTTCCATTCACCTGAAAATTTTTTTTCCATCCCTTCACTATCAGTTTGTGTGAGTCCTTTGTTCTGAGGTGGGTCCCCTGTAGACAGCAGATATAAGGCGGTAGTAGAGCCTGGTCTGCCAGTCCCCTACAGCCCTGTGGAATATAACTGTCCCTCACTCACATATACACACATTCCCTGGACATCTATGCACTCTCCTTTCGCTCTCTTACTCATTCACACACTATCTCCCTCACTGCCTTCTTGATGGCTGCCATCTTGGATCTCCAGGATTAGTTCTTTTGATTTGCGAATATTGTACCATAGTTGCATCCCTAGAATAAATCCCACTTGTTCATGTTGTGTGATCTTTTTAATATATCACTTGATCTGATTTGCTAATATTTTGTTGAGGATTTTAGCGTCTATGTTCATCAGGGATATTGGCCTTTAATTCTCTTTCTTTGTAATGTCTTTTCTGGTTTTGGAATTAGGATAATGCTGGCCTCAAAAAAAGAGGTTGGAAATGTTCTTTCTTGGATTTTTTGGGAATAGTGTGAGGAGGATAGGTGTTAGTTCTTTGAATGTTTGGTAAAACTCTCCCTTGAAGATATTTAGACAAGGGCTTTTGTTTGCTGGGAATTTTTTGATTATTGCTTTTATATCCTCAGTTGTTATTAGCCTATTCAGGTTTTCTGCTTCTTGATTCAATTTGGGAACATTGTATTTTTTTTTTAGAAATTTCCATTTCATTCACATTTTCCAGCTTATTGGCATATAGTTGCTCATAGTATTTTCCTATAATTCTTTGTATTTCTGTGATGTCAGTTACTTCACCACATCCATTTTGGATTTTACTTATTTGGGTCCTCTCTTTGTTTCTTGAGGAGTCTGGCTAAAGGTTGATCAATCTTGTTTATGCTTTCCAAAGAACCCATTTGTGGTTTCAGTATTTTTAAGCCTGAGTTGAAAATTTTTGATTATCATATTCTTAATCCTATATTTTGTTTTCTGAATATTACTTTTTATAGCATTCCTTCTTGTCTTATATGTCTAAATATGCTAATTATATTTTTCTCTAATATTTTTCTTGCTGTCTGCATTGCCTCTTTTCTTTAGCATTCTTTTATTTGCTTTATTGATTTTGGTCTGAAAACAGGAGGTTTTCCTGAAATCAATGGTACTTATTGGTTGTCCATCTATACAAGAGCAAGGCACTAAAATGCTTCCTGGGGACTCTGTGTTTGGTTAGAACATCTAGGATTGTTATTATTTACTATATGACCTTTGGTCTTTATCTTCAGGTGAGAAATTTGCCCTGCATGGAATAAGCCTCATTTTGTTTCCTATTTTTGTTTACCACCTTATTCCTATTTTGCTCTATTTATGCCTGGCATTCCTAAATTTGGTTCAGTTTTTGTAATATATTTTCCACTTATTGCCTCAGTTTTTCAAAAGTTTATTCAGAAAGTCATAGAGGTAGAAGTGAACTGTAGAAGAAATGGTTTTAAGAAACAAGTTACAAAGGCATAAGAAAGGCCAGTGGAGAGAGTAAGGTAAAGGGTACATGCTTTGTGGGGAAAGGAGGAAAGGATGGGAAAGGTATATGCATGCTCCTAAGAGAGAGAACCCTATCTGTTGGCTCTTATTCTTAGTTTAGCTTCTTTTTGTTAATATTCTTTTTTCAGATAATGATTAAGTGAAACAATTTTTGTAGATATACTCATATTCCAGGCATACAACTGAAACTCACTTTATACCTCAATTTTCGATCCACTGTAAACAACTAGTCAGCCATTACCTCTTTCTATCTCTGTCTATCTCTGTATCTATCTAGGTAACTAACATCGAGGAGAATGAGTTCTGAGTTTTTCACTATTGCTGCCATGTACGAACTACAAATACCAGTTCAGAAATTGCTACCAGGATTATTAAAGTAGAATTTAAATATACTATGTATTAAAATGTATTCTTCTTTTTGAAAATAAGGTTTGCTTTCCTTTTGAAAATTAGGTAAATCAAAATGGCAGAACTCTTTATGGAATGTGAAGAAGAAGAATTGGAACCCTGGCAGAAGAAAGTAAAAGAGGTTGAGGATGATGATGATGATGATGAGCCAATCTTTGTTGGAGAGATATCAAGTTCAAAACCAGCAATTTCAAGTAAGCATTTACTTTTAGTGAAGTCAAATTTTATAAAATACTGTTTCTAATGGGGAAAAATTTACAAACTGGCTTAGAGGTACTTATGTCCTTGCTTCTCTGTAAAGAGTTGGAAATGAAAGATTAGGTGTGAGGTAAATAAGAATTTTAGAAACAGGGTGGGGATGTGATTGAGTACATGAGGGAGGAGGTGTAAGAAGTTAAAATATCAGATCTGAGAAAAAGAAATGGACCAAGATAAGCTGGTGACATTGGAGGTCTTTTGTTATTAGAAATCATAATTTTTGTGGAGCTAAATTTTCTATTTATTCTTTTTTTTCCACTTAAACTCAGAAGTAGAGGGAAAAAGGGTTTAGAATACTTTGTTTAAAATGACAGTATATAATAAATAAGTTTGTGTTATTCTCAGATAGGGCTTCTCAATTCCAGGCCAACTGCCTTATCGCATCGTCATTCATTCATAGATACAAAATGTATAGGCAGTGAATGTATGCAGTTTCTGGCTTGTATGCTAATAGGTGCTTCTGATCACATCTGTTTTCCAGCAACTTCCATTTATATTCATGAAAGAGAAGGGCATTGTCTACAGCTACTATATTTGGATGACATAGCAGTTAAAACTTAAATCTTTATGGTTTTTTAACAGACCATCTTGATACCTTTGTAGAGTCAAGATTTCAGTTAGAGTAATTGGATTTGACCTTGTTATAATGTTAAAGCAAAGAGCAATAATATCTTTAAAAATATTCACTTGAAAATATGTAGAAGTGTAGATAATAATTTATAAATTTTAGATTTTCTTACCAAGACAGTGCTTAAAATTGTGATTAAGAGGCTACTTTAGCCCTGCCAGTATACCTCAGTGGATTGAGTGATCTCCCATGCATTGAGTGGTCACCAGTTCGATTCCTGGTAAGGGTATATGCCTGGGTTGCGGGATCACCAGTAGTGGTGTGCAAGAGGCAGCCCATCCATATTTCTATCCCCTCTCTTTCTCTCTTAGTCTGGCTAGCAGTCGCTCCTCCATTTCTTTTCAGGCCTCAAGTGGGGTTGCTGATCAGTTCCTCCTTTCTGATCAGCTCCGTTGATAGGCCCAGAGATGCTGACTGGCATAGGAACTGGCCATTCAGAACCAAATGTGGGTACTGTGAAGAACCAGTGGCTGCCTAGGAGGCAGAGTTTCTGATGCTGACTGACATAGACACTGACCAATCAGAACCAAATGTAGGTGCTGTGGAGAGCCTTTGGCTGCCTAGGAGGCAGAGCTTCTGATGCTGACTGGGATAGAAACCGATCAATCAGAACCCAGTCTTGGTGCTGTGGGAGCCGGTGGCTGATTAGGAGGCGGAGCTTTTGATGCTGACTAGCATAGAGACCAACCAATCAGAACCAAATCTGGGTGTTGTGGGGAGCCAATGGCTGCCTAGGAGGCAGAAGTTTTGATGACTGTCATAGAAACCGACCAATCAGAACCAAATTAGCCAGCATAGGAGGGCAGTTGGGGGCGATATCAGGCTGGCAGGGGAGGGCCATTGGGGGCTAGATCAGGCCAGCCAGGTAGGGCAGTTAGAAGGGAGATCAGGTCAGCAAGGGAGGGCCATTGGAGCCAGATCAGGCTGGCAGGGGAGACAGTTGAGGGCAACCAGGCTGGCAGGAAGGGCAGTTAGGGGTGATCAGGCTGGCAGGCAGAGGTAATTAGGGGTGATTAGGTTAGGTAGGCAGCAGGTGAGCAGTTAGGTGCCAGTGGTCCCAGATTGCAAGAGGAATGTCCGACTGCTGGTTTAGGCCCGATCCCACAAGCAGCTGGACATCCCCTAGTGGGTCCCCAATTGGAGAGGGTGCAGGCTGGGCTGAGGGAAACCCCCTCCATGCATGAATTTCATGCACTGGACCTCTAGTAATTATATATTCTTTTTAATTATTGTTTCTAGTAATTGTGATATTTTATACTGGTATATTACCATATTGTAAAATTGTTATTGAACTTCTCTTATTGAAAACATGACAATTAAGATTCAAGTTGATTTTATAGTGATTGTACATAATTTAACAGTGTACAACTAGAATAGTGTATATTAGTTTTAAAATAATTATGTCGAAAAATAGAATTTCTTTTCTGAACTGTTAAGATATAGAATTTAAATGCTGTATTGTTGGTTATGTGTAGGCCATAAAATGTTAATGTGTAATATGGTTTGAATGTTTACATAGAATTAGCAGAAAGAAGGGTGAAATCTGTGTTTTGTAGAATACAACCATTAAAAAGTACTTTAATAGTTCTTTGTTGGTTGGGTAAATACTTAATCATGAATTTCAGAATGAAAATGGTGTTAAGTTATTGGAGCAGAGTTGTTTCTTCAGTAAGACATATGTAGGGCTTAGTTATAGAACACTACATTGTCATTATCAGATAATAGGTCTACTTCTGTGTGGCCCCTTTACTTTATAGGATTATTTTATGGGATCTGCTTATTTTTTTACTGTGTATAGAAGAAAAGGACATTTTAATGATGTTTCGAGTGTTTGTGTTTTTACCTTTTTATAACCAACAATTTTATGCAAAACCCACGCTTCCCAATTTTAGTTTGATTATTGAATAACCTAAAAGTTACAGAGTTTATATGCATGTAAGAATTAGAAACTAAACTGATCCTGAAAGTCTTATTAGACTTACATTGACTTCTGTTTTAGTGATAGATTTGGAACTCTGGTAAACTGTAGGTTCATTTGAGTCTGTAGCCTCTGATAGTTCCCCTTTCAGAAATCAAGAGTAGTGGGGCAGATAATCCAATGAGATCCCTCATAAGGTCACTTCAAGGCTTTTAGGGATGTAAGTGGCATTATGGAGCTTGGGCAAGGTTTTGATTTTGAGTAATAGGAACCTGAATGTATATATAGCCCTATCATCACTCAAAGGAAGACATATACTTCAGTTATAAGTTGTATTTGAATGTTCCTTTGGAAAAGTTTTACTAATTATATGGAATATTTCTTAGCCATGCGAAAGGTTTGACTTATATTTAGTCAGATTTAACAATTTTTTTTAAATATATTTTATAGAGTTTTCACAGAGAGGAAGGGAGAGGGATAGAAAGTCAGAAACATAGATGAGAGAGAGACATCGATCAGCCGCCTCCTGCACACCCCACACTGGAGATGTGCCTGCAAGCAAGGTACATGCCCCTGACCGGAATCGAACCCGGGACCTTTCAGTCCGCAGGCCGACGCTCTATCCACTGAGCCAAACCGGTCTCAGCCAGATTTAACGATTTTTTATTATTGGCCTTTGGATATTGAGTTATAGTTAAAAAGGTTACTCTAAAACTATGCAACAAGTGAAGCTTGTAATCTTGTTCCTTTAGTAAATCAATATATATATATGTTTAACTGTATTTTAAAATTAGTGATAACTTATTCAGGAATCTATTTGTTTTCAGTTCATGATTTGTATTATCTTAATATACATATCATTCAAACAAATTTTAAAATAAAAACAATTTTTTTTAGATATTTTGAATAGAGTAAACCCCAGCTCATATTCAAGAGGAATAAAGAATGGCGCACTCAGTCGAGGTACAGTATTATTTTCCTCTTTTAATTTTAAAGTGAAGTATTTTGATATTGATTATATAAAAATACATTCAATATATTTTGTAATTTTGAAATACAGGTATTACTGCTGCATTCAAGCCTGTAAGTCAACACTACACGAACCCAACATCAAATCCAGTGACTGCCTCGCCAGTAAATTTTCATCCTGAATCTAGATCTTCAGATAATTCTGTTATTGTTCAGCCTTTGTCTAAACCTGTAAGTGTTTCTGAAACTACACAGTCAGCTCACACGTACATTGGATATTATTTATAAACTAGAGGCCTGGTACCCAAAATTCGTGCATTGGGGAAGGGGAGTGTCCCTTAGCCCTCTCCAATCTGGGACCCCTCAGGCAGTCAGACATCCCTCTCACAATCCGGTACTGCTGACTCCTAACCACTCGCCTGCCTGCCTGATTGCCCCTAACTGCTTCTGTCTGCCAGCCTAATTGCCCCCTAACTGCTCCCCTTCCTGCCTGATCATCCCCACTGCTCATCCCTGCTGGCGTGATCACCCACAACTGCCCTCCTCCTCTGCACGAGGCAGCGGAGTCTCCTGGATCAGCCTCCTCTGAGTTGCGTGGAACTGCAGGGTCCCCAGGCCTTATTGTGCAGAGTGGCCGCCAGGCCCTACCTCCACTGTGTGTGTAGCAATCTTGTGGTGGCCATCTTGTGATGATGTTGTGCGTGAGGACTACCTAGGCTTTTATTAGTATAGATGTCAACAATATCCAATTAAAATTCTTTAGTTTTTTTTTTTTATCTGATCTTCAGTTCTGAATGATAGCTTTGCTGGGTAGAGTAATCTTGATTGTAGGTTCTTGCTATTCATCACTTTGAATATTTCTTGCCACTCCTTTCTGGCCTGCATAGTTTCTGTTGAGAAATCAGCTAACAGTTTTATGGGTGTTCCCATGTTTTTCTCTTGCTGCTTTTAATATTCTCTCTTTATCTTTTGCTCTTGGCATTTTAATTATTCCTCTTTGAATTCCTTTTGTTTGGGGTTCTCTGTACTTCCTGGACTTGTAAATCTATTTCTTTCACCGGGTGGAAGGAAGTTTCTGTCATTATTTCTTCAAGTAGATTTTCAATAACTTGCTCTCTCTCTTCTTCTGGCATTCCCATAATTCTGATGTTGGTATGCTTGAAGTTGTCCCAGGAGGCTCCTTACACTATCTTTATATTTTTGGATTCCTTTTTCTTGTTTTTCTTGTTGGATTCTTTTGCTTCTTTGTATTTCAAATCTTTGACTAGATACTTGTGATCCTGTAGTCTGCTGTTGGATCTCCGTATATTATTTTATTTCAGTCAGTGTGTGCTTAATTCCTAGTTGGTCCTTTTTCATATCCTTGAGGGTCTCACTAAATTTATTGGCCTTTTTTAGAAAATTCTTGAAAAACCTTATAACTGTGGTTTTGAACTCTATATCCAGTAGTTTGCTTCCCTCCATTTCTTTCATCTGTTACCTGTTATTTTGGCTGCTTTGCTGAGTTGATAGAGTGGCTTTGTGTGTTAGGTGTTCTATAGGGCCCAGTGGCTCAGCCTCCCCAGTTCCTCAAGGTAGATACCCTTAGTGCACCCCTTTGTGTGCTGTGTGCACAGTCTTGTTCAAGTTAAGCCTTGATTGTTGTTGGTATTACTGGGAGGAATTGACCTCCAGGCCATTTGGCTGTGAGGATCAGCTGTGTCTATGATGGGAGAACTTCTGTGCTGGAGAAACCCTTACGAGGCAAGACTTGCTTCAGTGGGACTTTGGTGCTCACTGAATCTGGCCCCTAAGTGTGTCCCTTATGGATCTGTGGAGTTGTAATCTGGATGGTCCCACTCTGACCACTGGGTACACTGGCTCTTGGATCTCCAAGGAGGTGCTAATTTAGACTCTGCCTGAGGTCACCCGGTAGGAGATACGGAGAGATCTGCAGATTCCTCTTCTTTGTTTGGGTTTTGGAGGTGCCCATATGAGGCCCAGCTGTGAAGCAATGAAAGCTGCTGTGGTGCCTTGGGCTTTCTTTTGGATGTTCTGGGTCTCTCTGACTCAGCTGCAGTTTGTTAGGTAATTTTAGATTTCAAAGGACCAAGCCATTCATATGCAAAAGCCTCTGCACAGCTTTGGTGGGGTGGGGTCTCAGGGCAGAGCAAAGAGCCATGCCTGACCGTCAGCCCTGCCTTAAGAGGCCCCTGGTGTCAGAGTCCCTCAGTAATCGCAAGCATCTCTGAGAGAAAGCAGCCCTTAAGTTCTGCCCAATGCCAGACAGTTCAGTTTCTTCCCATATGGGTCTGGGTCCCCAGAGTCTCACCCAGAACTGGAGTTCAGAGTATTCAGGAGCTTGTGTCTCCCTCGGGATTGAAAAAGACAGCCGCGTACTCAGTTGCCAACCCATCTGCATGCGCATCTTTGTACCTTTGCCTTTATTTCTGTACCTCCTCTGAATCTCAGTGTGCTTTTCTCTTTCCTTCTAGTTGTAGAATTTCTACTCAGCCAGCCTTCCTGTGGTTCTGGATGCTGTCCATTTTGTCTTTTAGCTGTACTTTGGATGTGTTTTTGCAAGGCAGCAAGTTCAGGTGTTTACCTGTGCCACCGCCATCTTGGTTTCTCTCTTGTGTTGGCCATCTTATGTCCATATGGAGGCAGCCATCTTTGACCACATGGGGCCTGCCATCTTGTGTTTTGGAGTGATGGCCAATTTGCATATTATCTCTTTATTATATAAGATGTATATAAATATATATTTTAAAAACAATGGGAGCTTTGCTTTCGTGTGATCATTTTCAAAGTGCAATTTTTCACGCCCTGGAATTTCTTCTGAGATTCTTTCATGAGTTTGAGAATCAACACTATTAATACAAAAATAGAAAGACACTATTTGCCTTTTTCACTATGTTGACATTTTCACTGATAATACAAAAGCAATGGTAAGTAGGTGCCTCATGACAGTGGTATTAAACAGTACTAGTAGTTTTTGTATTAGTCACCACCATGCATTCACAGTAAGAAATACTGCAATCATATTCAATTTACTTGAGGAAGTATTGAAATGTTTTGCCAACTCTCTAATTTTGAATATCTTTTAAAATATTTTTTGTATTGAAAAGGGTAGTATGCATAAAGCACTTCTTTGTTTGAAGTATGATATATTTTGAGGAAAATCACTCATGTATTGAATTGTAAGCTAAACTACCCACTTTTTAAAAACAGAAGAACATATTTACTTGAAAAAGTGACTGACAACCCATGATGTATTATTTATTTTTGTGTGGAAATGTTACCATAAACATGGTTTAAAACCACATACATTTCTTATCTCATATTTTTTATGGGTTAGGAATCAGTTCATGGCTTAGCTGGATCCTCTGCTTTAAGATCTCACAAGGCTACATTCAAGGTATGGTATCTGAGGTTGAAGTCTCATTTGAAGCTCAACTGGGAAAGTATCTGTTTCCAAGTTCTGATGGTATTGGCAGCACTTGTTCCTTAAGGGTTGCCATACTGAGAGTCTCAGAATTTTATTGGCATTTGGCTGGCTCTTTTTCAGATGGATCTTCCCATTATGGCTTTTGCTTCTTCAAAGTCCAAAAGAGAAAGAGAATCCTTAACAGGATGGCATTAAAATCTTACATAATGTGATCACATACAAAAATTGTATATCTTGACACCTTTGCTAAATTCTTTTGGTTAGAAGCAATTAACATGTCTTGCCTGCACTCAAAGGGAATCATATAGGACATGAATACCAGAGTGGGGGTCATGGAGGCCACTTTTGAAAATGTTCACCACACACAGTGGGTTACTTAATCTTGGTTATGTGGCAAACATTTCTGCAAAATTGAAAAGGGTACTTGTTACTTAAAGGAAAATAGCTGATAGTATTTCTGCGAAGGGTAAAATTTCAGTTTTCAAGCAAAAATTAGAATTTTTGAAAACTTGTATCTGCCACCATGATCTTTGCAGCTTCCTAGTACGTAAAGACTTTACTGATGGGTAATATTAATAATTAATTTTTTTTTGTTACTGTATACTAAACTCTGTCAAGATTTGGAAGATGCCGAAACCGGTTTGGCTTAGTGGATAAGCATTGGTCTGCGGACTGAAAGGTCCCAGGTTCGATTCCGGTCAAGGGCATGTACCTTGCTTGCGGGCACATCCCCATTAGGGGGTGTGCAGGAGGCGGCTAATTGATGTCTCTCATCGATGTTTCTAAATCTCTATCCCTCTCCCTTCCTCTCTGTAAAAAATCAATTATATATATATATATCTTCTTAGTGCCTAGTATAGAGCTGAGCACTTAAAATAGGCTTAAAAAAGAAAAGATTTGGAAGATGTGCATAATACAAAGAAACCAGTGTTTTTCATATAACCAGTGCATAATGTTACAAAATCATGCATGAAAGAAAGATTCTTTCAAAGTGTAAGATAGACTAATAGATTTTAATGTAACAAAGTACAAAATTTAGTGATAAGGAGAAATATTCTGTATTTCAACAAACCTTTAAGAAAATACCAGCTGTTGAGTGTTAGTGTCATATTAAAGAAGTACATTTACAGTTATCATAAAGTGCTATTAAAATACTCCCCCTTTCAACCACCTATATTTATAAAGCCAGATTTTCTTTATATTTTTTAACCAAACATTTCCTAACAAATTAAAAGCAGAAGTAGATCTGAGACTATAGCAGGTTTTGATTAAGCTAGACATTAAAGAGATTTGTCACTAACTTTTTTTGTTTGCAAGATAGTCATGAAAATTACTTATGTTAACCTACCATGGGTTTATTATAGTTTAAAATAGGATTAATACATATTTTTAAGTTTCTTTGTTTTAATTTCCTATATGGCAAATATTAATGAATATGTCCCACCTGAATAAAAAACTCCTTTGGGTCTTTAGTAATTTTTAAATGTGTAAAGCGGTCCTGCAACCAAGGAGTTAAAGTATTGAAAAGTTACCCAAAACATAGTCTTTGCTATAAGTTAAAATCAAATTAACTTTTTTTTTTTTAATATTTATAATAAGCTATTTCACTTTGGCCTTAGAGAAATAGTAAATTTTACTTAGGTTGTTTTGGCAGTAATGGAAACAATTACCAAAGCACCTATACATTTTCTTGCAAATAATCAGGTTTAACACCACAATTAAATCCAAATATTTTTAGTATTAATAGTTTATTTTTTTCTGTATTTCATATCTTCTTACTGTAAGATAATCCACCTACCTCTTACCACTAAAAATTGATATTTTGAGATGGTATCTTTTATAGAAGAGTTATTAAATTAACTTTAGCCTACATAAAAATGAAAAGGAAGACTACAGCCTTTTAAAACAATGGCTAAATAAATGCACCTTCCATTTATATTTTGACGATGTTATATAGTATATCATAAAAAATAAGAATATCTTTGGGCATACACCTACCTCCCCCCAACTCCTCCCTCCTCCTTTGCTAATTCTTTTCTGTGGTTTCAGCATTCTGAAGTAATGATTAATAGTGAAATGAGCCCTGAACTAGTATTTAAAAAATTTAGATTGAAGAGACTTGAATGCTAATTTTGCTTTCCTCTTACCCATTTTCAAACCTCTCTGAGCCTCATTTTCTTTATTTCTAAAATGAGACAATTTGCCCAGACTACTGACTCTCAGTTTTGGCTTCTTAACTTCCATAGGCTATATTGACTACTATGATAGATGCAAAGTTACCCAAAATATAAAATTATTTGCTGTTAGTTGGAATCATATTAAGTCAGTAGTTTTCTAATGCTCATCATAAGCTGTTTGGCATTTGGAGAATAGAAAAACCAAAAAAAGAAATTTAGTTATTTAATTCAGTTTGCTAGCAAAATCTTTCCAGCATTGGACTCAGAAAAAAAACAAAGTGTGGGGTGATATCTTTGGTGTTATAAAAGATTGAAACTAAAACTTTCTAAATTATGGTGTTTTGTTTATATGGACATCGTTTTTAAATCAAAGCACCTCAAGTGATGTTTCCCAATCTTGGATAGTATTTAAACAAGAGATTTTACCAGTTGGTCTGGTTGGGTCCTCAAATGAAGAAATTTTAAACAACTCTCCCAAGTGATTCTAATATGCAGTTAAAGTTAAGAATGACAGATATATTCTGGAATGAATTGAGAATCCACTTTAAGGGAATTTATTCTGAATTTTGGAAGCAGCTATTGTTAATAAATTATAGTTTTTTATTTTATGTCTTGTTTTTGCATGTTTACTTTTATGGAATATCTCTATACTTCAGCTTCTTTAGATAGCAGGGATCTGTTATCACCTATAAAGTCTGTGATATAGCCTAAGGGCATAGGTTTGAAATCAGATCTGGGTTCTAATTATAGTCCCAGCAATAAGAAGTTGGGGCTATCTCAGAAACCTTATTACATAACTATAGCTAGTCTATACATTTGTAGAATGGTGTATAATATGTGGTCTTTATTAGTCAAGTACTTGATTTAAGTCATAACATTCACTGTGAATTGCAAGTGCATTTGAAACATAAATGTACTGTGTAGTGCAAGTATAAAGTGCAAGTACATTTATATTTTGAAAGGCGACTAACTTGAAGCTCCGAAGTGACTTGCTCAAGGTTTCATAAATAAATGTGCAGGTCTTCTTAATCCCAGCCTAATGCCTTACTGTTGTATTTGGTATCTTTCCAAACTATTTTATAAAACATTAAAATACCCTGTTGCCGAATTACTTTAATCAGTTAATGTTGAATAGCATGAAACTGGGCTCTGAAATTGTGATTAACCAGAGTTGTCCCCTAAGAAAGTGTTATCAGCATTAACTTTATATTTCTTTTAAAGTACTATTTTGGAAAATGTAAGTGAATATTTTCCATTTTTTGAAGGGCAAATATTTGGAGAAAATATTTATCTTGAATTGAGATTGTGGTTGGTTACAATTAAGTCATATGACTATGGCATTATTGATTTTTAAAAAAATACTATATGGTAAGCTCAAAGGCAGCTATCTTCCTGTTAGGCCTCAAATACTAAGGGTGGTTTGGATTACTTCAATACCTGTTTCCATAACTTTTTGAAAACAATAAGCCATCATTTATTTAGTTGCAGATCTGCAATGTGTACAGGCTGTGATAAGAAAGACCCATGTCTTTCTCTTAATTACTTTTATTGGGGTATAATTAACAATATATGAATTTTCAGTGTAGAACATAAACATTTGATTATTTGTATACAGTATATTGCAAAATGATATCCACAGTAAGTCTAGTTAACAACTATCACCACATGTATGGAATTTTTTTAAATAAGAAGTTTTAATATCTAGCAGTTTTCAAATATTCAGTATGTTGTTATTATTGTTATTTTGTTAATCCTCACCTGAGGATACTTTTTCCATTGATTTCTAGAGAGTAGAAAGGAAGAAGGAGGCCAGGAGAGAAACATGGATGTGAGAGAGACACATCAATTGGTTGCCTCTGGGAGATGCCCCATCTAGGGCCAAGGAACAAACCTGCAACCAAGGAAGGTCCCCTCGAGTGTTAATCAAACCTGAGACCCTTTGGTGAGCAGGCAGACGCTCTACCACTGAGCCCCTATGGCCAGGGCTATTTTTAACTGTGGTTACAATGCTGTAAATTACATTGCTGTGACTTATTTTATGGGTGGAATTTTTTACCTTTGATTCCCTTCACCCATTTGTTTCACAATTTCTTAACAAATCCATGTCAATAGGAAAGTTGGTAGCAAAACAAACTTTTAAAAATGTAGTTATTCCTCAGTTTATTAGCACAAAACAAAAAAATTTTTACTTTAAAATAATGTTTATTTTGGGGGGGAAAATTTAGAAAGAGCCATGTATTTTGAATATTTTCCTCCTTAGATAGGATAGAGTATATCAAATTGGATATACAGACACGTATTCCTCTTTTTTCACTGATCATTCTACTTTGAATATTCTTTGGATTCTTCTAAAAAATATGATCTTAGTGGTTACATGATAATTTGTTCATTAATTTTTTTTAACCATTCTGCCATTGTTGGACATAGATTGCTATTGTCTTTATTTGCAAAAATTAAAAATAATAACATTTACTATTACTTTATTTGCATTTAAAGTTTTTTCGCTATTAAAATGTTATCATTACTTTTAAAATTTTTAAAGTTTAATTGATTTCAAATGAATATTGGACTTATAGGGAAAATAATACAAAGTTCCATTAAAAAAATTTTCATATACCCTTAACCCAGTTTACCATAATACTAACATATCTCTTACCATAATCAGTAGTCAAATTAACTAACTGCAGACCTTATTTGAATTTTACTTGTTTTCCCATTAATGTCATTTTTCATTCCCGGAATCCTAGTCAGGATCATAGGTAGTTATAGCAATTAGTTATTTCTTTTTAGTCTCCTCATCATTTTCTATAGTTATTGACTGTCCTTCATGACCTGGATACTTTTTATTTTAGATAGTATCATTTTTATTTATTTTTTTTACTTTTTGAAATGTGTATTTATTAACTAAAATTAACTTTATTACATATATTTTAAATCTAATTTAACTTTATTGTTTAAGGTATCACAAATAGTAGTACATATATCTCTATTTTTTTTCCCCCATTGACCTCCACCCGGCCTTCCCTAACCCCCTGGCACTTGCCCTCCCCTTCCCCTACCATGTGTCTTGATATTATCATCTTTAAAACAATTCTGGTTCAGTACTTAAAAGTTGCCATTGCCTTTATTTGCATTTATTTGACTAGTAAGTTGGAAAAAACTTTTTTGTTATATATTGGTCATTTGTATTTTGCTTATTTATTTATTTTAAAAATATATTATTGATTTTCCACAGAGAGGAAAGGAGAGGGAGGGATAGAGAGTTAGAAACATCTATGAGAGAGAAACATCAATCAGCTGCCTTCTGCACGCCCCCTACTGGGGATGTGCCCGTAACCAAGGCACATGCCCTTGACCGGAATTGAACCTGCTACCCTTCAGTCCACAGGCCGACACTCTGTCCACTGAGCCAAACTGGTTTTGGCTATTTTGCCTTTTTTTTTTTTTTTTTAATGGTTTTATTAATTTCCAGAAAGAGGAAGGGAGAGTGAGAGAGAGATAGATAAATCAATGATGGGAGAGAATCATCCATCACCTGCCTCCTGTACACCTCACACTGGAGATTGAGCCTGCAACCCAAGCATGTGCTCTGACTGGGAATGGAACCATGACCTCTTGGTTCATAGGTTGATGCTCAACCTCTGAGCCACACTGGCCTGGCTGTATTTTGCTTTTGAAGTGTCTCAGTTTATGTCCTTTGCTCATTTTTATTTTATTGATTTTTTTACAGAGAGGAAGGGAGAGGGACAGAGAGCTAGAAACATTGATGAGAGAGAGACATCAATCAGCTGCCTCCTGCATACCCCACACCAGAGATGTGCCTGCAACCAAGGTTCATGCCCTTGACCGAATCAAACGTTGGACATTTCAGTCCCCAGGCCAACACTCTTTCCACTGAGCCAAACTGGTTTCGGCCCTTTGCCCATTCTTAAAGTGACTTTTTCTCTTTAGATTAAAAACAAAATAGATTTCAGACAGGAAGGGAGAGAGATAGAAACATCGATGATGAGAGAGAATCATTGATTGGCTGCCTCCTGCACACCCCCTACTGGGGAGAGGGATCTAGTCCACAATCCGGGCATGTGCCCTTGGTCAGAAGTGAACCTGGGACCCTTTAGTCCATAGGCCGACACTCTATCCAGTGAGTCAAACTGTCTATGGCCCCTTTAGATTTTTAAGCATTGCTAATCTTAAAGCTTTTGCATGTTAGATTTTATGATGTATAGAATGATCCAGAAACCACAGAGTTTATTGTCCTCAATGATGATCTGTCATAAATAGCGTTTGAATATATTGTATCAGTATACTTAATATATAATAGCATTGGAATGTACAGTATACCTGTAAATTATTTAGACCACACTTTTCATAATTAGTTACACTAAACATGTGTGTTAATGTAAATTTATACCACCTTACACTTTACCACATGATTCATCTCATACTTTTTATTCTTCTTGAGATCGTTCTGCTTAGTGGGGCCATCCTCATGGAAGGGCTGGACTTCCCTTGATCTCTAAGGCCTCCAGCTGGCCTACATTGTTCTTTTAAACAGCTTCCATTCTAAATCCTGCCTGCCAGTTTTTCCTGTTTGTTCACCTTGCCTATCAGGCAGCTTTTGTCCTCACCCTGTGAGATGGGAGATTCCATGGCCCACCATAGGTTTCTGTTGGATGGTTAGAGGAGTGAAGAACCCATTTTTTCTCTTCCTGATCCTTGGCTTATACATTTTCCCAATAAAAATTATTCTGAAACTCAGACCATCTATACTAATAAAAGGGTAAAATGCTAATTAGACCAGACGTCCTTCTGGACATCCTTCTGAGGGCTTGGTCCATTGCTGCGTTTTTTTTTTGTAGAGGCCATGGAAGAAGGCTGGCGCCATGGGAGAAGGGAAAAGGGAGAAAATGGCAGTTAGGCAGTTAGGGTGATCAGGCCAGGAGGGGAGAGCAGTTGGGCGGGGAGGGGGAGGGGGGGGAAATTAACCCTGCAAGGAGGGCAGTTGGGGGTGATCAAGCCTTCAGGGGAGGGTAGTTAGGGGTGACCAGGCTGGCAATAGAGGGAAGTTTGGGGCGACAGGGCCTGCAGGGAAGGGCATTTGGGGGGGACCCAGGCTGGCAGGGGAGAACAGTTGGGAGGGACCAGGCCTGCAGGGAGGACAGTTAGGGGCAATCAGGCTGCCAGGGAGTGGCAGAGGAGTGGTTACGGGATGATCAGGCTGGCAGGCAGAAGCAGTTGGGGGCAATCAGGAAGGCAGGCAGGTGAGCAGTTGGGAGCCAGCAGTCCTGGATTGTGAGAGGGATGTCTGAGATCGGGCCTAAAAGGGCAGTCAGACATTCCTTGAGGGGGCCCAGATTGGAGAGGGTGCAGGCTGGGCTGAGGGGCACAACCCCCGTGCACGAATTTTGTGCACTTGGCCTCTAGTCTATAATAATAAAAGCTTAGGCAACCACCATAATGGGTGACTGAACAGGCTGCTAGGCACGATTAGGCTGGAAAGGGGTAAGTGAGGGACAACCAAATGGTTGAGCAACAGGCTGTGTGGAGTGACCAGGCTCACGGGGATAGTTGAGTTTGACCAGGCTGGCAGAGGGGGGCAATGAGGGGTGACCAGTTGGGGGCGGGTGCAGATGGATGCTACCAGGCCAGTAGGGGGCTGTAAGGGGTGACCGGGCCAGTGATAGGAGGCAATTGGGGGTGACCAGTGCAGTGGCAGGGAGGGGCGGGAAAGGGGAGGTGAGTTTGGGGTGACCAGATAGGCAGGTAGGTGAGTAGTTAGGAGCCAGTAGTCCCAGATTGCCAGCAGTTGGACATCCCCGGATTGGAGAGGGTGCAGGCTGGACTGAGGGGACCCTCACTGCCATGCATGAATTTTGTGCACCGGGCCTCTAGTTTAAAAATAAGCAACTCACACCAAAACCGATTTGGCTCAGTGGATAGAGCATCAGCCTGCGGACTGAAGAGTCCCAGGTTCGATTCCGGTCAAGGGCCTGTATGTTGGTTGCGGACACATCCCCAGTAGGGGGAATGCAGGAGGTGGCTGATCGATGTCTCTCTCTCATCGATGTTTCTATCTATCCGTCTCCCTTCCTCTCTGTAAAAAAATCAGTAAAATATATTAAAAATAATAATAATAGTTATTATTATTATTAGAGCAGGCCGACGCTCTATCCACTGAGCCAAACCGGTTTCGGCAGAATGAATATTATTGAAATCCCCTGTGAAATGATTTGTAATGGATCTATTATTGAAGCTACCTTTGGAAATAGTGTATCTATAGATAATATTAAAAATATATCTAAATGGGCGATTCTTTGTCCTTAAAAATGAGCACTGTTCATAAAATAAAATGAAGAAATTTTGGATATACATGATGGAGATTTTCACATCTAGTTGCCTGATGATTCCATTGATTAAACATATGATGTGGAAAATGAATTTTCCTATCACGTTTCTTAATACTGTTATTTCTTCAGGAATGCTGTGTCATAAATTAAAATTGAAAGTTGGTACAATCATCTTGGTACTGAGAAATCTTAATAGTAAATGGGCTCTTTCTAATGCTACTAGATTTATTATCAAAAAATTGCAGCCTAACATAATCAAAGCTGAAGTATTAACAGTATTTGTGGAAGAAGAGGTTCTTCTGATTCCAAGAATTGATTCACCCTGTGACACTGGCCTCCCATTTAAATTAATTCGAAGGCAGTTTCCGTAATGGCAGCATTTGCAATGACTGTTAATAAATCACAAGAACAAACACTAAGGTAGAGCAGGAAGATTCCTATCTGAACTCATTTTTGGAAATTGTCAGTTACATGTTGCTTTCTTTGAGTTCAAAGAGCATGTGATGTTAAAGTTAAAGTTGTAAATACTTCATCACAAGGGAAATTAGTCAAGCACTCTGAATGTGTTTTTACTATTAATGTAGTATACAGGGAGATATTAAAATAAGTTTAATCAATTTATCAGTCATTGTTTTTATTAATTTTTTAATAATGTTTTTGTTTTTATATCTTGTCTTTGTAATTGTTATATTGTATTATTATTTGTTTATTAATTTTATGTTATTTTATGTATATTTTACTAATTTTCTTTCATCTCTGACACTTCTTTTTTTTTTAATATATTTTATTGATTTTTCACAGAGAAGAAGGGAGAGGGATAGAAAGTCAGAAACATCGATGAGAGAGAGACATCGATCAGCCTCCTCCTGCACACCCCACACTGGAGATGTGCCTGCAAGCAAGGTACATACCCTTGACCGGAACCGAATCTGGGACCTTTCAGTCCGCAGGCCGACGCTCTATCCACTGAGCCAAACCGGTCTCGGCTCTGACACTCCTTTCAGAAAAATGGAAAATAGCGATATTAAAATATTCTAACTTTCTTTTTTTTAGCATTTTGTAATAGATCTATTTATCAAGTTATCACAGTGCACACCTTATACTTACACAATGTTATATGTCACAGCTCAATTTGAAAGCTGGGAGAAACTACAATATATCTGAAAGAGATTCAGGAAAAGATTGTGATTTAATAGAGAAAATGCTGCTCATTAGAGCAACACTCCTTAAGTGTATATAATATAAGTCCCTATTGAGTCTTACCCTTAACCTTGTTCAAAGGGCTTTCTCTGCTTGGAGATGTCTTCCCTGGCTATATAGATCTCCAACTTATATAATCCCAACATATTCTAAAGTTATTTCAAGGAAGGTTTCTCCTACAAGGTTCTTCTTAACATGATCTCTTTCCTTTAAAGTCAAACAGCATTTGGTCTGTATCTCCTTTTGGACACTATTCACTCTGACTTTGTTACAGAGAATTACTATAACAATTGAACTTGAGGACGTTGGGTATAACTAATTCACTATTTTAAACCTTAAGTTTCTGAACATTGTTTTTAACACCCAAGATGCTCAATTAATTTTTTCCCTTTGGACTTAATTTATCTCTTTTAACGCCTAAAATAGTACTACTCTTGTTTCTTTAATGTCGTATCAAAAGATAAGGCTTCAAGTTAATAAAACTGGCTGCATTTTGACTTGCTCAGAGATGGTATGTCTGTAACATGCTTAACAACAATCCAAGGGTGTAAAATACATACAAAAATAGTTAACAATTTTGAAAAGGCACACGAAATATAAAATGAATGCATATAACAAATAGCTATAGATATAAAATGCCACCAATACCATTGAGTCCTTTCAATATGCCCAAATCCATGCACCAGGCCACTAGTGTGATATAATCATGCCTAATCCTAATGCGTAATACTGCAGATTGATCCCGTTTGTTTGCACTGATACTTTGTCGCGTGGGAGGAGGATAGTTTATACAGGTGTAGAAGTTTTTAAATTTGCATTTACTCAAAGATTTTTGCTAAGTTCTGTAATTTGCTTTTTGATGGGAATACTGAATTTTTAGGAGCTTTATAAAGTATAGTAATCTCACTGAATTAAAATGGGTTTATATGTTTATTTTACTTTGAAAAAATTATGCTAGATGTCCTGACTTATTTGGCTCAGGGGATAGAGTGTTGGTTTGTGGACTGAAAGGTCCTGGGTTTGATTTTGGTCGAGGGTATGTGCCTTGGTTGTAGGCTCTTTCCCCAGTAGGGGCTGTGCAGGAGGCGGCTGATCAATGTTTCTTTTTCATTGCTATTTCTAACTCTCTATTCTTCTCCCTCTCTGTAAAAAGTTAATAAAAACATATTAAAAAAAAAAACAAAGCTAGAACTTGCCCCCATTGTTTTAATTAACTAGTCAGGAATAAGCCAACTTTCAGTTTGCTTTCAGCTTTAAAAGATGGTAATTTTGGCTGAGGGTAATAATTACCTTTGTATTTTATAAGTTATTAGTAATTGAACCATCAAAGATGATTATTATAATATTGCATGCAATTAAATTAACTTTTACAAAAGTATGAAACAGAATAATTATAACTGTATTGCATAAATGTAATACTCCTCCTTTGAAATATTTTAACAGGGTTACATAACAAACTCATCACGAGTTGCATCTAGTAATTCTACAGAGTTGCTGTTTGACTTGACCCAGGATACAGGATTATCACATTACCAAGGAGGACCGACACTTTCTATAACAGGTTGGTTTTAGTATTTTTTCAAAAAATTATAAAAAGAAACTTGGTGAATATGCATACGAAATAGACTTTCTGTTTGAAGTCTTTGTGTTCATCTTCAGTTTTTTTATATGGTAAAGTAGAATGGTGTTAATCTTACATGCCTTTCTTGGGTTGTTTTAAATCTTACTTCATGATTGCATATTTTACTTTCTTTTAATTAATTAGGCTAATTGACTTTGAGATTGTTCTCACTTGCACTAAACATGTGCTGAAAATAATTTCCATACGTTAAAGAAGTCCTCTGATAACCTGAACACTGTGTTAAAGGAAGTACTAATTACCTTCTATGATGACGAGTATGTAAAGACATATGATTATAGTTAATGTTTTAATTAGCTTAGTGTCTTTCTACTAATTTAATGATTGACATATGATAAATGATTATGGAGTGCTATTATAAAGTGGTTATAATAAATTTGTATATAGTTAGTATTCATTAAATGTTCTTTGAAGGAGTAATGAAATGTCTCTATTGAAGAAGAGTTAAAGTTCTTTGATTATATACTAACTAGGGGCCGGGTGAATGAAATTCATTCACTGTGGCGGGGGAGGTGTCCCTTAGCCCAGCCTGCCTCCTCTCACAGACTAGGAGCCCCCAGGGGATGTCCTAAGCCTTCTGGCCTCCCGCTTCAGGAGGCGACCAGGTTGAACAGGGGAAGACACCAGCCCCATCACCCCGCTGATGCAGCCACTGCCAGCCACCACATCTGCCAAGGTGTTTTCATCAACACAGACTCCACTCCGTTCACCATGAAAAAACGACAACTTTCTTTAGGCATTTTCAAGATGTGTCTTTCAAAGGATATGACATATGACATTTTTTTCTTTTTTATCCTCACCTGAGGATATGTTTCCATTGATTTTTAGAGAGTGTTGATGAGAGAGAGAGGGAGAGACAGAGAGAAATGTCAGTGTGAGAGGGACACTTTAGTTGGTTGCTTCCTGTATGAGCCCTGACCAGGGCCCCGGCCAGGGAGGAGCCTGTAACCTAGGTACATTCCCTTGAACAGAAGCAAAATCAGGCCCTGCTGTTGGCAGGCTGAGGCTCTATCCACTGACCCAATCCGGCTAGGGCAGGATATGACATTTCTTAGCCCCTGCAGCTTTTTTTCTTCAGGAGCATGGTGAAAAACCGTAGATCACCTTCTTGATTCCTATTACCCAAGTTACCAAGATCACTGCTGCAAGTGGCTGTTTATCCTCAAACTGGTTTAGCTCAGTGGATAGAGCATTGGCCTACAGACTGAAGTGTTCCAGGTTTGATTTCTGTTAAGGGCATGTACCTTGGTTGGGGGCATATCCCCAATGGGGAGGGTGCAGTAGGCAGTTGATCGATGTTTCTGACAGTCTATCCCTCTCCCCTCTTCTCTGTAAGAAATCAATAAAATATTTTTTTCAAAAAAAGAAAAGAAAACCTGTTTCCTCTACACCCCATGTACAGAGGATCCCCTGCATTGTGTCCACTGGGCTACCCGGCTGCTGAGGGCATATCCCAATCCTGGCAGCCCTGCGTTCACTGTGTCTACGAGGCTGGGGGGCATGGGCCTGGGCCGTTTGCTGCTTGTGCTTGATGCTCCCTGCCGCTTGTTCTTGGACCCAGCCCACTTGACGGCCCTGGCCACTTGTTCCAGGACCTGGGCTGCTTGGTGCTGGCTCCTGTAGGCCACTGCTGACTGGGGGTGTTCTGGGACCCCAGCCACTCAGGGCCTACACGCAGGCCTGCAGTCTCGGAGTGGCCTGGGTCTCGAGGATGTTCCCAGGACCCAGGCTGCTTGGCGCCCACGTATGCAAATCTCCCAGCTTTATCAGGTTACTTTGCATAGTCACTCCTGATTGGCTGGTGGGTGTCACAGAGTTAAGGTCAATTTGCATCTTTCTCTTTTAGATAACAAAAATCTTCATTAACCTATAATAAAATAGTTAGCTATGAAAAAATTTTATATAATTAAAAATTACCTGTAATCAAAGCAATTATGCTTTGTATATTAGCAACTTTGAAATATTTCAAATATTTGACTAAATAGAGATACACAAGATTTTGGGGAATTTTTAAATTATTTTCTAACAAATCAATGTAGAAAATTTACCAAACCTCCCCCAATGTTTTAATAGTAATATTAGTGCCTAAAATGCTTTTCTATTTAGATAACACTTATTTGATACTCACTTCTTTGGGTGTCACTTACTTGTGACACTTGTAGAAATCTAGTTTTTAAAATAGGTAGGAACCAGCTTTGTCCCAATATGCCAAGATTGCAAGTTAGACCCCCTGATGGGACACATACAAGAATCAACCAATGTATCTATAAATTAATGGAACAACAAACCTCTCTCTCTCCCCCTCTCTCTTCTTCTTCCTTCCTGTCCCTCTCTTTTCCCTCTCTTTCTCTCCTTCCCTCTCCCCTTTTTCCTTCCCCCTCCCTCTCTCAAGTCAATCCATAAAAATAAAAAATAGGTAGGAGCCAAAAGGAACATGGAGAAAAAATAGTTATCTTAAATCAGGTTTTACAAAACACATGGACTTTATTCATAGGAAAGGTCTGAAGTCTTAAAACTTATTGCAGTAAGGACAGAGGCAAGTTTCCTGCTGCAGAAAGATTTCAGCCTGAGCATTAAGTAGAATGATTTAGAAATGTTAGTCTTGAGATTTTTGTAGTCTTTATCAAGTCTTTATACTTTAGTTTTCTCGAATTATTAAAATGGAATTCTTATTTTTCTTAGTGCATTCTCTGGATGTGGAATCAGCCATTGGAGATAAATTTTTAATTCTTGCTCTATTTTAGAGCTTTTTGAAGTGCAAATAAGATAAAATGTGAAAATGCATTATGAGTTTTAAAGGACTTGACAACAGATAGTTGCTGTGAATGATAATATGTGTTCTGTGTTCAGTAGCATGATTAACTGACCACTGTTAGGTGATCACAAATGCTGGAGATTAGATTTTAACTTCATTGTGAATGAGAATAATTTTTATTGGGAGAGAAAGGACTGTTGAGTATAGGAAACACAAAGACAAGAGAGATAAATAACTTAAATGGGCAGAATTTAAAACTCTTAAATGCAGAGGGATTTTATTTCTTATGTTAAAAACATTTTTGAAGTAAAACAGTTTTATTTCTGTTGTTCAGCCTATTATATAATCAGGTGCTTAATCCAAAATACCAGTATCCATTGGTTTTTCAAGTAACCTGAGCATTTTATGAGAATGCTACTGTGATTACAAAATCTTTCCCAGGTCCCCATAGAATAGCCATTAGTAATTTTGTGCTTTGAAGATGGACAAAAATCACTTTTATGTTATCTCAAAGGATGAAACAGGGGAGCCAATTAATATAATCGTTTATTTTTCTGACATGTTTTCCCTTATTAAAAAGCAGGTAGGTGAATCTATTAGAATAATTTTTTTTTCTAAAGATCTGAAATATTTTTTATTAATGATTATATGTTATTTATTACTCAATAGTGTCTGTGTGACAGCTATTGCGTTGGGTGCTTTAAATGCACTATCTTATTTTATTGTAAAACAGCTTTGTAAAACAAGGTATAATAAAAGAGGAAACTGAAGCTCAGAGATGTTAATTAAATAAGCCAAGAATACATATAGCTAGTCAGTGACAGAGCCTGGAGTATTTATTTTTTTATTTCCAATTGTAAGTCATTATTTTTCAATTATAGTTGACATATATTAGTTTCAGATGTACACCCCAGTGATTAGACATTATATAACTTACTAAGTGATCATCCCAATAAATTTCACACCCATCTAAACACCATACATAGTTCTTAGAATATTGGATATATTCCCTATGCTGTACTTTATGTCCTCACATCTGCTCTATAGTAACTAATTTGTACTTTTTAATCCCTTCACCTTTTTCACCCTTATTCTCAACCCCATGATGCTCTGGCAGTTGTAAAAATGTTTTCTGTATCTGTTCTGCTTGTTCGTTTATCTTGTGTGTTTTTTTTAAAGAGTCAATTTTTTTTTAATATATTTTATTTTTTACAGAGAGGAAGGGAAAAGGATAGAGAGTTAGAAACATCGATGAGAGACATCGATCAGCTGCCTCTTGCACACCCCCTACTGGGGATGTGCCCGCAACCAAGGTACATGCCCTTAACCGGAACCAGACCTGGGACCTTTCAGTCATCAGACCGATGCTCTATCCACTGAGCAAAACTGGTTTCGGCTAGAATCAATTATTATTTTTTAATTAAATCTTTGTTGTTCAGATTATTACACTTGTTTCTCTTTTTTTCCCCTCCATAGCTCCCGTCCTCCCAGCTCCCACCCCTCCATCTACCCTTACCTACCTCCGCATTGACCTTATCCATAGGTGTATGATTTTTGTCCAGTCTCTCCCTGCAAACCCCTCACCCCTTTCCCCCTGAGAATTATCAGTCCACTCCCTTTCTGTGCTCCTGATTCTATTATATTGACCAGTTTATTCAACTCATCAAATTTTTAATTCACTTAATTTTTATTTACTTGTTTATAGATAAGTATTTGTTGTTCATAATTTATCTTTTACCTTTTCCTACTTCCTCTTCTTAAAGAGTACCTTTCAGCATTTCGTATAATACTGGTTTGGAGTTGATGAACTCCTTTAGCTTTTTCTTACCTGTGAAGCTCTTTATCTGCCCTTCAATTCTGAATGATAGCTTTGCTGGATAGACTATTCTTGGTTGTAGGTTCTTGTTATTCATCACATTGAATATTTCTTGCCACTCCCATCTGGCCTGCATCATTTCTGTTCAGAAATCAGCTGACAATCGTATGGGTGCTCTCTTGTGGGTAATTAACTGTTTTTGTCCTTGCTGCTTTTAATATTCTTTGTCTTTTGCTCTTGGTATTTTAATTATGATGTGTCTTGGTATGGTCCTTTTTGGATTTCTTTTGTTTGGGGTTCTGTGTGCTTCCTGGACTTGTAAGTCTGTTTCTTTCAGCAGATGTGAGAAGTTTTCAGTCATTATTTCTTCAAATAGGTTTTCAGTATCTTGTTCTCTCTCTTCTTCTGGCACCCCTACTATTCTGATGTTGGTACACTTGAAGCTGTCCCAGAGGTCTTTACATTATCTTCACATTTTTGGATTATTTTTTCTTCTTGCTTTTCCAGTTGAGTGTTTTCTGATTCTTTACATTTCAATTTTTGACTTGATTCTTGTATTCCTCTAGTCTGCTGTTAGGTCTCTGTATAATATTTTTTATGTTTAATTTCTAGTTGGTCCTTTTTCATCTCCTCTTGGGTCTCGCTAAATTTATCCATCTTTTCTAGGAGATTTTTGAAAAACCTTATAAGTGTAGGTTTGAACTCTATATCCAGTCATTTGTTTTCCTCCATTTCTTTTGTGATCTCTTCCTTTGTCTCCGCATTTTCACTATACCAGGAGAACTTCTGTGTTGGATTCAGCCTATGATACTAGACTTGCAAAACTGCAAAAGCCTCTCTGTTGAGCTTGGGAAGGGTGGAGTCTCAGGGCTTAATGGACTGCCTTGCCTTCCAGTCGGCCCCGCCCTACTCGGCTCCTGGGTCTCACGTGACCCTGGGTAATCGCTGGAGCTGTCCCTGTGTGCGCTCGCAGTTCCTCTAGACTGCTGCCTTTCCTGCTCTCCTGTGCTCTGGGACTGTATGAGTCTGGGTCCCCGGGTCTCACCTGAAACTGGGGTTTAGTGGACTTAGAAGTGGCGCAGTCTGTAGGCTCTGTCTCCCGCCCACAAGCCATTGGCACAATCAACAGTCTGTCCTCTGCTGCCAACACATGCCTTGTTCTGTGCGTGCCCCTGGTGGTCAGTTTTCATCATAGCGACTGGTTGTTTGGCTGTTCCTTCATTCACTCTATTAGTATATTAGCCTTTTATTATATAGAACTAGAGGCCCAGTGCATGGATTTTGGCCCTAGTGGGGCCATTTGGCCTGGTCTGCACCCTCTCGCAATCCGGGGTTTCATGGGGGACGTTGGACTGCCAGTTTTGGCCCAATTCCCACAGTCTAGGCTGAGGGACCCAACCATTGCACGAACCCATACAGCGGACCTCTAATATGTATATAAGATCTTTGTTAATCTCTTCCCACCCTCCACCTTCCCTCTGAAATTCATCAGTCTGTTTCATGTTTCCCTGCCTGTGTATTGAGTATCTGCACACTCATTGCACAGCATGTTACTGGTTGAATGGTTAAAAGGTCACTTAGGTTTTTATATTTATAAACTAATAGTGTGGTACATGAAATTCATGCACATTAGCAGGGTATTAATTAGAGGAAGTATTTTAATATTGCTATTTGTCCTTTATAATAGAAGTATCAACAATGAAAGAAAATTAGTAAAGTATATATGAAAATCTCCCCCCTGTCAGAGTCTGGGGGATGCTGTGGGACAGAGTATCAAGTTCCCGGCCACTTGTGTACACCTTGAGATTGCATGAGACTGAAATCTGGCTGGCCCCATCCCCATCAATCCCCGCTGGGCAGGGGTCACAGCCTCAGGTCCCCTGTAAGTTCTCCAGGTGGGGGTTTGTGGCCTTAGGTCCCCTTGCACTGGGGCAGTAGGGCTGGGGTAGAAGGCCTCAGGTCCCCCAGTGGGAGGGCATGACCACCATTTGTATATTAGTTCATTATTATATAGTATGATGCCTTTGCTTTTCCTCTCTTTGAATATTTCTTGACAATCCCTTTTGGCCTGCAAAGTTTCTGTTGATAAATTAGCTGATAGTCTTATAGGAGCAAGGTTGGGATATTTCTGATATATTTACTGTATTCTACTCTTACTGTATACTTGGGAGCATTAAAATATGATGTATAGGTTTTGAATTCTTATTACCAAGAACAGTTGTATGTTATTTTCAGCACTTTTTAAAAAATTAAATCTTTATTATTCAGATTATTACATTTGTTTCTCTTTTTTCCCCTCCATAGCTCCCCTCCACCCAGCTCCCACCCTTCTCTTACCTCCCTCCCGTTGACCTCATCCATAGGTGTATGATTTTTGTCCAGTCTCTCCCTGTACACCCCTCACCCCTTTCCCCCTGAGAATGATCAATCCACTCCCTTTCTGTGCTCCTGATTCTATTATATTCACCAGTTTATTTGTTGATCAAATTTTTAATTCACTTAATTTTTAGATTCACTTGTTGATAGATATGTTTTTGTTGTTCATAATTTTTTATCTTTTCCCTTTTTCTTCTTGCTCTTCTAAAAGAGTGCCTTTCACCATTTCATATAATTTTGTTTGGAGTTGATGAACTCCTTTAGCTTTTTCTTATCTGTGAAGCTCTTTATCTGCCCTTCAATTCTGAATGATAGCTTTGCTGGACAGAGTATTCTTGGTTGTAGGTTCTTGCTATTCATCACGTTGAATATTTTTTGCCACTCCCGTCTGGCCTGCATAGTTTCTGTTGAGAAATCAGCTGACAATCTTATGGGTGCTCCCTTGTAGGTAATGTACTGTTTTTCTCTTACTGCTTTTAATATTCTCTCTTTGTCTTTTGCTGTTGGTATTTTAATTATGATGTGTCTTGGTGTAGTCCTCTTTGGATTCCTTTTATATGGGGTTCTGTGTGCTTCCTGGACTTGTAAGTCTATTTCTTTTGCTAGATGTGGGAAGTTTTCAGTCATTATTTCTTTAAATAGGTTTTCAGTATCTTGCTCTTTCTCTTCTTCTGGCATCCCCACAATTCTGATGTTGGTATGCTTAAAGTGGTCCCTTACATTATCTTCACATTTTTGGATTCTTTTCTCTTCTTGCTTTTCCAGTTGAGTGTTTTCTGATTCTTTATATTTTAAATTTTTGACTTGATTCTTGCCTTCCTCTAGTCTGCTGTTAGGACTCTGTATAATTTTTTTTTCAGTCAGTGTACATTTAATTTCTAGTTGGTCCTTTTTCATCTCTAGTAGGTCCTTTTTCATCTCTAGTTGGTCCTTTTCCATCTCTAATTGGTTATTTTTCACCTGTAGTTGGTTCTTTTTCACCTCCTCTTGGGTCTCGCTAACTTTATCTAACTTTTCTAGGATATTCTTGAAAAACCTTATAAGTGTGGTTTTGAACTCTATATCCAGTCGTTTGTTTTCCTCCATTTCTTTTGTTTGTGATCCCTTCCTTTGTCTCAGCATTTTCACTATGCCGGGAGAACTTCTGTGTTGGATTCAGCCTTATGATACAAGAGTTGCAAAACTGCAAAAGCCTCTTTGTTGACTTGGGATGGGTGGAGTCTCAGGGCTTAACGGACCACCTTCCCTTCCTTGGCACCTGAGTCTCACGTGACTGGGTAATTGCTGAAGCGGTCCCTGTGTGCGTGCACTCTCTCGCAGTGCCTCTAGACTGCTCCCCTTCCGGCTCCCCTGCGCTCCGGGACGATATGAGTCTGGGTCCCCAGGGTTTCGCCCGAAACGGGGTTTAGTGCAGTTAGAAGTGGCACAGTTGGGAGGTTCTGTCTCCTGCCCACTCGTGAAAGCCAGTGGCACAATCAGTAGTCGGTCCTCTTCGCGCAGTGCTGTGCGCGCCACCAGACTTCTGATCTTTTGTGACTCCCCTAAATTTCCGTGCACTTCTCCCTTTTCACAGTCCAAACTCCCCCCATATGCGTTTCGGCTGGATCTGGGCTTTAGTGTCATAGGATAAGGGTTTCAATGCTGTTAGGATTCCCCCCCCCCCCCCCCGCCAGAGAAAGCCAGCCAGGTTCTCTGGCACCTGCTCTCTCCACACATGCATCTCCTTATCTCAGCTTTTTGCAGCTCCTCTGTGTCTCTGTGAGCCCCTCTCTTTCCTTCTATTTGTAGAATTTCCACTCACACAGCTTTCCAGTGGTTCTGGATGATGTCCATTCTGTCTTTTTAGTTGTAGTTTTGAAATTGTGCTAGGCAGCAATGTAGATGTTTATGCCGCCATCTTGGATTCTTCTTATTTTCAGGACTTTTATGTGGCCTAAATATCCTTATTTTTCTTGATAATGCTCGGAATAAGACTAACACCTCTTAGATTTAAGATGATGATTTTTAAACTAAAATTCTTTTTAGAAATGAAATCTTTGTACAAACATAATTTTATGTAACAGTCTTATAAAAAATAAAAGGACAGTTTCTCAGTCAGACATGTCCAATTATCCCTAAGAGGAGCCCATGAATCTCTGGGAACGTAACTTCAAAACTTAACTCCTTTGATTATGAGTCTTTTTGTATGAATAAATGAATTATTGTCATTCAAGAGTAGTTGATTTCACTCTGAAATAAATGAATAATATAACTTGAAACCATGAATAGACTACTTCTTTGTTAGGTGGGAAAATAATTTAACTTCTCATTAAATATTTTAAGTTGTTAAATCAAAAGCTTGTAAACGGTCTTTAAATGTTAAGAATAAAAGAAAAATTTTTTAAACAAACTTTAATGTCCTTACCCATTTAAAGATAATTCATTTATAAAAATGTAATTTGGAATATTCTCTCCGCTTTTCTTTTTTCTTTTTCTTTTTTTTTGATATATTTTGGTCTTCTTTCAATGTAGCTATTTATATGTTTATTCAAAGTAATATTTTCTTCCATAGGAATATTATTTTATGAATTGAGTATATATAGACATTTGCATAATTTTCCTAACTTAATCACATCTGTTTCCATAATTTATTGTCATTTTTAATATAATAATTTAGTTATAATGCCTTTACTTTAGCTCTAAAGTATTTTTATTTAATTATAAACAATATTTTAAAGTGTTTAAAAATATTTTTTCCACTGTTTATATTATTGTAGGTGTGAATGAAAGTTCATTATTACCAAAACGTCCTTGTACTTCTGAAGTAATCAGTGTTAATCCAAAAAAGTCTAAGCCCAGCGAAAGTGTTTCTGGAGCAAATTCCTCAGCTGTATTTCCTTCAGCTAAGTCTCTTTCTGTGACATCTCCCCAGGCTATGTCATCAAAAGGTAAATATGAAATGTGGCTTTTAAGAAAGAAATATATAAATACAATTTAGAAATTATAGTAAATTTACAAACTATTAGTGGTTATTTAAAGTAAAAAAAAATGATAAATCTTGAACCATACATTTTGACTTTATTTTAGGTACAAATAGCTCATCAACTCAATCTAAAAATGGAACACCTTTTCCAAGAGCTTGTCCAAAGTGCAATATTCATTTCAATCTTTTGGATCCTTTGAAAAATCACATGAAGGTAAAACTTTTCAAAGTTTGATTTTAAAAAGGTTTGCAAATTCCTAAAAATATTGATTGATTTATAGTAATTAATGGTTCAGCTATTTAGATAAAAATTTCCTATTGATATTTCAATATAACAGGCAAAAATTTATATGAATAATAATTGTTTTTATAGAAGTTTTTCAAATTCCTTCTGAATCATTAAATTTAAAAAATTAAGTTCATATACATCATAATGTACTAGAGGCCTGGTGCACAACATCTTGCACTTGGTGGGGGGATCCCCAGCCCAGCCTGTGCCCTCTTGCAGTCAGTGAGCCCAGGGGGCATGTCTGACAGATGGTTAGCAGGCCTAAGCCATCAGTCGGACATCCCTAGCTTTGCCATGGAGAAGAGGGAGGCTCCTGCCACTGCCACCGTGCTTGCCAGGTATGAGCCTGACTTCAGGTTGAGCAGCCTCCCCTTGTGGGAGTGCACTGACCACCAGAGGGCAGCTCCTGCATTGAGCGACTGCTATCTGTTGGTCAGTGCATGTCATAGTGACTGGTTGTTCTACCATTAAGTCAATTTACATATTAACCTTTTATTATATAGAATTAAAGCCTGGTGCACGAATTCATGCATGGGGGGTAGGTACCCTCAGCCCATTCTCAACTTTCTCCAATCTAGGACCCCTTAAGGGATGTCAGATTGCCTGATCCTGGGGACATCCCTCTCACAATCCTGAACTACTGGCTTCTAATTGCTTGCCTGCCTGCCTAATCACCCCTAACTGACTTCCCTGCCGGCCTGTTCGCCCTTAATTGCACACCCTCCCTACCCCCATCCGGTGTCAGACATGTCATCCCCAACTGCCCTCTCCCCACCACTCTGGTTGCCCCTCCTGCCAGCCTAATGTCCTCCAACTGCCTTTCCCAACTGTCAGCCTGGTTGCCCCTAATTGCCCTCCCTGTCAGCCTGGTTGCCTCTTACTTCACACCTCCCCCTCTGCCCCAGCTGGCCTGGTTGCCCCTAACTGTCCCCTTTTGCCAGCCGGGTTGCTCCCAAGTGTCCTCCTACTCCCCACCCCCCACTGGGTTGGTCGCCCCTCATAGCCTGCTGTCCAGTCATTTGATCGTCCTACACTAACCCCCCTGCCAGCTTGGTCACCCCATGCAGCCTGCTTGTTCAGTCATTTGGTTATCCATCCCTAATCCCCCTGCCAGCCTGGTTGCCCTATGTAGCCTGCTTGTTCAGTCATTTGGTCATTGCTCGCTAATATCCCTGCCAGCCTGGTCTTAGGCAGCCATCTTGTGAGGGTATGAGGGTCATTTTGCATATTACTACTTTATTATATACAATGTTTATTGTATTTTAATTTTAAATAGAAATGCATTAGTTGTATTATTTTACTTACTAGATTATGCCATGCTTCAAACGTTAAAAAGCTGGCATTTTTTTTTATGTTAAGCATTTTGTATAACTAACAGTTTCTTCAGTTAACTTTGTGTCCATCCAATGAAAATCAGAATTTTACATTTAATTTTCATCACTCAAACATAAAATTCAAATGGTGGACCATTTCATATAAAATAAATGTTTTAACTCAATCCAGAATATTGTTTGTGTAATTGTTACAGAACAATTTAAGCTTATTATTGGTATAGGAAGCTCTTAAAATTAGATTTAAAAATTCTGCAAAGTACAAATGAAATATGAGATTTAGATAACATTTCACTGAAAATATTTTATTACATTTTATAGTATTCTGCTCTGTCTTTGTAAAGATAGCCTGTATTCTTTTTGCATGCCCAGTTTAAATGTCAGGAAGGAGTAAAAGGAAAGAAAAGGCAGTATAGATTATATGAAGAAAAGGAAGGAGAAGGGTTCAATGGTAAAGAAATAATTAAGAAAAAATTCTTGTTCACTATTTTAGAGATTTACAAATTTTTATTGAAATTGAACATTTTACAAAACAAGTAGAAAAAAGGTAATATATTTGGAATAGTAAATAAAATTTTTTATATGTACAAAATGATTTTGACCATCAGTGCTTCCAGCTCCTAAATTGTAGACCCTGATAACTGTAACTTTGTGCTTTGTTGTTATATGAGAACTAGAGGCCCGGTGCACGAAATTCATGCAGTCAGGGGAGGGGAGTTCCACAGCCTAGCCTAGCCTTTGCCCTCTCACAGTGCAAGAGCCCTGTGATCCATTTCCCCAAAGAGGTAGGCCTTGCCCACCCATCCAGGGCTCCTTGATGGATTGCCTCAAAGAGGTAGGCTTGAGCCGGGTGTCCCACCCCCGGCGTCGCCATATGGAGTCGCTGGCACCTGCGTCCATGCTGCACCGAGCCGCAGGACCCCGATGTTGCCTTTCTGCCGTGCACGCAATGTCAAGTCCCACCCGTATGTGCCCTCTGCTCACACAGCCTCCTGGTGATGAATTGTTAAGGCATGAGGTCATGAGGGCATCATGGTGTGAGGAAATGACAACTATGTAGACTTTTATTAGTATAGATTAACCTGTACAGGTGCTTTCAGTTTTCCTGTCTATGTAATATTTTAATAAGTTACTTAATTTTTAAATGTTTTATATTTTGTATATAAATAAATTAAAAAATAAAAGGTTAAATTCTGTATTTATCTTTATTTAATTATTTGAGTAGATAATATAGTCATAGGTTAAAAATAAAGTAATTTACAAAAGCATACAAATAAAAAACTTATTCCTGTCTTATGTACCTAGTTTTACCATTAAAACACTCAAAAAAAATTGTATTAACTTATTTTGATTCTTGCATATACAGGTAAACACAACAGTTTTTATTTTCTTTTTATTTTGTATACAAATTGCAGCATATAAATATATATATTTATGTACCTGTGGAAACTGTCAACTATTTTTCAAAATGTAGCTTTACTTCCAAAATGTATTTTAACATTATTTGTGATTACTGTATTAAAAACAATCAAACGTTATACAGTATCATATAATAGAACTCTTTGTAGCACTTTTTAAAGGATGAATTTCTATAACAGATAATGATATCAGAAGGTCTATAATACATACTGAATTAAGTTGACTCTTAATATGAATACTTTATTATGTGTTTATATCATATAGTTATGCTTGGACAGGGAAGTTTAAAAGTATATAGAGTTTTTACCTTGTGGCTTATGCATTTTATGTATCAGTTAAAGTTCTAATATCATAATAATTTCCATTTTGAATGGTCCTGGCCCCATAGCTCAGTTGCTTATATCATCGTCCCTATACTCCAAAGTTGTAGGCTCGATTCCTGGTCAGAGCACATATAAGAATCAACCAGAGAATGTGTAAATAATTGGAACAAACTGATCTCTCTTTCCTTCTCTTTC
Source organism: Lasiurus cinereus (assembly GCA_011751065.1). Classification (NCBI taxonomy): domain Eukaryota; kingdom Metazoa; phylum Chordata; class Mammalia; order Chiroptera; family Vespertilionidae; genus Lasiurus; species Lasiurus cinereus. The sequence goes on from JAAGEH010000076.1 coordinate 44,802,626, forward strand.
TCTTTCCCTTCTTTCCCTTTCTCTCATCTTCCCTCCATTCCCCTCTCTCTAAAATAAATAAATAAATAAATAAATAAATGAATAAATAAATAAATCTTTACAATAATTTCCATTTTGAAAAATTGATTTTTAGATTATTTGTAAATGGTTTTTCTATACCAAGTAATGTTTTTTAATGAAAAATATATAAAATGCAAGTCACATTTTACAGTAATATGAACAATTTACTTATCTGAGACCATGTGCTGGACTCAGCTTTTAATATATGTTTATTATTGATAGTATTATAGATATCTCACATTTTCCCCACCTCTTTTCCCTTCTCCTCCTTGCCTCTACCCTTCCCCGCCCCCCAATTGCCCGTCTTCATGGGCTATGCAAATAAGCATGTAAGTTCTTTGGTTTATTTCTTCTTGTCCCCCGATCCCCACATTGAGAGTCTGTTCCATGCCTCTCTGCTTCAGGTCTTGTTTTGTTGGTCAATTCAATTTGTTCATTAGATTCCACAAATAAGTGAGATCATGTGATATTAGTCTTTCTCAGTTTGGCTTATTTCACTTAGCATAATATTTTCCAGGTCCATCCATGCTGTCCCAAAGGGTGAAAGATCCCTCCTTTTTTATAGCTACACAGTATTCCATAGTATAAATGTCCCAGTTTTTTTATCCATTCATCTCCTGATGGGCACTTGGGCTTTTTCCAACTCTTAGCTATTATAAATAATGCTGCTCTGAACATAGGGGTACATAAATTATTTCCTATTGGTGTTTTGGGGGGTTTAGGATATATTCACAGAAATGGGATTGCTGGGTCAGATGGAAGTTCCATTTTTAATTTTTTGAGGTAACTCCATACTGTTTTCCATTGTGGCTATACCAATCTGAATTCCCACCAGCAGTGAACTCTAGGGTCCCCTCTTCTCCACATCCTCGGCAGCACTTGTTGCTTGTTGAGTTTTTGATGATAGCCATTCTGGCAGGTGTCAAGTTGAAAAGGGAACTCACTAAATGAGAGGACATATTTGCCAATGATACATTTGATAAGGGGGTAATATCCAAAATTTATAAAGTACTCTTACAACTCAACAAAAAGAAGATAAATAATCCAGTTAAGAAATGGGCAAAAAATCTGAATAGACATTTCTCTAAGAGGACATACTAATAGCCAAGAGACACTTGAAAAAATGCTCAAAGTTACTAATATCAGAGAAATGCACATTAAAACCACAATGAGATATCACCTCATACCTGGACTACTAAGCTTTAAATGTGTGATTTTCATTTACTTTTAGAAAATTTTTTGAGATGGGCTTTTTTTCCCACTTTTTTATAGCCAGTTAACGAAGCCTATGTTCTTACAAATAATTTTTCTTTTTGAAAGAGTATAGGCCATTTAATATTATATGGAAACTTAAAAGTAGGTATACTGTATTTTTTAGGACATTTTATATTTATGTATATCTAGCTTATTAATTATATTACTTATATTTCTATATCTTCACTAATTTTTTCTACTTGATCTGTCATGAATTAAGAAAACACCATAGCTCAGTCTACATATTTGATTACCAGTATTTTTGGGTATATTATTGTACTTCCATGATTAGATTGATGCTGTTATTTGTAATATAAAACTAATTCTTATAACTATTTTGTAAATACATCTTTTAGCATGTTTATAAAATGTCCTTTTTTGTCATAATGTTCAATGCCTTTTAGGTTTTAACTCTTGTTTTCTTAAGATTTCCATTTGCCTGATATATTCTTTGTTTACCCTTTTATTTGAACAGTTCTGCATCATTTTGTTTTAAATATGTCTCTTGCTTTCAGCATATTTGTTTTTCCCTTGCAATCTTAGGAAAATATTTTTTTTAATTAAATTTTTAAAATATATTTTATTGTTTTTTTACAGAGAGGAAGAGAGGGATAGAGAGTTAGAAACATTAATGAGAGAGAAACATCGATCAATTGCTTCCTGCACACCCCTCACTGGGGATGTGCCCGTAACCAAGTTACATGCCTTTGACTAGAATTGAATCTGGGGCCCTTGAGTCTGATGCTCTATCCACTGAGCCAAACTGGTTAGGGCTGAAAATATTTTTTGAGTTAAATTTATTTATTAAACACTAGAGGCCCAATGCACGAAATTCATGCATGGATAGGTCCCTATTGGCCGGCCTCCCTTCCTTGGAAGCCAGCTGTTAGCCAGAGCCTTCCTTTGTTCTGTGCCAACCCCTGGTGGTCAGTGCATGTCATAGTGAATGATTGAATTGATAGCTCAAACTTCTGAGGGGACACTTTGTATATTAGGCTTTTATATGTAAACTGGAGGCCGTTGTATGACATTCATGCACGGGATTGGGGAGCGTCCCTCAGCCCAGCCTGCACCATTTCCAATCTGGGACCCCTTGGGGCAGTTGGACATCTCTCTCACAATCCAGGACTGCTGGCTTCCAACCACTAGCCTGCCTGATTGCCCTAACCACTTCTACCTGCCAGCCTGATCACCCCTAACCACTCCCCTGCCAAACTGATTGATGCCTAACTGCTCCCCTGCTGGCCTGATTGTCCCTAACTACCCTCTCCTGTGGACCTGGTCATCCCTAACTGCCCTTCCCTGCCAGCCTGGTTGCTCCTAACTGTCCTCCCCTGCTGGCCTGGTTGCCCCTAACTGCCCTCTCCTGCATGCCTGGTTGCCCCCAACTGCCCTCCCCTGCTGGCCTAGTTACCCCCAAATGCCCTCCCTTGCAGGTCTATTCTCCCCACCTAACCTCCCCTGCAGGTCTTAACACTCAGAAACTGCCCTTCCCTGCAGGCCTGGTTGCCCCAACCACCCTCGTCTGTCATCCTGGTCACCTCTAACTGCCCTCCCCCGCAGGCCATTTGTGGCAGCCATTTTGTGTCCACATGGAGGCAGCCATCTTTGACCACATGGGGGGGCCATCATAGTCAATTTGCATATTATCTCTTCATTATGTAGGTTAGACAGATACTCTCTGATGATAGATTTATTTGATCTTCATTCTGTCACAATTTTTTGTTATCCTATCTTTTTAAAATGTGCTTGCTTTGTATGTATATATGTACTTTGGATTTTTGTATTTGTTCTCCTGTTTTCCTCATAATTTTGTTAATGGAATTCCAGTACTCTATTTTTTTTTGGCCATTTTCTACTATTAAAATTAAATGTTTAAAGTAGCGTTAACATTTTCTATTGTTAACCCGTCTATCTTTACTTCTCCTTTTTTACCTGACTTTACAACTTAGTATTTACCTATGTATTATTAAAAATTCTAATACCTATCCTACTTTATTTGATAGCTTTAAATTATATTTCTTGATGTGCTGCTAGCATATATGTGACACCTTATGAACTATCTCAATTTCATAATCATTGTCCTTTAACTCCTTCCCAGTTTTTCCTTGTTGGATGTATTGTTTTTTCATTGTGAGCAAAAATATTTTATTTTAATTTTTATTTTATTATGTCTATTTACCACTATATTCTATTCTTTCTGCTTTGTCTTTATCTCTCTAAGTTGATTTTCCATGTCAATTTTGCTTCTCTTTTTTGTCTTGCCATTTTCTCTTGCCCATGTGATCTTCCAAATAGACACAATGCTTTATTAAGTTTTTTACGAACTGTAGTAAAATTTTTAGCCTGTTAACCATTTTGCATGCATCTGTTCCATTTTTTTTCAGAAATTTACATTTTCATTTTTTAAAATTTCTTTCTTTATTAAGGTATTACATATGTGTCCTTATTCCCCCATTACCCTCTACCTCCCATTGATACTTCCCACCTCCCATTCATACCCCCACTTCCCTGTTGTCTGTGTTCATGGGTTAGGCTTATATGCATGCATATAAGTCTTTTGCTTAATCTCTTCCCCTTACCCCCACCATCCCCTTCCTTCCCTGAGGTTTGACGTTCTGATTGATGTTTCTCTATCTCTGGATCTATTTTTGTTCATCAGTTTATGTTCTTCAGTTCATTATATTCCACAAATGAGTGAGATCACGTGATATTTACCTTTCTCTGCCTGGCTTATTTTATTTAACATAATGGTCTCCATCACCATCCATGTTGTTGCAAATGGTAAGAACTCCTTTTATACCACAGCGTAGTATTCTGTTGTGTAGATGTACCACAGTTTTTTAATCCACTCATCTGCTGATGGGCACTTAGGCTGTTTCCAATTCTTAGCTATGGTGAATTGTGCTGCTATGAACATAGGGGTGCATATATCCTTTCTGATTCATGTTTCTAGTTTCTTGAGATATATTCCTAGAAGTAGGATCCCTGGGTCAAATGGGAGTTCCATTTTTAGTGTTTTGAGGAAACTCCATACTGTTCTAACACAATGGTTGCACCAGTCTGCATTCCCACCAGCATTGCATGAGGGTTCCTTTTTCTCTGCATCCTCTCCAGCACTTGTCATTTGTTGATTTGTTGATAATAGCCATTCTGACAGGTGTGAGATAGTACAGCATTGTTATTTTAATTTGTAGCTCTCTGATGATTAGTGACTTTGAGCAGGTTTTCATATCTCTCTTCGCCTTCCTTCCTACATTTCCCTTTTTATTTTAAAAGTATATTTGTTTACCAGTAGATATAAATTCCTATCATTGAACAAATTGAATTTCTTGGGCTGTTTTGTCAAGGCTTCTATTGAGGAGCATAGGTTTCCAGGATAATCTCAGACCTACTACTCTTTGCTGGACAAAAGCTTCCTGAAAGTCTGACTTGTGTGTCTGCTTTTATAAGTAGCTTTGCCTTTTCTACTTCTCTCTACCAAATGAGTCCTGGGGGACTTCTGCCATCCTCCTTGCACCAGCACCCATACCCATTTTTGCAAACAAAGGATATAGCTTTGGACTTCAATACATGTCTTTCACTTTTAGAATGTATATTTTTGCTGAGGCTTTCTAAAATCTTTATTATTGGGCCCTTTGACTGCATTGATCTACTTCCAACTGCGTGTCTTCTGTCTGAACTTGGCTGCTTTGAGTAGTACTTTCAATGTGGAATCTGTGGAGTTTAGTCTGGCACTTAGTTTCAATGAAAATAATTTTTTTAGAATTTGGTTGCTGTGGTTTTGGATGAGTCCCAGAAGGAGAAGGGGGAGATTTAGACTTACCTAGGATAATCATATGGGGAAATACTATTTTACTATTTAAAAATGGTACTTATCTTTTTTGCTCTGAAAATTCTACCTAACTTTTTAGTGCTAACAAAGTAGCAGAACATGATCTATAAATGGAAAGCAATAAGTAACAGAACATGGTCTATCAATGGAAAGGAATGAGAATGAAGTTCAGATGGTGTCTGTTGTTTGTCAAATTATAGTATATTCAAATAAAGTTTTTAATATTGCAGAATGTCTAATCCATGAAAAGAAGGGATAAACTAGGGGTAATAGTGAAGGGCTAGGGTTTAATAAATATGACCAATTGATCTTGGACCTTAGGTCAGCCATGCATATCCATAATTTTACCCTGTCCCTATAAAACCTTAAATCAAGACTAGTTCTCATTTCTTCAGTTACTGTCTTGCCTTTTGAATATTTTGTTTAGGATATTTTTGCTGTCCTCTCAGTTCTTAAATCCTTTAAAACCTAGTTCAATTCACATTGTTCGTTCTTAGTTGTCAGTGGTTTTATCAATTCAGCTATTTTATGAGGATATGGAACCTTATTTAAATGATCCCATGAAGATCCTATCTTTTCTGTATTTTTTAAAAAAGAAAATAGAACAGCAAGCAATTAATCATTTGTTATACATATCATAGTTAATGGGTAGTTAGGGTAAATTTAATTTTTATAGATGTGCCAAATTAGAAATTTTTAAAGAATATAAACCTTGCAGCACATTCTACTGTAGATTACTAGATTATTTTGTTGGTTTCAAGAAAGAATGAAGTATTACATATGACTCAGAATAACTTCTACAGTCTGAAAGTCAGATTTAATGTTTGAGTATATAAGGTTAGGGAGACTATCCTGTATTACATCATTTTTATGCATTATAACATTTCCCCATTGTTGTTTGAAATCCTTTCTAATAAAACTGTAGAAAGGTGCTAAGTATGTCTGTTAAACATCATTTGTAGTAGTAAGACATATATTTTGAATTGTTTTTCTAATAGTGCTGGTAGATTTACTCTGAACCAGCTTTTTCTCCTTCAAGTAAAAAACACCATTTTAAAGAAGAAATTTAGTCTAACAAAAGTCCTTAGAAATAACTTGACTTTCCTAAGTTTGAGCTCTTAAATATTATGTGTCTCAAAAAGAATCTAGAAATACCTTCCTCATTTTCCTCTTTGTTATATTTATTCTTTTTTTAAAATACATTTTTATTGATTTCAGAGAGGATGGAGAGAGAGAAAAAGGGAGGGAGAGAGATTAATGATGAGAGAATCATTGATTGGGTGCCTCCTGCACGCCCCCCTCTTGGGGATGGAGCCTGCAACCCAGGCATGTGCCCTTGACCAGAATCTAATCCAGGATCCTTCAGTCTGCAGGCCAACGTTCTATCCACTGAGCCAAACCAGCTAGGGCCAAATGTGTTTATTCTTAGTAGTGGACTGCAGATGTTGATCATTTTGTATTGGAAAGCTAATATATTTATCCTGATTTAAATACTAACTTTGTCCTCGTTTTTCAGTCCATTTTATTCAGTAACTTTCCCCTTCTCTTTTTGGTGTACTTTAAATTTTGTGGGCTTGGTTTTTTGTTGGTCTCTTTTCCTTTATTGTAGATTTCAAAACTGACAAGTGAACAAAATAAGTGCAATTGAAGGAAACATTAGGTCTGCTTTGGATCAAAGGCCCAGCTTCCCATGTAACACAGAAGATTTCACTGATGATCTAACATTTCAATGTGCCAGGAGAGGAAGTGGATGTTGTTATCTTAAAAATGGAATAGAGTTGCTTTTGAATTTTCCAACTTTCTAATATTGCTACTAATTTACTGAATAACACATTTAGGAAGAGTTTAACTCAGTTGGTTTATGTTTTAAAAGAATTATTTGGATAGCTATTATAAATGCATATTTCCAGAGTCTATGTCTTGATATTGTGGTTTATTGGTCTGAAGTGGGCCCAGGAATTAGCATTTTGACTAGCATTTCTGATTTTTCTAATGCAGGTCTTCCTCTGAGAAAATCTGCTGCAGGAAAATTTTACTCTTAAAATTATGTAAATAAATGAATTAGTTATAAAATCAGTAATATGCTGATTTTACTCCCATTCAAATATTTAACCATTCTATATATCAAGATGTAACTGTTGATATTTTAAAGACATACTTGTTACCAATTTTTTTTTCATCATATATTTTACAGCACTTTGAGTATAGAGAATGCGCAAATTAGCTGTGCTCAATGTCCATTTGCAATTACATATTACGAAATTTACTGTCACTTAATTAACATATACATTATGACACATAAAATTACAATTTCTTTCCAGACTCTTGACATGGATATGAAATAAATTATTTTTAGTTTAGTTTTAATTAAAGTATTTAAATTATTATTATCAGTATATCTGAAATGGTGAATTGCAAGGAAGACACTTTTAGATCAATAGCAAGTCCTGATTTTAAGGTTTTCTTTTTTTAAATTGTTTTAGACTTGTATATGCACTACAAACTTGTGGTGAATATTTTTCTAGCTACATTACCAAGCATTGTTTTACATGGTCTGGCAATGGATTTAAACACACAAAATTTGGGGATATCTGTGTTTTATTTTAAAGGATAAAGAAGGCTTCTTTTTTTCTCTCTCTCTTTCAGTACTGTTGTCCAGACATGATAAATAACTTTTTGGGACTGCCTAAAACTGAATTTTCAAGTACAGCAGATAAAGATAACACTATTGATTCAGAGAAAGGAAAATTGATCATGTTAGTTAATGACTTTTATTATGGAAAACATGAAGGAGATGTCCAAGAAGAACAGAAGACTCACACAACCTTTAAATGCTTCAGTTGTTTGAAAGTTCTAAAAAATAATATTAGGTATGTAAATAATGACTTTATCTCTACTTGAAAATTGGAATGCTGCAGATAAAATTTTTGTGTTTATCTGATCTTTTTCTGTGCCATTCTAGATTTTTAACACTTTCTACTAAGAGTAAAGGCAGATTCGCTTGTTAAGCTTTTGTCCATTGTTGTATTTTAGAGTTGACTCTTGGAGATACATGTATTTCTTATAAATAATTTAAGAAAGGATGAACATTATTTCATATAAAGCAAAATTAACTTATTTTTCCTATATTATCTGTAATTTCATGAGATAATTTGTATTTTAGCTGCTTTTGAGTTTTCTTTTTCTTTAAGAACCACTTTTTTATGTTTTGCCCAGTTTGACTTTCTTGATACTAATTTTATTTAATGCTCAAATTTGTCAATTGATACTTATATTTTTAAAGTATTTACCTTGCATAAAAAGTGATCTTCTTTAGAGAAGTACCAGTTCTTTAGAAATAATGTCTGCTTTATTTTAAAATGTAACTCCTTTAAAAATTAGAGATTTAATTTCCAGTGGCATTTTGAAGATTTTCTTCATGTATGCTATAAATGTTAAGAACTTAAACTTCATAATTTTGGAGTCACACAGCAAACTCTAGTAGCTGTCATCTTATAAATGAGTTAAAGAACAAAATAATAAGATATGTTAATCAATATTTTTCATTGGTTATATAGCTTTACATGTATATTAGATAAGGTTGTTTTTCCATAATTTTATTATTCAATATTTTTAAACATTTAGCAATGTTTTTAAAATTTTACACTGGATATCTGTATACTTATCACCTTGATTCTATCGTTAACATTTTACTGTGCTTCTATATTTCCCTTAGGTGAGTTGTGTGTTTGTGTGTGCAAACATATATAAATATGCCTTTCTGTGTTTATCCTTGATAACTATTATTCATAATTAGCATTCTTAGGCATCAGTATTTTACTTCTGGACCCAGTGTTTATTTTATTTTCCTGTCAGTTCCTCTTGGGTTCAAAAAGAAGACAGAAAAATCCTGAAATACACTTTTATAGCAATTATTAATGCTTTGTTTATGGCAGTGTTTTAGTTTCCAAAGTTCTTTCACATATATTATTTCATATGAGTTTTCACATTTATCTCCTTTTAGTAAACTTTAACAGCCATCAATAGGTAATGGTTCTAGCCATTTAACAGAAGTGGTATTATACTTTGTGATATAACACTGAAACAGTATACAATAGAATTGTCACATATTTCCATATTCTTACAATTTTGGTAGTAGAATACACCAGAAAAGTTATGCTAGTAAATATATTAAATTGCATAGAAATATGGTCACTGACTTAGTTCCTTGTTATACCTAAATATTATGTATATTATGTTGGAAGTTATTTCAGCAACAGTTTTTTGGCTTTTCCTTTAAAATTAGCCCATTTAGTGTTAAACATATGAAAATAAAACATTTTTTTTGCTGTGTTTTTTTTTTTTTCAGGAGACTAGTTACATATTTCTAGAATAGTAGAATTATATAGACATTTTAAACAATTTTTATAATGTCCAGGAATTGAGCATTTTTTTGAAATACTGATTATTTATGAAATGTAACTTTAATGAAACACTTGATAATAGGAGAAAGTACATATGTTAAATAATATTTTATCTTATGGTAAAAAAAATATAAAGGCAGATCGATACTTGTAGAAAATGGCATGATACTTATAGATGTAGGTTTTTACGCTTTGCTCTTTGAACATATTGTGGTATGGTATTTTTTTTTCCCTACACTGAGTCTCACCAAAACCACTTAGATTTATTTATTCTGTGAACATCCTTGCAAAAGGTTTGGATTTTTTTTTGTTTCTCTCATTTTTAAGTAGTTTTCTTAAGTAGTATTGGGCTCACATAATAATTGAGGGAAAGCTTGCTAGTTAAGTGATTATATAGATAAACTTTTAATTGCTTAAAGTTGTAGGCTGAAATTTTAATGGCTCACTTTTCTCTATGTATAAATATTTAGCCAAGTCTAGGATTTTCTAAAGGTGTTCATAAAGTTGGTATTAAAATCAGAGCAGGAAGAAGAAGAGTTTTCGAGGAGTGTCATAACCTATTATAAAGAGAAGTAGTGTTAATATATGAAAAAGAGATAAATATTATGACCTTTATAATGGTTGCTATCCATATTGATAACATTATTACTTTGTTTTAAGATTACTTCTTTTAGGGACTCAAAGTGAATAATTGTTAATAGTTGCTCCAGCCTAAAAATTGTTATTTTGATTAAATAACTTTACTTTCAACTATAGCAAAAGCTTCAGTAAGCTCTTTTAAATAGGTATTCCCTTTTATATTGCACCCTCTGTTTTTGAAGGTCATAGTTCCTACTCATAAGAAGCCTTTTAGGGAAGCTGACATAGCAGAATGTAAAACTGAAAAATAGACTTTGCCTACAAAGAGCACAGTCTACAAGTTAACATGGAACAATCTGTGCTAACAGTAAACCAGTATCATTAAATAAAACAAAAAGTTTTTATAATTATAGGCATTAAAATTGCTTGTATATACATTTAGAAACTAAGACACAAGTAAAAATACCAGTAATTTGTCTTTTTAGCAACTGGAATCTATTGTATATCTTCACAGCCTTAAAAGGATTACTCTCATAACTGAGTAGCTGCTTTTGGTGGGTTTCCTTCCTTTCAGTATTTCATTGAAAAATGTAAATAGTATTTCATGTATGAAAAAGAAGCCTGCTGTTTCACCTTAAAAAACATTTTAATAATCTGAAATTATTAAATTAGAGCAAATTAGGGATATTTCAGATTAATCACTTTAGTGGATTTTTAAAACAAAGATGTTTATGTAGTCACTTAATGAAAGTGACTAAAATGCACACTTTTCTAGAGGAATTTAAGGCTTTTGAGAATTTATTTCATGTACTATATATTCTAAGATTCAGATAATTATTTGTGAGATTTTTGTTTTTAAATCTGAATTTTGCACCTGTTGACAATCATTTATAGGTTTATGAACCACATGAAACACCATTTGGAACTTGAGAAGCAGAGCAGTGAAAGCTGGGAAAACCACACCACCTGCCAGCACTGCTATCGTCAGTTTCCCACACCATTTCAGCTGCAATGTCACATTGAAAGTACACACACACCCCATGAATTTTCTAGTAAGTTACAGTTTCATTTTAAGTACCAAATATTATTGATTTTTGTCAATATTAATTCTGAGAAACCTTAAGCTTGTTAGAATAATAAGAATAAGACTGGAATTGGAGGGTAAAATAGAAAAAGTTACATTTTGATTAATAAGAACTTTTAAATAAAATTATAAAAATTAAAGTCATTCTTGTAAATAATTAAGGAAAATAACCTGCATGTAATAAGTGGGGGGTTAAATTAGAAGCCTTAGATCATTGTTTTCAAATATGAAATTAATGCCCTTTATTTAAACTAGAATAAGAAAAGGAACTAACACTGGTAGTTAAAAATCATAGATTTTGGAACTAGAAATCCCTGATCTTCCTCTTAATACAGCTATCTGATCTCAGGCAAGTTATTCCTAATATTTGAGTAATGGTAATAATAGAAATACCTGCTTCATAATGTTGTTGTAAAATTAAGTGAGTTATTGTAAATAAAGTGCCTTAGAACTTAGTTTACTGTAAAACTAACTGTTCTTCACCACCACCAAGTCTGCTGTTGTTACTGTTGTTATTTATAGATGCATAAAATTATATATATCTTTGTTTGCCTCAAAGGATATTTATTTGAAAAATTAAAAAAAAATAATTTGAAGTATAAATTGACATACATTTGATTAGTTTTAGGTGTACAAATAATGATTTGATATGTGTGTGTATATATCTTGAAATGATGTAATGTCTTTTTCCCACCCCCACTTTTAGCCATTTGCAAAATCTGTGAATTATCTTTTGAAACAGAGCATATTCTTTTACAACATATGAAAGACAATCATAAACCCGGTGAAATGCCATATATTTGCCAGGTATAAGTATTTATTGTATACTTAGTATGTGTTTGTTTTGTTTGTTTTCTGTTATTTTGGTTTAAACCTGTTAGGCCAGGAGTCAGCAAGTCTTTTACTGTAAAGGGACAAATAGTAAATGTTCAGGCTTTAAAGGTCATCCGGTCTCTGTTGTAACTAATGAACTCTGCCACTATAGCACAAAGGCAGCCACAGAAAATAAGTGAATGAATGTGGCTATATTTCAGTAAAGCTCTATTTATGCACACAAATTTGAATTTCACATAATTTTCTTGTGTTACAAAATACATTATTTTCTAACCATTTAGATAAAATTTGCTGTTAAAATTTCTCTTGTAAATGATTTATTAGTAGAAAGTCCTGTGACATAATTCATGTATTATATATAGGGTCAGTAGAGATTTGGAATTAGCCCATAAGCCATTGTTTACTCATTCCTATTCTGGACAAAGCTCTGAGGGGAAAAGACAAACTATGAACTTATCTTATATAGGGAAGAATATAGTTATACAAGGGAAATAAGAAATTATTTTAGATAGAGAGCATACTACAAAATTCTCTAGTATTTTTCCAGAATTTGAAGGAATAGGAAAGCATGATAAAAATAAATTGCCATTGCCATAGCCTGGAGGTAATTTGTAATCTAAAGGAAGATGCTGTTTTACATAGCAGAAAAAACTTTATAGGACAAAAAGTGTCAGCTTGAAAACTCAAGTCAGGATAGGGGGTGATACATAAAAACATCTAATGAAAATAAGGGACTCTAATTATATTTTGGGAAATATTCCTAAACTTGGAAAGATAACTTTTCTGTCTCAAAGATCATCTTCTAGTGCTTGCATTAATGGGATTTTTTGGTTGTGTAGGCATCAGAGCTAAATTAGTTGTACATAATGTTCTTCCAAATAAATGACTTATTGCTATAATTGTATATCATGTACATTTTCAAGTTAAGCTTAACATTCTTTTTGTTTGTAGGTTTGCAATTATAGATCATCATCATTTTCTGATGTAGAAACTCATTTTAGATCATCCCATGAAAACACTAAGAACTTGCTATGTCCATTTTGCCTCAAAGTTATTAAAATTGCCACACCCTATATGCATCATTATATGAAGCATCAGGTGAGATGACCAGTTCTTTTTTGTTCATGTTGTTTTAGTGAAAAGATAGATTATGACTTAGAAACATAAGATTTGTTCTACAAGGGAAGTAAAATTGTTCCAAATGACACTGTTAATTTGCAGTTTGTGCTAAATTACTTGTGAAACTTCCACTTTACCTTGCTTCCTTTCTGGTGATGTTGAGGCTTATAAATGAAAATTCTGAAAGATAGCTAGAAATAGAAAACCTAAGGATTGAAGGAAAAAAAGGGAAGATGAATGAAATATTTATAAGATCAAATATCTCAGGATCTGAGAGTGCTTATGGGATTTTGAAGGTAGATAACAGGAGCATGGGAAAAGATGAAGTTGAACTGAAAAAGAAAAGATTGGGGATTCGTAATCTTATTTTCCTCTTTTTTCTTACTACTTTCTTGCTACTTTCTAGCCCCGTTATTCTGAAAAAAACATGTTGTCATCATTGGCCAGGAGTGGTCTTTTATAGCTACCAGTGACAAAGGAAATAGTAATGACACTTATTGCTGGATATGAGCACTGCCAAAGAACTGCATTTAGGTCAAATTTGTTTTGTGGGTGACTTCTGCCAGTTCTTCTGTGTAATTTTTTGGGACCCAGGATTAGTGCTCTATCTTGAATTCTGATATTTTGCTTACTGGTTCTTTTCTATGAAGCAATTAAACCATCTTTTGTTTGGCTGAAAACTTGGATGCAACACAATCTGTTCTTTAGGAATTTGATCATGGAACCAAGTTTTGACACCTCACTACTCATGATGCTCATCATATTTTTTAAATACATTTTATTGGTTTTTTATAGAGAGGAAGGAAAAGGGATAGAGAGTTAGAAACATCAATGAGAGAGAAACATCGATCAGCTGCCTCCTGCACACCTCCTAGTGGAGATATGCCTGCAGCCAAGGTATATGGCCTTGACCGAAAACGAACCTGTGACCTTTCAGTCTGAAGGCCGACGCTCTATCCACTGAGCCAACTGGTTAGGGCTATATTTTTAATTATTTGTTAAATTGACATGCCAGTTTATTCAGCATTGCTTCTTACTTTGCTATCCATTTCTATCATTAAATAATCATAAAGTCGACATACGGTTTTTAGTTGGGAAAAATTATAAAAGAATTTCCAAATGAATTTGAAATTACCTATGTTGTGACTGGGATGCTACCCATCCTTGAGAAGTTCTGTTAAGATTTTTTGTTCTAGGTTTTCTTAACAATGTTCAATCATGTGTTGATAGATGTTTCTCCCCAAATTGTTACTGGTAAATAAATTTGGTGAATGCCTGGAGTTATAAAATTAAACAGTCTTGTCTGTTTCTTACAATAGGACTTCTCAGGTTTTGATATACAATGTTAAAACGTTATAACTCTCCAAGTAAGGGATATAAGTATGTATTATCCCCTCAACTTATTTGACCACAGAATCTTTTCAAAATGTCTGTTAACTTTTATTGAGGACAGAGTTTGGGAAACACTACTTCTGGTATTCTTTCTAATGTTTGGCCTTTAATTTTGAAAGGGAAAATGAAATATGAGATAGTAATTCTATTTCATTATGGGGATTTTTATGTAATTTTTCCCATATGTTTTACTAAGCTCCAGAGTAAAATTTTGATGTGGAAGAATGATAATTGTGAAAGAAATGTGTGGGCCTACTTTGTGGGCTCTGTGATTTATAATCAGTTTTTGTACCCTAAGTTTTATGTCTTAATTTGCCCTGGGTTCCCAGGGTTTTTTTTTTGTTTGTTTGTTTGAAGTACTTAGGAGGTAGATAACTAGCAGTAGAGAGGGGGAAATCTATTAATAAGAAAAATAGTCACACATTCTTCAAGATATTTACAAATTATATAATTATTTACGAAAGATTGGAAAACCTTAGCTGAGCAAGATTATAAACTTAAAATTAATGACACATTATTAGTGCGATATTAAACAATAAGAATTGTTGACCCTGTGGCTCATTTTATTGTCTTTGAAGATTTTGATTGTAACTTTTCTTTAAGAGGTTCTAAATTATGTCCTGGCTAATTTTAGAGCTGACAACTCAGTTTGTATGACTTAAAATAGTGAAAGTGATTTTGGATGTGTTAAATATGTTCATTAGATCTTTAATAAAAATAACAAGCAGTTAAAACAATATGCAATCATTTATGGCAGCAGCAGGTGTTTTATATGCATTATCTTAATTTAATCCTTACACTTACTCTATGTATATTATTATTTCTTATAGATAAGAAAACTAAGTTTTAGAGAAAGTAACTTGTCCAATGTTGCACTACCTAATAAAAAGCAGAGTTAAAATTTGACTTCAGAGCCTAACCTTTGTTGCTTTCCCACAGAGTCAGATTTCACATTGGTATTAATGTATAAGGGCAGAAAATACTTATAGACAGAATTGCCCTCAAATTCCTCAAGTTTCTCAAATAATGTAGTATGCTTGTCAAAAGTTAAACGTAGACAATTATTTACCTACCCTTGAAATGATCACTATTTTTTGTTGTTGTTGACTGAACATCACGTTATTAAAATATCAGCCTCAGCACTTTGAAATGCATATATATACATGAGAGATGTCCAAGACTTATGTTCAACTAAGGGAATAATAGATTAATATTTTCTCTCTCAGGACTCCAGACAAATGTTCATTGAATGGAGTGTCAGATGTTTTGAATTAATTAAATTGTACCTACTGCTCATACACATTTTTTCTGTCATTTTCTTTCTGCCTCACTGTCTGTCCGTTTACTTAACAAACATATATGGTTGACTTACTGTGTGCCAGGAGCTGTTTTTAGGTATTTTGTTGCAATGAATAAAACTAAGTTTATATCCTTTGGAATTCATATTATTGTGGAGAAAAATAATAAAAAATGTGTGTTTATATTTGAGTATATCTGCATGTTAGCTAGTGATAGTTACTGTGGAAGAAAATGTGGAGGATAAGGGAGTGCCAAAGATTGGGAAGTGTTGGAGGACTGGTTGCCATCCTATCTAATAAAAGAGTAATATGCAAATTCACTGTCACTCCAACATACAAGATGGCTGTCCCCATGTGGTCACAAGATGGTCACCAGAGGAGGGCAGTTGGGAGGGATAAGGCCTACTGGGGAAGGCAGTTGTGGGTGATCAGGCCAGCAGGGGAGGGACCAGGCCTGCAAGGAAGAGCAGTAGAGGGTGATCAAGCCTGCAGGGGAGGGCAGCTAGGGGTGACCAGGCCAGCAGAGGAGGGAAGTTGGGGGCGACTGGGCTTGCAGGGAAGGGCAGTTGGGAGGGGGGACCCAGACCTGCAGGAGAAAGCAGTTGTGTAGGGGACCAGGCCTGCAGGGGAGGGCAGTTAAGAGCAAACAGGCTGGCGGGTGAGTGGTTAGAGTTTGGGCTGGCGGGCAGAAGTGGTTAGGGGCAATGAGGAAGGCAGGCAGGCAAGCAGTTGGGAGTCAGAAATCCTGGATTGTGAGCGGGATGTCTGACCCCCCATATAGGCCCGATCCCTCGACGGGTCCCAGATTGGAGAGGGTGTAGGTTGGACTGAGGGACACCCCGCCCCCCTGTGCATGTTTTGTGCACCGGGCGGGCCTCTAGTTTTGTATATAGAGTGATCAAAAAAGGGCCTCTTGGAAGGAAGTAAAGGGGTAAGCCATGTGGAAATCTGGAAGAGATAAGTGAATTTATACTCAGAGACAATCAAAGATGCCAGTTGTGGCCAAAGAAGAGTAAACTAATAAAAGGACTAATAGGAAATAAGGTTATAGCAATAGAATATGGGTCTGTTCTTGTAGAGCCTTGTAAATCTGAATTGAGACTTTAGAAAGCCCTCAGAGCATTATAAGTATGTGAAAGATTTGCCATGTTGTATTACCATTGACAGCTATGGGAAGAAAACATTACAGGAAGGAAAGAACATGACAGGGAGAAGATAGGAAATTATGATAGTACCCCAGGTGAGTTATTTGGACCAATATGGTAGCCGAGGTTGGAGGTAATGGGAAGTGGAAATATTAGGAAAGTTTTTGAAGGTGAAGCCAACAGGTTTTGTTAATGGGTTCAATATGGGGTGGGAGAGAGAGTGACCCAAGTTTTTTTGTCCTAAGAATGAAGTTTTCACATACTGTCATATGGGGAAGACTCAAGAAAGAACAGATTAGAGGGGCAAGGATATAGGGAGGAAATTCAGAATTCAATTTTGTCTATGTTGACTTAAGATGTATATTAGACATCAAATGGGAATGGTAAGTAAGCAGTTGGATAGATGGTATTAAAGCCTTGAAACTGGATAAGTGTTATAGAAAAGATTTCTGGGAACTGGATTTCAAACTTTGTAAAGAACTTAAGAAATGCCTGCTGGGTACCAGTAACTATGCTAGGTGCTTCCCAGGATATTATCTTATTTGAGGTTAATAAAGGATTGATTATATTTATGATTTATCTGGCAGACTGCAACTTTAAAGAAAACATTCTTTTGTATTTAAGTTTATATGTATGTATATTTATATGTATATACATAAATGATTTTTAAATTAACGAGACCATATAGATAAAGTTTGTAGTTGATATTATGTAGTAGAAAGAATGTTAGGTCAGGAATCTGGCAATGTTACTTAGTAGTTATGAGAAAATGATTTAGATTTTTCTTGGGTCCTATTTCCCATCTATAATATAGTGACAGGGTTGGTTTTAAGGAGGGACTCAGTCAAGGTATCTCAATCAGTAAGTGTATCAAGGATAGTTTTGATTTATCCCTCTATATTCATACTATTCAGTGTGGTAGCCACTAATTATTTGTGACTATTTAAGATTAAATCAATGAAAAATCTAGTTCCTTAAATGACCAGCACATTTCAGGTATTCAATTAACTCCATGTGGCTGTTGGCTACTGTATTGGAAAGTACAGCTCTGGAACATTTTCATAATTGAAGAAAGTTTATTAGCTAGCACTGCTTTAAACAAATATTTATATAACAACTTTCTTTAAATGTCTGGTTAGTTACTTGAATTTCTATTACCAACTTTTAACCAATCAGAGCAAAAATGAGAATTTATATTTTTCTGGGAAAAAATTTAGTATCACTCATTTTTATAGTATCCTGTGTCTAAATACTTTAAAATTATAATTAATGGAACTTTAATACCACTATTAAGATACCTTTCATTAGAAGCTATTGATACAACTTTTATGTTCAACTTCTATATAGTAACAGACATTTTTGAAACTTAAATACTAATGCAAAGAGTATTTTAAAAATTGAAATGATACTTCACTAATATTTATGATGAGAAATACAAGTTACTATTTTAAAAATTATTTAGATATCATTAAAGTTAAATCAGAACAGTTTCAGAACACAGAATTTGTGGTTGCAGAAATTATTTTTCCTGTTTTCTAAACAGAAAAAAGGAATACATCGTTGTACAAAATGCAGACTGCAATTTTTGACATGCAAAGAGAAAATGGATCACAAGACTCAGCATCATCGAACATTTATAAAACCTAAAGAGCTAGAAGGATTACCTCCTGGAACAAAAGTGAGTGTAAATATGTTAACATATGGTATTTTAACATATGGTATGATAATAAAATTAATTGCTGTCTGGTTTTATCTACTGAGTATAATACTGTAAAAAAAAATGGTTTCTGATTTTTATGAAGACTCCAATGTCAAATTTTAGCATTCTTATGTTTCGAAAAAAACCTACCATTGTGTTTTTCAGTGGTTGGTGTATGCTATGCTAGAATGGTATTCCTTTGTAAAAAGTGCAACTAGATATTGTGTTTCTTGAGTCAGTGGTTTGTGTCAATATTATATAGCCTATTTTTGAGTTATTCTTGTAGGCAATATATAATATGGGTTTTACTTGCTAAACTATTTGAGATCAGGAATCATGATTTATTTATCTTTGTGTCCTCAGCATCTAGTATAGTGTTTTGAATGCCATAGGATCTTAGATGTTTATTGAAGTTATTACTGAATCTACTCTCAGAGAAACAAGTTCTCCTGCTGGATAGCATTGTGTTTTAAGTGAGCAAACACATGTCTGACTACATACTGATGATTGTATTTTACCTTTCCCTTTTTGCCTTATATTCCTGTTTTTTTCTGACTTCTTTATATACAGTCAGCTCTTGAATATTTGCTCCAGTGGAGGGAAACAGAGGCATGGATAATCCAAAGTGAAATAATCCCCAAAACATTTATATTTGGCTTTGGGTACTTACCTTTGAATGTGGGTATGTCTGTTATTTGAATTAACTAAACAATATAAAGCCATGCTCTGAAGACCTAGAGCAAGAGAAGCTATCCAGCATCCTTCCCTGCAATCCATTCATTCCATGCTGGGACTAGACATGCATAACACGAATGTAAGCGGTGCAGTCCTCTCTCATATTTTCCCTTCTTAATGATAATAGCAATAATAATAATAACGATACTAAATGTTTTTCTCGCACCTTAGAATTAGGCTTTCAGTATGCTTTTCCATAGATTTTTTATTTAATTCATACAGCAGTCTGGTGAGATAAACAAGGCAGGTATTGCCCCATAGTATATAAAGAAGCTTAGAGAGGATAAGTTACTTATTCTAGGCCACATGGCTATGAAGGAGTTATATGAGGTTTAACTTCAAGTCTTCTGATTCCTAGTCCATTGTTTTTATATGCTACCAAACATGTTTTATAGGACTTCCTCATAGACTACTCATAATATATACTTGGAGGGGAGAATAATCATATGATTATTAAGAATGTTGGTAGGCATTTATGTTTTCCATTGTCAACTAAACTAATATAATTTTTTAATACTATTTCATGAGCTTTATATTAGTTCTCTTTAAGGAAATTCTAGATTTTATTACACTCTCCATGAAGTATATTGAATTGATATAGCCTCTCTCACAATCTTTGTAAACATAAATTCTGCTAAATGAGCCCCTGAAAAGAGGAGGTCACATTTACTGTGGGTAATGCAGGGCAAAGGGTAATGCAGGCCTTTCTAGAGTTATTTTTCAGGTTTTGAGATTTAAATTTTGACCTCTATATGAATTTTTTAATATCAGAGCATAAAAATAACTATGGAATGTGCTCTTTAATGTCCATAAAATTCCTAATTATTCATTCATAACAACATTTAACTGATCAATATAAAAGTATAAGTAAATAAATATCAAATTTTAATTTCATTTAAATATTTAAAATAAATGGAAGACTTACCCAATTATAGTTTATACTTACTCTTTTAAAAGTACTTGATATTTAACTTTGTTACATGATGATATTTTAATACTTATGCAAGTATTAATTATCTAAAGTAAATATTATCTCTGTTTTTGTAGGTTACTATTCGAGCTTCAGTTGGACCTCTTCAATCAGGATCTTCAACTGTACCTTCCATTAGTACAAACACTTCTACCCTTCAGGCCTCACCTCCAAGAACAAAATGTGTAACTGCTAAAAATCCCACAAAATCTAACACAAGTAAACTTACTACAACTAAATCTAATGCAAGTAAACCTACTACAAGTAAGCCTAATGGAAATAAATCTAAATTCAAATCAAAGGTCTCTAATATACAGAAAAAACAAAGCACTTTGGCTAGTAGCAACAGAAAAAGTAAAGTCAATACAGCATTGAGGAACTTAAGGTAATCTTTTATTTCTGATACGTAATACTAATTTAATTTTAAATAAAAGAATAAAACCTTTATTTAATCTACATACACACAACTCTCAACTTTCATATGCTATTACTTATGGCATAAAGACCAAGCAAATAATAAAAGTTTGGTTTTTTTCTTAACAACTGTTGTTCACAGTACTTTCCTATATTTTTTCTATAATTTTCATCTATTATATTGGTATTATTATATGTTGTGCTTCTATCTTATGACATTTGAATTGGTTAATTTCTTTTATTCCAGTGACAAGCAATAACTGATGTTACACTTATACTAACTGTTGTTCCATAGCAATTATTCAAGTTATAAGTCTGTTTTTAATATTGTCATTTAAACAGTGTGGTTTTAATTAACAGAACATTAATAAAGCTCTCCCCTATTATTTTTTGTTTTAAAATATATTGTTACCATTTTCTTTATATCTCCATAAGGTATCGTCTGGGAATTCACAGATGCATTGAGTGCTGTTCCGAAATAAAAGATTTTTCAAATCACTTTCCTACATATGTCCACTGTAGTTTTTGCAGATACAATACTAGCTGTAGCAAAGCCTATGTGAATCATATGATGAGGTAAGATGAGTTAAACATCTGTAATTACCAATTGAATTATAATATAGCAGGTTTGGTTTTTGAAAACAGTTATCCTGTTAGAAACCAATTTTTCTCTTCAAGGAGTTAAAAACATCTAGCAATAGAGAATTTCTAGGATAATGCTTGGTACTGTTTTCCAGCATAGTAACTCATAAAATTTACTGTAACTAAAATTGTAAGAACATTTAGACTAAAGAAATTATATAGGTCTGTTAGAGAAATAGATTTTAGATGGGAATTCCTTTTTCCTTCAAAATGGTTATTTTTTAAAGATAAAAATGTAAATGTTTCTAATATATTTACCAAACAAATGCATGTAATCTCATGAGTGTTATTCTCTTCAGAGCAGTCACCTTGAGAGACTCCAGGATTTTCAGTGGTGCTAAGAACTTGATTGAATCTGTTTCTTTCTCATACCTCTGTTCACCTATCTATCAAGCTATCTATTCTTGCATTCAATCAGTAAAATGAGAGACTATTCTAGTTATGATGCCATTGTTGGAATTTTTTCGTTAATTCACTCAACTTAGATTATTTGAGTACCTAGTACATATATACACTATGCAAAGAAAGCCTCATAGATCATATTCATTTGTTTCTTATTAGTAGAATCATCTTTTAGGATGGATTTTACTTGTAAAAAATTGTTCAGATATAAACTAGTTTGGTTATTTCTTTTTTTAAAAAGTCAGAATTAAAATATAATGTAAGTGATTTTCTCATAGATCATAACATGACCTTTATGTTACTTTCTGATAATTATCAGCTGCTCCTCTGGAGAATTCTCCCACCTTTCTTGATTGCTTCCACACCTTTCTCACAGTCTCCTTCCTCCCACCTCCCTTGATTAGCCTAACCTTATGTATGATACCTCACTCTTTTGTATCAGCACTTTATATCCACTTTTAAGTTATTATTTCCCCCTTTTACCTTGTATTATAATCTCATCACATATATGTTTATCGCTTTTGAATTCCTATTTCCCTGTCACTTTCAGGGCTTTGACTCCTCTTTCCAAAGTCCAGCAGCACTCCTCTTAACTTTATAGTCAACTTCACCCTCAGGGTAATCTGTTTTGTTGTTGCTTTGTTTTTGTTCTAGAATTCTTTTTAAAAAAAATTTATTTTATTGATTTTAGAAAAAGGAAGGGAAAGGGAGAGAGAAACATCAAATGGCTACCTCCTGTACATCCTCTACTGGGTGTCAAGCCCGAAACCCCAGGCATATGACCTAACTAGGCATATGACCTAACTAGGACTCCAACCAGTGACCTCTTGGGACCACTAGCTGAGCCGCACCAGCTGAGCTGTTCTAGAATTCTTTACCTAACTTGTTTATATCTGAACAATTTTTTTCCTGTTATCTTCATCCAGACATTGATCTCAGAAATAATGATGTTCTACTTCTACAAAGTTAACCCTCATGTTCTACAAAGTTAACCATGTCCCTCATCTCTTCTGTTTCTTCCACCACCTTATTCAGTTAACTTGCTACTTTATCTCTTCTCTTAACCAGGTTCCTTCTGTTTATACACATTTATTTTAAAAATCCTCACCGGAAGATATTTTTCCATTGATTTTCAGAAAGAGTGGAAGAAAGAGGAAAAGACAGAGAGAAATACTGATGTGAGAGAAACACATTAATTATTTGCCTCCTGCACGTGCCCCTACCAGGGCCGGGGAATTGCCCTTGACCAGAGTTGAACCCAGAACCCAGGACCCTTCGATTTGCAGACTGACACACTATCCACTAAGCCAAACCGGCTAGATAGGGCTACTACACACATTTTGAGGTTCTTTTTTTTTTAAGATGAGGGAGATTTGTCTCTACTGCCTACTTTCCTATTTCTTGTCCTTCTCTCACTGTTTTACATTGGTACAACGTGTTTGTTACTAGCTTATTATTTTTTTACCCTTAAATTTGAGTATCACCCATTGCCAACTAACCATGCCCTTTAAAGATTATTTGTAATGTACTTATGCACCCCATTTATTCACTTTCAAAATTCTTACTACTTCGTGACTTCAGAGTTTTTGGTATTGTTGTCATTCACTTTTGAAACTATCCTCTTCAGCTTCTGTTAAACTGTTATGACTCTTTTTCTTCTTCCTTTTTGGCTGCTCCTCTATTTCATTGCCTTTTCTTCTTTCAACATTTCTTGCCTCTTTACATTTCCTTTGTTGATAACTTAACCAATGTCACTTTTACCTTTCAACTTTAAATCTTTCCCCTTTAATGCTTAGTTTTCCAGAGATCCACTGTATATTTTTAATTATTTTTATAGATTATTTTTCTTTTGACTCATTGGCATCTAAAAGGAACAAAATTAAGCCAAACATTATATAATCTGCGGAAATCATACAACTACCACAGAGATAATTCTTTCAGAGCATCATCTGTATGACTGGAACACCAGCTGGAAATAACTCACTGTCTCAAGTTTCTTAAGCTCATGAAATTCTCTTGATTTGCCACTTTGCATGGCTTCCTGAACAGCCACCTCTACATTTTGCCACTTTGTCTCCCAACTACTGCAGTAGTCTGCACTTACGTTACATTTCCTCTAAACCAGGCCCCAGGCATTCTTTCTCTCAGTATACTTCTCTGTGAAGCCTCTTATTCTGTGACAAATATGCTGCTGCCCAAAATGGGGCTTTAAATCTGCCCTTAATTTACATGGGGTCAAATTGGAAAATTTTGTGTCATTTCATCTTTCCAACTCTCATTTATCATAGGCTTCCCACCTGTCCTATACAACCTCCAAATCCATTCTTTTCCAAAACATTTTTAATGTGCCCGACTCCCATACCCTTTTCCTAATTCCTCAGTGAGTCCCAACCCTGCATTTCATTGTCATCACACATGCTAAGCTCTTACTGATTGTTAGCTTCATAAGGACTTAAAGCTTCCATTGCCACTCTTAAGGTATGGTAGATCCCTTTTCCTTTTTCTCTACTTCACTGGTGCTCTTGCCTCAATGCGTTGGGTATCTCCCATTGATTGGCCCACTGCAAATTTTGGATTCTTGCTGAAACCGGTTTGGCTCAGTGGATAGAGGATCGGCCTGCGGATTGACAGGTCCCAGGTTTGATTCCAGCCAAGGGCATGTACCTTGGTTGCGGGCACATCCCCAGTAGGGGGTTTGCAAGAGGCAGCTGATTGATGTTTCTCTCTCATCAATGTTTCTGGCTCTCTATCTCTCTCCCTTCCTCTCTATAAAAAATCAATAAAATATATTTAAAAAAATTTTTTTTGAATTCTTGTTATAACCTTGAGTTCTATAGGAACAGAAGTTATATTTTCTCCAGAGGATGAGTAAGTTTAATTCCTATTCGTACCATCTTTGTACTCTCAATTGGTCTTTTTCCCATTGGTCTTAAATCTGCCCTAGTCATTCTTTCTATAAAGACTCCAATCCCTCTAAGTTGACTACTTGTTTCCAGAGTAAAGTTTCTTCCTGTACTCATTTTTGATAGTGGCTTTCCTTATTTTTGTTAGTTCCTGGAATGTGCCTTCCTTTCAGTTAACCTTCTTTGAAATGTTTGATCACCACAACCACTCACAAGGATCATTCCTTCCTTTAAGTTGTGTACCATTCATTGATTCTGCCTTTATTACATTTGTTTGTGTCTCTATATCTCCTTGAAAGAAAGGGCTCTTTGTGTTTACCATGTCATCTACAACATTACAAATAGCAATTGATAATTATTATTTGTTATAATTATAAAAGGTTCTACATAAATCTCAAAAGGATATTCATTCAAAAATAGTGATGCAATTGAAGCATTTTTAGAATAAGACTTTCAAGGTAGATCATCATTAAACATTAATTTTTAAGTGATTTTTTTTAAGTGAAACATTATTTGAGTGTGGTGTTTTTATTGCACCTTGCTAACTTACAGCTTTTAGGTAGCAATAGGAGTTTCCTAGAATAATTCAAACAGATTGCTGAATGTTGGAATTTTCCTCAATGTGATGTATAAGAAGGCTTTTTCTCTACATATAATAAAGTTAACAGGCATAAGTACTCTATTTTAATATATCTTTTCTAGTGGAGTTTGCTGTTTGCTAAGAAGTATGACAGGCTTGTGGAGAAGAATCAGACAAATCAGTATTTTAATCTAAGCTTCACACTTTATCTATTAATTTTCTTTGTGACTTTGGGCAAGTTATTTAACCTGACTCCTAGCTTTATTTTCTTCAAATGAAAGTTACTTTGATTATTAAAGGAAATTTAAAATTAAAGTGCTTAATAATATGATTTGCACTTAGAAAGCATTCAAGTAATTATAGCTATTGTCTTTTTGTTAGTTGTCAATACTAGCAGTTGTGGATAAAGTCCTTGCCATTGATTTTTCAAATTTAGTAGGAGAGATATACTACTTACCTAGCTTAATGTGATAAACAAATTACCATGAGAACACAAAAGAGGTAAGAACAAATTCTTTAAAGAAGAATAAGGGAAGGTGTCCTATAGATGATATTTCATTTAAGCTTTGAAGAGTGATTTAAAAAATTACCAAAGGAAAGGAATGTTGCCAAAATCATATTATTCCTATACAATAAATTAGAGTACTGAAATTTTATAAGATATGCTTGAGTTTAATGTATATTTTGTATAGATTTATTGGTTCTAAATAATTATCATTAGGACAATTAGGTAATTGTGATAGCTGGTTGCCTGTGTACAGTCCCCAGGTAATGCTGATTCTAAATCCATGACTCCACTTTTAGTTATATTATGTTAAACTAATCCTGTCTTTCTAGTACAGGGAAGCTTTCCTTACCATATTTAAAAGGGCATATAGTGTGGCTCAGTGGTTGTGCGTTGACCCATGAATCAGGAGATCACAGTTGGATTCCCGGTCAGGGCACATGCCTGGGTTTTGGCTTAACCCCCAAAAGGGGCATGCAGGTGGCAGCTGATCAGTGATTCTTCCTTCCTCACTCTAAAATCAATAAAAACATATATAAAAGGATATAAAAAAGCAATATTTGATTACAAAGGTTGTTTAGTGGTTTTCTGTTCTATGTTAGTGAAAGCATTATTTTAACTCATGAGTTTTGCTTTAAATTTTTTTAAACCCCTGCTTGTAACTATAAAGAACTCTCTAAATGTTTGATTTTATAAATGGTAAACAGTGGCATTTAGCTTGAGTATTATTTACTTGCAAGAAGGTCATTTAGAGTCTCTTCTCCTTCCCCAACCATAAGTATGTTAAGATTAGAAAACAACTTAAAAAATAATGATTATTCTTTTTTAAAAAAAATATATTTTATTGATTTTTTTTTTTTAAGAGATAGAGGAAGGGAGAGGGATAGAGAATTTGAAACACTGATGAGAGAAACATCCATCAACTGCCTCCTGCACACCTCCTACTGGGGATGTGCCTGCAACCAAGGTACATGCCCTTGACTGGAATCGAACCTGCAGGCCAGTGCTCTATCTACTGAGCCAAACGGGTTAGGGCAATAATGATTATTCTTGATAACTATTCATATTACAGTAAAAACATTAGCAAAAAAATAAAATTGCTTTCAACTCTTCAACAGATAAAAAAATTAATTTGTGCTTTACTTTTAAAAAAACTTGAATATTTACTTTTGTGTAATGATGAGGATACTGATCATATGAGAAAATATATTGGGAAATTTGTGTCATTAGAAAATAGTTAAAATGGAATGTCAGATAAAATATAGGTTTACACAGGATGACAAACATTTTATTTATACCATGATCTTTTATTCAAAACTAGAAACTTAAATATAGTCTTGAAATATAGCTATAAGTTAATGTGACTATTGTAGAATAAAATTAATAAAATCTGTTTTGTCTCCCCAGCTTTCACAGTAACCGCCCAAGTAAAAGGTTTTGTATTTTTAAGAAGCTTTCAGGAAATCTCAGGTAACTAGTTGATTTTTAAAAATTCTTTCTATTGAAAAATTTTATGACTTAAATTTTTTATATAATATCCTCACTGAGATATAATTCATATATCATGCAATTCACACACTTAAATTGTACAATTAATAGTTTTTTAATATATTCACTGAGTTGTGCAGCCATCACCACAGTTAATATTAGTACATTTTTATCACTCCAAACAATAACTCTGTAACTCATTAAGGTTATCCCCATTTCCTTCCAATTCCACCAATCCTTAAGTAACCTCTAATCTTCTGTCTGTTTGTATAGATTTGCCTATTCTGGACATTTCATATAAATGGAATGGTACATTATGTGATCTTTTGTGATTGACTTCTTCCATTTAGCATACTTTACATGTTCATCTGTATATATCAGTACTTCATTTTTTATTGCTCAATAATATTCTATTGTATGGGTATACTATAGTTTGTTTATCAATTTATGTTATTTTAACTTTGAACCCATTATAAATAACTAGAGGCCCAATGCACGAAATTCGTGCAAGGGGCTCAGCCCCTGCCTGCCACCGTGGCTTTGTGCAGAGGACATCCAGTCTAATTAGCATATTATGCTTTTATTATTATAGATGTTGCTGTGAACATTTGTATAAAAGTTTTTGTTTGGGCATGCCTTTTTCATTTCTCTTTAGTATATATCTGGGATTGGAATTGCTGGGTTATATGGTAACTGTTGAGACTTTGAGGATCTGCCAGACTGTTTTACAAAGTACCTCAACTATTTTATATTCCCACTAGCAGCATATGAGGGTTCCAGTTTATGTACATCTTTGCCTACATTTGTTATTATCTCTTTTTTATTATAACTATCTAGTGGGTATAAGGTGGTAACTCGTGGTTTATTACCTTTTTTTCTTTTAACCTGATGTTGGGATGTCCAGTTTGGAAGTCTAAATGACTGCTACTATCCTTAGACTAGAAGTATGAATAGCCTATATTCTTTTGCTAAATTTATTTCAGTGATAACAAAGTGGTGTCAAGATAAAGTAAATAGAGAACAAAAAATTTAAATTGTATTCTTTTCCCTGTGCTTCATTCCATCTCTCTCTACCTTCTTTTTTGCTTAATTTTTCTTTAGATCATCTTTCATCATCTGATATACTTTGTGCTTTACCTTTTTAATTTTCTGTGTCCTATTAGTAGAATCTCTGTGGTTTCGATTTTTGTCTATGCCATGCGTTGATTAGTGTACTCAGCAAATATTGATTTACGTGGACAATAGCTCCCATCTATGATGTTGGTCCAGTAGCTTACAGGGAAATTAAATTTGATTCCAAAAGTATTTTAGTGCTAATTTTAAAACATTGAGTTCAATGAAATAGATTATTAAACTATATTAGATGTCGTCTTTACTAAAAAAATTTATAAGAATTAAAAGAATTTTGCTTTCAAAAGATGAGATTTTAGTTTTAGTCTTATCTCACTGCTGTCAAGCTTAATTGTGTGTTCTGTTTTTAAGTGAGCTATATTATTTTAAGAATCTGGATTCCCCCCCCCCTCTACTTCAGTAGGAATCAAATTGAAAATAAGTCACTTCCTGTGAATGGAATATAGCATACTTATAATTATATAGAACAAATTTTTTATAATTATTTCTTTATTATAATAGAATATTCATTCTTTATCTCTTTATTATGTATCTGTCATGTACATAATATACAGTTCCTATAAAGATAAAAGTAATGAATTCTTAGAACCAGTCTGCAGGGAATATACAGTTTATTGGATGGAAGATATAGGTGAACATAAATAACTAATAATGCAAGGAAGATTTTAATAAGTGCAGTAAAGGCTATTTTTTTCAAAGGGGAGAGAGATTATTTGAAATGATCTGGATAGGTGTTAATTATATTTTACTTTAAAGGATGAATATTATTTATACTGATAGAAGAGATACAATGGCATTGAAATTGGAAGAAATAGCATGAATAAAAGTACAAAAATGAAAAAGTAGAAGGCTTATAGACAGAATACCTAGTAGCAAATGAAAGGAGCATGAAGTTAATATAGAAAGGTTGAAGTCTGGGGCAATAGTTTTGAGCTTAGAGCCAATGAAAGCATTGAAAATAAGGCTAAGGAGTTTGGGCTTACTTTGGAGGGCACTCGAGAACCTTTGATGCTTTATATAGAATCAAGTAATACCTTAAGGAACATTGAATTGAAGATACCCTTCTCACCTTCAACAGTAGGGTGAGTTCTAGATGCATGAATTCTTAGATTAGGACTATTGTGATAGATTTGAATGATTTAGTAAGAAGTTGAGTAAAATGGTGAAGTGATATTGCATCATCTTTAAGAATATGGACTCTGGAGTCAAAGTGCTCAATTTAAAACCTGATCCTGACCATAACCATCTCTTTGTCCTTGGTAGAATACTAAGCTAACTATCCTCTATAAAAAGATAGTGAATACTTTTCTTGGGTGGTTTAAGATTTAGATGAGATGCTATGTCTAAATTTGTTAGGCTGGCATAGAATAAGTACTCAATAAATTGTTAATATAAAATGCTTGGTATATTGACCGTTTTAAGGGAGGAGATACAGAGATAACTATAGTTTGAGCTTTATTTAGAGAAAATAGCATAATAAGAAAGAAGGAGTTGATTTGAGGAGGAAATAAATGATTTTTGTTTTATAGCTAGTTTTGATATGCCAGTGTGACATCTAGGTTTAAACATACAGTACACCAAACATGTCAAACTCATAGTCCGTGGCCACATGTGGCCTAAAACAAGTATTTTTGTGGCCCAGCCAATGTAACTGTATGTAAGAAATGTTTTAATAAAAATTTCATAACTTAATTTTTACAATATCCTGTTGTACGTAATTATTAATAACAAACTATAATGTTTGCTAGTGACTGATTACTATAATTACGTTGCATTCATTTCCCTTACGTGCCTTACATGCAGGCGCACCATTCTCTACACTAATACTAACAGTGAATATTTTAGCAACCAATGGCCACATCGTTAGTCTTGGACTGACTTGTTTGGTGTGCACAACAGAAAATATTTCACTTTCAGAGGACAAGAAAAATAGGTTTATTTGTTACACTTATTAATTTGTGCAGTTATTCAGTGTCTGGTAAGTTAATGTTAAAGAAAAAATATTAATTTTTATTAAAATATTCTATTTATGTTAATGATGACTCATTTATTTCAGCCCTTTGTATTCAGTATGTCTCTATTGAAATCTACATTTTTATGAAATTGAAGCTTTTGTTTTTTGGGGGCCCAAATTAACTTAAACCCTGTTTATTTGGCCTATGTTAGCCTTTGAGTTTGACATGCTTGCAGGAGACTGTTAGACTAGAGCTTCATGGAAGAAGTCAGTCTATGGTATGTTACTTGTTTGTATCTATATATTAGTAAAATGCTCAAATATTTAAAATATGTGGTGAATTTCAAAAGTATATTTATACTTTGTTAAATTGACAATAACAATGATAGCATTACATGATCTTTTTTTTTAAACCTAAGCAAAAATAATATATTAGCAGGATTCTAAAGAATCTCATGAGCCCCTACGAGGAGGAGGTACAGCTAGAACAAAAAAGGGAAACAGAAAGCCATTGCTTACTGACATGGCTTCTCTCTAGTCTAACCCAGTTATTTGATCCTGTTTATTGTTTTCTCCAGAGTTTGTTTTCATTCTCTTTTCTTTGTGCAGACCTTTGCTGTCTAATGATGGCCCAAACAGTAATCTGAGCCTCCTACATTTTCCCAGATCAAGGAATTTTATTATAAATTTGTAATTACAAATCCATGTTTAGAGAAGGCTTGATTTAGGCATTCCACCTAATTGTATCCTGTAGAATAGCCATTTAGCTACTTCTTACCATTGAGACCACTTTCAGTGTCTGCGAGGGCAGTTCATTATAGAAAAGAACACACACACACACACACACACATATTTAGTCACTAAAGCTAAGTATTTAAATCTTAACTTCCCTTAAGCTTTTAAGTTTAGCTTAAAAATATTGCATTTAGAAGTTAAGTACATTTTAATAATCACTTTCTTGAGGGCCTTTAATGTTTGGTAAGATTCATTTAATTTGAACAAAGGTTTTGGTTTATTTTTTTAAATATATTTTATTGAGTTTTTACAGAGAGGAATGGAGAGGGATAGAGAGTTAGAAACATTGATGAGAGAGAAACATCAGCTGCCTCTTGCATGCTCCCTACTATGCCTGCAACCAAGGTACATAACCTTGACTGGAATCGAACCTTGGGACCCTTGAGTCCACAGGCCTACGCTCTATCCACTGAGCCAAACTGGTTAGGGACAGACTAAGAACAGTCCCATTTGCAACTCCAGTTCCTTTAAACAACTTTAACATCGTTTATACATTTAATATATTTTCTTTTCTTTTAAACAGTACTCCACATGCTTGACTCAACAAGCTCCCAAGTTAACACTTAAAATATATAATAAATTAAACATATAGTGAATTTTTAAGTTTTCAGAAACATTTACATACTTTTGCAGGCTTAATAATATTTAAAAATGCCTTTCAACTAACCATCAAAAGTTTGACCACATTTTTAGTGAGAATCTTAAGGGCACTGTCACATACTATAATATACCAATTATGTTTAAATATTTCAAATAGCAAATACTACATAGTTTATTCTGATGAGTCTATAAACTGTTCCTGAATGCAACAGAAAGTATTGATGACTGTGGAAATGGTTTCCTAGGACTTTAGAAAATTCATAATCATTATATATTTCATTTAAGAACTATGGCACTCGGAGTTTGGTAAGGAAACAAGTAGTTCAGGCCCCCAGCAAGTGGGCCAGTTCACAGTGCAAGGATCATTGGGAACTCAAGCTTTGGACTTCAGTAATGAAATAATTAATTCACTTTAATTAATTAATTCAATGTTAAGAGAGAAAATATATGTTGTGATAAGAATAAAAATAATACATGGAAAAACCTTTAATACATAATATGCAATCAATTCAGCTACAACATGATGTATATATTTAAAACCTTAACATTTCTCTTCTAATTTTTTTCTCACCTAAATAAAACACTTGATTATAGCTTTGTTAGGGCACAGATTGTATTTTTTTTTCACTTATATTCACAATACAGTACACAGTAGTAGTATAACATGTGTAAAGACAGCCTTAGTAAATATACTGTATTGAATAAACAATTACTATACCCTTGCATTGCAGATGAAGATACAGGTGGATTGTGACTTGTTGCAGTGACACAAGTTGTTAATGGAACCAACACTGGACTTTAGGACTCTTAACTTCTAGCTTTTAGCAGCTGGTCTGAGAAGTAAAAGTTTATAAAAAGAATACGTTCTGTAAATAAATAATAGCATAACTTGCTCTGCCATTTTCTAGATAAGTATTTTTGTTATACCAAGTTTATATAATAAAATCAACAGTTTGACACAAAAAGCCAATTATAAATAAATGGTCATTGAACTTATTTATGGATTTTCATAAAAGACCAAAAAAAACTTTCTTTTATACTATTTGTTTTTTGTTTTTTTTTTATTTTAGGGATATTACTGTGGTGTGCCTTGATTGTGATTTCCTAGCTGATTTTTCTGGTTTAGATAAAATGGCTGTACACTTGAGTCAGCAGGAAACTCATACTTGTCAAGTTGTAGTAGAGAAAGGTATGTATATAGACAATTGTGTTACTTTGGATTTTTGATATTTTTTTCCACTATTTTTGGTCAGCCACAATATGTAGGTTCTTAATAAAATCAGTGCTCTCACTCATCGTATTTCATCAGTTTTAAGTAGAAAACTTTTTTTCTAATTTCAGTTTCTGCTCGTATCCCAACTTCTGAACATCTTTCTGAGTAAGTTTAATTTTAATTCATTGAATTTTACTTTGATGGATTTTAGCACTATTGCATTTTTAAATGTATCATTAATAGAAATGAAAAATATTAAAGTATTTTGTGTTTGTTTTTTTTTGTTCTTTTTAAAGCTGCTTGTTGAAATAGGTTCCTGCTCTATGGAGCTCGTGACCTGGTGCGAGACAAGTTGGAATTTCCTAAGTTCAAAGTTCTGAGATGTTTTCTTACACAAAGGCAGTTAAGCAGCCAAGTTCATGACACTAGCTCTCATTATTCAGCTTTTTTCAGCTTCAAATGAGACTAGGTTCTTTATTCCACCTTATCTTTGTGTCAGGTTGACATATCTTAACATGTTGTTTTCTCCAGTTGGCTCTTTCCAAAATAACTTTTGTTGCTACAGTCATTTCTTACTTTGCTTAAAATAATTTGTGTTCTTCTCTGTTGTACTTGCCTTCAGAATAATACATTTCAAATGATATGGCTGTTTGTCTTTTTGTCTATTTTGTCTGCTTTCTTGATTTCTTATAGGCCTTAAGTGTTTAGGCCCAATGATTGTGTTTTTCCTCTTTCGTTGTCTGTCATTGTGCTATTTTTCTTATTTTTCAGATGCAGAAGCAGCCCAGAGATTTCAAAAAATGTCCAGGGTACACCTGGACAGTGTCCCCCTTCGATGGACACAACTGGTGCCTATTCTCTCTTTCCAAGGAATGTGAATAATTTTACAGTGGGACCTGCTCTAGGGTGTGGTCTCAAGAAATCAGGTCTTGAGGAGACTTCCTTACTTCAAGACTGGCCTCCCATAAGGTTGATGCTAATTTACCCAGAGATGGCCTCAAAGCCCACCAAATTGAGCACAAATTTCCACTGGGTTCTTTGGCTCTTGATCTTAAGCTGGTGGGTTACTTCTGGCCAAGAAAAGCCCATCAAATTAATACTTTAGTCCAGGTTGAAGTTTAGTCATTTTTGGCTACTGCCCTTTAATCTTCTTGTATGAATGCAGTCCAAAGGAGTATAAAAGCTTTGGTTGTTAGGAAGCCATAGTTATTTTCATGTCCTTGGAGCAGCAGGTCTCTACAATTATGTTCCAAAATTGCAGTTATATTTATTATTGTTTAAAATATATTAATCAGTTATAGCTCTATAGTTTTCAACAATACTGATTCTCAGCTTTTTTTATAAGTTAATTTAATTTTAATCATGTTTTTTTATCCAAATTTACTGATATTATGATGTTTATTTTTACACTCTTTACTATTCTTTAAAACTGTTTAGTGTTTGCTCTATTTTGTCAAGATTTCCAAGAGATTCCCTATAATTCTCTAGATTCTCTATGGCTGCCTTACTTAGAGCTTTTTAATTTGGCTGTTATTTATACCATTAGGTATTATTGTATTTTCTCTTATTTTGGGATTGTTATTAATATTATCTTAATGATTATGGGTTCTAAGCTATAAAGAATTACCAAAACCTCTTACAGATATTAAAACAAGTTTTAAAGTTACAGATTTGTCTGGCTAATACATAGTATCTAATTAACCATTAAAGAAGTTTTGGGGCTGAAACCAGTTTGGCTCAGTGGATAGAGTGTCAACCTGCAGACTGAAAGGTCCCAGGTTCGATTCCAGTCGCAGGCATGTGCCTTGGTTGCGGGCACATCTCCATTAGGGGGTGTGCAGGAGGCAGCTGATCAATGTCTCTCTCATTGATGTTTCTAACTCTCTATCCTTCTCCCTTCCTCTCTGTAAAAAATCAATAAAATATATATATTTTTAAAAGTATCATTAAAAATATATGGGGGTGCCCCAACCGGTTTTCTCAAGTTAGTTGGAGTGTCTTCAAAAAAGGCTGTGGGTTTGATTCTCGGTCAGGGCACATACCTAGGTTGCGGATTTGATCCTCAATTGGAACACATTTGTGAGACAAGTTGATGTTTCCCTTTCACATAGATTTCTCTTCCCCCAACCCCCTACCTCCCCACCCCACCCCCACCACCACCACTCCATCTCTTACTCAGTCCTTCTCTTCCTTTCTCTTTAAAATCAATAAACATATCCTCAGGTACTATTTCTGCATCTTCAAGTTACTCTTCTTTGTTCCTTACAACCAATCATATGGGATCACTCAAGGTATCATATAATTGCCATCTTGTTTTTTATTTCTTTGCCTTTACTCTGCCTTGAATCCCTTTCCCTGTTTTGTTTGCTCTTTTTTTTATTTAATCCTTACCCAAGGACATATTCATTGATTGAGAGAGAGAGAGAGAGAGAGAGAGGGGGGGGGGGGAGGGAAAAAAAATCGATGGATTGCCTCCCATGTTGCACCCCAACCAAGATTGAACCCTCAATCTAGCTATATGCCCTGACCAGGAATTGAAACCATGACTTTTCAGTATTCAGGACAGTGCTCCAACAAACCTAAGTCGCATCGGCCAGAGCTTTGCTCTTGCTACAAACCAAGTTCACTGTGATGTATTCATTCTGTCCTTGCCTCCTTCACCTTCATAGTAACTTAGTCCTTTCTTTATACAGACACTGAGTCAGATGTCTCTTTTCTAGCACTTTACAATTCTGTAAACATTTGCTTCAATATGTTCCCATGACAGTGAACTTCTTGAATGGAGGGACTATGTGTTAACTGGACTGAAACTCTTAGCACAGTTACCTGATGTATGTGTAGCCCGGTAAATGTTTAGCTCAGTTAACCCTTTCCATATATAATATCTGTTAACACCTCTCAGAAAAAATGATCAGAAATGGTGCACTAGATTTTTACTATTATTTATTAGTATGTTGATTATTATCTTAAATTTAATCCTGAATGTCTACTAGTAAGTGTAGGGTATTAAGAATTGGTTGTCTTTACTACTGACTAGTTGTACAACCTCTTTTCCAGCTTTTTTTATAGTATGCTTATAAATATTCTTAAATTGAAGATTAAATTATGAAAATCAGCATTGAAATTTTTGGCTTTTAAATATTATTGGAAAGAAAGAGTGTGGCCTGGCTGAAATGAATCAACATTTTCTCCCTTATAGCTCCTTTCTCTATCCAATGGTATGTTTATAGTGTGAATGAAACTTCAAAAGAACATACTAATGTAATTGATCCAAAATATTCATTTTACATGTAACCTTGGGTCACCTGACCTGCAGAATAATGCAAGTAGGGAGATTTGTTTCATTTTCAACTTCAGAGGGAAGAGATTGGCCTTGAGAAATAAATCAGAAAGATTTATCTCATCAGGTTTATATACAGAAGAAAAATTACTTTTTTGTAGTCATGGTCTCTAATTATTTGTTGTTGAAATTGATCACCAGTCAGTCCTGTTTTCTTTACATAGAAGTCTTAGTGTTTGTTGAAATTCTATACAACATTTTTCTATAAAAAAATTATAATTATGACAACATTCACAGGTAAAAAGTGTAATTATATAATGGCAGATTCTTAGCTCAGAACTTTGAGCTTAGCAAATTTCACTGTCTTCTACCAAGTAATTGAATATTTCAAATGATGACTATTTCAGCAGGTAGCTTTAATGAATAAAAATTACAGGTAAAAACTTTTTCCCGTAAATGTTAATGATGTATTCATAGTGCATTATAATTTGTTGATCTTAAGTATGCTTTCATAGTTACAAAAATGTATACATTTTAGTGATAAATGTGATAATCAATGAAGTTTTAAATAGTGTACATTTAAAAATTTTTTAGGTTTTTTTTTTTAATGTTTTTACTGGTTATTATAATTCTATTCATTAAACAGAATAACGATATGGTTAAAACTCAAACAAAATTGGAATCCCAATTTTGATAAGCTTCTTAAGGCTACTTATTTTAATAATTTATTTTGTTCTCATATATCAGTTTCTTAGCCAGTAAAATGGAGAGTAAAAAAAAAACTGTTACCAACTTCCATTGCAGAGATGATAAGGACTCAATGTCACCAGTTGAAATGCAACAATATTAACACATGCTTAATAAGTAGTTTTCATTTTAATTGCTGCATAACATCAATTTATTAGGATTGCCATATATGTAAATAGTTATAATGTTTCTTAAGAACGTAAGGTCTTTAATAACATTTTCAACAATAGGCTGAAAAAAAAGACTTTTCTAAAATACTCTTTAATTGCTTTTTGACCAATTTGTTTCAGTTTTTCAAACTAAGTTTAAGATTATTAAGTGCTTAGAAACAAAATCAATAATAATTTATAAATTTATTTCAAAACTTCATTAACCCAATACCTACTTTTTGTTTCATCAGACAAATTTTTATGTTTTCTTACTGCTTTATACATGTTAATCTTAAAACTATTATTTTTCCGTATATAAAATCATTAAAGCAGTGAGG
The DNA here is from genome assembly GCA_011751065.1 of Lasiurus cinereus. Lineage (NCBI taxonomy): Eukaryota > Metazoa > Chordata > Mammalia > Chiroptera > Vespertilionidae > Lasiurus > Lasiurus cinereus. The sequence goes on from JAAGEH010000076.1 coordinate 44,840,174, forward strand.
TTATACTATACATTTGATGTTATTTCATTTTTATAAATATTATTGTTCACAATTAAATACTTGAGAGAATTACAAATCTTTAACCTGAAAACGATTGAAATTTGTGAATTTTGCTCACTTTTTATACAATTTTATTTATTTACATTTGTTTAGTAACTTAGTTCTAGTTATTTTAATATACTACAATATAGTTCTCATGCACAACAGGATTTGCTCTATTTTAAATTGTTTGCAATTTCACATAATATCTAAAACATAGGTAACAGTTAAATTATTAAAATATAGTAAGGCACTAGCATTGTATAGACCTAATTTTTAAAATTTATCCTAAGAGAATGGATAAAGAAAAAGGGTTTTTACCAAGTCCATATTTCAAATACTAACTATGAGAATAGCTTTCAGCATGGTTGACACTCTGTTCTACTAGATGTCTTCATTTGTGTTCATGAAATTTAAGTTAGTGTAGTTGTTGCTAATGTTAAATATATTAATACTTAAGTGTAGCTCTTAAACCTTCGTAAAGCTATGAAATGCTCAACTCTATTAATGGGCATTTCAGATCAGGTAGGCCTCCTGATTAAGCAGATTTTAATATATAATATCAGCAAATGATATAGTCATCAACAGTTTCTGAAATAAAAATATTTTGGAAAAGTTAGTTTTTATATTGAATTGATTATTTTAAAAGTTTCATAGGTGGCATATGCCTTTGTTAATATAAGAAGTTACAATTAATATAGTTTTAGAAATCAAGAAATTTTAAAAAATTATAGTTAATATTTGAACTATGCATATATAGGTTTTTAAGAGAATATATCCTCCAAGATTATAAATTTCTGTGCTTTTTATCCCCTCTAGGTAAGTTAATTGTTAATAGATACTGAAATTGCATTATCATTGAATTTCACCATAGATAATATATATCTCTCACATATTAAGTCCTATAATAATAATCAGTATTAATGCATATCACATATAATAACCATATAGCCTTCTTTTATATTTTAAAGAATAAATCTTTTTTTTGAAATCGTTTTACTAATGTATTATGCCATTTATTTTAAATTGTACTGTTTTATCTATTTCCATTGTAATTATAAAAAATTCAATACTTATTTTGTTTTCAAGATTAAAAAAGGAAGCTCCCACTAAGGAACAAAAACCTGTGTCTGAGGTAAATTTTGTGTTATTTTATACCTTAAAGATTTATATATTAGGAAGCATTATTGGTGTGGTTTTTTAGAAAAAGGTTTAATTCCATGGGCTTACATCAATAACAATTGTTGGCATGTTATCAGGAAAAAATTGAAACTTCAAATAATTTTTCATTATATATAAAAATATCTAATCCTAAGTAAAATTGTAAGGTGGTTTTGTTTTGATAAAGACATTATATATTTTACTTGCCTGTTTAATTCAACTAGTAAGTAATAAAAATAAAGTTATGATTTTAAAATTCTGAAATCCATAAAACCTCAAACATTGGGTACATTGGACAATTAATCTTTCCAGATGATAAAACTTTGGAGGAGAATTTAGTCTCTCAAAGATTTAACTAATTTTTTATGTGAAAATATTTTGGATATATGGTAACTGTGTTTTAGCTATCTTAAACAGTCACTGTGAATATAACAGGTGCTGTGAATATAACACTCATATAACATTATAAATGTTACTTACAGGGCAGTCTAATAAATGAGAAATTTCTAATTTCTAAAGTTAGAAATTTCTGATTTCTAATTTTGCTCAAGTGCTTGCTTTCTTGATGTTAATTTTTTAAAATATTACTTAATATTATTTGTGATGTTTTTGCTGAGTATAATGAAGTGAGGCAAGTTTAGCATTTATCTTTTGCATAGCATTATGTCTTATACAGAGTAGTAAACCAAGGCAGAAATAGCAGCCTTCTTCCAACCAGCTTTTATACCACAGAAAGTTTTCTTTTTTTATGAAAAGTTTTTAACTACAAATAAATTTCTTCAATAGATGTAGGATATCTGTTTATTCTTGAGTAGTTTCGGCACTTTGTAGTTTTTAAGGAATTGGAACATTTAATCTGAGATGTTGAATTTATGTGTGTAGAGTTGTTTGTAGTATTCCCTTATTCTTTTAAATGTCTTTGGGTTCAGCAGTGATTCATCTTCTCTTTCATTCCTGCTATTGGTAGTTTCTGAGTTTTTTTCCCTATTGTTCTCATGTACTATATATAACTTTTAAAGACAATACGATGTTATTGTTTTTGCTTTAGTCAGTTATTTAGTAATTAAAAACTTTAAAAAATAATAATTGCATTTACCTTCATGAGTAGTATTTCTAGCTGTCCTTATTTGCAGATGACATGATATTGTACATAAAAACTCGAAAGACTCCATCAAGAAACTAATAGACTTACTTAACAAATGAATTCGGCAATGTAGCAGGATACAAAATTAATGTTAAGAAATCTGTGGCATTTCTATTCACCAATAGTGAACTTACAGAAAGACTAAAAAAGCAATCGCATTTACCATCGCACCAAAAAAATTAAGATACCTAGGAATAAAAACTTAACTAAGGAGGTAAGAGACCTATATATGGAAAACTATAGGACACTGAAAAGAGAGAGGAAGACGTAAACAGATGATAAAACATACCATGTTCATGGATTGGTAGAATCAACATAGTTAAAATGTCCATACTACCCAAAGCAATCTATAGATTCAATGCACTTCCCATTAAAGTACTCAATGGCATATTTCACAGACCTAGAAAGAACTCTCCAAAAATTCATCTGTAATTTTAAAAAAGACCCTGAATAGTCACAGCAATCCTGAGAAAAAAGAATAAAGTAGGTGAGATGTCAATACCAGCTTTCAAGCTGTATTACAAAACCACTGTTCTCAAAACTGCCTATTACTGGCACAAGAACAGACTTATAGACCAATGGAATAGACTAGAGAATCCAGATATTGACCCAAACCACCATGCTCAATTAATATTTGACAAAGGAGGCATGAACATACAATGGAGTCAAAATAGTCTCTTCAATAAATGGAGTTGGGAAAATTAGACAGATACATGCAAAAAAAAAATGAAACTAGACCACCAACTTACACCATACACAAAAATAAACTTAGAATGGATACAGGACTTAAACATAAGAAGGGATACCATAAAAATACTAGAGGAATCCACAGGCAGCAAAATCTCAGACATATGCCAAACCAATTTCTTCACTGATACCGCTCCTAGGACAATGGAAGCTAAAGAGAAAATAAACAAATGGGACTACATCAAAATAAAAAGCTTTTTCACAGCAAAAGAAACCATCAACAAAACAACAAGAAACCCCACTGCATGGGAAAACATATTTGCATATGTTACTCCTGATAAAGGTTTAATCTACAACATCTACAGGGAACTTATACAACTTAATAAGAGGAAGATAAATTATCCAATAAAAAAATGGGCAATGGACCTAAATAGAATCTTTTCAAACATAGACGGAAGGTCAAAAGACATATGAAAACATGCTTAAAGTCACTAATTATCTGAGAGATGCAAATCAAAATGACAAAGGCTATCATCAACAAATCAAACAAATGACAAGTGCCTCTGAGTATGTAGAGAAAAAGGAACCCTCATACACTGCTGATGGGAATGCAGACTGGTCCAGCCACTGTGGAGAACAGTATGGCGTTTCCTCAAAAAAACTAAAAAAATGGAGCTCCCATTTGACTCAGTGATCTAACTTCCAGGATTATATCCCAAGAAACTAGAAACACCAATCAGAAGGATATATGCACCCTTATATTCATAGCAGCACAATTCACCATAGCTAAGTTTTAGAAACAGCCTTTTAAATGTCCATCAGCAGATGAGTGGATTAGAAAACCATGGCACATCTAAACAATGAAATACTACGCTGCTATAAAAAAGAAGGAATTCTTACCATTTGCAGCAGCCTGGATGGACCTGGAGAGCATTATGTTAAATAAGCCAGGCAATAAAAGAAAAATACTGCATGATCTCACCCATTTATGGAAAATAACATTATAATCTGATGAATAAAAAGATACAGAGGCAGTAAGGAACCAAACACTGTCAAATTACAGCGGGAAGGCTGGGGAGTGTTGGGGAGGTAGGGAAATGGATCAACTAAAGGACTTGTATGCATGCATATAAACACACCAATGAACACAAGACGGGGTAGGGGAAGACTAAGGGAAGGTAAATGGAAAAGAGATATGCACTAATATATGTAATACTTTAAACAATAAAAAATATTTTAAAATTCCTTCCATATGCTAGATGGTATTTGCTGATTTTTAGCTCTTCGTATATATTTAAGAATGAAACACTAAAAAGTTCATGGAAAACCCTATGGTTTGGGATGGAGAGAGGTCTGTTTTGCATTGCCATACAGGTTGTGCACTCAGAACTCCAGAAGGCACTATTTTATTACTTTAAAACTATTGATATTTACCATGTTAGAAATTATAATTTTGAAATCTTAAAATACTGATATTTAACTGCCTGTAGATTTTTCTAAGATTTTTATGATTTCCCATCTCATGTGTAAGTTCTTTATCCATTTCAAGTTTGTTTTTGTGTATGGTATGAGTTGGTGATCTAGTTTCATTTTTTTGCTTGTATCTATTCAATTTTCCCAATATTTATTGATTCCAACGTATGCTCTTGCCTCCTTTGTCAAATATTAATTGAGCAGAATGGCTTGTGTCAGTTTCTGGGTTCTCTGTTCTGTTCTATTGGTTCATATGTCTGTTCTTATGCTAGTACCAGGCAGTTTTGAGAACAGTGGCTATGTAATATAGCTTGATGTCTGATATTGTGATCTCTCCAACTTTGTTCTTTTTTTTTCAAGATTGCTGCAGCTATTTGGGGTATTTTTATTCCATATGAATTTTTGGAGTTTGTTCTTGGTCTGTGAAATATGTCATTAGTATTTTAATGGGATTACATTGAATCTATAGATTGCTTTGGGAAGTATGGATATTTTAATGATGTTCATTTTACAAATCCATGAACTTGGTATATTCTTGCTTTTGTTTATATCGTCCTCTATTTCTTTTTTCAACATCCCATGATTTTCTGAATGCAGGTCTTTTACCTTTAGTTAAATTTATTCCTAGGCATCTTAATTTTTTTGGTGCAATGGTGAATGGGATTGTTTTATTTTTATTTTTTATTTCTCTTTTTGTGAATTAATTATTTCTGTATAAAAAAGCCATATTTTCTGTATGTTCATTTTGTATCCAGCTACATTGCCGAATTCATTTATTAAGTTTAGTAGTTTTTTGATGGAATATTTAGGGTTTTCTATGTGCAGTATCATGTCATCTGCCAATAATGACAGTTTTACTTCTTTTCCAATTTGAATGCCTTTTATTTCTTCTTATCTGATCGCTATGGCTAGCACTTCCAATACTATGTCGAACAGGAGTGGTAGAAGTGAGCATCCCTGTCTTGTTCCTGTTCTTAGGGGAAATGGTTTTCATTTTTGCTCACTGAGTATGATGTTGGCTATAGGTTTGTCATATAAAGCTTTTATTATGTTGATATATGATCCCTCTATTTCCACTTTGCTGAGAGTTTTTTACCAAGAAAGGATGTTGGATTTTGTCACATGCTTTTTCTGTATCAGTTTTTATGATTATGTGATTTTTTTGTCTCTCAGTTTATGTGATGTACAGTGGTACTTCGAGATACGAGTTTAATTCTTTCCATTACCTTGAGGAGTGGGAAACTGTGAGACACTCGAGTCGCAGTAAACTGGTGGGTCGTGTGCAGCCGTCCGATCCGCGTGCGATTACTCCTATCTCAAATGTTGCTTGTATTTCAAAGCAAAAATCGCTCGTTCGATGGCTCATATCTCAAAAATCTCGTATGTTAGGGCACTCGTATCTCGAGGTACCACTGTGTCACATTTATTGATTTGTGGGTATTATATCAGCCTTGCATTCCCCAAATGAATGTCACTTGGTCATGGTGTATGATCTTTTTAATGTAATCCAGGATCTGATTTGCTAGAATTTTGTTGAGGATTTTGGCATCTATGTTCATCAAAGATATTGGCCTATAATTTTTTTGTGTGTGTGTCTGTGTGGTGTCTTTATCTGGTTTTGGGATTGGGGTAATGCCTGCTTCATAGAAAGAGCTTGGAAATATTCCTCTTGAATTGTTTGGAATAGTCTGAAGAGGATAGGTTTTAGTTCTTTCATTGTCAATAAAACTCCCCTGAAGTTAACATAAATACCATACTTTTTTCTGGAAAACAAACAAACAAACAAAAAAACAAAAAACTGTTTCCCCAAATAAACTTAAAAGAATGACATTCTTTTCCACTTTTGCATATCTCTTTAATGTCTAGTTTAATAGAAGAAAACTGAATTCTTGTATTTCTGCATTCAATCTGTTGTGATACATTGTTTTTGTTGAAATTTATAAAAAATATCAGACTTATCCTGTACTTTAAAAATCTTCTCAGATAATTCTGATTATTCTCCTTTAATATTACATCAAAAATAGACAAGTGGGCCCTAGCCAGTTTGGCTCAGTGGATAGAGCATCGGCCTGTGGACTGAAAGGTCCCAGGTTCTATTCTGGTCATGGGCACATGCCCGGGTTGCAGGCTTGATCCCCAGCCCAACAATGATTCTCTCTCACATTGATATTTCTCTCTCTCTCTCTCTCTCTTTCTCTCTCTCTCTCTCTTTCTCACTTTCTCTCTGAAAGCAATAAAAAATATATATATTTTAAAATAGACAAGTAGAAGTTTTCTTAAATGTGTATTTCAATGTCTAATAGACTCCATTTAACTACATTTTTTGTACTTCGTTACATTAAAATCTATTATTCTGTCTTAAATTTTGATTGAGTATTTTATCCATGATTGGTTTTATGTCAGGCATTGTTCATTTGTATAATATTGGATCACTAAGTTACTTAAATTTTCCAAACTTTGGCATGTTTCATTATATAATATCAGTTATCACATTCATTAAGATTATCATGAATCTCATCTGTGGTGAATACAAGTTTTCCTAAAATTTAACTTTTACTTGAAATTTATTATTTAAAACAAATAATATCAGTTGTTTTCTTTAGCATGGCAGGCTCAATTTGTCAATTTTCAAGAAAATGTCTAAAGAACAGCAAAGTTTAAATGCTCATAGTTTTATAGTCATTTTTGCCCATACTTTGCCAATAATTCTTTAAAATAAAAACAATGTTAAATCGAAAAAATGTGGCCAGGTTTTTTTACCTACAGCTTATCATAGACTGCAGTATTTTCATTATGCAGTACTTTATGCATTCATTCTATTTTATCACTCAATATTAAAAAGACATACTAAAGGATTGAAATATAAAATCATATAACATATAATAAAATTTACTGCTGGTGTGTGCTGGTAAAGTATCAATGATTACCAGTATAATTTTGATTTAATGCCCTTCCTTTGATTTGGGTTAAAGATGCCAGCATTTTTATCCACTGCTTTTGTTTTAACCTCATGTGCCTTGGGTGTTTTGGAGGCCCTGGGTGTCTGTGAACCACACTCAAGAACTGCTTACATGGATTTATATATATAAAGGTCACCTCCTGGATTGCAGTACAACCTGCACGGTCTGCATGGGAATTATTTAAACTCTAACATATAAAATCGGATGCTCTGCTGGCTGATTTGTTGGTGGAGAGTATGGGTTTCAAAACCATTATGGGAAATCTTTTCTGTGGGGCTGGTAATTTTCTCCAAAGAGGAAATCTTCTAGGTTCCAGTTGGGAATGGTAGGATGAAGAGTAATTCTTCTAACTTCTGGGACTATGGATTCCTTTACTCAGTTTATGGACTTTTATTAATTTTTTTTGTTTTATTTCTGTTTCTCATGCCTGCCCCTTATTGTTCCTGGTATTTGTCAAAAGTTTACATTGTGTCCAGAGTTAACCTTGAGCCACTGATAAGGAGAGATGTCTGTTGTGTGAGTTACTGAAAAAGCATTTAGATTTCTCAGCAGTCTTTGTGCTTCATTTTTATCTTTTCTACACTGAATATTGTACTGAATTCTTCCAAATACCAGATTTCTTGGGTTGCCTGGACAAATTGATTCTCTTCTTACACTTCCCACTCAGATGTTTTGTTGTAACTTCCTCCACATCGTGAAGTCAGTTTCCAGTCTTCCAGCCACTTTGCATTTAAAAATTTGTTGAAATCTCTTTGACAATAAGTTTGCTTTGGTGTTTTCTTTGTCTTTATGAGTGAAAATGGTTTCTTTCTTTGCCCTCATTGTATCAGGGTTTGGGGAAAGTGAGGAAATGAATGTATGTGATTAATATACCATCAGCACAGGCTTGTTTTAATCACTATACTGGTTAAGAGCTAGATCTGGATTTTAATCTATACCACTTATTATAGTATTGCTTTAGTTCTCTACTTAACCTGTGAAGTCTTAGTTTTCATTGGTAAAAAATAGAACTTATGGTATCTGATACGAGAATTAAATGAGATAGTAAATATGAAGTTCTTAACATACTACATGCATTATATATGCTTATTAATTGGTAATTCATAAACTGTTTTGCTGGCCTCTGGCAAGCTAAGGTTTTATTGTATTCTTTCCTCTTCATAAGAGATTGGAAATAAGCAAAATATTTAATTTGTCTATCATTTAATGTTACTTAGTTTGACAATGGAAGGGTTACTGTGATTCCTATGAAATGATAATTTTCACAAATGATTGTATTTAAGTGTCTATACTTAATATGTTTGTATAAGAAATACTGTGAATACAACTTGTTCAAATATAAGTTGTCTAAAACTGTAACTAGTTTTCTATTCAAGTAAATTGAATTGAAAGTTGAAAATTTGTGTATAATTTTAGACTTATCCCAAATTTAACTCTAGTATGATTATTCTTAGGTATCTGTAGTGGGTTGGTTTCAGGACTTCATTCCCATCTCAGAGGATACCAAAGTCCGTTGATGTTCAAGTCCCTTATATAAAACTGTATAAAATATTGCCTACAGTTGGCCTTCTACATCGGTGGATTCCCAACCGCAGATTGAAAATACTGTTTTTAATCTGAAGTCGGTTGAATCCATGGAAATGAAACCAAGGGATTTAGAGTGCCAATTATATATTTATTGAAGAAAAATCTGCATTTAAGTGAACCTGCACAGTTCAAACCCGTGTTGTTCAAGGAACTGGGATTGTAATTATGGTCCATATTTGAAACAGAATCTAAGGAAACTAGGTATTCTTATAACTGGATAACTGTTTCATAACTTTGATTCAGAAACTTGTGGTACAAAGAATTTTGTATAGGTTTCTTTAAAAACAATTTTTAAAATTATACTTTTAATAAGAATTATTCTAGTTTGTATTTTTAATTGAAAATTGTTTTTCTAGTTTCTTGGTATATAAGATTGCACGCTTAAATTTCTTTTATCCAGAAAGGTTAGTATAATAAAAGTAGTCTAGGCTGATCCATGATGATAAATTATTATTTATCATTTCAGGACATCACAAGATCTAATATGGCTGAAGGAGAAATAGAAACATCAAATTCTGAAAGGTAAATATAAGGAAAACTTAATCTCAAATCCAAGTATGTGTATAAAATAGCACTTGAGTTGTAATTTTGTAGTTAAATAACGGAGTATTTAAATACTTGTATATGTTATTTTTAATAATGACTTAATTAAATAAATATTTGAAATTTTAATACAGCAAAATTATATTACAGATCCCTAATTTTGAAATATTTTTATACATGTAGAACATAAAGTTGTTAAAAAAATTTTAAGTACTTACTAGTAAGTAAAATTTAACAGATTTTTATTGCCCCTATTAAACGAAAACAGTTACAATTAGCTACAAGTTACAACATGGGAACAATTATCACAAATAGGTAATTTTAAAATCTTTTCTGTTTTAAGGATGTTCAAAAAGCTTTAAAGCTACTTATTTATGTGGTGGCATTTCAACTTAAGAGTTTCAAAATTTAGAAATCGGTTTTTAAAAATTTAATGTTCAGGTAGAACACTAAAGAACACAAGATATTCACAATCTTTTAGTAAAAGAATTCTGACTTTCTGCCGAGACGGGAGTGGATAGAGCGTCAACCTACGGACTGAAAGGTCCCAGGTTCGATTCCGGTCGGGGGCATGTACATTTCCAGGAGGCGGCTGATCAATGTCTCTCTCTCATCGATGTTTCTGACTCTCTATCCCTCTCCTTTCCTCTCTGTAAAAAATCAATAAAATATATTTTAAAAATATAAAGAATTCCAACTTTCTAATTAGAACTCTTTCCAGATAAAGATAATTTTATTTTACCTTTAAATTAAATAATTTCTCCATTTTTATCGTCCTACTGTATATTTTACAGTAGGTTGTTGTTAATCTCATGAGATTAATCTATTGCTCTTAAAAAACAAATTATGGAATAAGGTTTTATGAAAGGTCTTAACTTAGCATTTTTCATAGAATCCTGGAGGGAAGGGAGAAGAGTTTACTAAAATTCAACTAGAGGGAAAAAGCAAACTATCACTTCTGAATTACTTACCATTTTTTTGTAAATTGTAGTTAGTCCAAAAAGAGCTGAACAAAAATAACAATTATACCACTCTAAATGAGGAAAACAATAATTTTTTTCTGATGATGTAATTGACCTATAAAAAACAAAATAGTGAGCTAAGATTCTTTTCTGTATACCAATAATATCTTTTCTATATACAGTTACAAAATATAATGGACAAAAATGTTAATTCACAATATTAACAAAAATGAGAAATATGTAAGATCTTTAAAAGAAAAACCCAAAATTTATTGAAATAGAAAATAATATATTAATAACTTGCATGATAGGCCATTTGGGTTTAATGAACATTTAGTTGAAAATTCCAATGACATTTGGTTTGTAAACTGACAAATTTTTCTATTTACTAATATCATAATTTATATAATTATTGCCCTATTGTTGGATATTAACGTTGTTTCTGTATTCACTATTGCAACATTATTTTAATGGACATCCTTGTACAAATATCCTTTACATTTTTAAATGATTAGATTTAGGGAGAAGAGCAGTATAATGAAGGCAGTTTGCTCAATTAAATAACAGCACATTGTAAAATGTATAATTGTTAAGACTAGTATTGGCTCAAGAATAGTGTGAAGACAGATAAGAGCAAAATGCATTGCAGAGAAATGACCTTCCTATATAATAGAGGTAATATGCAAATTGACCATCACACCCTTGCACAAGTTGGCTGCCCCCAATGTGGTCATAAGATGGCCAGTGGAGGAGGGTAGTTGGGGGCAACTGGGCCTGCAGGGGAGGGAGAGCAGATGTAGGGAACAGGCCTGCAAGGGAGAGCAGTTAAGGGACAACCAGGCCGGCAGGGAAGGGCATTTGAGGGCGACCAGCTGGCAAGGGAGGGCAATTGGGGGCAATCAGCCTGACAGGAGAGGGCAGTTGGGGCAATCGAGCTGGCAGGAGAGCAGTTAGGCATTGATCAGGCTGGCAGGTAGGCAGGCATGCGGTTGGGAACGAGCAGTCCTGGATTGTAAGAGAGATCCCAGATTGGAGAGGGTGTAGGCTGGGCTGAGAGACCGCCCACCCCACCCCCAGTGCATGAATTTCATGTACCAGGCCTCTAATATAAATATAATTTAGTAAATAATAAATATTTGATACCATTGGTTTAATATTTGTCATTTCATTAGGGAAAAGCCTAAATTCTGGGTAGATTGATATAAGAAATAAGACTTGTGTTATCATAAATTATTTTTCACTAAAATAAGCATTGTTACATCTAGATAAGGGGCTAGAGATCTTCTTAGAAGTCTTGTTTCTAATGCTTTATTATTTGCTAGATAGTTTCTATTAACACATCAGGGTAAGAGTAAACACATAGACACACACTCAAACATATACATATACAAACACATATATGCACACACATCTATGAATATATGCATGTATATTTACATATATATTTTAGGCATATTTTTGTGTTTTCTTTAATTAGGTTATTAAAAATTAGGAAAATATTTTGCATGGGGAAAGATGCTGTAACCATAAGAGGATATACAAGTCATAAAAGAAAAATAGCTATTTTACATACTATATATATTTATTTCTTGTTTAAAGTACTCTTAGAAATAAATAAAGCATAAATTTTAACTAAAAACAGGCAAGGATGTTAACAAATGAAAATGATAACCAGTACTAAAATCAGTTGATAGACCTTACAGGTCTATTTTTAATATAGGATGCTAGAGTTTTTCATTCTTGCCTCAGAAAATGGCCATCTCCTAAATTGTAACATGGCAAGTACTGTGAACCTGTTTGTTTTTTTCCTCCTCCTTTTTGGTGGGCAAGTGGGCCTTGGCTTTAAAAAAAAAAAATAGAGCATGTCTTTATTTTGATAATGTTAAAAAATATTGTATTATAAAGCAATTCATAATAAATGACCTTATCTTTTCAGTAAACATGATAAAGCTTCTTCAGAGGAAAAAAGTGGGTGTGATGCAAATGCATTTGAAGGTTCATCAGCAACAAAAAATGAAGAAAGCATAATAGTTCCAGATAAGGAAAACAATACCTGTCTTGAAGACAAGGAAACTGGCTCAAAGAACATCTTCAGTTATGTTTCAAATACTGATAAAGATAAAGTGGAAAAGGAAAAACAAATAGAGCACATTGATCAGGAAACAGAGTTGAAGGTGTGCCAAAGTTCAGAAAACATAATTTCATGTGATCAGATTAAAGATCAAAGCTCCAATGAAGCTAGGATTTCTTCAAAGAACATTAAGGATTTGGGGTTAGCATCTGGTAATGTGAGCATTGATCAGTTTTTGAGAAAAAGAGATGAACCTGAATCTGTTAGTTCTGATGTTAGTGAGCAAGGCAGTATTCATCTGGAACCTTTGACTCCATCAGAGGTACTTGAATATGAAGCCACAGAAATTCTTCAGAAAGGTAGTAGTGATCCTTTAGCCAAGTCTGATGAAGTAGTGCCCGATCAAAAAGATGATGTTCCTGGAGAAAAAACTAGCACAACAGAGACAACAGTAGACATGGCAAATGAAAAAGAAAGAAGTTGAAATTAGTTGTCAGTCTCAGTTTTTAGTGTATCAATGGTAAAAGCATTCAGATCAGTGCTACCAGGTGAGCTCAGTAGAGTTCAGAAATAGAAAAATGTGAGGAGGTCATTCATACACTTTATCTGTATGTTCAACCTAGGTTATTACAGGAATCAATTCAATAATAGCATGATTAGTATGAGTTTCTAAGAGGTTTTAAAACATAAATAGAAAAGCTTCATTTAACAGTTCTCAAGGAAATGGAACTTGGTTGCCAGTATGAATTTATTATTAAAATATTATTTATGTTTATAAAGCAGTGAAACTTCCATCAGTCCTAAGCTAAAAATCCTTACTACCTTTATATTCTTCTCAACTTAAAAGAAGAAATTTGGAAAACATATCGTTTGGGAATTTTAAACTAATGACTAATTGACATTGTTAATAAAGCTTTATTTGGAGTATGATACTGGTAAATGCATACAGTGTAAAATTAATGAATCTATTGAGAATTTTGAAACACAAACAATTTTGGATTTAATATAACATTCCAGACTGTCAGAAGCATGTAAACAGAATATTTGAATCTGTGTACCTCCATACATGTATTAGTCTGCCAGGCTGTAAGCTTACCTTAATTAAACTTTCAGTGAAAGTCAAATTATTAAAACATAAATTTATATTTGTGTTTTTGTCAGTGTGAGCTGTGCAGAAATCCCTTGATGTTGCTAGTTGTATAAAGTAGAAACCCATTGTTAAAACTCCTGTAGTTATTTTGCTTTTAACGTTGTTTTACTGATCTTTAGAAATAGACCCATAAAAATGGTCTGGAAACCAAACCAAAGTATGGAGTAATGTAGATATTGTAAAGCAGTCAACTGAAAACATGTTCTGGCATGAATCCAGCCGTGTTTAAGTGACATTTTCTTTAATTGTAAAATAGAAATTTCAAATGGGACCTAAAACAGTGATGTAAAAAATTGTTTTGGGATATTTAGTCTAATTTATCCATAAGCTGGCTGCTAAATTGATTTCTCAGTTGTTTTTAATCATCTAGAAAATAATAGATTTAGAAATGAATAAGTGAGTAACCGTAGTTTGCTTTGAAGTACTAATAAACTTTTATTTAAAACGTTACATTTTTACTTCTTAAAATGTGCTTTGAATCCTTAAATTTTGTTTCACAGAATATTAAATGTTTTAAATGTCTGTTAAAATCCTGCTGTATATAGTAGTTTTTAAGTAAATATTTCCAATAAAAATATGAACCTGAGTAATTTTATTTTTCAGAAAACTTCTTGAATAAGTTTACCTTTGGCACCTTTAAAAACTATATTTGTTTAAGGAATTTTCATGTTAAAGTTAGTGGTATGATTTCATTCTATATTTAATTGGTGTATGATATATCATAAATTAGTATGTAAAGTGTAGGGGAAAATACTAATGTTTACAGAGAATGTACTTGTTTGCTAAATCCTTTCACTTCAAGAGATATAATTTAATATTATAGTTTTCTATCTGCTCAGTACATTAAAGAGGCTAAATGGCAAAATATATTATCAATGTATTTTCTTGAATATTTGGGAGGTAGGAATGTAAATGTTTTCACTTTTTCTGCACCTAAGCAAAAATAGAGAGAAAAGGATCCATTAACTGTTGTCACCCTTAACCTTGTTGAAACATACATCTATATAGCAGAAAAGATTTGGGGAGTAATTTAAATCTTAGAAGAGCAGGGAGTAGATAAAAGTTTATGTAAGGACCACTTTCTGAATTTCATTCAGTTAGTTAGTTGCCAAGCCTATGCTTGAGCCCTGTACCAAAATAAGTCCAAATGACACTATAATCCCTTTTGAACTTTGGGGTTGTTCTTTTTCTGCCTCTATAAGAATAGTGGGTTAGCAAACTGATTTTTAGAGAAAAAAGAAGTGAGAAGGAAAGAGAAATATTGATGTGAGAGTGAATCATTGACTGACTGCCTCCTGCACCCCCCTATTGAGCTCAGGCATGTGTTGGGAATCAAATGGGCAACCTTTCCGTGTTTTGTACGATGCCCAACCAACCAGCCAGAACCTAAACATTTCTTTTAAAAGAATTGGTAAGATATGAGGTACCTTGTTTTTTTTATAAGGAAATCAACTATCTGGCAATTATTTGCCTAAAATTACAAAGCCAAGATTGAACTCAGTTTGATCTAATTCTAAAGTCATTGTTTTCTACCTTACTTATAGTTCTTAGCATTTATACTGAATGCAGATTATTAAAATAAATATCTTTTTGGCAAATAACACTCCCATTGATGGTACAATTATAGTTTGTTTTATTATTTATACATTTATATGAATATGGCATGGAGGAGTTCTTAACCTAAAGAAAAGGACCTCATGATCTTTTCATCTCAAGAGAAATGATTAGATAATCATTTTGTTAATAGGAAATATAGCAGCCCTGGCTAGTGTGGCTCATAGAAATATGTCTTCTGACCCCATTTTCCTTTTCACCTACTTCTCAAATCAGGCAACAACCAATCTGTTCTGTATATCCAAGAGCTCAGGAATTTTGTTTTTTCTTTTAGATGCCACATATAACTAGATCATTTGGTATTTTTCTTTCTCTGTCTGCCTTATTTCACTTAGCATAGTACCCTCATGGTCTATTGATGTAGCATATGACAAGATTTCACTTTTTAATGGATGAATATTCCAGTGTGTTGTGTATGTGTATGTGTATGTATCACATTTTCTTTAGGTATTCGTCCATCAATGGACACTAAGATTTTTCCATACCTTGTTGTTATAAATTTGCTGTAGTGAACATGGGTGCATATATCTTTTTAAGTTTTAGTGTTTTCAGATAAATATCCAGAATTGGAATTATTGGATCATATGATAGTTCTATTTTTTTTTTTAACATCCTCACTAAGGATGTAGGTTTTTTTTTGTTGTTGTTGTTTTTGTTTTGTTGTTTTTTAGAGAGAGAGGAAGGGGAAGAGAGAAACATCGATCAGTTGCCTTCAATATATGACCCTACAAGGGATCAAACCTACAACCTTTTTTGGTATATGGGACTACACTCCAACCAACTGAGCCACCTGGCCAGGGCTGGTAGATCTACTTTTAATTTCTTCAGGAACCTCCATACTGTTTTCTATAGTAGCTGCACTAATTTACATTCCCACCAATAGAGCACAAGGGTTCCCTTTTATCCACATTTTTACCAATATCTGTTATTTCTTATATTTTTTATAATAGCCATTCTAACAGGTGTGAGGTGATATTGTGGTTTTAATTTGCATTTCCATGATGATTGGTGATGTTGAATATCTTTTCATGTACCCATTGGCTATTTGCATATCTTATTTGGAAAAATCTCTTCAAATCTTCCCCATTTTTTCGGAATTTTGAAGGCAGACTGCAAGATAGTGTGTGAGTGAGAAAACTAAGAGTGTGTGGTCATATGGGGAGTGTTTATTGGTGAGTTGAGGGACAGCTATACTGCAGGAGACTGTGGGGGACTGTCGAACAGGGCTCCCCTGACCGGGCAGCCCCCACTACTGCTGGGTTCCCTCCCAGAGTGACCTGCAGATGCAGAGAGCGCGCCATCTTGAAGGAAAAGTGGATGTTATCTGTAGCCTGAAAAGCCCAAGGAATCTACAACTACGTCACCCAGCTGCGAACCCGAGAACATCGGTTACCAAGTGGCACAAGCAGCGGATTCAGAGGAGCTCTACACTCCACAGAAAGGTCTGATTTCGCCTGGGATAAGGTGAGGTCTGTGGTCCCAGCAGGAGAGAGAGACGCACAAGGGAGCTTGAGACCAGGGAAAGTCTTTGCCTAGAAAAATCAGTTGCTGTTAGGGCTGGCGTGGTCCATGAATGTGGAAGGGGTTCCACAGAGTTGCTAACAGAAGAGAACTCTAAAAAGCAACCCATTTTGATCTGGGCACAAAAGGACAGCCTAAAAATTCTTAAAGTGTGCCGGCTGCTTAGACCCAAGAGGAAAAGAGACTTCACAGATTTGCGCGCAGCCCTGGAGTTCACACACTTAACTCGCTCTTTTTATTTATTTTTTCTCTCCTCTTTAAATCTTTGCTTTTGATTACTAAGCCCAATACATAGAATCACCCAATTGGGGACACTAAGAGACTGCAAAGAAAAGTTGTTTTTCTAGAACCTGGGGATCAGAGCGGGGAACAACAATCAGAGAACCAGCTCTGGGGCAACCCACTCCCCCAAAATAGTATCAAATCTTGCCCATTTTTTCAATTGAATTTATTGGGGCGACTGGGTCACAAAATCATACAGGTTTCAAGTAGGTATACAACTCAACAAAACATCTGCACACTGCATCTTGCGCCCATTGCCCCAAGCAAAATCTTTTTTTTGACCCCATTCCTTCTCCCCACCCCCTGCTTTTGCCCACCTCCACCTATCCCTGGATCTATCCTTTTTCTTTGGCTATCATCACCTATTATCTTTGTCTATGTGATATACACTGATTGGCCAGATTATTATGATCTCTGAACGCATAATACTCTGGCCACTCTGTACTTATCTTGAGTATCTCATTTATTTGATACCAAAGATATTATAAATCATGTACCTGATCAGTTTTCCCCTTTGGATTGGCTGATAGCTCAGGACAAATAAGAGGTTGATCTCCAGCAAAAGTCTAGGATACTTTTGGTACCCATTTGAGATACAAATACACTGAGTGGCCAGATTATTATGTGTTCAGAGATCATAATCTGGCCACACACACACACACACACACACACACACAAATATATCTCAATACTTTGAACTTCTTTCATCCAGTCTCCCAGACTTCCTTCTGACAGCCATAAGTCAGTTTCATGTATCCACACTTACGTTTTTATTTTGGTCACCAGTTTATATAGTTCATTGGATTCCACATATAAGTGAGATCATAATGGTATTTGTCTTTCTCTGACTGGCTTATTTTGCTTAGCATAATACTCTCCAGGTTTATCCATGCTATTGCAAAAAGTAAGATTTTCTTTTTTATGGCTGAGTAGTATTACATTGTGTAAATGTATCACAGCCTTTTTATCCATTTATCTACTGATTAGTGGCCTGGTGCATTAAATTTGTGCACTCAGGGTGGGGGAGGGTACTCCAACCTGGCCTGTGCCCTATCACAGTGCAGGAGCCCTGTGATCCATTGCCCCAAAGAGGTAGGCCCCACCTACCCATCTGGGGCTCCTCAATGGATTGCCCCAAATAGGTAGGCCGGAGCCAGGGAAAGCCTGTGGATCCCCAGCGCAGGCGCACAAAGAATGTGAGCTTCATGTCCCAGGCTTGTTCCCGGAGTTGGGGATGCAAGCCTTATTTCCTGGGGCTGTTGCCTGGGTCAGGGATACAAGCCTCATGTCCCCGGGCCCATTACTGGGGTTGGATGAGAGCCTCATGTCTCTGGGCTGGTGCAGCGGGGGGAAGGGGGATACAAGCCTCACATCCCCGAGCCTGTTAGCCAGGGCCAGGACATGAGCCTCATGTCTCAGGGCCAGGACGTGAGGCTCTGGGCCAGTGCAGGGGGCGGGGACGCAGCCTGCTACTCAGTTGTTATGAGACGCTATCTGACCAATTTGCATGTTGTCCTATTATTAGATAGACGGGCATTTGGGCTTTTTCCAAATCTTGGCTATTCTAAAAAAGTCTGCAATGACCATAAGGGTAATATATATTCTTTCAAGTTAGTTTTTCAGATTTCTTCAGATAAGTTTCCAGAGGTGGAATTGCTGGCACAAGAGATAAACTACAAATGAATTAAAGACTTAAAATGTTAGACTTGAAACCATAAAAATCCTAAAAGAAAACATAGGCAGTAAGATTTAGGACATTTCTAAGTAGCAATATTTTTTCTAATATATCTCTGACGAGGGAAACAAAAGAAAAAAATGTGACTACATCAAACTAAAAAGTTGTTGCACAGCAAAGGAAACCATCATCAAAATGGAAAGATAACCCACTAAATAGGAGAGCATATTTGCCAGTGATCCATCTGATAAGGGTTTAATATCCAATATTTGTAAAGAACTTAAAAAAATTAAATGCCAAAAAAATCCAATTTAAAAAATGGGCAAAGGATCTCAATAGATACTTCTCCAAAGAGGACATACAGATGACTGAAAAGATGCTCAATATCACTAATCATCAGAGAAATACAAATTAAAACCACAATGATATATCACCTCACACCTGTCAGAATGGCTGTCATCAGTAAGTCAACACGTGTTGGCGAGGATGTGGAGAAAAGGGAACCCTCATGCACTGTCGGTGGGAATGCAGTTTGGTGCAGCTACTGTGGAAAGCAGTATGGAGTTACCTCAAACAATTCAAAATAGAACTGCCTAATGGCATACTGTTTTGATTACCAGAGCTTGTAATACAGTTTGAAATCAGAGTTTGATATATCCAGCTTTTGTTTCTCAAGATTGCTTTGGCAATCAGAGTTCTTTTTTTGGCCATTGGGGCACACCAACCTCTTTTTAAAAATGGCTTCTCCTAAATATTACAGTAAAACATGCTGTGTGTAGAGAATTGGGAACTATGTAGTTTTAAACTTTTGAAATAGTTTACCCACTGCCTTAAAAATATTTTTAATTGCTCTGATTACATCAAGGACTAGCAAACTGTGACTCACTGTTGGCCACCATCTTCTAAACAAAATTTTATTAGAAAACAGGCATGTCATTTGTTTACATAAGGTCTGTTGTAGCCTTTGCACTACAACAGCACATTGTGCATGATGGACACCATGTGGCCCATAAGCCTAAAGAGTTACAATCTGACACTATAAGAAAAAGTTTGCCAGTACCAGTCCTTTATTTTTATATGGGCTTATCATAATATTATAACTGCTCTTTTATTTTCAGTGTCATAAACACTACAGTGAAACTCTTAGTTCATAAATTTTGGTTCACATGGTACTTATAGAAAGCTTTTTGTCCCAACATGAACTTCTAAGAATTGTTTGTTTCTCTAGATTTTCTTTTTACTCTTCAAACAAACAAAATCAATTTCTTAAAAAAACTGAATGTGATTTTTATTTCTGTTGTTCACCAAATATTTCTAGTGTGAGCCCATATAATTATTCCAAGCTGCTGAGTTATATATGAGAGCAACTGATGGTTGGAGATTTTAAATGCTGATCTGAAACTTTAGAACCCCCTTTCCCAAGTGGCATGGCTACTTCTTGCATTTGAGGTTGTGATGCTCCATCAGGCTGAGTTCCCTAGTGAGAGTGGTCAGGGCCTCCCTGTTCATTCACATCAACATGTAAATAAGAATTTTGAGAAAGAAAGAAGTATTTTTATTTTAAGTTAGTGCAGTTAGGAAGTTTTGTTTCTACAGCATAATGTGGTCTATCCTGGCTGATACAGGAACTAATCGTAAAAGTAGAGTGCTTCCATAAAAAACAAACAGAGAAACAACTAAATTAAATGATAGGGCTTAGGAAAACAGGTGCTGAAGTGTCAGTCTTCTACCAATGCCCACATGGGCTTAAGATATTCCAGTTAATTGGGGAGGTTCTGAGGGAACACGACTTTAAAATTGAAAATGTGACTATTGCTGACTGGAATCGTAAATAGGAAGCACAAATTTTGAGAAAGTTATATTGTCAAAGAAACTGACCTGGACTAAAAGTTCATGACTTTTCAAAACTTAGTTTTTCTTCATCTCAGAATCTTTTTATCCCAGCATCTATGGTCATACCACCCTGAACATGCCTGATATTCATTTTGTTAATACTGTTTCAGAAATTTAAAACAAAGATAATTTATAGTGTGAACAAGATTATATATTTTTATTTTTTTATTGTTTAAAGTATTACAAATAGTAGTACATATGTCTCCCAGCCTCCCTCCCTCCAGTACATGCCCTCTCTCTCCGCCCCGTGTCTGTGTCTATTGGTTGACCTCTTGCCTTCCCCCAACCCTCCCCTGCCTTTCCGCTGAAGTTTGATAGTCTGTTTGATGCTTCTTTGTCTCTTTATCTATTTTTGTTCATCAATTTATGATGTTCTTTATATTCAACAAATGAGTGAGATCATGTGATATTTCTCTTTCTCTGACTGGCTTATTTCGCTTAGCATAATGCTGTCCAGTTCCATCCATATTGTTGCAAATAGTAAGAATACCTTCTTTTTGACACAGATTACCACAGTTTTCTAATCCACTCATCTGCTGATGGGCACTTAGGCTGTTTCCAAATCTTAGCTATTGTAAATTTTGCTGTTATGAACATAGGGGTGCATATATCCTTTCTGATGGGCATTTTTGTTTTTTGGAGGTATATAGACCTAGAACAAACTCTCCAAAAATTCATCTGGAATAATAATAATAATAATAATAATAATAATAATAATATAAGATCCAAATAGCTGTAGCAATTGTGAGAAAGATGAACAGAGTTGGAGTGATCACAATACCAGATATCAAGCTATACTACAAAGCCACTATTCTCAAAACTGCCCAGTACTGGCACACGAACAGACATATAGACTAATGGAACAGAACAGAGAACCCAGAAATTGACCTAAGCCATTCTGCTCAATTAATATTTGACAAAGGAGGCAATAGCATACAAGGGAGTCAAGACAGTCTCTTCAATAAATGGTGTTGGGGAAATTGGACAGATACATGCAAAAAAATGAAACTAGACCACCAATTTACACCATACACAAAAATAAACTCAAAGTGATTAAAGAGATTAAATGTAAAGCGGAAACCATAAAAATCTTAGAAGAAGCCCTAACTGGTTTGGCTCAGTGGACAGAGCATCAGCCTGAGGACTCAAGGGTCCCAGGTTCAATTCCGGTCAAGGGCATGTACCTTGGTTGCAGGCATATCCCCAGTAGGGGGTATGCAGGAGGCAGGTGATCCATGTTTTTCTCTTATCGATGTTTCTAACTCTCCTTCCTTCTTCTCTGTAAAACATCAATAAAATACATATTTTTTTAAATCTTAGAAGCAGCCATAAGTAGCAAAATAGCAGACATTTGTCGTAGCAATATCTTTATCAATACAGCTCCTAGGGCAATGGAAATTAAGGAGAAAGTAAAACAAATGGTACTACATCAAACTAAAAAGTTTCTGTACAGCAAAAGAAACCATCAACAAAACAACAAGAAAGCACACTGCCTGGAAGAACATATTTGCCAATGTTATCTCCGATAAGGGTTTAATCTCCAAATTTTACAAAGAACTGGTACAACTTAACAAAAGGAAGATAAACAATCTAATAAAAAAATGGGCAAAAGACCTAAATAGATACTTTTTGAAAGAGGACATAAGGAGAGCCAAGAGACATATGAAAACATGCTCAAACTCACTAATCATCTGAGAGATGCAAATCAAAACAACAAAGGTACCATCTCACACCTGTCAGAATGGCTATCATAAACAAATCAACAAATGACAACTGCTGGCGAGGATGTGGAGAAAAAGGAACCCTTGTGCACTGCTGGTGAGAAAGCAGACTGGTGCAGTCACTGTGGGAAATAGTATGGCGTTTCCTCAAAAAATTAAAAATGGAACTGCCATTTGACCCAGTAATATATATTTCTTTTTAAATTACATTTATTGGGGTGATACTGATTAGAAAGATTATATAGGTTTCCAGTGTACATTTCTGATACATAATGTGTATCAGAAATGTTTTTTATTTCAGCCTGGTTCCTAAATAATATTTTAACAGGATATAGAATTTTTTAAGTAGATATTATCTCTCTCTGCACTTTAAGAACTGTTGTGGCAATTCATTTGGTTTTCTGGTTTCTGGTAAGAAATCAGCAGTTATTTTAATAATTGTTCCTCCATAATAAGTTGGTTTTTTTTTCCTTTGTCTTTAGTTTTCAGCAATTGGGTTGTGCTGTGTTTTGGTATAGATTTCTTTCTATTTAGGATTTGCTAAACTTCTTGAATTTGCTTGTTTTTATCTTTGGCCTAATTTTGAGAATTTTCAGCCAAGGAGAACTCTTTTAAATTTCTGCAAAAATATACGTAACATAAAATTTACTATTTTAACTTTCTGAAGTATACAACTCAGTGGCATTCAGTACATTCACAATATTATACAACTATCACTGCTACTTATTTCCAGAACTTTTTCATCATCTCAAACAGAAACTCTGTACTCATTGAGCAATAACACCCATTACCCTCCCCCTAATCCCTGATAACTGCTACTTTCTATCACTGTAAATCTGTCCATTTTATGTATCTCATTTAGGTAGAAGCCTATATAATAAAAGGCTAATATGCAAATCGACCAAATGGTGGAACGACTGGTGCAGATGCTCAATTCAGGAGCTGCTCCCTGGTGGTCAGTGCGCTCCCCCTGTGGGAGCGCTGCTCAGCCCATGGCTGGGTGAGCACGGTGGCCGTGGCAGGAGCCTCTCCCGCCTCCGAGGCAGTGCTAAGGAGCAGTGAGTTGAACGGTAAGGAGCAGCAAGCAAGTGGGCCGTAAGGAGCGAGGGCTCCCAGGCTGCGAGAAGGATGTTTGCCTGCCAGCATAGGCCCACTCTCCCCGAGGGGTTGCAGACTGCGAGAGGGTGCAGGCTGGGCTGAGGGACCCCTGAGTACACAAATTTTCATGCACTGGGCCACTAGTCATACATTATTTGTTTGTCCTTTTCTGTCACTTAGCATAATGTTTTCAAGGTCCATTATGTTATAGCATATATCAGAATGTCATTCTTGTTTATGAATGAATGATATTCCCTTGCATGCATATACAATATTTTGCCTATCCATTCATTTCTTCTTAGACCTTTGGGTTATGGTTTTTTTTTTTATCCATTATGAATAATGTGTACAAGTATATATTTGACTCTTTGTTTTCTGTTCTTGGGAGTATATACATAGGAGTCATATTATAATTCTATATTTAACATTTTGAGAAACTGCCAAACTTTTCTACAGTGGCTGCACCATATTTCAATCCCACCAGCAGTACAGGATAGTTCCAGTTTCTCCACATCCTCACCAACACAGGTAAATTTCAGGGCTGTTGCTATCAGCCATCTTAGTGAATGGTATCAGCTACTTTTTCTTTCTTTTTCTGTCTGGCACTCTGATAATACAAGCATTAGACCTTTTAGTATTGTGTCACAGGTTCCTTAGGCTCTGTGCTTTTTTAAAATTTTAATTCTTTATTATTGAAAGTAAGCTCTGTACTTTTTAATAAATATTTTTCTCTCTGTTTTCACTCCAGGTAATTTTAAGTGACTCTTTTTATTAATTTTATTTTATTGTTTAAAATATTACAAATAGTAGTACATATGTCTCCTTTTCCCCCCATTGACCTTCCCTGGCCTCTCCTACCCACGGGCACATGCCCTCACCGCCCCCCCTCCCCAGTGTTTTGTGTCCATTGTTAGGCTTATATGCATGCATACAAGTCCTTCGGTTGATCTCTTAACCCCACCCCTTCTCCCACCCCAAACCCAATACTGCCCAGCCTTCCTGCTGTAATTTGACAGTCTGTTTAATGCTTCTCTGCCTCTGCATCTATCTTTTTGCTTATCAGGTTATAATATTCTGTATTATCCATAAATGAGTGAGCTCATGTGGTATTTTTTTTTCACTGCCTGGCATATTTCACTTATAATAATGCTCTCCAGTTCCATCCATGCTGCTGCAAATAGAAAGAATTTCTTCTTTTTTATAGCAGCACACTGGTGGAAAATAGGATGGCGTTTCCTCAAAAAATTAAAAATGGAACTGCCATTTGACCCAGTAATATATGTTTCTTTTAAAATTACATTTATTGGGGTGACACTGATTAGAAAGCAGGGGCAGGGCGAGCAGGGGGGCGAGAGGGGTGGAGGAGGTGTCCCTCAGCCCAACCTGCACCTTCTCCAATCTGGGATTGGGCCTAAACAGTCAGTGGGACATCCTTTCACAATCTATGCTGGTTTCAAACTGCTCATCTGCCTGCCTTATTGCCCCTAACCGTTTCTGCCTGCCAGCCTGATCACCCCCCTAATCACTTCCCTGCCAGACTGATTGATGCCTAACTGCTCCCCTGCCAGCCCCATCATCCCCACCTGCCCTCCCCTAATAACCCAGTCACCCCCAAGTTCCCTCCCCTGCATATTCCCTCTTTATTAGATAGGATTTTTTTCTTTAGCATATTGGACAACCCTAACTGGCTTGGCTCAGTGGATGGAGCATTGACCTGCAGACTCAAGGATCCCAGGTTTTGGTTCTGGTCAAGGGCATGTACCTTGGTTGGGGGCACATACCCAGTAGGGAGTGTGCAGGAGGCAGCTGATTGATGTTTCTCTCTCAGATGTTTCTAGCTCTCTATCCCTTTCCCTTTCTCTCTGTAAAAAACCAATAAAATAAATATTTTAAAAATAGAAATATTTAAGATTCCTCCACATCTGCCTAGCTAGTGTGACTCAGTGGTTGAGACCCCAGGCTGTCACCACTGAGTGAACTGGGGGACTCTGGCAGGGCTAAGAGAACTGGGCACCGCCATCTTGTGGCTATGAGCGCCGCCAATTTTTTGTCGCAGAATAATGGTTAATTTGCATATTACTCTTTTATTATATAGAATAGTATACTCTTTTATTATATAGGATAATATTCCATTGTGTAGATGTACCATAGTTTTCTACTCCACTCATCTGCTGATGAACATTTAGGCTGTTTCCAAATCTTAGCTATGGTGAATTGTGCTGCTATGAACATAGGGGTGCTATATCCTTTCTGATTGGTGTTTCCAGTTTCTAGATATATATTCCTGGGAGTGGGATTACTGGGTCAAAAGGGAGTTCCATTTTTAGGTTTTTGAGGAAACACCATACTGTTCTCCACAGTGGCTGCACCAGTCTGCATTCCCACCAGCAGTGAAGGAAGGTCCTTTTTCTTCCCATCCTCTCCTGCATTTTCATTTGTTGATTTGTTGATTTGTTGATGATAGCCATTCTCACAGGTGTGAGATAGCACCTCATTGTTGTTTTGATTTGCATGATTAGTGACTTCAAGCATATTTTCATGTGTCTCTTGGCTTTCTGAATGTCCTCTTTTGAAAAGTGTCTATTTAGGTTCTTTGCCCATTTTTTGATTGGGTTGTTTATCTTCCTTTTGTGAACTTGTATGATTTCCCTGTAAATGTTGGAGATTAAACCCTTATCAGAGATAACATTGACAAATATGTTTTCCCTTGAAGTGGGCTTTCTTGTTGTTTTGTTGATGGTTTCTTTTGCTGTACAGAAACTTTTTATTTTGATGTAGTTCCTTTTGTTTATTTTCTCCTTAGTCTTTCTTGCCCTAGGATCTATGTCTGTAAAGATATTGTTATGACATATGTCTGCAATTTTGCTGCCTATGAAGTCTTGTAGGATTTTTATGGCTTCCAGTCTTACATTCAAGTCCTTTAGGCATTTTGAGTTTGTTTTTGGTGTAAGTTGGTGATCTAATTTTTTTTTTTGCATGTATCTGCCAAATTTCCCAGCACCATTTATTAAAGAGGCTGTTTTGACTCCATTGTATGCTCTTGCCTTCTTTGTCAAATATTAATAGAATATAATGGCTTGTGTGGATTTCTGGGTTCTCTATTCTGTTCCATTGTTCTATATGTCTGTTCTTGTGCTAGTACCAGGCAGTTTTTTTTCTTGTTTTTTTTAAAATATATTTTATTGATTTTTTCACAGAGAAGAAGGGAGAGGGATAGAAAGTCAGAAACATCGATGAGAGAGAGACATCGATCAGCCGCCTCCTGCACGCCCCCCACTGGGGATGTGCCTGCAACCAATGTACGTGCCCTTGACCAGAATCGAACTTGGGACCTTTCAGTCCGCAGGCCGACACTCTATCCACTGAGCCAAACCGGTCTCGGCACCAGGCAATTTTGAGAACTGTGGCTTGGTAATATAGTGTGATGTCTGGTATTGTGATCCCTCCAACTTTGTTCTTCTTTCTCTGGACAGCTGTGGCTATTCAGGGTCTTTTTTTATTCCAGAAGAATTTTTGGAGAGTTTGTTCTAGATCTTTGAATAGGTATTGCATTTAATCTATAGATTGCTTTAGGTAGTATGAACATTTTAATGATGTTGATTCTACCAGTCCATGGACATGGTATGTTCTTCTATTTGTTTATGTCTTCCTCTATCTCTTTTTTCAATGTCCTATAGTTTTCTGCATATAGATCTTTTACCTCCTTTGTTAAATTTATTCCTCAGTATCTTAATTTTTTTGATGCAATGGCAATTTCTCTTTCTGTGAGTTTATTATAGATGTATAAAAAGGCCATTGATTTCTGGGTTTAATTTTGTATCCTGCTATATTGCCCAATTCATTTATTAGGTCTAGTAGTTTTTTGATGGAGTCTTTGGGGTTTTCTATGTATAGTATCATGTCATCTGCAAATACAGACAGTTTTACTTCTTTTCTAATTTGAATGCCTTTTATTTATTCTTCTTGAAATACGAGGGCTAGTACTTCTAGTACTATGTTGAACAGGAGTGGTGAAAGTGGGCATCCCTATCTTGTTCCTGTTCTTAAGGGGAAATGGTTTTAGTTTTTGCCCATTTGTTTATTTTTGCCCATTGTGCATGATGTTGGCTATAGGTTTGTCATATAGGGCTTTTGTTATGTTGAGGTATGATTCCTCTATTCCCACTTGGCTGAGAGTTTTTATTAAAAAGGCTGTTGGATTTTTCAAATGCTTTTTCTGCATCAATTGATATGATTATGTGATTTTTGTCTCTCAGTTTGTTTATGTGATCTATCACATTTATTGATTTGCGGAAATGGTGTATGACCTTTCTAATGTATTGCTGAAACTGATTTGCTAGAATTTTGTTGAGGATTTTAGCATCTATGTTCATTAATTATACAGTGGTACCTCGAGATACGAGTTTAATTTGTTCCGTAACCTTGAGGCGTGGGAAACTATGAGACGCTCGAGTCGTGGTAAACTGGTGGGTCGTGTGCAGCCGGCCAATCTGCGCAATTACTTGTATCTCAACTGTTGCTTGTATTTCAAAGCAAAAATCGCTCACTCGACGGCTCGTATCTCAAAAATCTCATATGTTAGGGCACTCGTATCTCGAGGTACCACTGTATTGGCCTGTAGTTATCTTTTTTTCTTGTGTCTTTATCTGGTTTTGGGGTTAGGGTAATGCTGGATTCATAAAAAGAACTTGGAAGTATGTCTTTCTCTTGAATTTTTTGGAATCTGAAGAGGATAGATTTTAGTTCTTCCTTGAATGCTCGGTAGATCTTCCCTATAAAGCCATCTAGACCAGGGCTTTTGTTTGTTGGAAGATTTTGATCGCTGCTTCAATTTCTTTGGTAGTTATTGGCCTATTCAGGTTTTTTTATTCTTCTTGATTGAGTTTTGGGAGCTTTTATTTTTCTAAGAATCTGTCCATTTCATCTAGGTTGTTGGAATATAGTTGTTCAGAGTATTTTTTCATAATTGTTTGTATTTCTGTGGAAATGGTTATTACTTCACCTCTTTCATTTCTGATTTTGTTTATTTGGGTCCTCTTTGCTTCTTGGTGAGCCTGGCTAGAGGTTCCATCAATCTTGTTTATCTTTTCAAAGAACCAGCTCTTGATTTTGTTGATCTTTTATATTTTTTGTTGTTGTTGTTGTTGGTCTCTATGTCATTTGTCTCTGCTCTGATCTTTAATTATTTCCTTCCTTCTGTTTATACTGGGCTTTTCTTGTTGCTCTCTTTCTAACTCTTTGAGCTGTAAGATTAGATAATTTATTACCATTGTTCTTGTTTTTTGAGATAGGCCTGTAGAGATATGAACTTCCCTTTCAAGACTGCTTTCACTGTGTCCCATAGATTTTGGATTGTTGTGTTTTCATTATCATTTGTTGCATGATGCTTTTTATTTATTCTTTGATCTCTTTAGTAACCCAATAATTGTTTAGTAGCATGCTATTTAGCCTTTAGGTGTTTGATTTGTTTATTTTTTTATTATAGTTGATTTCTAGTTTTATGCCATTGTGATTTGAGAAGATGTGTATATGATTTCTATCTTCTTGAATTTGAAGAGACTTTGCCTGTGTCCCAATATATAGTCTATATTTGAAAATGACTCTTATGCACTTGAGAAGAATGTATATTCTGTGGCTTTGGGGTGAAATGTTCTGAAGATGTCAATTCCATCTGATCTAGTGAGTCATTTAAGATTGATGTATCTTTGCTGATTTTTGTTTAGAGGATTTGTCCAGTGGTGATAGTGGGGTATTAAAGTCCCCTACTATGGCTGTATTGCTGTCAATAACTCCCTTGATAGCCTCCAGAAGTTTTTTTTTTTTTAATGTATTTGGGTGCTCCTGTATTGTGTGCATATATGTTTACCAGAGTTATTTCTTCTTGTTGGATTGCCCTCTTTAGTATTATGAAGTGGCCTGCCTTATTTCTTTTTATGGCTTTCACTTGGAGATCTAATTTGTCAGATATAAGTATTGCTACCCCAGCTTTTTTTTTTTTTTCATTTCCATTTACCCTAGAAACCTTTTTCCATCCCTTCACCATCAGTCTCTGTGAGTCTTTTTTCTTAGGTGTGTTTCCTCTAGACAGCGGATATATAGATCATGTTTTCTTATCCACTCACCTACCCTATGTCTTTTGATTGGGGCATTTAATCCATTTACATTTATACTTATTATTGATAGGTACTTATTTGTTGCCATTTTTATTCTTTACACCTGTGTTCCTTCTTCACTTCCTATTTCTTTTTTTTTTTTTACAGCAGACCCTTAGCATTTCTTGCATTGCTGGTTTGGTGGTGATAAACTCCCTTAGTCCTTTTTTGTCTGTGAAGCTCCTGACTTCCCCCTCAATTTTGATTGAGAGCCTTGCAACACAACCACACATTTGCTTAGGATAGCAGAGTTGAGCAGGAGCAGCAGAGATCATAGGTAGTACTGTAACCACCTCATACTCTGCTTGGTGTCACTGTCCATCACAATGATGCAATTATAACTGAGCAGCATTACAGGTGTCCTGTGAATTGCCACAGGGCAACGTTTTATTTTATTTCTTACTAGTGCCCCAGTGCATGAATTTGTGCACATTAGAAGGAAATTAATTAAAAAGAAATATTTTACTATTTGCCCTTTCTCTATAATAGAAGTGTCAACCAAACTTATGATCAACAATGACAGATGGAAACACATGCGTGTGATTGGCACCAGCAAAAGCTTTATATTTATCACTCATGTGCAAGTCAACTTATAGATATAGAATAAACTTGCCTAATTAGACCTGCTTTCTGGTTTAGCTAAACTTTTTCCAGCCCAATGAAGTACTCCAACTTCTCTTTCAGGTAATTGTCAGCAACACAGCAGTAAATATCAACAGGAAGCAGATTCTTATTATAGATCATGCAGGGAGAACAAAGGGTAAAATATTTAACTGCAGCAGTGTTTGACTATATTCTGCACAGTGAGAAAACCTGAAGTCATTTTCAAGGTCCACCATTTCTTACTTCTTTTCAGTTGGGTCAATTTTCTAAGCTTTCTAAATCTCTAAAAAAAAAAGAATTCCACTGAGTCTCCTATCTACTTACTCTAGGACTTCTGTGAGGATCAAATGAAATGAAGCATGAGAAAATTCTTCACAGACAGTTGGTTAAAGTGTAAAATGTTTCCACCTGGCTATAAAGCAAATCATGTTCCTGAGCTGAAGAAACTGCAAGGAGGCTAGTCGTTATTAGGGAAAGAAGGCAGGCATTGCTATGTGATGTCATTACCCAGTGCCCACAGTGACTGTTTCCGAGCTGGGCTATGAACCACATTTTGCACCATGGGGTCTCAGCAGCATTGGCTGTGATTTGGTGAGCTGTCACTCTGGAGTGGTGTTGGGGCCTGTATCCCCCTTGGGGGAAGCCGAGTGTTTCTTTGTGGGCACCATGTCCATGGTGCTGTTTCTCTGTACATGGCTAGTGTAAGAGATGGCAGCTCTTGTGTTGAGCATCTGCCCCCTGGTGGTCAGTGCATGTCATAGGGACCAGTCAGATGGTCAGATACTTAGCATATTAGCATTATATATATGTATGTAGACTAGAGTATTGGAGGGGGTTTCCACAGGGATCAGGCCTAAACCAGCAGTCGGAAATCCCTCTCACAATCCTGGATGACTGGCTCCTAGCCACTTGCCTGCCTGCCTGGTACCTCTAACCCCTCTTCCTGCCAGCCTGGTCACCTCTACCTTGCCCCTGGCTGGCCTGATCACCCCTACCCTAATCTCTCTGCCTGCCTGATCACACCTAATTGCCACTGCCTGCCTGCCTGATTGCCCCTAACTGCCCTCCACTGCTGGTCTGATCTCACTCTTAATTGCTTTCCCCTGCCAGCATAATTGCCCCTAACTGCCCTCCCCTGTGGCCTGATCTCACCCCAACTGCCCTCCTCTGCTGGCCTGATCTTGCCCTCAACTTCCCTACCCTGCAGGCCTGATGTCACCCCCAATTGCCTTTGCCTCAGCCCCCACCACCATAGCTTTGTCCAGAAGGAAGTTGGACATTAGGAAGATGACCGGTCGACCTGGTCTAATTAGCATATTACCCTTTTATTAGTATAGATATATTATATAGGATAAGATTGCTTAAATGGCAGGGTGGGGGGCTTTTTCATCAGGAGGAGATGCTGTTGGCAGACAAAAATACATAATGTCTATATCTGGACTCATAGCCAGCCATATGCACTATACTGCCAAACTGGTCATTTAAAAATTGAATCACTTTTTTACACCTTACACCAAATAGCTGTTGCCCTTAAAACCTCTTTTCAGCCCCCACCTTAGGTTCTGCCTTCGCACTTCACCCAGAGTACGTTCTGATTGGTTGGTTTCTATGCCAGTCAGCATCTCTGGGCCTATCTCCTGGCCTGATCACAGAGGCAGGGCTGATCAGCAACTGCCCCAGGCTGCTGGCAAGCAGGCTGAACTGCTGACCTCTGGGAGAGAAAGAGAGGCTTGGCTGCTGGCGTGGCCCGGAGAGAGAAGCAGGGTCTGATCACGCTACTTCTCTCTCCGGGCCTCGCCAGCAGCCGCTGTTGCTTCTAATAAGACCTCTCTCTCTCTCCCATAGGTCAACAGTTCAGTCTGCTCACCTGCTGCACACACAGCATGGCGTTCAGTCAAGCCTTTGGTTGTTTTGAATATTATGACCCTGGCTCTTTATATATATAGATTACCAGTGCATCCCCATCATGTCAACACAAGTAAGGAAGGTAAAAGTAGATTTCAAATGTCATGTTTTTAAGGTACAATGGAGCGTGGTGGAGCAAAAGTAGGTTTATAGTTGTGAGTATGTGAAACACAGAGTTTACCCACATATTATTTATTAATTATTGTATTATTTTCCGTATGACCAACTTTAAACTTACTTTTACCCGACCTTGTATCGTTGTCAAATTAAATGGCAAATGATAGTATTTAGTATGTATCAACTTTATAGCTGTTGATTAATGACAAAGGTAATATTACAGATTAGAAAGGAGAGAAAGCCCATCCAGATAAAAAAATGTGAACTTGACCTTACCTCACGTCACACATTAAAACAATGCAAGGTACATTATAAATCTAAGTGAAATAAAAATTTGAGATAATATAAAAAATGACTTCATGACTTTGGGGAATAGAAAGTTTTCTAAAGCACTAACTATAAAGGAAGATTAATAAATTTGAATACATTGTAATTATGACTTACTTATAAAAAAAGATATCACCAAAAGAGTGATAAAATAAGCCACAATTTTTTATAACTTAAATTGTCAATTCATAATAACCAAATGTTCAATCAAGTGATACTTATAGGTATCCAATTCCATTTCAATCATAGAGCTCAAAGTTTGCAGAAAAGAGAGCCAACAATCTAATCTTTTCTATTCTCAAAAAATGTGTAATAAATTTGGAATATTCATTCTCAAATGCAAAACTGAATTTATCTAATGAGCAATAAATGACTTGTTGATGTTGAATAATATTATAAAGTAACTAGTGGTCCAGTGCACAAATTCGTGTATGGGTGGGGTCTGGCCATCCTGCCCTGATGGGGGCTAGTCAGGGCTGGGCTGGTGGGGATGGGGGACACGGAAGGTTGGTTGGCTGTCCCCACCCCTGATTCAGGTGGGAGAGGCTGGGCCAGTGAGGGTTGTGTTTGTGGGGGTCAGCCGGCCTGGCCCTTCCCCCAACTGGCAAAGTGGAGGCCAGTCAGGAGCAGGGTCAGCCAGGGGGGCCAACCAAGGGACCGTGGGCAATTGGCCAGCCAGCCCCACCCCAGTCAGTGTTGAGGAGGGGGCAATGGGTGCCAGGTCAGCCTTGAGTAGGGGCTATGGAATGTTGGGGGGGCCTCAATAGGCATCCTTGGTTGGTTGCAGCAGTGTGTGTCATAGCAACTGGTTGTTCTGGTCATTCCACCGTTCTGGTAACTTGGCTTTTATATATACAGTGGTACCTTGAGATATGAGTTTAATTCGTTCCGTAACCTTGAGGCCTGGGAAACTATGAGATGCTCGAGTTGCAGTAAACTGGTGGGTCGTGTGCAGCCGGCCAATCCACGCCATTACTCCTATCTCAAACGTTGCTCGTATTTCAAAGCAAAAATCGCTCGCTCAACGGCTCGTATCTCAGAAATCTCGTATGTTAGGGCACTCCTATCTCGAGGTACCACTGTATAGATACTTTGCAAAGAACACAATAGATATTAGATCAATTATGTTCAAATATTTAAAAAATAGTTTGTTTTTATTCATATGATACCAGTCACAACATTTGTAAAGCACTGGTTGTGTTAGACACAGAATTGAACCTGACTAAATTGAAAAGGAAACACATTACAATGCAGTTATCCTTGTGGTTGTCATTTAGAGCCTTGACTTTGCTGAAATAATCATTAGACTAGTAAACAAACCTCAACAAAACCAGTGCACTACTTTATGTTAGTAGATGCATTAGCTTTATTGTAGCTGGTGGGCAAAGATAATTTGATGAAATTCTTGGAGGATGACATGTTTCCCCATCCTTTGCTTCATCTGTTATATATATGAACAATTAGCAACTTAAAAGTGTTCAGTTTAGGCCAATATAAACTATGAATACAAAATTTTAAAGTTAATATTTCAAAAATCTGTAATAGAATCCAACAAATGTTAATGTGGCCTCAATCAAATGATTCTATGGTTTTCATGAGTAACTAGTAAAAATAATCATCTTCGGATAGAATATTAGTCATTAAATGTAATTCTTTATGCTACAAGAAGCTTTTGACAATATTCTTCAGTAGGAAGTATATGGGAAATCTCTGTACTTTCCCTCCAATTATGCTGTGAACCTAAAACTGCTATTGAAAGTACACTCTTAAAATAAAAAAGACAGCTAAAGAACACTCCTTCCTTAGTGACATTCATTTCTTACAACCCATTGCCTGCAATTCAGTCAAGTGGCCATGCATAGTTGCATCTACAAAGCTGCATCAGGAGTCAGGAAATGTAATTTTAATCTCAGCACTATATGCATCCCAGAAAGAGAAGAGAAATTGTTGGGATAATTAAAAGTCTTCTATGCCAGCTAACAACTTTAGTCATTCCTATTCATTCCTATTGATTTCAGAGAGGAAGGGAGAAAGAGAGACAGATAGAAACATTAATGATGAGAGAGAATCATTATTCAGCTGCGTCCTGCATGCTTCACACTGGGGATCAAGTCCATTACCTGAGCATGTGCCCCTGACTGGAACCAAACTAGGGACCCTTTAGTCTGCTGGCCAACGCTCTATCCACTGAGCCAAACCAGCTAGGGTTCATCAACTAACTTTATCTCTGCTTCCTCCATACAAAAGAGACTGCTTGGATATAGCAGAGGTGCTAAGAAGAATGAATAAATGAGAAAATGAAAGCTAAAGTTCTTGCAATATAATGTTAGAATCTATTTAATCATTTTCATCTTATACATATTATTGTTTTATACTTAATACTTAATTTATTTTAATGAACAGGTTATTGTTTGGAAGAATTTCAAAGATATTTTTTCAGATATTGGGAAACAGAAGACCTTTATAATATTCACAACCTATTTACTATTTGCCAAGCATCCTACCAGGTATTATAGGTCTATTATCTCTCACAATTTTATGTAGAAGTATGACTATTATAATCATTTAGAGATGAGCAAAATAAGGCTTAGATACTCAGAAAAGCTGAAGCTGAGGTCCAAAATGAATGTGTATGTGATTTTTATAGGCAGTTGAAATCAAAGTCTAAACTGAAAAACATTTAGTCCTATTAGGAAAGACATGTCATAAATATTAAGATTTTATTGACAGAGAAAACAATGACTAAAAATATGATACATTAATTATGCCAAGGAATCTAAAGCCAATTGAATGTCTGAAATTAGTTAAAATTATTGAACACTAGAAAGAATGAGCCTAAAATTATATATTAGTCCAATGAAAAGGTGATATTGAAGACAACTGATTGATAAGGCCCCAGAATTGCTAAAGTCTTTATAAAGAAGCAACACTCAGAATGTAGATATTTAAAAAATAAATTAGGTGCACTGTGACACATTTCAACAGAAAACAGTGAAAGTAATTCAATGCCTGTTGCTCAATAAGTTATTGATTCTATCAAACTATGTCTTCGCTATTTTGTAAACAAGCATACAAGACAAGCATGTAAAATGAAAATTGAAAGCCTATTTTCTCCCTACACCCTTTCCAAATCCTAATTCATAGAATTAATCAGTTAAAATTTGACATATATGCTCCCAGGCTGTATATATATAAGTATGTATGTATGAGTATAGAGATTTACTTATACTTTCACCCTTTTCTTTTAGTCAAACAGAATCACACTATATGCATTGTTCTGCAGACAACTATAATAAAATACAACTTGCTAAGTAAACCACCATTTTAAAATGAAATTGAAATATCACCTTATAATGTAGGTAAGTTTCTGCCTCTATATTTGCTTTACTAGTCTAATTGTCTATCTCAATGCCTACACTATACTGTTTTAGTTATAGTAGATTGATAAGGTTGATATCTGAAGGCAATTGTTTTTCACAATATTTTGACTATACTCTAAATTTCAGATATTCTTGGCGATTTTCCTCTTCCACCTGAACTTTTCCATAAGCCCTTTTTCATACGAACAAATTTATCTACTTCCATGAATAACCCTTGTGATTTGGATTATATTTCAGGTATTAATTTGGGAAAGATTAAAATTTTTTGAAACATTAACTCTTCCCATTCGTGATAGATATGGTATGTCTATTCAAACTTTGTTTTATGTCTTTCAGTAAGATTATAGAATTCTTTATAATATGTTTGCTTAAAATTTACTCTTTTTTGTGGTATGCTAATGGGAAAATTTCCACTTTCATTTCTGATGCATTAGAAAAGCTATTGGTATTTGTATATTCATCTTGTATCCAGCCATTTTAATAAAATTTCCCAGGAGTTCTTAGAATTTTTCCTGGCATTTCTATTTTTTCACTGAGATGTCCAGTATTTGTCTTCTTTCCCAATATTTTCTTATTGCATGCCCTATAATGTCCAAAACAAGATCAGACTATGTAGTATTCATTTGCCACTTGGAGGAAAAGGCTACTTACCATTTCTGTGTTGAGGAATTTCTTGTCCAATAAATCAGGTAAGGCCTGCCTTTTACTATCTGAGTGGAAAAAGCCAAATATTTGCCTTCCTACCCCCTTGAGCTAGGATGTGGGCACTTGAGGTAGACTATGCTAATCAAATGTGCTCCATTAGAGAACTCTGAGATAATGAAGCAAAAATGCAGGAACAACTAAGAATTAAATTTTTCACAATGGCGCAATATTTACTCTCATGGGCTAAGTGTCCATGACACCATCCATAATTGGATTTAGGAAACTTCAATGCAAGCAGTGGCTTCATTAAATTATCATAAGATTTTTGAGGTTCATCCACATTGTGCCATGTATTTCATTCCTTTTATTGTGAATAATATTTCATTGTAATGTATGTACAATCATTTTTTTTACCCATTCATCCATCAGTGGAAACTTGGGTTGTTTCCATCATTCACTTGCTGCTATACACATGAATGTACATGTTGAAGTATATGTTTTCAATTCTGGGGGGATATACATCTAGGAATGGAGTTGTGGAATCATATGGTAATTCTGTTTTTAACTTTTTCAGGAGCCACCAAACTGTTTTCCATAGTAACTAGACTATTTATTGCCAGTAATGTGCAAGGTTTCCAATTTCTCAGCATCCTCACCAGCACTTGTTACAGTGCATCATTATTGTTGTTATTATTGCCATGCTAGTGTGAAATGCTACTTCATTGTGGTTTTCATTTGCATTTCCTTAATAACTAAAGATACTGAGCATTTCTTGATGTGCTCATTGGCCATTTGTACATCTTTGGAGAAATATTAGTATAAGTTTTTGCCATTTAAAAAATAAGGTTGTTGTCTTTTTTGTTATTGTTGAATTGTAAGAGTTCATTATATACCCTGGATACTAGTCCCTTGTCAGATATGCCATTTACAAATATTCTTTCCTATTATAGTTATTGTCTTTTCACTTTTTGATTATGCCCATTGGTGCACAAAGGTTTTCATGTTAATGAAGTCTACTTGATCTGTTTTTTTGTTGTTATTGTTGCTTGTGATTTTGATGTAATATCTAATAATCCATTGCCAAAGCCAAGGTTATGAAGATTTGCTACGTTTTCTTCTAAGATTTTTTGGTTTAGCTCCTATATTTAACTAATTAATAAATTTTTAGTTAATATTATATATAGTATGAAATAGGGGGTCAAACTTCATTTTTTTAGTTGTGATATCAAGGTTGTGATATTATTTATTGAAGAAACATTTCTTTTCCCATTAGATGGTCTTGGCATCCTTGTCAAAACTCAATTAGTCAATGACCTCAAAGGTACAGGGAAGAAAAAAAGAAATAGGCCTACATCAAAATTTTAAAATTATGTTCATCAAAAGAAACTAATAACATAGTAAAAAGGTAATCCATAGAGTGGAAGAAAATATTTGGAAGTCATATATCTGAAAAAGGATAAATATTAAAAGTATGTAATTAAAGAACTTGTATAACTTAACAGCAAGCAACCCAAATCAAAAGGACTTGAAAAAACATTTTTCAAAAGAAGATAAAAAAGGCCAAGAAACATATGAAAAAATGTACAATATCATTAATCATTAGAAAAATGCAACTCAAAATCACAATGAAGTACCACCTGACATCCATTAGGATATATACTGTAAAAAACAAAACAGAACATAACAAATGTTGACAAGAATGTGGAGAAATTAGAACTCTCATGCACTGCTGGTGGGAATATAAAATGGTACAGCCACTGTGGAAACTGTTTGGTGCTTCCTGAAAAATTAAAAATAGAATTACCATATGATCCAACAATTCCATATCTGGCAGTCGGACATCCCTCTTACAATCCTGGACCATTGGCTCCTAATCATTCAGCTGCATGCCTGGTCACCCCTAACTTACCCCCCTGCTGGCCTGGTGGCCCCGAACTGCCACCTGCTGCCGACCAGGTCACCCCCAACTGCCCCCCCCACTCTGCCAGCCTGGTCACCCCTGACTGCTACTCCTGCCAGCCTGGTCGCCTCTCACTGTCCTCCTGCGAGCTTAATCACCCCCAACTCCCTCCTTCCTGACCTGATTGCCCCCAACCTCACTCCCCTACCAACCTGGTCACCCCTAATTGCCCCCCTGCCAGCCTGGTCACCTCTTACTGCCCCCCACCCCTGCTGGCCTGATCATTCCCAACTACCCGCCCTGCTGGCCCGGTCACCCCACACAGCCTGCTTATTCAGTCGTTTGGTCATCTCTCACTAACCCCCCTGCCCGCCTGATCGTAGGCAGCCATTATGTGAGGGCATGAGGGTAACTTTGCATATTACCTCTTTATTATATAGGATGATGTTGAATGAGATGCTATTTGAAGAAATGCTGTATATACATATCATAGAATATCGTCCACCTTTAAAAAGGAATGAAACTCTGACCCATGCTACATGAATGAATCTTGAGGACACTATGCTAAGTAAATCATGCCAGCCTTAAAATGACACATACTGTGTGATTTCACTTACACGAGGTACTTAGAGTAGTGAAAATAGTAAAGACAGAAAGTAAAAAGGTGGCCGAAACCAGTTTGGCTCAGTGGATAGAGCATCGGCCTGTGGACTGAAAGGTCCGAAGTTTGATTCCGGTCAAGGGCATGTACCTTGGTTGCGGGCACATCCCCAGTGGAAGGTGTGCAGGAAGCAGCTGATCAATGTTTCTCTCTCATCGATGTTTCTAACTCTCTATCCCTCTTCCTTCCTCTTTGTAAAAAATCAATAAAATGTATTTTTTTTAAAAAAAAGGTGATTGCCAAGGTCTAGGAAGAAGTGATAATGAGGAGTTATTGTTTAATGGGTTTAGAGTTTCAACTTTGTAAGATGAAGAATGTATATAATATTACTGATCTTAAAAATGGTAAGAATAGCCTTGGCTGATGTGGCTCAGTGGTAGAGCATCAGCTCATGCACTGAAAGATCGGAGGTTTCATTCCTGGTAAAGGGCATGTACCTGGGTTGTAACCAGTTGATGTGTCTTTCTCATATCAATGTTTCTCTCTTTCTCTCCCTTTCTTCTTCCCCCTCCCTCCTTTCCATTCTCTCTAAAAATCAATGGAAAACGTATATCGTCAGGTGAAGATTTAAAAAAATGATAAGGATGGTAAATTTTGTTATGTGTATTTTGCTATAATTTTTAACAGTCAGTACAGTAGTTACTTTTGGAAAAGCAGGAAGGCATTTAATGGGATAGGGTCATACCCATTTACTGTTATTTTACCCCAGTAGTATAATTTTTATGGAATTTGGAGAGTTAGGCAAAATCATAAATTAAGCTGTTGTATAAATTAATAAAAAGAGACTTGGAGAGCTTTGATAATATTCTCAAAATTAGTTAATTCATAGGAAATAAAAAATAGAATTAAGAATTCAGGTGGTTTAAGTCTGTTCTGAGGTTGTTTTCTGTCTAGCTAGGGGTAGTTAGGTCTGAGTTTAGCTTAAATATAACTGCAAAGTGGTAAAAAATCAGCCATTGATTGAGATAAGAATACAACACTGGTCATTCTCATTTCTTCATTTACCTTTTCCCAGTTGCTGTGACAAAGATGCTTCATCAAATGGAGAATAGGAAACAGAATTCACACTCACTTGTTTGCCTTTGGTGCCTAAATGTACTACCAGAGGATAAACAGATTTAATTCTGTATTTTGAATTTTGGAGCTGTAGAATAAAACATCACAAATTCAATGTTGATTATGTTTAGATGTTAAGTTGATTCTTGCTGCCAAATGACAAAACAAAATAGTGATGATCATTGAATTTGCATCAATGCAGTCTTTGTGCTTACTTATTCATGATGCTGCACTGATTCTCCACAACTCATAAAAGGTTTATAAGAATACAAGAGGGAACATACTGAAAAGTTTTTAAATATTTAGTAATTAAATGGCAAGTTTTCAAATTATGCTGGAAAATTAAAGTCATCTTTCTTATTCAGTGCAACAGACCTGCATTAGAATTTTGAAGTAGTTCATTGCTTAAAAGAGTTCAAAATCCCTGTTCACATGTTCAGAATCCCCTTCTCTTTTATGGGGATATGGAAAAAATTGAATATATTTCTAGATCTACCTAAACCAAACCTTTAATAGAATCTCGTTTTCTCTCATTTCTCATCCCAAGCCATTCTCGAATCTACTTATTGTGAGAAGCACCTCATCATTGAGATGACTGTTAACTCCTTGAAGACAGTTGCAGGTTTTAACTTTATTCTTTTTCATACCCAGAGCTGTGGTTCTCAATCTAGGCTGCAGGTAAGAAACAATTGTGAAGGTTAATTTTACATGTCATTATAACTGGACCATGGTGCCCAGATACTTTATTAAACATTATTTCTGGCTGTGTCTGTGAGGATTTTTCCAGTTGAGATTATTTTTTGATCAGTAAATTGAGTAACACAGATTGTTCTCCCCAATGTGGGTGGGCCTCATCCAATCTGTTGAAGGCCTGAATAAAATAAAAGGCTAAGAAAGAAATCATTCTCTCTGTCTATCTCAGAATTTGTACATTGGTCATCTCTTTCCTTCATACTTGGACTCAGACTGGAACTAACACCATGGGCTCCCCTGGTTTTTAGGCCCATGGAAAACACAAAAGAGAGGTTTATAAGATATGAAGGGTATAATTAACAGGTCAAACATATACCTCAAAACAGTTGTACAAGGAAGGAATGGAGGAGCATCATTATTTGAAGAGAAAATTGCTGCAAATCTTCTGGAATGAAAGAGACTACATGGGGTTTAGGGGGGGTGTGGCAGGGGCAGAAAGAAAAGACACAATTTCAGATTGAAGGTATACCAAATCCTCCTCCTGGATAAATTGAATGAGATGCAGAAGTAGATACATTATCATTGAAGTACAGAATTCAAAAAGAAAAATTTAGAAGACACCAAAGAGTAAAAGACAGTACATTTATAATGGGAAAAGTTCAACTGACCAACTGTAGACTTGGTATGTTGACTATCATAAGATGATAGAATCATTTTAAATATTGAGGAAAATAACTCTTGGTCCTATAAATCTATACCCAGATGAATTGTCTTCAAGGTAAATAAAATCCCTTCTAAGCAAGCAAAGATTAAATTTATAACACTCAAGTCACTGAATTTTTATAAAAGTATGTATTTTAGAAAATTTAAACCAGAGTAAAAAAGATAGGCTTTAAGAATAATATGTGCAAACAATGTGAATAAATCAAATTAATATCCAATTATATAAAAATAAAAAGAAAGGGAGAACTGGAAGAAATAAGATGAAACTAAGAAACTGAATGAACATGGAGGAGGGAGATGGTATGGGCTTCTATATCAGCATCCTTACATTTTAAAGAGAAAAAGATATGGACTAATTTTATATTTTCAGTCAAGTACAATCAGAAACTTGCAAATCAGTGAAGAAAAAAGTGAGTAAAAAAAACTCAATGAACTAAATAAATAAATTAGCAAGCAAAGTAGGAAGAATAACAAGTAAAACACAGAAAGTAGAAAGTAATACAATATGGTTGAAATGAATCCAAGTATATGAGTAATCAAAATATATGAAATGGATTAAACTATTTTTTTGAAATACAAGATTGTCAAACAGGGTTTCAACATGTGTTGTATAGGTTGGTTGTATTTAAAGAACTCATCTAAAATATATGACACTAAAGGATGAGGACTTGAGGTTGTTGTTACTATGATCCCATTTGTACCGAGGCTGGAGGCCATGGAAAACTCAACTCTACTCTTACAACCTGCTGGATCTGTAGACAAATAATGATTCATGTTTACTGACCCTGTTATTATAAAAAGATTTGTTCTCCAGTCTTCCAAGTTTAACATATTATTTTAAAGAGAAACATTAATTCTTCAGTATTTGAAGAAATGCCTGCGGACAAAGGGCGCCTTTTTGGTTTTCATGTGCCAATCTGGAAAAGGTGCCAAGATTCATTTACTACTTGCACCCTTCTGCAGTCTAATTAAAATGTGCAAGCTCATTCTAGTTCAGTCCTAATGAACTAGAGCTGCAGTGCAATCAGAAATCATGGCTGTACTAAGCATAATTACCAATCCCTCCTCAGAGGAGACCATTAAACTACAAAAAGATTTTATGTTAGCAATCTTAAATAGGGTAACTAAAGATGGTACTGTCCATTCAATCATGGGTGCTAAAATATTAAAATTTTCCTGGTATCCTATAGTATTATGCTTCTATAGTTATTATTTTGATCTAATATAAATATAATACTTAGTACTAGATATTAAATAGTGTATTTGAAAGACTGATAGTTTGCTTTGGGTTTATTAAAATACTAAGCTGAGCAATTACTTATCATCTTTCTCTTGATAAGATGCAGATAGAAGACAGATGCACTCTTATTTCTCAGAGCAAGATTGTGAATGTTATCCACACTTAAAAATAGTATTACAGCCGAGACCGGTTTGGCTCAGTGGATAGAGCGTCGGCCTGCAGACTGAAAGGTCCTGAGTTCGATTCCGGTTGGGGGTATGTACCTTGCTTGCGGGCACAACTCCAGTAGGGGGTGTGCAGGAGGCGGCTGATTGATGTCTGTCTATCATCAATGTTTCTGACTTTCTATCCCTCTCTCTTCCTCTCTGTAAAAAATCAATAAAATATATTTTTCAAAAAATAATATTACATATGAGCAGAAAAGATGAATGCAATCCATAAGT
Source organism: Lasiurus cinereus (assembly GCA_011751065.1). Lineage (NCBI taxonomy): Eukaryota > Metazoa > Chordata > Mammalia > Chiroptera > Vespertilionidae > Lasiurus > Lasiurus cinereus. The sequence continues at coordinate 44,883,600 of JAAGEH010000076.1, forward strand.
AAAGTTCAATCCATAAGTAAAGTTCAAGAGATATAGTGCGAGTGCTCCATGTTGGCCTGCCAGTTGCGAGTGTCCCCCCCTCATCACATCTTGTGTGGGGTTCAGGGTTCAGGTTCAGGGTTCGGGTTCTGGAGGAGGCCACACATAAATGAAAGAGACAAGACAAGAAAATATTAATTTGGAAATTGGGGGCCAGGAGGAAGCCCAAGGGAGGACTATACTTTGCTCTGGCCTTGCCATCCTTTTTATACAGGTCTGGGATACACCCATAGCCCTTAGGCAGGCAATTCTAATAATAGCTTGATAATAGCCAATCAGCAAGGATTTACCTAAGACTAAAAGGTGGAAGTTGCTTCAGCTCCCTTTGTTTCAACTAGACAGTGGGTGCATGGCTCTGACCCTTGCCAGAGCCTCAAGGTTGACCAGCCTTCCAGACTCCTTGTCCACTTCTTTCTGCCAGTGAAGGCAATGGGCAGCTTCCAACAATATAGGAATTTAGTATATGACAAAGGTGGCATTAGTGGGGAAAAGACAGATTCTTCAAATAAATAATGTTTAAACAACTTACACCAAAATAAATTCTTCACAAAACAAAATTAGATATTAAAAATGATTCCTTAAAGTACTAGAAGAAAACATAGATTATTTTATATATATATAGTAGGGATGGCCTTTCTTAGTATGGTATAAAACCAAGATTACATAAAGAAAAAGAATAAGTAAATTTAACTACATAAAAATTAGTAACATTTCCATGAAAACTATATATAGTAAAGTTAAAAACAACATACTGGCAAAAACATTTGAATATAAACTACAAAGTGCTGTATTAAAATCTACATTGGTTTTCTACAATTCACTAGGAAAAGATGCACACCACCAATAGAATATGACAAATATATAAAAGATAGTAAGCATAAAAATAAATGCTCATCCAGCATACTGTTTAAAATATAAAAGTAACATAAGCAATGAAATACAGTGGCACCTCGAGATACGAGTGCCCTAACATACGAGATTTTTGAGATACGAGCCGTTGAGCGAGCGATTTTTGCTTTGAAATACGAGCAACATTTGAGATAGGAGTAATCGCGCAGATCCGCCAGCTGCACGTGACCCACCAGTTTACCGCGACTCAAGCGTCTCATAGTTTCCCATGCCTCAAGGTTACGGAACCAATTAAACTCGTATCTCGAGGTACCACTGTACTATTTCTACTTATAATTTTAAAAAATATTTTTTATTATATTTTAGAGAAGGAAGAGAGAGATAGAAACAACAATGATGAGAGACAATCATTGATTGGCTGCCTCCTGCATGCCCCACACGGGATCGTGCTCACAATCTGGGCATGTGCCCTGACCAAGAACATGGAAACAACTCAATTTTCCTTCAACAGGTGAATGAATAAACCTATTATGGTATATCCAAACAATGGAATACTCTCAGCTACAAAAAGAACTGAACTTTGATACATGCAACAAAATGGGTAAATCTCAATAAGCTGAATCAAAGAAACCAAACAAATATAAAATTATAAAAATTCACATTAACCTATAGTTACAAAAAAGAGATTAGATGGCCTCACAGTTGCATTTCGAGGCTTATCAGAGTGTATTGCATGTCAAATCATAATTCAGTAACACTATAAAAATAACCATTCTCTCTGTATTCCTAGAGGCCATCTAATCTCTTTTTTGTAACTACAGATTAATTTGAATTTTTATAATTTGGAAAGCCTGTGATGGAATCTCTTTTTTTATCATGTATTAGCTGTGTGACTTTAGGGAAGTTACAATCAGTTTTCATCATCGATAAAACGGATATAACAAAAGTGCCTATTTTAAAATATTGTTCGCAGGATTGACTCTGTAATAATGCAGCATTGACTCACTGCCTATCAATAGGTAAGTGCTAAAAAAAAATGCTCACTGCATCCTGGCCAGTGTGTTCAGTGGTTGGAGTGTCAGCCTGCAAAGTATCTCAGGTTCAATTCCTCATCAAGGGCACATACCTGGGTTGTGGTTTGCACCCTACTCCCAGCTGGAGTGCATGTAGGAGGCAACCAATCAATGTGTCCTTCTCATATCCATGTTTCTCCCCATCTCTCTCCCCCTTCCTCTACTCTCTCTGAAAAGCAATGGAAAAAATACTAGTATCCTCTGGCAAGGATGAACAATAATAAAAATTGCTCATTGCTATTATCAATAATACCACACAGTGTCTAAGAGATGGGGGGGGTATGTCTTATGCATCCTTGAATTCTCACAGTTGAACCAAGTACACTTTCAATATTTAGTAAATTTAATTGTATAAGATGTCTTATTATTATAATACACAAAAGTGCCTTTATCATTCCTCAGCACCTGAACATTTAAAAATGTACACAGTTATAACATATTGGCACAGTAATCACACAGTAATCAACTTTCATTTCAACTTTTGGGGGGATGCATTCTCAAGAATAATATTATCACAGCAAAGGACATGATTAGAATATTGGATTGCAATCACTCTTATTGTTTACAACATTTTCCCATCCTCTGTCATCTGGTACCATCATCCCTTTTCCTTTAGAGAATGGATAAGGAGGAGAAGGAGACCCTGGGGGGCATGGCCATTCATGGAATCCACCTTCATTGGTGATTCTCTCATTGACTTGTATTCCTCTGGGCAGTGACTGATTTGTTGGTGGGAGGGCATATGGCCTGAGTCTGTCCAATAAGTGCCCAAATGGGGGAGAGAAAGATAGTCCTCTCTTTCTTTTGAATCTTGAGATGTACAATGTAGGCCTTAGATGGCCAACAGCTCAATCTTTAATAATGTAAGCAATTCTAATGCTTAAAAGTTACAGAAGAATAATTTTTTTTACTTAAGTAAGGAAGTTTTTACCAATATGACTAGTTTTATAATTTTCCCCTAAACTTCTGGTGACACTCCTTGAAATGTTATCAGAAATATATGAGTAGGCCTACATTCCCATTGTCCACACTACAAAATAAGAATAGGCTAATATCTCTGATGAGATACTAAATCCCTGAACAAAATATTAGCAAATCAGATTCAGCAACACATTAAAAAGATCAAACATCATGATCAAATGGTATTTATTCCAGGATGCAAGGTCATTACATTATCCTACACCACATAAACAAAATGAAAGATAAAAATCACATGATCTTATCAATAGCTAATTTTTATCAAAAAATATTTGATAATATCCAGCACATATTCATGATAAAAAAAAACTCAGCAAAGTGGGAATTGAAAAAACACACCTCAATCTAATTAAGACCATATGTGACAAACCCACAGCCAAATCATACTCAAAGAAAAACTACAAGTATTTCCCATCAGATTGGGAATAAAACAGACATAGCACTCGAAATCCTAGCCACAGTAATCAGTCTACAGGAAGAAATAAAAGGCATTCAAATCAGAAAGGAAGAAGTAAAACTGTCATTATTAGCAAACTAGAAGCCCAGAAAACTCATGCACTGGAAGGGGAGTTCCTCAGCCCAGCCTGCCCCCTCTCACAGTCCGGGAGCCCTCAGAGGTTGGAGGTGACCTGGCCATCAGGGGAAGGCAATGCCCTCATCACACCTCTGCTGCTGCCATCGCTGGCAGCACAAGCCTCAGCCGCCCCTGGTTATCTGAGCCTTGGGCCGCTCTGGGCAGCTCTGGGAGGCTGGGCAGCCACCATCCGAGGATTGCCTGCACCTCAGGCAGGCCCTGGATGGCTGGGGGGCTCAGAGGACTAGGGGACTATGGAGACAGGTGGTGGGGCTGAGGGGACTGAGCAACACCATCGTATGGCTGTGGGTGCTGCTATCTTTGAGGGTGGGGCAGTCAATTAGCATATTCCCTCCTTATTTGCTGTGGGCACCACCATTTTTGAGAGTGGGAAAGTCAATTAGCATAATCCCTCCTTATTGGCTGTGGGTGCCACCATCTTCCCAATGGCATGAGGGTCAATTAGCATATTTTCTCTTTATTAGATAGGATGACATGATATTGTATGTGGAGAACCCTATCCCTAAAGATCCCACCAAAAAATGACTAGAACTGATAAATGAATTTAGTAAATTAGCAGGATACAAAATCAATATCTAGAAATCAGTTGCATTTTGATACAGCAATAATGAACTATCAGAAAGGGAACTAAGAAAATAATTTCATTCATAATTGCTTCAAAAAGAATAAAATGCCTAGGAATAAATTTAACCAAAGATATAAAAGACTTATATTTGAAAATTGTAAGACACTAAAAGAAACTGAAGAGAATACAAATAAGTGGAAGCATATACCATGTTCATAGATAGGAAGAATTAACATCATTAAAATGTCCATACTACCAAAAGTAATCTACAGATTCAATGCAATTCCTGTCAAGATATTAATGGTGTATTGTCCTTAACCAGAGCAATTATTCCAAAAATTTATATGGAACCACTAAAGACTTTGAATAGCCACAACAATCTTAAGAAAGAAGAACAATGTAGAAGAAATCACAAATGAGACTACATCAAACTAAAGTCTTCTGCATAGCAAAGGAAACCATCAACAAAATGAAAAGACAATTTACTGAACGGGAGAACATACTTGCTAGTGATACATTTGATAAGGAGTTAATACCCAAAATTTATAAAGAAGTTATACATCTAAACACCAAAACAAACAAACATTTCAATTAAAAAATGGACAAAGACACTTCTCCAAACAGGACAAACAAATGGCCAATAGACATATGAAAATGTCACTAATCATCAGAGAAACTGCAAATTAAAACCACAATGAGATATCACCCCACTCCTGGCAGAATGATTATCATCAATAAATCAACAAACAACAAATGTTGGCAAGAATGTGGAGAAAATGGAACCCTTGTGCACTGCTGGTGGGAATGTAGATTGGTACAACCACTGTAGAAACCAATAGGGAGTTAACTCAAAAAATTTAAAAGGGAACTACCTAGAGAGTCCACTGTTGAGAATTTATTCAAAGAAATCCAAAACACTAATTTGAAAGAATATATGCATCCATATATACATAGCAGCATTATTTACAATAGCCAAGATTTGGAAGCAGCCCAGGTGCCCATCCCTAGATGAGTGGATTAAAAAGCTGTAGTACCTTTACGCAATGGAATGCTACTTGGCCATAATAAAGAAGGAAATCTTACCCTTTGTGGCAGCATGGATCAACCTGGAGAGGATTATGCTAAGCACAATAAGCCAGTCAGAGAAAGACAAGTACCGTATGATTTCACTCATATGTGGAATCTAAGGAACAAAATGAACTAACAAGCAAAATAGAGATAGATTATAGATACAGAGCAAGCTGACAGCTGTCAGGGGGGTAGGGCTCCTGGGCGAGAGGGGATAGAGGAATTGAGCAAAAAAAAAAGAAAAAACTTACAGACACAGACAACAGTGTGGTAAGTGCTGTGGGGGAAATGGTGATGGAGGAGACTTGAGGGTAGTGAGCACGTAATACAGTGTTCAGATGACATGTTGTGGAACTGTGCACTGGAAACCTGTATAATTTTGTTAACCAGTGTCACCAAATAAATTTAATTAAAAAATATCATTGAGTCTTCAGTGTGAGTTTTCTATTTTAAGATACAGTACAATGGAGGATTATAGTTGTATATATAGTCACACAAATCCCCACTCCAAAGGCTGTTTCTTAGTGAAAATACTCAGGCTGTGTTAAAATTTCTAGTATCTTACTGTGTAGCAATGGCCCAACTTCTCCTCTTCAGGTACTCCCTTGATGGCCTCCTTATATAACAACAAAAAGATGGTAGATTTAAAAGCAGCACCATTCATTTTATAACAAGTCGCTATTTTGTTCTGTTCTTATCCAGCTAAAGACACTGGATGCCTACAGTACAGTCAAGTAAATGACAAAAAATTCAATGGTTTGTAATTAGTGTGTAACAGCTTTGATTTGTTTTTCTACCAAGCTTTAGTGGAAGGCTTCTCCAACTATTTTTAAAAATATTCACATGATATTCTATTTTCTTGTTTCCCCCCATTTACTTGGAATTTTCAGAATAATGTTGATGTCAGTTTTCCCAGGCCATTTAAAGTAACACCTTTCACTGCCTGTACCTCGTATCAAAAAGCATCTGCTCAAACTCCCATTAACAATTGAAAATCCTGGTGGCTTTTATTCTCCACTTGTTAATATTCATCTCTCACTTCTCGCTGTCAAAAAGAGCTAATAACAAGTTGGCTGTTAAATGCATTAAGTGAGCTATGAATGGAAAAGATTATTAAAATGCTACATGAGATATAATTTCAAAAGTAGGCACTATTATATGTGAAAAGCAAGAACATTGTTAAAATTGTACTATACTCTATGAATAAACAGGACAGACCAGGCAGAGTTTCTAGCTTTGCTGACATGAACAGCAGCGAAGCCAGGAGAAGGGCCGGTGCTTCAGAAATAATATCCTTGGGGCCTCCTGTATGCCAGTTTGCAAATGATTAACACTCAAGTTACATAGCCACTTGTCCTTATCTGCATAATATCAGCTCATGAAACATCTAATAACAGTATAATTATGCAACCTTTTCACCTTTTCAAATGCAGCTTCAAGTGCAGATAAGAAAAATGACAAATCTACATATTTTTCTTCTATGAAATTTGCATAAAGCTGAAGAGTTGTATCTGCCATGACTTAATATTTATGATGAGAGAATAAAATGTTTCCTTAGGAACAGGACCGGCTGCAGTTTTACTAGCACTGATTCATTTTTCTTTTGTACTAGTTTATCCTGGTCATACCTCATTTAGCCTTTGTAATTTCTTGCTTCCTTTTAAACTACACATCAAATTACTTAGTAATTTTGAGATCAGTTACTTTCTTCCTCTGAATAATGAAATAAAAGAGTAGAATAGATTTTCATATTCAAACTAGAGGCTCAGTGCATGACATTCGTGGACTTAGGTGGGTTGGCAGGGGGATGCCTCAGCCTAGCTTGCACCCTTTAGCAGTCCAGGAGACCCTTGGGGAATGACCAACTGACAGCGTAGGCCTGCTCCTAAGCTGCAGTTGGACATCCTTAGTGCTGCTGTGGAGGCAGGAGAGGCTCCCACTACTGCTGCTGCGCTCACCAGCCGTCAGCCCAGCTTGTGGCTGAGTGGTGCATCCCCAGTGGGAGTGCAGTGACAAAGGGAAAGCTCCTGTATTGAGCATCTGCTCCCTGGTGGTCAGTGTGCATCAGAGCAACCGGTCATTTTGTCATTTGGTTGATTTGCATATTACCCTTTTATTATATAGAATGGTTCTTGAAACTGAACCCCAACATATAAGAAAATATGATACTAGAGCAGTTATGGCTGAGGCTGGAGTAGGGAGGCACTTCTCTCCCAGGGAGAACCCTGAGTCTCCTTCCCCTCCACCCTCCAAGACCTCTAGGGAATCTAATAAAAACAAAACAAAACAAAATACCAGAACAAGGAAGTGCGATTACATGATAAATGATTAATATAGTAATCCAAGAATAAAATTAAAAAAACACCATCCACAATAGCAAGCAAAAGAATAAAAATCTTAGTAATTCTATATAATAAAAGCCTAATATGTGAATTGTCCCCTCAGGCAGTCATTTGACTGTGAAACCAGGAGTTTGACCACTCGCTATGGTGTGCACTCTCTGCCAGGGGGTGGCACAGAACATGGCAGGCCTCAGTGATGTGCAATGAGGCACTGCTTGTCCAATGGGCCCCGGCGAGAGTGAGACCCCGGTGGGTAGGTGGAGCAGGTGAGCAGGTGGTGCCAGGCCAAGGCTGGTGTGAGCAGAGGCCTAATCACCCCACTGATTGCCCCACAGTGGTGGGGAGTGAGGCTGCTACCCAGCTCCCAGACGCTGAAAGAGCCAGGTGGGGGGCCCAACCCCTATCTATTGCCCTGCAAGTGGATGATGGAGCAGGTTAGGGGGCAGCGCTATGCCAAAGTTGGGTGCCAGGTGGAGCTGTGGGGCTGTGGGACTGGGGCTGCAAGGCTGGGGGGACAAGCTGGGGCCCAATCTCCACAGGGACCCCGCCCATGCATGAATTCATGCACCAGGCCACTTGTAAAGTTAATAAAAGAGCAAGACTTATACACCACAAACTATAAAACATTGTTGAAAGAAATTAAAGGCCTAAATAAATAAAAATTTATTTTTAAAACACCTTATTTGGTGCTTTTGTAGCATAAAGATACATAGTTATACATGAAAGACACAAAAGCAAACCCTAGCCAATTTGGCTCAATGGACAGCCTGCAGACTGAAGGGTCCCAGGATAGATTCCAGTCAAGGGCATATGCCTGGATTGCAGGCTCAATCCCAAGTAGGAGGCGTGCAGGGGGAAGTGGATCAGTGATTCTCTCTTATCATCAGTGTGTCTATCTCTCTCTCCCTTTTCCTTTCTCTCTGACATCAATAAAAATACACACACACACACACACACACACACACACACACACACACCAAAAAAATAGTTGGCAGTGGTTAGGTCTGGTCTACGGGATTATATAGTATCTTAATATATTTTTTGTTTATTTGTACTTTTTGCATTTTGACTGTAAAAATATTTTAAAGAGAAAAACTGACATTTTAAATTTTTAAATCTTCTTTCTTCCAACTGACTATTAATGGAAAGGAAGCCAGTTAGTTAAAGTAGAAGTACTAGTTGTAATAAAACAAGTGTGCAGTCTGAACTGGTTCCACTTTTGTAAAGAAAGGTGGGAAACCACTGCCAGAGGCAGAAGTGTTCTTTAGCTGGAAACTCGCTTTTGACCATGGTCATCTATTTCCCTGTGAAAGAAGGTCCTCGGGATTGTCCTCATGTATCTAAGAAGATTAAAATGGTGAAGGAGAGTGACATGATGAGGTAAGATGTGTTTTTAGGATAACTAAAGATCCAGAGAAGATTTAAAGTGACCCAGTTGAGAAGTTGGAGGAATACCTTGTGGAGAAGAGTGTTAACATGTGAGAACAGGAGTGTTTGCTCTAGCAGAGCTGATGGGAATGGCATTGCGAGGGAGGGATGCTCCTAGAAGGCTTCAGGCCAGAGAATGGGGTCTGGACTAGGACATTTTCCTGTGAGGGGATCCAGGAGGATGCTGGCTGAACTGGAAACAAAGGTAACTGGTATGGCTGGGGGAGAAGCAGACCGTGCTCCTGAGATTTAGAGAGTTAGGAGAAAGGGATGTCAGTGAAGTTGGAAAATAAAATTTAAAAAAATCCTCCAAGCAGAGGTTAAGAAAAATCTCTGGAGTGAAAAATATAAAAATGTTGTTCTTCCCATTTGCTTCAATGGCCTCACCTCTGGATTCCCCTCTGGTACAGAAGTTCTATCTGCATGTTGGTACCATAGTGCACCCTGTTGGGAAAGGAAATATTGGTGGAGGCCAGCTAGTCAGGAAAGAAAGAGTATTAACATGGATAGAGAAAGTGCTGCTTCACAAAATTTGGCTACGAACATTATGCATGCAATGTTTTCTTTTAAAGTTCACAAGAACCTAGTATAGTCAATATGATTATCATGTTTTACAGACATGAATAAAAAGAAGTTTGATTACCTGTGGTCAAGTTTTCCTGTCAAATTCAGCCAGCTCTGAGTCCAGGCCCTCACTCACCACGCCCATAAGTGCTCTGTTACTGGGAAAGAAAAATTCAGTTTAGGTGAGTCAGATAGAGAGTTCAAATAGGAAGAGTGCTCTGTTTGGCATTGTTAAAGATATTATAAAGTTTCAGTATATTGCATAATTTTCCAAATATTCCAGAGACATTTTCTTAAGATCTAAAAAAGCAGAAACACTCCATTCTTCAAATTAAAAAATTGCAAGTGTATTTTTTTTAAAACAGAAAGACTTTTTAAAATTTTTTAAAAAATATTTTATTGATTTTTTACAGAGAGGAAGGGAGAAGGATAGAGAGTTAGAAACATCGATGAGAGAGAGATATCAATCAGCTGCCTCTTGTACACCCCCTACTCTGGATGTGCCCGCAACCAAGGTACATGCCCTTGACCAGAATCGAACCTGGAACCTTTCAGTCCGCAGACTGACGCTCTATCCACTGAGCCAAACCGGTTTTGGGTTAAAATGTTTTTATTGATTTTTTTAGAAAGAGAGAAAGGGAGAGGAAAGAGAAAGAGAAACATCAATTGGTTGCCTCCTGCTGGCCCCCTACAACTCAGGCAAGTAACCAGTGATCTCTTGGCACATGGGTCAATGCTCAACCAGCTGAGCCGTACCAGTCAAGATTGCAAGTAGTATTCTTAAAATGCAGGATCATTAATGGAATTAGATACACTCAGCTCCCTAAGCAGGGCATACCATATCCAGCTGGCTTGAGATATAGGGGAAATCAAATATTATTAAACTAGAGGCCTGGTGCACGGATTCATGCACCAGTGGTGTCCCTTGGCCTGGCCTGTGCCCTCTTGCAATCCAGGACCCTTCAGGGGATGTCAGAGAGCTGGTTTTGACCCAATACCTGCAGGCCAGGCCCAGGGACCCCACCAGAGTATGAATCCGTGCACCACGCCTCTATTATGCCTATAAGATCTTTGGTTAGTTTCTTCCCGCCCTCCCCCCACTCTTCTTCCCTCTGAGATTCATCAGTCTGTTCCATGTTTCCATGCTTGTGTTGAGTGTCTGCCCCCTGGTGGTTAGTGCGTTGTCATAGCTACTGGTTGTTTAGGCTGTTATACATATAGATGTGATTTAGAGATGTAGGAAGAAAGCTCTCAGAAAGGAAGCCTTTAGCAGATTTATACTATGTCTATATTTTGCTTTTCTATTTTCATATTATAGTAAAGCTGTTAAAAATCAAGAAAGATGACCTGTTTACAGGGTGAAGGAATAAAAACAACCAATTACACTACATCAGATGTATCACTTGTGGGGGAGAGGGAGATAATAACTGATAGGAGTGATGAGTCATTTAATTCAAATTCCAACAATGAATTTTAATGAAAACATTTTTATGCATTCATGATTCATTCATTCATTCTTTATTCTTCAGTATTCATCCTTGCCTTCCAATGCCAGGTCCTGGACAGTGTAAGGAAAACAATGAGTAGGACATGGCCTTTCTCCCAGGGAATCTGCACCCAGTGAGGCTGATCAGAAGAAGCTAAGTACAGTGAAGTGATGAGCTTTGCAAAGGCAGAATGAGCAAAGAGCTGGGGGAGCCAGAAGAGGGAGAAAGGCATCTTGCAACAAGAACTGGGGAAAGCACCCCAGGGCCAGAGGCCAACCTTAGTCCCTGGAATGGCTGCCAATGCAGCAGCTGCAGAGCCACAATTTTACCATCATAGCAACAGTCAGAGAGCGAGATGAAGCCTGGACAGGCAGCTCTAGTGTTGTGGTTAACAGGTGTTGAAGCAAGTATGAAGAAAATGTAAGATAAACCACAGCCGGCTTTTGAGGGGTAAGCTCTCTATTGAATACATAAAGAAATAACATGGGCAGGCAATGTCGGTATTTCAAAGGAGTTTAAACTCATCTTCAAATTGTCAGGCTCCCAAGACTATTCCTATGTTTTTTCTAAGCCTCGATGGTTGCCTGGGTTACAGCTGATTTAGAAAGGATAGAAGTGTGGAGAGTCAAATCTTTGGAAGTGAAATACGAGTCTCTGTAAGAAAAGTGGCTGGAGTTTGGAACTTTCATGACTGCTAATTCCTCATGCTCTTTTCTTCTTCCCTTAAGAGTTGCAATGCACCATCCATCCATTCATTCATCACACATGTATGGAGTGCCTACTGTGGACTAAACATTGAGGATGCTAGGTGATCAAATGCCATCACTGCTTCCTGGGAATTCAGTCTTACTGGAAGGCAACATTAAGCAATCCTAGTATCAGGCAATAAATGTAAAATGTACACTGGAAGCACAGTGGAGGAACCAACTAGTCTACCAGACAAAGATGTCACAGTGAACAACACCTCCAAGCGTGGTTCTTAAAGACGGGCAGGCAAAAGGCATACAAAGACCCAGAATTGCATGAAATGCCCAAGAAAGGTGACTAGCTATAGGGAAAGATTTGAGTGGCAGGAGATGAGCTGGAAAGGTTGGGACTGCTATACAGAAAAGATAAAATCAATTGCATTAAGAACTTTAGCCCAATGGGACTTCTGGGTTCAGAGCTAATGGAGTTGCCTGTGGGTAACCCTACCTTGGCTTCCTCCTATTGTCTTCTAGCCTGGCCATTTCCAGGACAAAGTTTTGAAACAGGTGAAGTACAGAATGTCCCTCTGTTTCCCCAGTTTTACTGAGAAACAATTGACATATAATGCTGTGTAAGTTTAAGGTGTACAACATGATGGTTTGATTTATAATCATTCTGAAATGATAACCACATAGGTTTAGTTAACATTCCTTATTTCCTATAGATACAATAAAAAGAAATGAAAGTTCTCCTTGTGATGAGAACTCATAGGATCTACTCTGCTAACAACTTTTTTTAAATATATCATACAGTAGTGTTAGCTACAGTCACATCCCCAGTACTTTTCCCTGGAAGCTTATCCCTTTTGACCACCTTCCTCCAATTTACCCTTCCCTCACCTCCACCTCTGCTAATCACATATCTGATATCTTTTTCTACAAGTTTGTAGAGTCAGGTTTTTGTTGTTGATGATCTGTTTTGTCTTAAATTCCACATGTAAGTGCTATCATACAATATGGGTCTTTTTCTGTCTGACTTATTTCACTTAGCATAATTCCCTCAAGGACCATCCATGTTGTCACAAATGGATGGACACTTAGGTTGTTTCCAGGCCTTGGCTATTGTAAACAATGCTGCTATTACCATGAAGGTGACAATATCTTTTTGAGGTAATGTTTTCTTTCTTTCTTTTTTTTTTTTTTTAGTTCTGATTTTAATTTTATTTTTGTTAATCCTCACCCGGGAATATTTTTCCATTGAGTTTGAGAAAGAGAATGGGAGAGGGAGAGACAGAGAGAAACATCGATATGAGAGAGACACATTGGTTGGTTGACTCCTGCACGTGCCCCAACCAGGGCCAGGAACCTGCAACCAAGGTACGTACACTTGGCCAGAATTGAACTAGGGACCCTTCAGTCTGAGGACCAACGCTCTATCCACTGAGCCAAACGAGCTAGGGCTCTTTTCACTTCTTTTGGGTATATTCTCAGCACTGAAATTGCTGGATCATGTGGCAGTTCTAATTTTATTTATTTTTTGAGGAAACTTCATACTGTTTCCCATAGTGGTTGCACCAATTTATATTCCCACCCAGGTTTTCCTTTTCCTTATCTCCTCATCAGTATTTGTTATCTCTTGTCTTATTGATGATGGCCATTTCAATTTCTGTGTTCCTTCTACTTCCCCTCCATTCTTCCCCCAAATAACCTCTGTCTCCATATTTCTTCCTAGCTTCCTTTATCTTGGCAATGTAACAGGGTCTGCCAGCAAGAGACTCCCTTCTTCATGGCTTGGCTCCAGGCTCAAATGAATCTGAAGACATTAAAAAACATAGTAGGTTCACTGTGCTACTTCTTAACACAATACGACTGACTCTCAGCAGAAGTGGTCAAGGTTTTACACAAACTGATATTTGGATCTGGCAAGTACGCAATATATACCTGTGAATGTATTTGTGGGGATTTCAGGGGAGGAGGGGAGCAGATACTTTGGGGGCTGCCGAAGTCATCACCGGCATCCACACCTCACTGAGAGTGAGGAGCTGGCCACACCTAACCGCTGTCATTGTATCAGCTGGTGTCGTGACCCTGGCACCTGCAGTCTGGTGTGGGCACTCTGCTTGATTGGAGCTTCAATATACAAGATGTTCAATATACAAAATAGTTATAATTATTACCTGTTAAAGATGTAGTAAATTATTTACACTAGCAAAACCACCACCACCTCAGATTTCACTCTTAAAGTCCCACTATATCTGTAGGCTTCCTCCCTTAAGAGCAATTGGTGTTTTAATGTGATGCTTTGAACAGATTAAAGAGAGAAAAGATAAAGTTACAAGGCCATAAATTACAGGGTGGTTTTGTTGCCAGAATCGATGGATGGCCTGCAAACAGAAGCATCATATTCTCAGAAAATGAAAGATGTTTCCTGGACCCCTATGCTCTGTCTTTCACACACACCCCCTTCGAGGAGATGCCGGTTCCTCGCGTGTTCTCCATGTTCTATGTGGAGGTTCTCGAAGACACTGGAATGAAGAGTGTTTATATTATCAGCATGGCGAGGGGAAGGTGAGTTTTTCAGTGCAAGCAAAAACCTGCTTTGTGGTAGTTAAGGAAGAACCATTTGCCTTGCGTGTGGGTAGTCTAAGCCTTTTACAGTCTCCGGAGAGAGAAGTAAGAGATGATACTAATAAGCTCTGATCTTGCAGATGCAGAATGCTGGGCCAAGAATTCACTATAAAAGGCTTTGCCAACGAGGGATTAGGACTGGCACTCAAATCAAAATGCGAGAGCTTCTCTCTCTCTCTCCCTCTCCCTCTCTCTCTCTCTCTCTCTCTCTCTCTCTCTCTCTCTCTCTTTCACAACCTCTTCCCTCCTACAAAGAAACAGAGGCCTGTGGCGCTCAGCACTCTTTTCCTCATTCTACTGAGGGACTTTAGCTCCACCAGCATAGGGAAATGGAGTTTTTCTTTCAAGCCAGCATCTCACACAGGTCAGCTGGGAGCTCCTCTGCACCTCCCGGGGAAGGTAGAAGCAGGAACATGCTCCCGGGGCCCTCGAGGGAACCGTGTCACAAAGCAGGGGTGGACAGAAAGCATCACGGGCGAGGCTCTCACTGCGAGGGGAGATTTGAAACGGCTCGTTGCCAAATGTGATGTGCTACCTCCATGCAGTCATGGGCGATGGTTGTTGGAGGCTGGTGCACTGGAGTCCGGAGGAGTCTGAGCATTATCTCCTCCTGAGCTGAACGCCCCCAGCACCTTGGGTAAAGGAAAATCCAAACGGAGGGGCCGCAGAGGCGTTCTCCATCTGCAGGCGGGCAGGCCTTTGCATAGCAGAACGGGGCTCAACGAGCAGCAAGAGGGTCGTTCGTGCACGGCGTATGCTTGCCGTGTTCCCAGACGGAGGTGAAATCTGGCCTCCGATCCCCGAGGTCTAACTAATTCAGTAATGAACTGAGACAGCTTGATAGGCGATATTTCCACCCAATTCCCAGACTGTTCTGTTCTGGGAAGATCTTGTCTAAGTTAAAAAGGGAGTAAATGTAATGGGCCCCACTCAAAAAATGACAAATCTCGTTGTAAAATCATCTATAAACGAACCGAGACAGGGATGCCTTACAATATTCCCCCATTCCTACAGTTGAATATATTCAAGAGTCTCGTTGTCAAGAAAACACGATAGGTTTATTAAATGCCCCACAGGATAGTGTACTTTCAGCGCCTGCCTTATCTTAGGCAATTTTTCCGTTTAATCTGGGTTGTATGTATGCTGTTGCAGCTTCAAAACATCTGGGCGCAGCAATTTTTTCCCCCTGCACCTGCAAGGGTAAGTACACACATAAACAAAAAAGAAATTAAATCTTCCGCAGAGCTGGGGAAAAAAAAGAACCCAGCCAGCCATGAAGCTCAAGGGAGCCGTGTGACAAGAGCTGAGCTGTAAACAAGCTTGAGAGGGATTTAATTCTTATGACAAGTGCCAGTGGTGGCATCTCACATGGACTCGGCATATGCACACATTTCAAAGAGGAGCCACGCAGGATTTAATGCAAATGGGAAAGAGGGAAAAAAGGAAAAGCTCTCAGCGCATCCGCTTCTCCTCATCTATAAATAGCCAAGCAAATCAGGATGAGCTAGTGTTGTAATTATCTTGATTTTCAGAATTTTTGCCACTCAGAAGAGATTTTTAACGTCTCCTCCCTGCTCTTTATAATTATAGCTGCTGTTCCAACCTCTGCCAAGGGCTGGGGGGTTGCAATGTGATATTCGCCAGGTGGCTGCTCTGCAGCAGAGAAAATTACCAAGTTTCCTTGGTTGGTCCGGTTTTGTCACTTAGGATCCAACTCAAAACTTCCAAGGGCAGCCATTCATCATCTTGTGACAGCCACTTCTTACTTTGCTTGTAACTTCTAGACACTAGCGCTGTGGGCACCGCACCCCCCTCTGCGGCCGCCACCACCACCACCACCACCGTGCCCCCTGCACGTGAGTAGATGGGAGGTTGAGGTTCAAGAGTAGCCGTGGCCCTGACCGGTTTGGTTCAGTGGTTAGAGTGTCGGCCTGTGGACTGAAAGGTCCCAAGTCAAGGGCATGTATCTTGGTTGCGGGTGCATCCCCAGTAGCGGGTGTGCCGGAGGCGGCTGATTGATGTTTCTAACTCTCTATTCCTCTCCCTTGCTCTCTGTAAAAAGTCAATAAAATATATTAAAAAAAAAAAAAAGAGTAGCTGTGTTTCATTCTGCAGAATCACACACACCCATGTCAGGAAAGGGGTAAAAACCACATCTTGTAACAGCCCAGAAGCCAGGCCCTTCCCAAAGGTGAAATGCCATGTTTGCCCAGCCTATTCTCTCGTGTGTTCAAGAACTGGAGTGCAGGGTGGGGAAGGAGAGTGGGGCGTGATTCTTCATATCAGACAGGTGAGACCGCACTAATGGGTGCATTGCTATAGATGCCCTTGCCGCGCCTTACCAACCGTGGGTGGCTCCTGCCATGTGCTGTCTACGCCATAGCGTTGAAATGCAATTGCTGCACTTGGATTTTTCTTTCACATCAGGTACCATTTGGGTTGTCTTAATAAGACATTTTTGTTTTGTATGCACAAAAATTTTGGCACGTTCCCATTATTCCTTTTTATTTATGTATTTATTTTTTACACCAGTTAAAGCCACTTTGGACAATGTTTTTTCTTGTTGGCAAGATCACTGGAGAATAATAACCAGGCTTTTTGTTGGTTCAGGTTTGTCCTGAGTGTCTGGCACCATTAGCTCTGGTGGTTGGTTGGAAGTACTAGGCTGTGTGTGGCAGTGGGGGTATGGCCTCCAAAGACTTCCCCTTGGTGGGACTTCATTCATGCTGACAATAGGATCCTATGTTTATGCAATTCTGCAATATCTCTGTGTACAATTAGCATTATAATGAAAAATGAAGAGTCTGAACTAGAAGGTAGGTGTAAGCCATTACCAGGCCCTTTGCAAATGGCCTAAATAGTGTTCCTAAAGAACTAACACTTGTCACCAGTATATAAGCTATATTAATTATGCAAATTGCATAAAACTGCCAAAACACAGTAATGTATATATAGCAGTATAAGATCTTGGGGGGGAAATCTACAAATTGTGCTTTTTGTCTGTGACTGGGAAAGCCATTTTAGTGGGCGACTGCCATTTAAGGCTCAGTTTGATGTGCACTTGAATGATGCACGCATTGTACAGTATGCAGATATGGTTTCTGGTTGCAGATGGCAATGAGATGTTTATTATAGTTAAAAAGACATCTGTTATGTAGAGCTGAAATACATTTTGCATTCTTTTTAAAAAAGCAATATGATAAACCAGGCAGGTGGGATGGGAAACCCTGCTTGTTGCCTACCTAGAGTCTCTCTCATACATCAAGACCAGGCAAACTGTGGTCAGCAAGCTAAATCCAACCCGCTGCCCGTGTTTATGAATAACCTGTTACTGGAACACAGCCTCCCCGTGTGTTTACTGTCTATGGAGGCGCTCATGCTACAAGGGCAGTTCTGCCTAATGAGATGCAAGAGAAAGTGAACTCAGGGAGGCCTTCAGGGAAGCTACTGTTTGTCTAGATTATAAGGTGAAAGCTCCCTGAATCTTCTTCCAAAAAGGCATCTATCTTTCTGGTATGGACCTCTCTGAATATAGTAGCTCACCCAGCAGCATTCCTGATGATGGCGACACTCTGACTTAGCAGCTTAATGCCACTGAATTTAGGATGTGAGGGGAGCTGGAATCTGGGGGAATACTCCCCAGTTCTGTATTTGAAGACTTTCTTTTTATCCTGTGTACGAGGAGGTAAAAACCACTCCTGAGTGATGCCCGCAGCTCTCCCTGCAGCACTTCTCTCCCTTTCCCTGTCCTCCTCTTTCTTCTCTCTGCCGTGTTTTCCATGTTTGGCGTTGCAAGGAACAGAGTAGTGAGAGACGAGGAAAACAGAGGGGTGGAGAGTCCTCAGAACAATCAGAGCAATTTCTCCCCCAGGGCCTCATCAGACCCTGGTCAAACTACACCCATTAGTGGATTTTTCTCAAAATGTGGTCATTGCAGTAACAAAATCAGTCCCTGTCATAGAGTAGCTTCAATGGGGATAATACTACCCACACCACCCCACAGTCCCCTCTGCTTCCTTCACTGGCCTCAGTAGGATAGTGAAGATTCTAGAAGAAAACCTTAAGTGGACAGTGAAATTCCTAATCTTATCTAAGAGTAATATGCAAATTGATTGTCACTCCAAGACACAAGATGGCCGCCCCCATGTGATCAAAGATGGCTGCCTGCATGTGGATACAAGATGGCCACCACAAGATGGCCTGCAGGGGAGGGCAGTTATGGGCAGTTAAGGGTGACCAGGCCAGCAGAGGAGGGCATTTGGGGGAGACCAGGCCAGCAAGGAAGGGCAATTGGGGGGAATCATGCCTGTAGGGGAGGACAGTTGGGGGGAACCAGGCCAATAGGGGAAGGCAGTTGGGGGAAACCAGGCCTGCAGATGAGGGAAGTTAGGGGGACCAGGCCTGCAGGGGAGGGCACTTGTGGGTGATCAGGCAAGCAGGGAGGGCAATTAGGGGTGACTGGGCCAGCAGAGGAGGAAGTTGGAGGAATCCAGGCCAGCAGAGGAGGGCAGTTGTGGGGGACTGTGCTGGCAAAGGAAGGCAGTTGGGGGAGACCAGGTCAGTAGAGGAGGGCAGTTGGGGGGACCAGGCCTATAGGAGAAGGTAGTTGGGTGGGAGGATCAGGCCTGGTCACTCCTAACTGCCCTCCCCTGCAGGCCTGGTACCCCCAACTGCTCTCCCCTCCAGGCCTAGGTTCCCCCAAAATGCCCTTCCTTGTAGGCCTGGTCACCCCAACTTCCCTCCTCTGCTGGCCTGGTCACCCCTAACTGCCCTCCCCTACAGGCTTGATTGCCACCACTGCCCTTCCTTGCAGGCCTGGTCCCTCCCATCTACCCTCCCCTGCTGGCCATCTTGTGGTAGCCATCTTTTGTCCACATCGGGGCAGCCATATTGTGTGTTGGAGTGATGGTCAATCTGCACATTACTCTTTTATTAGATAGGATAGAGGCCTGGCGTATGGGTGGCCTGGGCGAAGGGCCTGTGGTGGTTTGCAGACAGGCCATGCCCCCTGGTGACCCAAGTGGAGGCCCTGGTATCTGGGATTTATTTATCTTCTATAATTGAAACTTTGTAGCCTTAAGTGGAGGCCAAGGCAGGCCAGGGCTGCAGAAGCTTGGCTTCCTCCATTGCCGGGGGCAACCCTAGCCTCCTGCTCTCTCTAGCTCTGTGGCTGCTGCAATTTGGGGGGCGGGGATTTATTTATCTTCTATTATTGAAACTTTGTAGCCTGGAGTGGAAGCCTGGGCCAGACAGGGTGTGCGGAAAGCTTGGCTTCCTCCATTGCCAGAGAAACCCAAGACTCCCTCTTGCTCTCTCTGTGCCCACAGCCATCTTGGTTGGTTTGATTTGCATACTTGCTCCTGATTGGATGGTGGGTGTGACTTGTGGGCATGGCCTGAGGGTGTGACAGGGTGATGATTAATTTGCATATTACTATTTTATTAGATGGGATACTCAATAAGTAGATTTTGGTAGCTAAAGCCATTATCAGTAGAAGTCTAAAATGTTTTTAATTCAGTCAAACTAATGAATACTCACAACTCACTCTATTCTTGTAAAGCATTTTAGTGAGTGAGTTGAACTTGCATTGAATTGGACAGTGCCTACATAATTTCTGCTACCCTAGATTGGGTTTCTTCACTCCTTACAGGTGACCTCCAGGAGA
Source organism: Lasiurus cinereus (assembly GCA_011751065.1). NCBI lineage: Eukaryota > Metazoa > Chordata > Mammalia > Chiroptera > Vespertilionidae > Lasiurus > Lasiurus cinereus. The sequence goes on from JAAGEH010000076.1 coordinate 44,903,567, forward strand.
GAAAAGTAGTGACATGTTGGTGTGTAGAACATACCAGTTTAATTGGCCAAATTGACATTTAGACCTTGCAGTTTATGTTAAGAAAGGAGTGGGTTTCAGATATGTATAAATAATTCAGAGGTTTTAAGAGTAACTAGTATTTCCATTTGTCCCCCTTGCAACAAGGAAGAAAACTTGCACCCCTCCCCCCAATTTTTTTCTTCATTCTAGTAACCAAGGGAAATGCATTTTTAAATTATGTCTAATCATAAATAGGTTCAGAAATGTTTAAAAGTCAATACCAAATGTTACATTTTCCACAACAAATTTATACCCGAAAATAATTAGATTCTGTACCAAGCTCACTGATGCTGAGTTTTACTCCATTAATTCCTATTCTCTATAGGGAGGCAGACCCAATGTTATTGCCTGAAGATTGTTTTATGGCTTTTAGTTTCTTAATTCCCTTAAGAGAGTTCAAATGGCCACAGCTGCTGGGCTTATCAAAGTGTAGCTACAGACATCTGTACTGTGTTTCCTAGTGTTTTTTATATTCCCTATGCTTATTTAAATGTAATGTGACTGACCCTAAGCCCAATCAGTTTAACTTTACTTTGAGAATTTATTGGGAATCCTGGAGGTGGGATTAGAGTGAGTTTCATGATGAAAATTCAAACACAAAGGTAAAAAGATGTCTTTGGGAAGACCTTTTGTCTATGAAAATGAAGAAAAATTATGCCCACAAAGGCTGTCCAGGTAAGAACTTCATAATAAGAATGGAAGAAGTATGGAAAACAGGGAATAAGTTTGAGAAATGGATAGTTCATCCTTGGTTTCACCTTTCTGGAACTATTTGCATATGGTAAGAATTGTGCATTTCTAGAATGTTTGGGGGATTTACTTGTATAACAGTCTGGGATGGAGGATTCTAATTCTTTTTATAGAAAGGTGAATTATTTCATTTTTTAAATTTCATTAGTAACTTTGGTCTATTCACATTTTTTTTTATTTTTTATTTTTTTAAAAATATATTTATTTTTTACAGAGAGGAAGGGAGAGGGATAGAGAGTTAGAAACATCTATGAGAGAGAGACATCGATCAGCTGCCTCCTGCACGCCCCCTACAGGGGATATGCCTGCAACCAGGATACATGCCCTTGACCGGAATCGAACCTGGGACCTTTCAGTTCGCAGGCCGTCGCTCTCTCCACTGAGCCAAACTGATTCCGGCTCTATTCACATTTTAGATTTCATATTGCGTCATTTTTTACCTTTGTATACTTTTATAAATACCCTTTTGTCTCAGTTTTCAAATATGTTGGTGTATATATAAGTGTATAATTTTAAATTTCTAATTTCTTTCTGTATTTTGTGTTTTTCCAGTTTCTCTCTTTTTTTTCTCTTTTATCATTCTTCTCAGAAGTTTGTCTATTTTATTTCTTTATTTTTAAATCCAGTTCTTGCTTTAATAAAATTTTTCTATTTTTTGCTGTTGCTATTGTTCAGTATTTTATTAACTTCTCATCTTATATTTATTATTTTCTTCCTACCTATTTGTTTGGGCTTTCTCTATTGTTCATTTTCCAGCTTCCTGAAGTAAGAACTTAAATCATTCTGGTTATTGATAAATATATTTATCAAATCTATAAATTTACTTATACATAATGATTTAGTATGTCCTACAAACTTGACCTGTATATTGTTAATACCATTTAATTTTAAGTTTTCTCTTTAAAAGACCAAAAGATTATAGGTACATTTTTTAGTTTCTAGACGTGTATATCTTAAAGTTATTTTTCTTGTTACTGATTTCTTACTTTATTATTGCATATGGTTGGGTAATACTATACCATTTGTTTCTTTAGAATTTATTGTGGCTTCTGCCACATCTGTTATAGTTGATTTGAATAAATGTTTCATATGTGCTTGAAAAAGTAGTGTATTCTTTCTTAGTGATGATAGATCATGATACACAAGGTGTCTATATTCCAATAGAGTGTAGGTGGGGTAGATAGACTCAAGTTCTTAATTTGGTTTATATTTGATTTTAAGATTTTGAACAAAAGTTGGCCACATGGACTTAAAAACCTCCTATTGCCCTAGCCAGTTTGGCTCAGTGGATAGAGCATTGGCCTGCGGACAAAGTGCCCCAGGTTCAGTTCTGATCAAGGGCACATGCCTGGGTTGCGGTCTTGATCCCCATTAGGGGGCATGCAGGAGGCAGCCGATCAATGATTCTCTCATCATTGATGTTTCTATCTCTCTATTCCTCTCCCTTCCTCTCTGAAATCAATAAAAATATATTTTTTAAAAAAACCCTTAATTCAGGGTTGAGTGAGTGATACTGTGCTAATAACTTATTCTTATGGAGGCAAAACATGGCAGGTGTAAAAAGAGTGGAAGTAGAGAAGGAAGGAAATAAATGAGGTTCTCATAGTGGAAGAATTAAGGAAGGTTGCTACAATGAAGGCCCTGTGGGTTAGCTTATCACCTGGAGAAAGATAACGTGTGTATGTGAATGAGAGTGTGAGTGTGTGTTCCTTTCACTTGGGGACCAAACTGCTTTGTTTTGGGACATCTTATATGGTGGGGAAAGACACAGAGAGAGAATTCTTTGCTGTTGCCTGCAAACTGCTGCTTCCTCAATACAATAGAAAGCTCTATGCTGTACTAGGCAGGGATAGGTAATTACATTGGAACCACTATCCCTCACCCCCATCATTTTTGCTTTGTGTGAACAAAACTCAAATTTGGCAGCAATATAGATGGGGGTTACACATTAATGGGGTCATTTGGCCTGAGACTAGTGTTTTTCAATGCACTGGGGCTCAGAAATATTTTGGGAAGTGGACGTTGTACAAGACTGGACAAGAGCAGGGGAAGAAATGAAGCCATTGTATTTGAGACATCGAGTGTTAATATGCCTTAATTTGTACTCATAATATGGTTTGACATACTGTTTTTTTATGTGTGTGTGTGTATATGTGCATTATCACTTTTTTATTTTTTTTAAATATATTTTATTGAATTTTTTACAGAGAGGAAGGGAGAGGCAGAGAGAGTTAGAAACATCAATGAGAAACATTGTTCAGCTGCCTCCTGCACACCTCCCACTGGGGGCGTGCCTGTAACCAAGGTAAATGCTCCCAATCAGAATCAAACCTGGGACCACTCCGTCTGCAGGCTGACGCTCTATCCACTGAACCAAATCAGCTACGGCTGCATTATCATTTTATGTGTGCTTAGAAAAAGATAACATATGTAGCATGCATATAATGTTTTTCACAAGTAGCATATAGCTTTGTTAACCTGCTTCATCCATTCAACAATATAGCATTGATATAGTATAATAGTCAATAAAAATATTCCACAGGCAGAAAGAACGAGTACATTTGAAAATTTTAGCTATTCACACACTAGCTTGTCTGATCAGACCCAATTTACTTAGCAGGAAGTATCCAAATATTTAAGTATGCAAATGTATGAAACCAAATGAGACATCATTTAATTCCTTTATTGTCTTATAGTGAAAGACAGCAAATGAGCAAGCTGATGGCTTTATGCCAATTATTTTACTATGATTTCTTTTATGCTAAGGTATAGCTGTATAGCTGTAGGCAAGCCCTCAAATTCTAGCATGAACATGCAGCAGCAATAACATGAATATTTTAGGGGATATACGATTCTTTTCATGGGTCGTGGTTGGAAATAAAAAATTTAAGTTGCAACTGCTTTGGCAAATATGTCATCAACAACTGGGACTAAATGTAAGTGTGTGTGAAGGGCCTCAATCCCAGAATTGCTTCTAAAAGACCCCAAATCAAGGGTCCAAGGCCCTTCACATTGGGATCATCTTTCTTCCTATCTTTCTAGATTAATCTTTTATCACTCCTAATTCAACTCCACACCTCCCTCCAGTCTTACAGGCTTACTTGAAGCTGGCATCTTCATAATTCAAGAAATATAGCCCAAGGGCTGTCTTCAAATACTAAGGCCAGCTTGGCTGCTGTGGCTCAATGGTTGAGTATGGACCCATGAACTGGGAGGTCACTGTTCGATTCCCAGTCAGGGCACATGTCTGGGTTGGGAGCTCAATCCCCAGTAGAAGATGGGCATGAGGCAGCCAATCAATGATTCTCTCATCATTGATGTGTCTCTCTCCCTCCCTCTCCCTCTCTCTCAAATAAATAAAAGCATATTTAAAAAAATACTATGGTCAGCAAGCCTCCAGTACAATGGTGGCAACACAGAAACTCAGAGGGACTGAGAGCAGCTGAGCTAAAGAGAGGAGTGGCTAACAGGCTCAGGTCGTGGCCCCAGCCTGACAGCAACAGTTACTCTTTTCTGCCAGTTGTCTTAATCCAGCATCAAGAAGGGCTCATGAACCTGGAGAAGGCACTGTGCATAAATTAATCAAGAGTCCAGAGATGAAACATAATTTTGAAAGGCATTATGGGGAATCAGAGAAGATTTAGGTAAAGGAACTAAGTTCTTCTTGTCTCAGGACTCCTTGATTTTTATTAACACAACTAGAGGCATGATGCATGAAATTCATGCAAGTGGGGTGTCCCTCAGCCCAGCCTGTACCCTCTCCAATACTGATAGGATCAGGCCTAAATAGGCAGTTAGACATCCCTCTCACAATCCAAGACTGCTGGCTCCCAGCTGCTTGCCTGCCTGCCTTCCTGATTGCCCCTAACTGCTTCTGCCTGCCAGCCTGACCATCATCTAACCACTCCCATGCCAGCCTGATTGATGCCTAACTGCACCCCTGCCAACCTGGTCACCCCTAACTGCCCTCCCCTGCAGGCCTGGGCGCTCCCCCCCGCACTGTTCTTCCCTGCAGGCCCAGTCACCCCCAGCTTCCCTCTTCTGCCATCCTGGTCACTCCCAACTGCCCTCCCCTGTAGGTTTGCTTGCCCACAACTGCCCTCCCTTGCAGACCTTGTTCCTCCCACTGCTCTCCTCTGCTGGCCATCTTGTGGTAGCCATCTTGTGTCCACATGTGGTCAGTCATCTTTGACCACCTGGGGGCAGCCTTCTTGTGTGCTGAAGTGATGGTCAATTTGCCTATTATTCTTTAGATGAGAGGATTAGATAGAATAGAGGCCTGGTGCACAGGTGGGAGCCAGCTAGTTTGCCCTGAAGGGTGTCCCAGATCAGGATGGGGGTTCCCTTGGGGTGTGGGATGGTCTGGGCGAGGGGCCTGTGGTGGTTTGCAGGCAAGCCACGCCCCCTGGTGACCCAAGCGGAGGCCCTGGTATCTGGGATTTATTTATCTTCTATAATTGAAATTTTGTAGCCTTAAGCAGAGGCCTGGGCTGGCCAGGGCAGGTGGAAAGCTTGGCTTCCTCTGTTGCCAGGGAAACCCAAGCCTCCTGCTTTCTCTGTGGCTGCAGCCAGCTTGGCTGGGTTAATTTACATACTCACTCCTGATTGGCTAGTGGGCATGGCTTGTGGGTGTAGCAGAGGTACAGTCAATTTGCATATTACTCTTTTATTAGATAGGATTTGTCCTAAGGCAAGGTGGAGATATACACATCAAAGGGTAGGGTTTGTATATACAATCCATTGTCAAATTGGAAGAATTGCCTTCGGCTGTTCAGGTGTTTGGCCAGTAGGAGGCAATAACATGTAGAATAAGATGCCCTTACCTGTCTGGCAGCAAGCAATCATTTAGTGTATCCTTTTCAGGTTTGGGGAAATGCTCTCAGCCATCTCCAGATGATTCAGCCCTGCTGACATGCTGGGATTGGCTTCTGGCACTTTTCCACCAGACTGAACACTTAACTGCACCTTCTTCTAACAGACTGTTTCTATTGGTCAAACGGTGGCCTCAACAGACACCACATCAAAACCCCTCCCTTTGGTATAGCACAAAGCCCTGTCCTAGTGACAGCTTGTTGGGAACATCCATCCACATTGAAATGAGACATTATTAACCTTGAGGTAAACTAGCCAGATAGAGTATTTAGCCTATTTGTTTAAGGGAATTTTCTTCTTCCAGGAAAAAAAAAAAAGTACAGTAGTTCTGTGTTTAAGACACATCAAGAATTAATGAACCTCATTCCCTCTTTCTTACCCAAGGCACATCACTACTTAAAATCACAAAGTGCTGGCCTAGGCAGTGGTTCCAGAACCTGGGGCCTCAGCACAACATTCTAAAGACTCATCCTCATAATAAATTACTGTTTTAATGGTCGTCCTGGCAACATATGGTGAATGGAAAACACTTTCTGTAGATTAAGCAACATAGTTCCCATTAACAGTTTACTATACTTGAGACTTTCAAGAAATTTAACTAACTGCTCATTTGGTGCAGTTTCTATTGAATTATTTAAAGCACCTCCTTTCTGCTTTAACTTTGCATTTGCATGATAAAGTACAATGCCAAATGAGATTCCTCTGTTGCCTCAAACGCTAAAAATAAATACAAGCTGAATCCCAACCATGAATTCATTTCTCTGTTTATGCTACAACCTTCCTCTTACCCGAAACCCAGGCTAAATAATTCAATAAACAATGCCCACTTTTGCAGAAGGACACAGCCTGGTTAGGACATCATTAAGGTAACAAAATATGAAAGTTTCATGAATGGTTTTGGGAAGTGCTGGAGACATTTGGTTCCAAGTTCTACATTTAGATAGAAAACTCCACATTTAATTTGACTAATACAAGTGCCACCATCTCCAGAACTACGTGATGTAAAATGTACATGTTAAGTACTGACACTCAGAGGAAACCAGAAATTAATGATATTGGCTCCGTTGGCAGATTTGAATTTTACTTATTGGGATAAATAATCACAAGAGAAAATCAGATGCAAGACATATAACTTTTGCTGACCATGTTTTATTTGTTTATTTTTGCAAAGCTGAGTGTTTCTCTTGATCTTCCTCCTTCTCACCCTGCAACTTTCTTCTCATTACATGAAGCTTAGCTACTGACTTTAAGCCCTCATCAGATGCCTTTCACAAAGTAGACCCAATCTGTTCCCTATTCCTCATACACACTTCTCTGGCTCCCAAGAAGCCTTTCTACAAGGCCACTTCTACCTGGAGTGTCTGCTTCTTGCTGCCTCAGGTCCCTCCCCCTCTATTCAAAGCACTGTGCTTTAGGAAGATTGTCAAGGAGTCCTCAAGCAATCTCTTCCGGTCCCAGGCATTCTGATCGCTCCACTATGATTGTGCCTTGTATCCTCGCACATGTCATCTTTCCTAAAATAATTTGCAAATACGGTTTTGAGTTACTTTTGTGTTGCCACCCATTTTCACTTGGATATAGCTGACTTGTACAGCTACCACTCCATAAATGTTATTCCTGGACCACTGGAAGCTTAGCATATCAAATTGAAACGCAGTGCCATCTACTGGTAAAAATGCCACAATGCTGTCAATATGATTACATTCTACCTAATGAATATATACATTCAATACATGTACTAAGTATACACACATACACAAGTTCTCAGTTTGGTTAAAGAGTAAGAAATATATCAAATCAATATTTTAGTAAGATGTATGTTCTCAAAAGAGAAATGGCAATGAAACAAGAAATGATCCCCATTTGGATCCTCTAAATGAAACCATCATCTTCAAAAAATGGGGTGTGAATTGTAGGCTATGTCCTTGGGATGTTTTGCAACCTCTCCTTTCTATTTATTGAAATAAATCATATATGAAATAAGGAACTAAGACAACATACAACAAAATGTCTGCTGTCATTACATTTTGATGGGAAGGGCGCTGGTTAATGAGGAAGATTAGTTTTTGTGTTTATTTCTCAGTCCTTCCATCCAATGAGCCGTATCTCCGGTTCTGACAATATCTCGAAGTCATGAGTCTCTGAGTGAGTGTGATTTCTCAGCACAACGTAGAGGGATATAGAAAAGAGCCGATAAAAAATATTTAATCCCCGTTTCTCAGGCTAACATGTTAACCTGTAAAATAATTGTTCATACCTCTTAATAACTCCAATCTTTCTACTCCCTGTAAAGCCATCACATCACGGGTGAATTAACTGCACAGGAGTGGGCCTGTAGACCAAGAGAAAACTTTTCTTTGCTCGCACAGAGGCTGATTGAGATAGCGTGGGATCATTAGTGACCGAGCAGATGCCCATCTATAACCCAGAGACAGCTCTGAGCTGTGCAGAGAGCCTCTCATTTCCTACAGAGAGGTGAACTCAGAACTTGTCACTGATTTTTGCACCCTCTTAATCTTCCTGTTTATTCTTTGCTTCATTAAAGTCAATCTCCACAGGGCAGACTGTCATCCGAGCTCAGCCGGTCCTGCTGCCTGCTCTCTCCAGAGAGCATCCTTCATCCTGATAAACGGGCTGTGAGCCGAGCACATGACTGAGCTCCTTAAGGTAAATAGATTACAGAGAGCTTCTCCTTCCACACTCGAGCGACAGCATTTGATAGGCAGGAACCTTGACATGGCATCTCGGTGGAGACAATGCTTTTTCTGAGAGATGGGGTTTCACATTTACGGTTTTGAAACGAGATAGAGGATATTTATTCTTATCATTGTGTCACACTACACCTTAAAGGCTGCATTAGCTTGTGCCACTCATCTGCCAAGTGTCTCCCTCAGGACTCAGGATCATTTATAGGATGTCCTCTGTGTGCCAGGCTCTGTGCGAGGCACCAGACACATACAGATCCACACAGGCAGGGAAGAGGGCGGCATGGCAGGATGCACAGTGAAGCTCTGTGAGAAGCTATGAGCATGCCACCCGACAACAGCAGCCTGTATACTGTGTGTCCGTGTGTCGGACTTCCAGACTATGTCATCCCAGAGCAATTATTATATCTGGACGACAAAGCAACACCAGGGCCCGAGACTGATTCTGGGCAGCCCTGTTCCTACCTTGCCTCATGTTGACAGGTAAGGCAGCAGGCCTCCCCCTAAGGTGGCATGACTTTCCTACCTAGTGAACCAGGTGTGGACCAGAGTCTGAAGAAGGAAAGACTCACTTCTCAGGTAGGGGGCTTAGCAGCATCTCGGATTCCTGAGCTGAGGGCAGGTGCCCCTGTGACCACCTACTGAGCATCGGAGTCACTCCCTGATACCTGAATGATGGAAACTGAGAAAAGCACCCCATGGGTTGTAGCAAGTCCTATAAAAAATTGGAAGCTTCACCCAGCCGGCCTAGCTCAGTGGTTGAGCATCGACCTATGAACCAGGAGGTCACAGGTTCCATTCCGTCAGGGCACATGCCTAGGTTGCTGGCTTGATACCCAGTAGGGGGCATACAGGAGGCAGCCAATCAATAATTCTCTCTCATCATTGATGTTTCTATTTCTCTCTTCCTCTCCTTTCCTCTCTGAAATCAATAATGTGTGTGTGTGTGTGTGTGTGTGTGTGTGTGTGTGTGTGTGTGTATTTAAGGTGGAAGCTTCCATCCTGGATGATTAGTGCGAAGTCTATGTAGAAAGTGTTACTGTAAAAGTCACTCCTTGACTGAGAAGAATGAGGTCAGAGGAGACTCCCAGCCACCACGCCCCAGTTTTCCGCAGGTCAGAGTCACAGAAATCCCTGAAGAGTCCTGATAGTTGGCCCTTCTCCATGACTGCAGCTTCTGCCTGGGAGGCTTGACGATCAGGGGAGAAGACAGCCAAGGAGGTTGTGTTATATTCAGCAGGGGCTGCTCAGGGCTCTGCCTCTGGTTCACTCAGTGGTCATAGCAGCAGACACAGCACTGGCAGGGCACTAAGGGCAGGGGCTACAACCCCTGTGGGGCTGCTAATGGGCCAATCCACCCCCCCCCAAAGCCTAGTTCTGCTGAACAGCCCCCCCATGCCTTTACTGCACCACATGCAGCTCTCCCTCTGAGCTCCCCTTACAGGCACTATGACCATTTTATTACATTCAGTCCCAGAGTCCAGTTATTGCTTGTATGTTGTGTTACCACCACAGGGGTCACATTTGTGTCTTTCACTTCTTTGGAATGAAACTTGTAGCAGGTGTCCCATCCTTAATCTCTCAAGAATCAGAAAAGAAGATGCTTTGTAGAAACCTTTCTACTGTCACCGAACAGGAAACAAACTTGTAGAATTGCTGCTTTATCCATGCCACGGTGTCTAATGAGACTTCCCAGTCACTGGGCGAGGTGCTGTGGAACAGACAGAATATCCAGGAGATGGGCCTGGTGCTCAGGGACCTGTCAGGGAGGTTATGCGCCCCAGTGACCATGGGTGGAAACCCACAAGGAATGAAAATTAAGTCTGAGGGTTCTCAGGTGAGGGAGATAAGGGTCAGCTGAGAACGAAAGGATAGTGTATGGAGGCGGTGGCACCTGAACCTGATCTTGAAGGACTGGCTCTGTGGGAATGGGGAACAGTATTCGAGTGTGGATGCAGTTTGGCCTTCACCAAGCTTTGTGTCCAGCCCACAACCAGACCACAGGGTCAGCCGGGATGACCGTGGGAGCCTCCTGTGGGTATGCTGAAAGGGCACCTTCCATCCGCCAGAATTACAGCTCTTCGCCCTGGCCAGCCCCAGCTTCCCGCACACAAATTGCTGTTTTTTTCCTCTTTTTTTCTTCATTTCCATTGTCTCCTCTCACTGCCCCCTCCCCCAGGTAAAGCTTTGTGGTTCCACTTGCCTTTGGCAGCAGATGTCTGAGATGGGGCCCTGGCCCTATCCTGTCAGCCCCAGCCCCAGCCCCAGCCCACCAGACCAGGGCTCACCTGTGGCCCAGCTTCTCACCTGGGTGCATTTATGGGCCTGTCTCGGTCCTGGCGCTGATGAGTTCAAATGGCCTGTCCCGCGCCCTCACATGAGTATCAGCCTCAGCCTGTTGTGGCTTCTGCTCACCGCTCACCCTCACTGGGCATCCCAGAGGCCAGCCATCTCCTCCCTTCACTCTGTTTGCTTTCTTTTGTCTCCCTTTCTTCATTCCCTTTGGATTTAGGGGCAGAGGGAAAGCAGCTAGGTGAGTTTGGGAGGGGTGAGGCGGGGGTGGGGAGAGGTGGGGGGTTGGGGAGGCAGGGGGGGTGGAGCACAGAGAGATGCTGGATAATGGCCTTTCCTCTTAACTCAGCTGAAGGGCTGCCCCCACAATTTCCTCTCCATCCTTTCCTCTAGCCCTGGGTCTTTAGCTTCCTGCCCCCTGTAGTTGGAAACTGGCAGCAGCCACATCAAGAAGCGTCTGAGAGCAGCACCCGAGGGAAAGGAGCGAGTGCCTGGAGCAGCAGGTGAGGTGCCCCGGCCTCTGAGGCTCTAGGCTCCCACCTGCGGGCCCTGAGGTTTCTGCTCCCCTCCCCGGGGCAAACTCGGGCAAACGCAAGCAAACGCAATTCGCTGTTGCTTTGGAGTTGTGTTAGCCTTTTCACCTTTGGTGTTAAGTTCCTTTATCCCAGAAGCAAATATTTAAATGGGGCAGAAACACATGATCCAGTTCTAATTCTTGGGTAGAAATGCAGTTTCCCCTCGGTCAGTGTCACGCTGTCTGAGGCAGGGCAGGGGCACTGCGTGCCAAGGTGCTTGCCTCCACCTTTGGCCACTGTTGTCACCCGCCAGCCCCTGGGAGCCCCTACCTGTCTGTCCTCCAGAGCCACCAGCGGTGCTGATGTGAGCCCGACTGAGCCCCAACTTCCAGGTACTTTCGACTCTTGCTTAGGATTTTCTGTGGATTTGCACTAAATGGAAAGGTTAGAGGGGTGACCTTTGTGTTGTAATTGGCCCCAGGAGCCTGGTATTTGAGAGCGCAGGCAGCCACCTCCACACTCTGGGCCGGGTGTCACTGACGGCTCCGGGAGCCTGTGGTCACAGATCAGCCCAGCTCAGGGCCAGGGTGGGCAGGGAGGTCTGTGCCACAGGGTCCCACCTGGTTGTCCTCCATTTCTTCAGCCCAGCCACCCCACTAACGGCTATAAAGTGTCTTAGATCCAAGATTCAGGAGCTAATCACTGCCCCCAAAATGTCACGAAATGAAGACATGAAATACTGACTGTCTCCTCAAAAGAAGCTTAACACCAGGAAAAACTGAAACTGGACTCAAAATAGTTCTCATGTTTGAAACTGTCCTGTGGAAGCATTTGTATGTGTTCCTTCTCAATTTACTAAGGCAGTGGTCGGCAAATCCATTAGTCAACAGAGCCAAATACATATCAATAGGACAATGATTGAAATTTCTTTTTAAACTTGAACTTCTTCTAATGCCACTTCAAAATTGACTTGCCCAGGCCGTGGTATTTTGTGGAAGAGCCACATTCAAGGGGCCAAAGAGCTGCATGTGGCTCACGAGCCGCAGTTTGCCCACCACGGTAGTAAGGGAATGTTTCAGAATCCGAGAAGCCAAGGCCCGCTGAACCAGAAAGCTGTCGTTCAGACTGCAGCCCTGGCTCCCTCTAGCGTCCCAGAGCAGCCTTCTGTTCCGGTGGAAACTGCCCAGGACTTAGGAGCTCTGTCTGTGTCAGTGGGACGAAAAGCCCAGTTCAGGTGACTTCTCCACTTAACCCTCCTTGTTGGCTCTTGACCAGCATCTCCTCCCATGCCATTTTCTGTTGCTTATAACTGAAGTTCTTTTCTACTCACTGCATAAGACAACTGTTTGTGTGTCTAAAACTTTAAATTTGGAATTCAGAAAATTGGAGTCAGTAGGAAAGCTAATATAGTTTCTGACTTTCACAGATTAGGAAGCAAATTTGTAGAATTGCTGATTTATCCATACCACAGTGTTTAATGAAACTTTTACATCACTGGGCAGAGTGCTGTGAGAAGACAGATGTCCAAGAGATGATGACCGCCCTCCCTCCCGCCCCCACTCACACTCATGGACCTTCCAGTGAGGCATGGAAAGGTGGAAACCCACAAGGAAGGGTAAACATAAGTCTGTGGGGTCTCAGATGAAGGAGCTAAGGGCCAGCTGAGAACGAAAGGGTGGTTGTGTGGAGAGGTGGCACCTGACCTGATCTGGAAGGACTTGCTAGGGGGAGTGGGAGGAGAGTGCGGTGGTGTAGAAGCACTTACAGGGAAGGAACGGTGAAGGAGAATATTGGACTGGGCCGCCTAAGGGTCAAATGACAGCAGCCCTCGTATACCAGCCAGGAAGCGCACTGTCACTGGTGAGCAGGAAGCACTGTCAAGGAAGAACTTATAAAAAATGTTCAGCCTCTTGAACACGTTTGAACTCCTTTTAAAAAAGTGAATTTCCTTTCCATCCTCAGAGGTTTAAGTACTGACTTGACGTGCTTTCATTCCGCTATCCACTATGACTTGTAGATTCATAAAGGGGATTCAGGCCTGGACCAGATAACTGCTAAGGTTACTTGTGATTGGGATTCGATAATCGGGATTTTGAACCAGAACCTGATCCTATCTCATAGGGAAGACTGTAGGATTTCTTTCTGTTCTCAGCATTTGCTAAGTTAATGTTTTCTCAATCGACTGGAACAGAGTTGTGCTTAAAGAAGGGGACTTCGGCAGCAAGGTTTAAACTAGGTCAGCAAGAAGGAGGAGACTGGTTAGGACACTAGTATGTATTCATTTTCAAGGCCTAACCCAGGTTAGCGGAACTGGAAATAGGAAGCAGATTGACATTATGGATGCAGAATCAAGGCTACTATTTTGTTGCAATTATTTGCTACCCTCCTCCTTGATGGATTGAAAATTCCACAAGATCAAGAAGTGTATTGTAGCTGAGACCAGTTTGGCTCAGTGGATAGAGTGTGGGACTGAGGACTGAAGGGTCCCGGGTTCGATTCTGGTCGGGGGCATGTACCTTGCTTGCGGGCACATCTCCAGTAGGGGGCGTGCAGGAGGCAGCTGATCAATGTCTCTCTCTCATTGATGTTTCTGACTTTTTATCCCTCTCCCTTCCTCTCCGTAAAATATCAATAATATATATATATATATATATATATGAAGTGTATTGTATTTGACTTTATCACCCCCAGTGCCCAGTGCCTAACAGAGGACTAGCACATACAAGTGTGTTAAATACATTTGTGGAGTATATGTCAACTGGCTTGATGAACACCTAATGGAGATGGTGTTACTCGAGGGGCACAGGGTATCCCAGTGACTGGCCTCGGAGCAGCCAGAGTCTCTGCGTGGTGGTCCTGCTTCCGGGGTAGAGGAACAGCAGGAGACAGCAGCAGCTCTACTTCTTCGCGCACCCAGTCTCTCCAGCCCATCCCGCAGGCCTTCATCCCCACAATAGCCTCAGAAGTGTTCACAGTAAGGTAACCCCTCCCTTCTTGCTTTTGTCTTCCCTCTCTCATTTTACTTGACTGCTCACCAGCCTTTGACACAGTCGACCATTTCAATCCCGTAACATTCCCTTCACTTCTCTTCCAAGCCATTATTCTCTTGATTTTCTTCCTACATCACTGATGACCCCTTTCATTCTAATCATTCTGGCTTAACCTTTTATTCCCAATCTTTAAATCAAAGGTTTTCAACCTTAGCTTCACATTACAGTTACCAGAAACTTTTATTTTTTTATTTTTTTAATTAAATCTTTATTATTCAGATTATTACATTTGTTTCTCATTTTTCCCCTCCATAGGACCCCTCCACCCAGCTCCCACCCCTCCCTCTGCCCTTAGCTCCCTCCCATTGATCTCATCCATAGGTGTATGATTTTTGTCCAGTCTCTCCCTGTATACCCCTCACCCCTTTCTCCCTGAGAATTATCAGTCCATTCCCTTTCTGTGCTCCTGATTCTATTCTTTCACCAGTTTATTCTGTTGATCAAATTTTTAATTCACTTAATTTTTAGATTCACTTGTTGATAGATATGTATTTGTTGTTCATCATTTTTTGGCTTTTACCTTTTTCTTCTTCCTCTTCTAAAAGAGTACCTTTCAGCATTTCATGTAATACTGGTTTGGAGTTGATGAACTCCTTTAGCTTTTTCTTATCTGTGAAGCTCTTTATCTGCCCTTCAATTCTGAATGTTAGCTTTGCTGGATAGATTATTCTTGGTTGTAGGTTCTTGCTATTCATCACGTTGGATATTTCTTGCCACTCCCGCCTGGCCTGCATCATTTCTGTTGAGAAATCCGCTGACAGTCATATGGGTGCTCCCTTGTAGGTAATAAACTGTTTTTCTCTTGCTGCTTTTAATATTCTCTGTCTTTTGCTCTTGGTATTTTAATTATGATGTGTCTCGGTGTGGTCCTCTTTGGATTCCTTTTATATGGGGTTCTGTGTGCTTCCTGGACTTGTAAGTCTATTTCTTTTACCAGATGTGGGAAGTTTTCAGGCATTATTTCTTTAAATAGGTTTTCAGTATCTTGCTTTCTCTCTTCTTCTGGCACCCCCACAATTCTGATGTTGGTACGCTTGAAGCTGTCCCAGAGTCTCCTTACATTATGTTCACATTTTTGGATTCTTTTCTCTTCTTGTTTTTTCAGTTGAGTGTTTTCTGCTTCTTTATATTTCAAATTTTTGACTTGATTCTTGCCTTTCTCTAGTCTGCTATTAGGACTCTGTATAATATTTTTTATTTCAGTCAGTGTATATTTAATTTCTAGTTGGTCTTTTATCATCTTTAGTTGGATCTTTTCCATCTCTAGTTGACTCTTTTGCATCTCTAGTTGGTCCTTTTTCATCTCCTCTTGGCTCTCACTAAGTTTATCCAACTTTTCTAGCATATTCTTGAAAAACCTTACAAGCGTGGTTTTGAACTCTATATCCAGTCATTTTTTTTCCTCCATTTCTTTTGTTTGTGATCCCTTCCCTTGTCTCAGCATTTTCACTATGCCGGGGAAACTTCTGTGTGGAATTCAGCCTTATGAAACCAGGCTTGCAAAACCGAAGAAGCCTCTGTTGAGCTTGGGATGGGTGGAGTCTCAGGGCTTAAGGGACCGCCTTGCCTTCCAGTCGGCCCCACCCTCCATGGCCCCTGAGTCTCACGTGACTGGGTAATCGCTGGAGCGGTCCTTGTGCGTGCGAGCCCGCAGTGCCTCTGGACCGATGCCTTTCCAGCTCCCCTGCGCGCCAGGACCACACGAGTCTAGGTCTCTAGGGTTTCGCCCGAAACAGGGGCTTAGTGGACTCAGAAATGGCACAGTTGGGAGGGTCTGTCTCCCGCCCACTCGCGAAAGCCAGCGGCACAATCAGCAATCTGTCCTCTGCGCAGTGCCGTGCGCGCCACCAGGCCTTTGATCTTTTGTGACTCCCCTAAATTTCCGTGCACCTCTCCCTTTTCACAGTCCAAACTCTCCCCATAAGAGTTTCGGCTAGATCTGGGGTTTAGTGTCGTAAGATAAGGGGTTCAATGCTGTTGGGAGTCTCCGTTTTCCTCCCGCCAGAGAAAGCCAGCCAGGTACTCCGGCACCCGCTCTCTCCTCGCGCGCGTCTCCGTACCTCAGCTTTTTGCAGCTCCTCTGGGTTTCTGTGAGCCCCTCTCTTTTCTTCTAGTTGTAGAACTTACACTCGGCCAGCTTTCCTGTGGTTCTGGATGATGTCTGTTCTGTCTTTTAGTTGTAGTTTTGAAATTGTTGTGTGAGGCAGCAGTGTAGGTGTTTACCTATGCCGCCATCTTGGATTCCTCTCCTACCAGAAACTTTTAAATCTCTTGATACTCAAATTGCACCCCACACCAATTAAATTAGAATTTTTGAGGGGTGGACACAGGTTCAATATTTGTTTCAAGGTGATCCCAATCTCTAAATGACTGTTGCAAATGTTAGTGTTCCCCAGAGCTTAGTCTTAAGTCTCTCCCACCTCTGGCTATACCCCAGTCCCATGGGTTCCAAGAGCATCTTTACCAGGTTGACATGTAGATATATACTTCTAGCCCCAACTTCTCCTCTGAACTGTACATTTGTACGTGCAACATCCTATTCCAGATTCCCACTGGGATACAGACAGCCCAAATTTAACAGGCCCAAATAGAACTTTTGATTTTTCCTGACTTCAAATCCATCCCAAGTGGTAGCATCATCACTCACCCAGCTGTGCTCGCAAAGACACATTGGGAGTAACCTAAGGCGTCTGTCAGTCCCCGCATCAAATTAATCAAGTTATGTTAGTTTTATTTCTAAAATGCATTCTAGACTCAACCACTTCCCATCACCTTTACCACCACATTCTCACTGCTCACCTACTGTATAGCCACAGCTCCTCTGCTGTTCTCCCTCACTCACTCTTGCTCCCTCAGCCTTCACACAGCTCTCCCAGGGACCTTTAAAAATCCACTTAGTATCAGATTTCTTCCTCTTTAAAATTCAGTGGCTTTTTATTACATCGAGAACAAAATTCAAACGCTTTGGTCTGGCTTTCAAGGTTCTTCATGGTATGGTCCTTCCCTACCCATCCTCTCCTCCCCCTCCTCCTCTTCCCCTTCATTGGCTAGGTTCCTGCTCCACCTTGTATTTGCTGTTTGTGGAATAGTCTTTACCTTGGAGCTCTCAGCCTAAATCTTCACATGGCTTGATACTTACCATTCAGAGATTTTCTCATGTTACCTCTTCAGAAAAGTCTTCACTACCCAGCTCCGAGCTTAAAATGGTCACTACCCCACAATGGAACTCTATCTTAACCTTGCTTTCTCTTCTCAGCTCTTATTGCAGCGGTTCTCAACCTGTGGGTCGTGACCCCTTTGGGGGTAGAACAACCCTTTCACAGGGATCGCCTAAGACCATCGGATAATGCAGATATTTACATCACGATGCATAACAGTAGCAGAATTTCATGGTTGGGAGTCACCACCACATGAGGAACTGTATGCAAGGGTCGCGGCCTTAGGAAGATTGAGAACCACTGTCTTATCGTTATCCGAAATTATATTTGTTTGTATTTCCCCCAAAAGAAAGCAGGGGCCTTGTCTGTTTTGTTTAAAACTGGATTCTCTGGCACCGGGTAGGTTCTCAATAATTATCGGTTGAATGAATTCTTAAATCCAGACTTGAAATGCAAACTGGTAGTGAAGCAGACTGTACTACCAAGGAGTCATTGTGAGTTGGATGAAATAACCTCAGCACAAAGCATGATTAATTAAAGATTGTATTAAAGGGCAGTTCTCGCCCTAACTTGTTTGGCTCAGTGGATTGAGCATCGGCCTGCGGACTAAAGGGTCCCAGGTTCGATTCCAGTCAAGGGCATGTGCCTTGGTTTCGGGCACATCCCCAGTGGGAGGTGTGTAGGAGGCAGCAGGTCAATGTTTCTCTCTCATCAATATTTCTGGCTCTCTGTCCCTCTCTCTTCCTCTCTGTAAAAAAAAAAACAATAATATACACACACACACACACACACACACACACACACATACATATATACACATAAAATATATTTTAAAAAGGGGCAGATCTCTACCCTAAGCATCCTTTATTCCACTCATCATGATGTCTGAGACTTCCATTAGCAGTACAGATTTATGCCACTATGTTAAAAGTTTCGCCTTCTCTTGAATTCTGTACTAAAATTCAGATACTCTCAGCATGTGTCTATTGGCTAATAAAAAACTAGGGAAGAAAGACTTTCTGAGAGAGCAGACCAAAAGCAGAGGGAACTAAGAAGAGAAGGAGGAAGACAGATGAT
Organism: Lasiurus cinereus; assembly: GCA_011751065.1. Lineage (NCBI taxonomy): Eukaryota > Metazoa > Chordata > Mammalia > Chiroptera > Vespertilionidae > Lasiurus > Lasiurus cinereus. The sequence continues at coordinate 44,922,046 of JAAGEH010000076.1, forward strand.
TATCATACTAAATTTTCTTCACTGTAGAAAGCTGGAGGGTTATAGGCCCTAACAGAATACTTTCTGTGAGGATTTCATTGTGACTAGCAGCCTCCTAATTTCTCTCTCCCCGATGTACCTCCAATTCCATTCCCCAATCTCCATTGTAATTTCCTGAGTGTGGAGACTTAACAATTCGGTGATGTATGTCCAGTGCTTCTCTCCCTCCTAATTGTTTTTCTGTCACAGCAAATCAACAAGCCCTTCCTATCTGTATCCAGAGAAAAATAGTTCTGTAGCAGGTGGTTTTAAAATAACTAAACAAGCCCTAGCCAGTTTTGCTCGGTGGTTAGAACGTTGGCCTGCAGGCTGAAGAGTGCCGGATTCATTTCTGGTCAAGGGCAGGAAGTTGGATTGCAAGCTGGATCCCCTGCTCCTATTGCAGGCTTGATCCGGGCCCCTATGGGGCATGAGCAGGAGGCAACCAATCAATGTGCCTCTCTCACATGATGTCTCTGTCTCTCCGCCTTCCTTCCATACTCTCTAAAAATCAATTGAAAGAAATATGCTCAATGGGGATTAATAACAACAACAAAAATACCTAAATAATTTTATATTATTAAATATTGGTTTAAAACATATTTTCTCTTTATACTTTATATATTAATTATTTATTATATATTAATTCTCACCAGAGAACACATTTATTAATTTTAGAGAGAGGAAGAGAGAGTTAGAGAAAGAGAAAGGAAGAGAGAGAGAAAGAAACATTGATGGGAGAGAAAAACATGAATCAGTTGCCTCCTTATACATCCCAACCAGGGATTGATCCTGCAACCTAGGTATGTGCCCTGACTGGGAATTGAACCTGAAACCTTTTTGGTGTATGAAATGATGCTCCAAGCAACCGAGCCACCCAGCCGGGGTAAGGTAATACTTATATTTTAATACATGTAAGAAAAAATTTGATTTTCCTTGTGTTCCAATCTGGGTTCCCCAAGGAGCAGAGATTAGCATGCAGAGCGTGCATTAGGAAGTACCCTTTTTGGAAGGGAAGGGGTCAGGACTTGGGTAGAGAAAAAAGCTGAGCTCAATGCAGTCTCATCAAAGGCCTCAGCATGCCCTGAGAGTTCTTCCGAAAAGCTGGTATGGCTATTTAGAGTTGACCCCCTTTGCAGTGAGGCAGCTAGGCTCTCATACTCCCATATCAACCAGAGATTGGATGCAAGCTAATCGTGGGTGAGCGAGATCGCCCTGTAGCCACGGGCAAGTTCTGGAGAGGGCTTACAGCTAAGGACTGTCCACTGACAACACGCCCAGCAGTAAAGGGAAATAAGTGCTTAGACCTGAAGACAGATTTGGGAAACATGGCACAGCATCCATCACACCTAGTGTTTTTATGTTGATAATGCTTTTTGGTTGCTAGCATGATTCTGGGTATCTATTGCCAGGCAGTTGGATAAGAGTCTCCGCTGAGTTGGCTTTACCACTGGGGAATCTTTTCTTGTCAATGCTGTGCTTCTGAAGCACTTTTTCTGTTCTGGCCGTGGTATGTGCTATAGTTCCATGCAGATAGGAGTGTTGTCTTTTGATGGTATCATCATTCTTATTTAACATTCTGGGAAGCAGGCAGGATGCACCAGGCCCCTGGGATTGTGTCTTAGCCATCTGCAGTGGCCAGTTGGGCTGATTAGAAAGATAAGATTCCACTCTCATTAATTTTGTAGACTCATCTGAATCAAATCCCAGGAGTTTTTCATAAAATAAACAAACAACACAAAATAAATCCCCAGCCTACACAATGTTGGAGGAACTAATTATTCAGGCTTCCCGTCGTAGTTTTGTGTATGTAAGGACTGCAGATCGGGGCCTTGAGTAAGCATAATTGAGAATTAATGTGTCCTGTGGCTCCGAGATGGGAAATAAAACTGAGCTGGCCCACAGGAGAGGGAAAAATGATTCTTATTGTGCAAGGGAGGCACTAAGGACCCACAATTATGGGCTTTATTGCTCAGACCTAGCCAATGGACAAAAACAAAAAGGCCTTTCTTTCTACTATGGTATTCACGCTGGCAAATTTAGTCTCTGAAATAAGACTACATGAGGCCTTAACTTGTTTACCCCTGCAGAACATGTGAACATAAAAGAGCTTTGAAGTTATACTTAGTAAATTCTACATACGTCTGAGCAAGCATTAAGCAAGTAATAGAGTCTCATTCGAGATGGTCTACTTGTCTGGAATTCTAATGTGGTTGGGACAAGGAGTTGGCTCCAGGTGTTTTCTGGGTCCAATTCCCTTTCCCTGCACTACTCTTAGTGTCTGAGGATGATGACAGAAGTTCACTTGCTTTCTTGCAGCTCAGTTCATTGCTGAGGATGCTCTACTCAGGGTTTTGTTTGGATGGCAATATGGCCCCATGGTGAGGCATGTGACTATTATATCCTGCCTTCATCACTTAGTAGTTGTTATCATCTTAGGCATCCAAATTAGCTGCTCTGGTCCTTGGTTTCTTCCTCTCTAAAGTAGCAGTAACCATGGTGCCTATTCTTAGAGTTGTTGAAATGACTCAATTAGACAACGCATATGAAGTTCTGCTGCTGCATAGTAAAACCAGTAAACATTAGATCTCATTTTTTTCTAGGAATGAAGTGATAGGTTTAAGATTAGGTTCAGAATCATGTGGACAATTTCTGGAACAAAGAGATGGGGAGATAGCTTTAGTTGAGCTGAGAATTATTTGAATACATTCAATTAAGTAAATAAAATAGCAATAAAGAAGAATACTTTCCATGCAGAGTTTTAAACCAATGAGATAGATTCCCACTTTAAAGTTAGATGGAATTATGGGGACTGGATTAAGCAATTTACTGGTAGCAAAGGTAGTATTAAACATTCGTATTAAATGTTGAGATAGGAGTGGCTATTGCTATCAGTGGAAGTCCAGGAATGCATTTCTGTCAATCACAAAATACCTAAGTCAGTCAAGAAACTAGAATTTCTATACCCAAAAAGCCTTCCCTGGCTGAGCACAAGATATGGTCTCCCCAAATTCAATAATCTGCTTTTTTTTCTACAAGAAATACTAATCTATATATGTCAAAGCCTAAGCAAACATTCTACTGATAGCTATGATACACACGGACTACCAGGGGGCAGATGCTCAATGTGCAGGCATGGAAACATGGAACAGGCTGATGACTCTCAGAGGGAAGTGGCAGGGGTGGTGGTGGAGAGGATGGGAAGAGATTAACCAAAGATCTTATATGCATATTAGAGACCCCTCAACCTGGCCTATGGGGATCCGGCCAAATTCATGCACTGGGTGTCTGACAAATATTTCCTGAGGGGCCTCGGATTTTGAGAGGACACAGGCCAGGCCAAAGGACCCACCAGTGCATGAATTCATGCGCTGGACCTCTAGTTATATAATAATAGTTTACTTATTTGTCAATAAACTCAAGAACAGAATTTCAAATTTGATCTGGAAGCCAACGTAGGCTCTGCTCCACTATGGTGTTTTTCCTTGGGCAGGAGGAACAGTTTTCTGTGAAACCTAATACATTTCTAGTGCTCTTCTTACACGCTCTAGGTATTTTATTTGGAAATTTTAAACTTCTATGTTAGAATGCCTGTTGGTTTTAATGTTTTAGAGAAATGTTTCATACCTCTCATTTTTCTAGTTGAACATAGTCCATGTTTATTAATTCAACAAGTATTTATTGAATTCCATGGTGAACCATTTATATTAAGTGGGTGTTCTGAATAGAGGTAAAAGGAGGATGATTTTTTAAAAAAAGGTTAATAGGTAAACATCTTTTCAAAATCTATTCAGTATATATGTATACATTTCATTTACATTCCTGAGTCTAAATGCACTAAACTATGCTTTCTTAGAATTAGGCTACATCTCTATGGTATTTTGGTAAAATTTCCATTTTTCACATGGTATCATGAATCTACTTGACATATTTGTTAATTGCTGCTAAAAGATTATTATAATCAGTCATGGAGGCAATGAATCTGAGCAATGTGATTACCATTAATATAGTTGCTCTTATTTGAAGAAAGTTATAGGTATAAACTTAGCCTGAATAAATGATAAAAATTGTAAATCTTTTTCCAGGCTTCAAGCTTTAAGAAAGTCTAAGGAGTTAAGCTTTATTTCCTTAAAGTAAAATACAAAATCCCAGCCAGTATGGTTCAGTGGTTGAGCATCAAGCTATGAATCAGGAGGTCATGGTTCAATTCCCAGTCAGGGCACATGCCCAGGTGTGGACTCAGTCCCCAGTGTGGAGCATGCAGGAGGCAGCTGTTCAATGATTCCCTCTCATCATTGATGTTTCTACCCCTCTCTCCCTCTCCCTTCCTCTCTGAAGTCAATAAAAATGTATTAAAAATAAATAAATAAAAATGAAATACAAGAAGGTCAAGATGCAATAGAAAAAGGAAAGATGGAATAGTCAAAAGAAAAAAGGGAAGTTAAAATGAACTATTGCCTCTCTGAAATTATAAATGTTGGTAAACACTTCGATATATTGACCTACTATAGGTGAGAATAATTTTTATAATATAAAGTAAAGGTTTTGCTGGAGGCACCAGGGAAAATTAGCATCCAGTAGAAATTGAAAATAATCAAGCTTTAGTTATTTTACTTATTTACATTTCATTCTTCATTGCTTTTTCCAGCCTTCTTTTTACTTAAGGGAATCTCAATTTATTTTTGGCCTTTACTGCAAAAATTGAAATGGAAATACCAGGGCTCTATTCCCAATCTACTGTGTGGATACTGGCAAGTGGGGTTCATTCACCTGCAAATTTTTTTTAAATGTGGTAAAATAAACATAACATGAAAATTACCATCTTATTTATTTTGAAGTATACAGTTCAGTGACATTAAGTACATTCATATTTTGTACAACCACTACCCATCTCCAGAACTTTTTTCATCTTGCAAAACAGAAAGTCTAATTTCCCTCTTCCATTCCCCCTTATAACTACCATTCTACTCTCTATCTTTAAGAATTTGACTACTCTAGGTACCTCTTAAGTGGAATCATACAGTATCTATTCTTTTGTGACTGGCTTATTTCACTTAGCATGATATCTTTGAGGCTCATCTTTGCTGCAGCATGTGTCATAATGTCATTTTTAAGGCTGAATAATATTGCATTGAAACACACACACACACACACACACACACACACACTACACTTTGTTTATCCATTGATCCATTCATGGACACTTGGGTTGCTTCTACATTTTGACTATTATGAATAGTGCTGCTATAAACTTGGGCATATAGATAGTTCTTCACAACACTGCTTTTAATTATTTTGGGTATATGCCCCAACATGAAATTGCTGGGTCATATAGTAATTCTATTTTTAATTTCTTAAGGAAGCACCAATTTCCCCACAGTGGCTGTACCACTTTAAATTCCCATCTACAGTTCATAAGCCTTCTGATTTCTCCTGATTTTTTTTTAAGCAGTACTTATCCTAAGGTGTGCGAGGTAGCATCTAATGATTCTGAGTTGCATTTCCCTAATGACTAATGATTCATAATGTTGAGCATCTTTTCAGGTGCTTCTTGGCCATTTGTATCTATTCTTTGAAGAAATGACTACTCAAATCTTTTGCCCATTAAAAAAAACACGTGTTGTTCTTGTTCAATTGTAAGAGTTCTCTGGATATTAACCCCTATCAAATATATGATCTGCAAATATTGTCTCCATTCCATTGCCTTTTTACTCTGTCTGAGTCCTTTGCACAGAAGATGTTTATTTTGATGTAGTCCAACTTATTTATTTTTTCTCTCTTGTTGCCTGGGCTTTCAGTGTCATGTCCAAGAAATCATTGTGAAGCTCAATGTCATGAACCTTTCCCCTATGTTTTCTTCTAACAATTTTATAATTGTGGATCTTACATTTAGGTCTTTGATTTTGGATTAATTTTTGTATATGGTATGAGGTAAGTTGTGGCATGTGGCAGCTGCACTTATACCTAAAGTTTCCCAGATGTTTCTGTTGTTTGTGAACCACTACATTATTTCAGTGATAATCAACCAGTTCTCGTGTCCCGCAAATGTCAGATGATCCACTTGTAGCAAAAAATGGTGAAAGGGCCAAGCACAGAGACAAATATTTATACAAATTTCACACCTGACTATGCATATTATTTGAGGGTAACTTAAAATGTGAAATAACTGCTATCTATTGTATTTTCATATTTTCTCTGTGCCGCTTCCCCCTCACATCTATTAATTGTTCCAGATACCTCAAACAGAAAAATAAGTAAAGCCTAGAAATAAGCAACAAAATGTGGTCAGGTTCCCTGAAACAAAAACAAATTTTCCTGTTGGTGGATATATCTGCAAGATAGGCCTCACAATGTCCCCACAAATCATGCCTCTGTAAAGATGAGCTTATGATTTAAAATTATAAATATCCAAGTAAATAATCACCAAATGTGGAGTCAGCAGAACAATCTAATACCAAAATTAGGTCCCTAAGAACTTTATATAATGAAATTATCAAATACAATAAACTTTGTTTAACTTGTACTAGTATAAGAGAAATAAGATGAAGGTATTTTATATTTTAACACAGTATATTCTGGAATTGTGTAGTCAAGGTTAAACTGAACTAGCAAGCTATCTGTCCAGATTACAGGTCCACACACAACTATCTTCACAAGTAAGAATATTATTACAACTATTCTGGTGGACATTAACTGGTTAATGAGAAAAAAAAACTTTATATTCTCTAAATATAAAAATAAATGCTAAAATTGAATTCCAATTTAGGATGAAAACTCTTCACAAGCAAGGGAATAAAACTGTGAGAAGCAGTTAACAGCATGTACCCTTTATGTTACAGCATAGACAGTATAATCAGCTTCTGTTAAACATCTGTAAATATGTATAGTTTCCTGAGGTGTTAATTGTAATATCTGCATGGCAGGAATATATGTTCTGGTCTTATATTTAGTCATTTATACTTTCTAAAATGCACATACACAGCTTTTGCAATAATGAAAGCAAAAACAAAATAAACTATAGTAAATATCATACTCAGAAGTGAGATGTCAAATATATGACAAGGATGCCCCTACTAGCTCTTCTATTTATAATTGTATTGTAGGCTTTAGCCAGGCCAAAAAGGTAAGAAAAAAAAATTAATGGTATTAAGTAGGGGAAAGAAAAAGGAAAAAAAAATGTTTGTGAACATAGAAAACTCAAGAGAATCCACAGATAAATAGAATTTAAAAAGGAATTCAGCAAAACTAGGAGATATAAAGTAACTATACAGAAATTATTTGCAATCCTCCATAATAGCAATAAACAGAAAGTTATGTTTGCAAAAGAGACGGTGCTGGGCATCTGTGAGCCCCTCAGACTTGTCCTTCACCTGTCTATCTGCAGCCTCACAGACTGGCAGAACAGGCGCCCTTGTTCTCGGACTCTGGTTTCAGTCAGTGATAGCACCAGCTGGAGACCACGTGGGGGGAAAAGGATGGGGATTATGTCCCCTCCCCTCTCTCCCTGTGGTTTGCCTATATGCCTTGACTGAAGGTCATAATTCCCATAGAAGGATTCTCTCCACATAGCTTTTTGTGTCTTTGGGTTCTGGAAAATTGCCTCCCTCCCCCATTTGCCCCTAGGTTTAAGAATGGTAATGGTTCCACAAAGTGACTGGCCCCTGGGCGCTATACAATCCCTGGTGCTGTCCTGCAGCTCTGTTTACATAAGTGACCCCCAACGATTAGACCTTAAGTGATTTGGATATTACTTATGATAGCAACAATTACAACACTTAATGGAATATGTCAGGTATGAAAACATGGGTGTTCATATTGTTTTCCATCTTATTCTATATGTCAGAAATGTTACCAATGCAAGTAGACATGACGAAAGTAGAAATAAATAAAAGATCAGACATGAAATGTCTGTAAATGTGGTGGTATTTAATTTTCCCCTATACGTAGTACTTATGGGAAAAATAGGAAAACATTGTTTAAATGGATAGGCATTAAAAGAAAGATAAAAATAAAATGCTTACTAAGTGAGAAAACTATTTTTTTTACTAGAAAATTAATCAACATAATTCAATGTTCACCCAAAGTAAAGCCAAGGGAAGGCAAGGAAATGCAGAAGCCAAAGAAGAAATAGAAAAACATATTGGAATTAGATGGAGTAGATGTGTACACAACTCAAGTCCCCGACCACAAATGTCCTTGAGCACTTCAGAAATTGGAAAAGAATTTCATAAAACCACTGTCATTTTATAAAGCTTGCTGAGGTTCAGGATATGAGAGGGTGGGGCAGGAAAAAGAAAGCCATCACAACGACTATATTTTCAAATGAAAAGAATGACCTTAGTATTATAATATGTCTATCCAGTCAAAACTCTTGCCCAGAAAGCTATTGAACTTTTTGTGAAAGCATTAATTTGCAGATCTTAAAAAATAATGTTGAACTTAAGATCAACATGAGTTGAAGATTAAAATCTGTCAGTTGAATCCAATTTTCTTCTGCGATGGGTCTGGTAAAGGGCAGCGACAGTGTAATTAATTGCTTGAGGCTCAGAAACCCAATTAATCTTTAAGTTGACTTTTATTTCATAGAATGTTCGTGCTCGAAGAGGCCTCGAGGATGATCTAGCCCACCCTCTTCATTTTATAGAGGAGGAAACAGACGGCAGGGAGGTTCAATGACTCGTTCAAGGTCAAAGATACTGTCTGTTCTTGCCACTGCGTGCTGTAAACAGGTTCAGTATTGCTTCCTAAAAGCCTTTATGGATTTCTTTGCAGCAGATCCTGAAATACTGTTTGAACACAAGTTTTCCTTCAGTGATAGTCTTTCACAAAATAATGTGGAAATACACTCATAAATGTCTTCCAGCAAGCGTTTTCCAAGCCTCCGATTTTACAATTTGAAGCCTGTTCCATAATGTTTGTGCAGCAAAGCGGAAGTGGGAGGGGCACTCTCCCAAGTCTGTGCACTCTCCTAAGTCTGTGCACTCAATAGAACTCTGTAGACAGAGGAGCAGCCGGCCTGGGAAAACGGGGGGCCCAGTTTGACAGAGTGAGTGACACCTAATCCTGGCGGTACCTTGCAGGTCATGCCATCCCTTACGGCTTCTTAGGGCCTGATTCCAAGATACACGTAGAAAAGCTGGTGCTTGGAGTATTTAGAAAAGGTCTCAGTAGGGCAATAATGATAGCAAAGATGACATGTGGCAAGGTTGGGGGGAATGAGACAGCCACGAGCAATGTGGGAGGCATGGCAGCAAGCGGTGTGTCAGTGTGGCCGCCAGGCGCTGCTCTGCTCAAATCTGCCTTGAAGGGAGCTGGCTGCACAAAAAGTGGTTGTTTGAGGACCTCCAGTAGCTGCGTGTTCCAATCTGCCGCGGTGTTCATGCTGAGGCCACGCTCCCCAAAGCTGCTCCCAGCCAGGGCCAGAGGACAACCGGCTTCAGAGCTAGGACTTCTTGGCTCTAATCTCTAATGGGAAGTCTTTGCTTGGGGTGTCCCCATGCTCCTGGCACAGACTTTCTGAGATACGCTGCAGTTTGAAGCTCCTGCTTTCTCTTTTCCTCTCTCCTTTTACAGGTGTCAGACCTCTCAGTCCTGAGGGCTCCCCCCACTGACCTTGACTTTCCCCTCCCACTTTTTCTGTAATAGGTTTTTCCCCAGATAAGCCTCTTGACCAGCCCGTTCTGTCAGCATCTGCAGCTCAGAAGACCCCGGCTGATTTGAAGTATAGCAATTACTCCGGTTGATGCCAAGGAGGGACAAAAGAATGACTTGAGAAAGAATTGGGATACTACTTTGCTGGTGGGGGCCTATAGTAATGGTTTCCATTTGGTTGTTCTATTTGTCATTATTGCACTTCCTTAATTGTGCTCCTTCATAATGGCATGGCCTTAGGATATATGTACTATTGTAGTAAAATTAGTTTCCAGTGGGAAAAAAATCCAGGGTTCTTAGATTATCAGATACAATTTTTTATTTATTTTAACCTTTCTGAAATTGAGATGGCTCTTAAAATAGATGATGTGCCAATTTAATTGGCAGAGGTTTTTTCTTCTTTAGTGATAAATAGTAAAAGGGTGCATCATAGATCCACTAAAATGTATTCGCTCAATTCAGATCACCAGATGCCAGGGACTGTAATAGATTCTAAAGAACTAGCCTTTGTGGGTCATTATTTGACTATTTCTTAGGTATATCTACTAGGAAAGGAAAGGAAACCCAAGGGAGCAGACTTGTCTGATGGAGAGGTGTACAGTGGGTAACTATTGCTATGGATATATTAGTATAGAAACAGATCCATTGAAGCACTGAAATTCATAAGAAGCAAGAACATGTACTCTTTTGCTTCTGACTCTATTCTCTTTTACTCTTTCCTTTTTTGCCACTTTTATGACTGATGTTTGCCTATAGACCTTAACTATAAGTTGACCTTATAGTTCTGGTTATTCTGTCACACGCCCAGCAGTATCTTGTACAATGGGAGGTATGACAAAGGTTTTCACCTTCTGTGTCAAACCCTATGTTGGTGTAGGACTGAGTAGAGGACTAAGCCAATTCAGTAAGCTTATTGATCATCTTCAGGGAGATGGGTGAAGTGGAGGGATCTGTGCCTGGACTACCCAGAAATATACCTGATTATCTAACACTAGAGGCCTGGCGCATGAAATGATACATGGATACGGTCCCTAGGCCTAACCTGCAATGAGCACCATCTTCCCCAGCTGCCAGCAGCTGGCCTCACTCCCTGCCCCCACCTACCTGGGTTCCCAGTTTGCCATGGGGTGATGGGAGCCTGACGGCTGCGGGGGGAGGGACCAAGAGTCCAGCTGTTCCCGCCTGCTCTTAGCCCCGCCCCTGCTGCAGGTTGCCCTCTGTGTGTTGGGCGACTAGCAAGGTGAGGGCCTTGGCCTAGTGCCTCCCACATCCCCTACCACTAACCCTGGTTCCCCTTTCACCATCCGGCACTGGGAGCTGGTGGGCCAGGGGGAAGGAAAAAGAGGGCAGCCCTTAGGATGCTTGCCAGTCCCTCTACCCCCCCTCCCCACCACCACCATAACCCACCCCAGTTCCCTGTTTGCCATCTGACGATTGGAGCCTGCAGGCCAGGGGGAGGGACCAAGAGGTCAGTCCTTAGGCCACTCGCCAGTTCTCCCCTCCCCCACCACCTACTCCGGTTCCCTGTTGGCCATTTGGCAATCGGAGCCTGTTGGCTATGGAGGAAGAACCAAGAGGGAGAGAGTGCACCTTATAGTGACTGGTCGGCAGTCGTTCTGGTTGTTCTGCTGTTATGGTCACTGGGCTTTTATTTTATAGGATTGGATTCCTCGGTACTGACTCCTTTTAAAATTAGGATTAAAACCATTGTTTCCTTTCCCTCGAGACAGTCATTATGAGTGGATCAGTTTCCACGTGCATTTCCTGTATTTCCGATAAGAGAAGTCTCTGCCTCTGCACTAACATGAGTATATTCTTTATCTGTTACATAACTTCTGGGCCATTATTGTCTGTCAATTGTCAGTTAACTGATACAGCCTCTCTCTCTGTGTCTCCCTCTCCCCCCGTTTCACTTCCTCCTTTCTCTTACTGCTCCCTGCCTGCTCTCGTGGCAGTTGACAAGCAGGGCTGGAGGGTCTGAGGCAGCCTAAACAGCCTGCCACCAATACTCCTCTGCTGCCTGTCCGTCTGGTGCTCACAGCCGGCTCCGGATCCTCACCGGCCTTCTCCCCTGCCTTTCCTCTGGAGGGACATGGAGTTGCTGCTCAGGCCCTGGGTGCCCAGTCATTCTGCTTTCCTCGGAGGCTGCTCAGGCTTCCCACAAACCACCCCTCCTTGCCTGCCCCTCTGGCTCTCCACATGCATCTAATTTCTCTAGCCACAGAGCTTATGTACCATCCTTTACTTAATCATTTCCTTATCATTACATATTTTTCTAAACTAAAAAATTCAACAACAAATAAAATAATTGATTTAATGGTTTAATGTTTTTCATCTGGTTAATTTTTTATTAGAAAAAATAGCATAAATGTAACATATTTGATCAAATTAAGCACTTTTTCTGAAGTTAATAAATGAAAAACACCTTTTTAAAGCTGGTTTACATATGTCCTATGTAATAAAAGGCTAATATGCAAATAAACCGAACAGTGGAACAACAGAAACAACCAAACAAATGGTCGCTATGACATGCACTGACACCTGGGGGCATGTGTGGAACATGGCGCATGGCCACTGCAGGATGGTGGAGCAGTTGAGTGGGGGCACCAGACTGAGGCGGGTTACTGGTCGCTGTCATCAGGGCGAGCCTCTGGTGGTTACTGAAAATTCTTTGCTCCTGCCTGGCACTTGCACCTGCTGCCAGTGCCACACCCTCTGCTGGCACTGGAGCTGCCATTCGCACCCATTGCCAATGCCCAGTGCCAATCGCAATCACTCAGCACCATCAGAGGGTGTGAGTAGTAGCTACCAGTCCTGATCATCCCTGAGGGCTTCTCTACCACCCCCTGCTCCTGAGGGGCGATCAGGGCAGCCACTGTTGTTCACACCTGTGGACTGCACCGGCTCAACTCACACCACTGCTGGTGCTGACCCCAATCGCTCCATTCTGTCAGTGGGTGCCAGTGGGGCTGGTGTTATCAGTGCATGGGACTGGGGGCTGTGGCAGGAGAGGACAGGTGGGGGCGTGGAGGATGAGTCAAGACCCACCACTGTGCCTACCACAGCCTCATGGCCCACAGTACCTTTCAAAGTGCACAAATTCATGCACTGGGTGCCTAGTATGTGTGTGTGTGTGTGTATACATATACATATGTGTATGTATATGTATATATATATATATTAATATGTATACACATACTTTAAAAATCAATGAGAGCTTTATAATTCATAAGAGGACTCCTCTGTTTTCCACAATGAATAATATGTGGTCATCTCTGCTTCACCACTAAGTTACAGTCTCTATGCCCCACAAGACAAATCCATAAGCCACTACTACAGGACATCACACAATCTATACTCTGTTTATGTTACACACACACACACACACACACACACACCAACTAATTTACATCACTTTTCATTCAATTCTGTGTCTATACTGGTTGTGTATTCTCTGTGTTTTTCTCCTATGATTAGAATATGGCTTTTCATGCAGAAAAATGGACAGTTGAGGCAATAATCTGGATGAAGATCATTCTTTTTCAATCATATGGCATTTTAAATAAAGGCAGATTTTTACAGAATTACCCAGATAAAATTTTATTCATATCCACAATGAATAAGCATTCTTCTATGCAGTGTTCCCCAACCCTGGAAATACATAATAACAATTTTGTAGTTATTTCCAGTTTTACTTTAGAATCCATAGTCAGCAATTTCCTATAGACTTGGTGAAGGTGTGAGAGCAAGAGCAAAAGTGTGAGAGCAGGAAAGGAAGAGACCCACTAATCTAGGTTTAAATGGGGCACCAAATAAGCCATTTAATGGTGCCCTATCGCCCCCCTCCCCCCTCGCCAATAATTATTTAGCACTTGATCACATCATCATCACACAGTCAGTGTGATTCCAAATTACGGTGGCTAAAATATCCAGAAACTGATCTTACTCTCTTAATGAAACAATCAGATACAACATATGGAAGCAACAAAAAAATCAATGAGAAAGTAGTCACTTCCTAACTGCATATAATAGAGACAAAAACTAGGAAAGGAAGTTATATACAATGAAACCATTAAATGCAAATTTGCCACAAGGCAAGATGGTAATGCTTGAACATTATGAAGTGCAAAAACTGCACAACACATTATATTTTAAACACTTCATCTATTTAACCAACTATGTACACTCTTCATCTAAATAAGATGAATTGAGATTCAAGAGGCAGCACCGTACTGGCAAATCTCGTCCTAAAGGCATCCATTAATATAAATCAACAGTAGCAATTTGGTTTGATCATTTATTTGCAAGAATCATTAAGGTTTATTAGCATAATTATTCCCTGTGGGATTTCATGTCGAGAAAATGAAAAATGGCATTATCAATATTTAAAAGATAAGTGTGTAATGTTCAGAGTACTTAGGCAGTCATCTGCAGGTGGCGTCCAGCTGCAGCAAATTAGATTAGATTCGGGCATTTTTTTGAATGAAAGAAAAATTGTTCTGATTTCTTTCTTTTATAAAACGATCCAATTTTGTAAATAATTTCTACTGTATAGTTAGAACTTCTAGGACATACCTATGAACATCCCTTATTTCAGATTAGCAACTCTGATATGTTCAACCCTCTTATAACTACTGGGAACCATTAATCAATATAATACATCATTTATTATGAGGAAAAGCTCTTTTCTTTCAGTTCTCTAAACCTTTAGTCTAGACCTATAGGTGAAAAGTTATCTTCCAAAGGAAAACAGACCAGATTTCTCCTTAATGCTAGGAGGGTATAAATCTTTCCTGAACAATGAAATATCATTTACAGTTGTAATAACTTATCATGAGAAACAATCTTTAAATGTAACAATTGTTTTCTTAAAAACCCATACAATAGTATATTATTCAGTGATTTTAAAAAATGAGCTTTCAAGTCTTGAAGAGGCATGCAGGAACCTTAAATGCACATTGCTAAGTGAAAGAAGTCCGTCTGAAAAGGCTCCACTCTAGATGATTCCAACACCATAACATTCTGGAAAAGAGAAATCTACAGAGACAGTAGAAAGATTAGTGATTTCCAGAAGGGGAGAAGCAGGGAGGGATGAATAGGTGGGCCACAGGAGATATTTAAATCAGTAAAACTATTCTTCATGACACTGTAATGGTGGATACATGGCGTTATGTGTTTGTCAAAAGCCTGGTATAAATCAGAGTAAACTCTAATGCCAACTATGAACTTTAGTTAATAATAACATATCAATATTGGTTCATCGTTTTGACAAATGTACAACACAATGTATGGGGCTAATGATAGAGGGCACTGGGTCAGTGTGGAGAGATAGGACATAAGAGGAACTCTCTATAGTCTATCCATTTTTCTGTAAATCTAAAACTGCTCTATTAAAAATATAGTTAGGCTATTTTTTTTCCAGGTAAAATAAGTTAAGTATTGCAATAGATTAAAGCTGTCTTTGATTTAGATGAATACTCTGGCCAAAAATCCTTAGGTAGCCCGGAAACAAAGAGCTATCACTAAAATTTGTATTAGAATCAAGAAATAATGAAAAGCACACGTCTGTGAGAATACTTTGCAATGCTGCTTCACATTTCACTATTAGGAATTAACACATTCTACTCTATACAACCTGTCATACTCTGTTTTTCCTGGAGCCACCCCACCTTTATCCTCACTACAGAAAACCTAACTCTCTGAAAAGATGCTTTGCTTCCTCCCAGGTCATTGCCCACAACAAGAGGGCGAGCTTGTTCTCTCTCTCTCTCTCTCTCTCTCTCTCTCTCTCTCTCTCTCTCCCTCCCTCCCTCCCTCCCTCCCTCCCTCTCAGATAGTATTGCCAAAAGCAGAGCAGTGCAGATAATGCTGATTTACAACCACATCATCAAAGGCCCAAGGACAGCCTGGCTCAGTGACCGAGCATTGATTTATGAACCAGAAGGTCACAGTTTGATTTCCGGTCAGGACACGTGCCCAGGTTGCATGCTCAGTTTCCAGTGTGGGGTGTGCGGGAGGAAGCTGATTGATGATTCTCTCTCATCATTGATGTTTCTATTTCTCTCCCCCTCTCCCTTCTTCTAAATACACACACGCACGCGCGCGCACATGTTCTCTCTCTCTCTCTCTCTCACACACACACACACACACATATCCTATATAATAAAAGGATAATATGCAAATAGACCAATCAGCGGAACAACCAACCAGTTGCCATGGCCTGCACTGACCACCACGGATTGCATGGAGAACATGGCAGGTGTTGGCAGCAGACGGCAGAGCGCAGAACCTGTCAGGCATTGGCTGTCTGCAGTGGGATGGTAGAGCAGGTGAGCAGGGGTGCCAGACCAAGGTGGGGTGCAAGTCACTGTCATCAGGGCGAGCCTCTGGTAGTTACCGAAAATTCTTTGCTCCTGCATACCACAGTCCCGCCCAGCACTTGCACCTGCTGCCAGCGCCCAGCGCCAGCCCAATTGCTCAGTGCCGTCAGCAGGTGTGAACAGTAGCCGGAGCAGTACTGTTGGCAGATGGGACTGGGGGCCACGGTGGGAGGGGCTGGGCAGCGGTGTGGAGAATGAGCCAAGACCCGCCCCTGTGCCCACTGCAGCCTCGCAGCCCACAGTTCCTTTCAAGGTTCACGAATTCGTGTGCTGGGCCCTAGTGTGTGTGTGTGTGTGTGTGTGTGTGTGTGTGTGTGTGTGTGTGTG
>JAAGEH010000076.1:44938431-44998784 GCA_011751065.1 Lasiurus cinereus
GTGTGTGTGTGTGTGTGTGTGTGTGTGTGTGTGTGTGTGTGTGTGTGTACATATACATACACATACACATACTCCAGGACAGAGAAGGGAGGTTTGCAGCTCCCAGGAGCTCTTTCAAGACTCAAGAGTTAAACATTTGACTCCTGCTTCACATTTTTTCCTCATTGTCTCAGTCTTTGCCACATATCTACCTTTCCACATTCCTTACCAGAATGTTGGATATTTAACTTGATTATGTATGGCCATACCTTTAATCACAGTTTTCTTCATCAGGCAACATTGCTTTTACTATAGTATCATTACTTTAAGGTGGGGGCCCTTTGCTGGGGCAAAACCTGGAGGGCAATGGGAACACTCTGAG
The DNA here is from genome assembly GCA_011751065.1 of Lasiurus cinereus. NCBI lineage: Eukaryota > Metazoa > Chordata > Mammalia > Chiroptera > Vespertilionidae > Lasiurus > Lasiurus cinereus. Next base: position 44,938,793 of record JAAGEH010000076.1, read on the forward strand.
AACTTGAACTCTACTTCATCAGAGACCTATTGGCTTTCCAGCTCCCCTTACTCTTGTGATTAAAAACCTGCCAACCATCCCACAGTTTGTCATTTTAAAATTTCTTCTCAATCTCTCTTGTCTTAATTTCTGGTGATCTACCTGGTTTCCCCTTAATTTATTTCTGACTAAATGCAAGGCTTTCCCTCCTCCTACACAGTAGATTCCCCATCTGAATTATCCTTCTGACCATTCTAACACTGAAAATACTGTATCTAAATATACTGTGAACTGTTCAGTGTATATTTGTTAGGCTATACTATGTTCAGGGCTCTGTGCTAGCCATATAGTAAATTTAGACTGCTGGAAGCTAATTCCAGCAGGTCAGAAATGCAAGAAGTCCTCAAAAGGTTGATGGGCTTCTATATTCAGCAGGGCTGAATCATATTACCTGCTGCTGGAATAGCTGAAAGCATTTCCCCAAACCTGAAAATCTGCATATATTATTGCCTGCTGCTGAACAGCCAAAGGCAGTTCCTCCACCCTGACAATGTCTATTGCTTACCAAAACCTTACCTTTGACATGTACATCTGCTTTGCTTTAGGGCAATTTGTGTTAATAAAAAGCTAGGGGTCCAGAGATTCAAAGAACTTGATTACTGAAGCTAGGTCTCTTCTGGCTCCCCAAAATGCCTTCCAAATTTATATTTCATGTCTAGTCTCTTTATTAATTTACTTGGAGCCTCTCTCCAGATTCCTGAATCCATCTAGATGCTGAGAAACACCCTGGCATTAGACAATTAGTAATGCATTTTTATTTATTTATTATTTATTTTTATTTTATTTTTAATAAATTTTTATTGTTCAGATTATTTCAATTGTTCCTCTTTCTCCCCACTCATAGCTCCCCTCCACCTGGCTCCACCCCTTCCTCTGTCCTTACCTCCCCCACATTGTCCTCATCCAATCATAGGTGTATGATTTTTGTCCAATCTCTCCCTGTATCCCCTCACCTCTTGCCCCCTGAGAATTATCAGTCCACTCCTTTTCTATGCTCCTAATTCTATTATATTCACCAATTTATTCTGTTCATCAGATTTTCAATTCCCTTGATTTTTAGATTCACTTGTTGATAGATATATATCTGTTGTTCATAATTTTTATCTTTACCTTTTTCTTCTTCCTCTTCTTAAAGAAAACATTTCAGCATTTCCTATAATACTGGTTTGGTGTTGATGAACTCCTTTAGCTTTTTCTTATCTGTGAAGCTCTTTATCTGACTTTCAATTCTGAATGACAGGTTTGCTGGGTAGAGTAATCTTAGTTGTAGGTCCTTGCCATTCATCACTTTGAATATTTCTTGCTACTCTGGTCTGGCCTGCATTGTTTCTGTTGAGAAATCTACGACAATCATATGGGTGCTCTCTTGTAGATAACATTTTTCTCTTGCTGCTTTTAATATTCTCTCTTTGTCTTTTGCTCTTGGCATTTTAATTATGATGTGTCTTGATGTGGTCCTCTTTGGATTCCTTTTGTTTGGGGTTCTGTGTGCTTCTTGGACTTGTTAAGTCTATTTCTTTCACCAGGTGAAGTTTTTAGTCATTATTTCTTCAAATAGGTTTTCAGTATATTGCTCTCTCTCTTCTTCTGGTACCGCCATAATTCTGATGTTGGTACGCTTAAAGTTGTTCCAGAGGCTCTTACACTATCTTCACATCTTTTTATTCTTTTTTCTTTTCCAGTTGAGTGTGACTTGATTCTTGCTTTCCTCTAGTCTTCTGTTAGGTCTCTGTATAATATGTTTTTTATTTCAGTCAGTGTATGCTTAATTTCTAGTTGGTCCTTTTTCATATCCTCGAGGGTCTTGGTAAATTTATCAGCCTTTTCTAGGAAATTCTTGAAAAACCTTATAACCGTGGTTTTGAACTCTATTTCCAGTCATTTGCTTTCCTCCATTTCTTTCATTTGTGACCTGTTTCTTTGTGTTTGCATTTTGGCTGCTTCCCTGAGTTCATAGAGTGGCTTTGTGTGGTAGGTGTCCTATTGGGCCCAGTGGCTCAGCCTCCCCAGTTACCTAAGGTAGACACTCTTGGTGCATCCCTTTGTGGACTGTGTGTACAGCCTTGTTGTAGTTAAGTCTTGATTGTTGTTGGTATCACTGGGGGAATTGACCTCCAAGCCAATTAGTTGTGAGGATCAGCTGTGTCTATGTCTAGAGAACTTCTATGCTGGACTCAGCCTTAGGACTTGCAAGATTTCAACAGCCTCTGTGCTGTGCTTGGATGTGGCAGAGACTCAGGGCTGAGCAGACAGCCTTGGCTTCTTGCTAGCCCTGCCCTACATGGAGGTGCCTGGGTCTCAGTGCCCCTTGTAATCATTGCAGCCCTCTTTGAGCACATGCACATGTGCCTCTAGACTTCTGCCTTTCCGGCTCCCCTGAGTTTCCGTGTGCTCCAGGGACCTGTATGAGTGGGTCCCCAGGGTCTCACCCCAAACTGGGATTCAGTGCAGTCGGACTTGGATTTCAGTGCAGTTGGGAGGTTCTGTATTCCTCCCGCTAGAGAAAGCCAGCGGCACAATTAGCAGTCAGTCCTCTTTGCGTGCATCTCCAGTCCTCTGCCTTTTGTGACTCCCCTAAGTTTCTGTGCACTCCTCCTTTTTCACCACAGTCCAGACTCCCCCATATGAGTTTCACCTGGAACTGGGTTCAGTGCAGTCAGAAGTGGGGTTCAGTGCAGTCGGGAGTTTTCGTTTCCCTCCCTCAGGAAGAAGCCAGCCAGACCCTCTGCCACCTGTTTTCTCCACACGCCTGTCTCTATACTTCAGCTTTTTACAGCTCCTCTGAGTCTTTGTGAGCCCCTCTCTTTAATTCTAGTTGTAGAATTTCCACTCAGCCAGCTTTCCTGTGGTTCTGGATGGTGTCCGTTTTGTGTTTTAGTTGTAGTTTTGAAATTGTTGTGCGAGATAGTTTAGGTGTTCACCTATGCCACCATCTTGGTTTCTCGTCTAGTAATGCATTTTTAAACTTTACTTTTATTGTTGAGATTATTACAGATGTCCCCATTTCCCCCTTATTTTCCCACTTCCATCCAGCCCCTGCCCTCCCTTCTCTCTGTGTTTATGTTTTCTGTATATATGTTGTTTGGCTAATCCCTTCACCTTCTTTCATCCAGTCCGTTTCACTTCCCTCCTCTTTGAGATCTGTATCCATGCCTATGGTTCTATTTTGTTAGTTTATTTTGTTCATTTGATTCCACTCATAAATGAGATCATATAGTAATTGTCTTTCTCTGAATGCCTTATTTCATTTAGCAAAATAATCTCCAGGTCCATCCATGGTGTTGCAAAAGGTAAGAGTTCCTTCTTTTTTATGGCCATGTAGTATTCCATTGTGTAAATGTACCATGGCTTTTTTACCCACTTATATACTAATGGGCACTTGGGCAGTTTCTAAATCTTGGCAATTATATAATGCTGTAATGAACATAGGTGTGAGCGAGTGTGTATGTATATATATATATAATATTTTATATGTATAGATTATATATATATAATATTTTATATGTATAGATTATATATATATTATTGATTTTAGAGAGGAAGGGTGAGGGAGAAATAGAAACATCAGTGATGAGAGAATCATTGATTGGCTGCCTCCTGCATGCCCCCCACTGGAGATCCAGCTCATAACCTGGGCATGTGCCCTGACCAGGAACTGAACTATGACCTCCTAACTCATAGGCTGAAGCTGAACCACTGAGCAACTCCAGCCGAGCTATTCTTCTAAACTGGTATTTCAGAATTCCTATACAATAAAGAGCTAATATACTAATTAGACAGAACAGCAGAACAACTGTCTGGACCACCTTACAGATGAAGCCGGGGCTGTGAAGGTTGGCCGAGGCAGTCAGGGCTGCGAGGGCTAAGCCTCTTGCATGAATTTCATAATCAGGCCTCTAGTTCTTAGGATATATTCCCAGAAGTGAGATCACTGGATAAAAAGCAGTTCAATTTTTAATTTTTTGAGGAAACTCCATAGTACAGTAGCTGCACTATCTACATTCCCACCAACAGTTCCCCTCTCCCCACATCCTCATCAGAACTTGTTGTTTGTTGATGATAATCATTCTGACAGATGTGAGGTGATATCTCATTGTGGTTTTAATTTGCATTTCTCCGATGATTAGTGATGTTGAGCATCTTTTCATGTCTATTGGCCATCTGAATGTCCTCTTCGGAGAAGTGTCTATTCCGGTCCATTGCCCATTTTTCAATTGGGTTGTTTGTCTTCTTGGTGTTGAGTTGTATAAGTTCTTTATGTATTTTGGAAATTAATCCCTTATCAGATGTATCATTGGCAAATATGTTCTCTCATAGAATCGGTTTCCTTTTAATTTTGTTGATGTTTTTCTTTGCTGTACTGAAGCATTTAAGTTTGATGCAGTGCCATTTGTTTAGTTTTTCCTTTGGGCAAACCGTGGATGCGGCTCGTGGTCTGAAGTTTGCTGACCATTGCCCTAGGAGAGGCATCGGCAAAAATATTGCTACAAGAGATGTAATGCATTTAAACTATTGCTTACTTTGTGTGGTGTTCTGAAATACTGGGTGTTTTAAGAAGCAAGTGGTGTTGATTACTTAAGAGCCTGACATAATAGATAATCTATGTATTGATGAGTGAAATACTTTGTATATTTGATTTGCTAGTCTTTAAATTACAAATATTTCCTTGCAAAAATATATCAGTGTGATTTTAGAAATTCATTGTACATGATAGAATTTACTTTTACCAAGAAACTAAACATTTAATGATCACATTTATGACCTATTCATGTTTTAAAAACATTTCTATTTATTTATCTATGAGCATTTGAGGCAAATAATCTTGACCTGAATCTATTCAAACAAAAACAATTCTCATGTGGTTGTCAAGAAATCAATTGGATTTGTGTTAAGCTGTTAAGGGAAATGAAGAAATCTTAATGGATCGCTACTTTAGTGAATTCTCCCATTAAATTCTTATAGAAGGGGTATAGAAATGTTGGTAGTAGTGAGGCCGGGCGTAGCGTGACAAGAGCGGGGGCTGGCCAAGTGCAAGGGCCTAGCGAGTCAAGTCTAGCCCACGAGTGGGGCCGATGCAGGTGGCCATGAACAGCTGGGCCGGCAAAGAGGCAGTGCAGGCTGCGGCCTGGGAACTCATCAAGTTCGTGAACCTGAGTCCCTCTCCTTTCCACATTGTGGCCGAGTGTCGCAGCCGTTTCCTCCAGGCTGGCTTCCATGAACTCAAGGAGATGGAGAGCTGGGATCTCAAGCCCGAGAGCAAGTACTTCCTGACCAGGAACTCCTCCACCATCGTCGCCTTTGCTGTGGGAGGCCAGTATGTTCCTGGCAATGGTTTCAGCCTCATTGGTGCCCACACGGACAGCCTGTGCCTTCGGGTGAAACAGTGGGCTTCCATCAGGTGGGTGTGGAGACCTATGGTGGTGGCATTTGGAACACCTGGTTTGACTGTGACCTGACCTTGGCTGGACGCGTCATTATCAAGTGCCCTAACTCAGACTGCCTGGAGCAGTGGCTGGTGCATGTGGACCTGCTCATTCTTCGCAACCAACACCTGGCCATCCATCTGCAGCAAAATGTCAATGAGAACTTTGCGCCCAACACAGAGACACAATTAGTCCCCATCCTTGCCATAGCAGTCCAGGAGGAGCTGGAGAAGGAGACTGCTGAGCCAGGACCTCTCAATGCTGCAGATGACCGGCATCACTCGGTCCTCATGTCCCTTCTCTGTGGCCATCTGGGGCTGAACTCTGAGGACATATTGGAGATGGAGTTCTGCCTTGCAGACACCCAGCCTGCGGTGCTGGGTGGTGCTTATGAGGAGTTCATCTTTGCCCCTCGACTGGACAGTCTGCACAGCTGCTTCTGTGCCCTGCAGGCCTTGATTGATTCCTGCACGGCCCCTGCCTCCCTGGGTGCTGATCCCCATGTGCACATGATTGCCCTCTCTGACAATGAAGAGGTAGGGTCTGAAAGTGCCCAAGGGGCACAGTCACTGCTGACGGAGATGGTGCTGCGGCGGATCTTGGCCTCGCCCCAGCACCTGATGGCCTTCGAGGAAGCTATACCCAAGTCCTACATGATCAGTGCAGACATGGCGCATGCTGTGTACCCCAACTATATTGACAAGCATGAGAACCACCGGCCCTTATTCCACAAGGGCCCCGTGATCAAGGTGAACAACAAGCAGCGCTATGCTTCGAATGCCGTTTCAGAAGCCCTGATCCAAAGGGTGGCCAACAATGTCAGGGTGCCCCTGCAGGATATCATGGTCCGGAATGACTCTCCTTGTGGGACCACCATTGGACCTATCCTGGCTTCTTGGCTGGGGTTGCGTGTACTGGATTTAGGCTGCCCTCAATTGGCCATGCACTCCATCCGGGAGATAGCCTGCACCACAGGAGTGCTCCAGACCATCACCCTCTTCAAGGGCTTTTTTGAGCTGTACCCTTCTCTGAGCCGTAACCTCTTAGTGGATTGAGGCCTCTTGGAAAGACTTCTCTCATACTTGGAGAAGGGAAGTTCTCAGCTGAGTTGAAGTTAGAATAGTAAAGTGGATTTTTCACGTAAAAAAAAAAATGTTGGTAGTACACTAGTAACACTGGTGCATTGGTAATTAGTTGAGTGATCATGCTCAAAGGTTGTTGGTCTATTTTTAATGGGAGAGAGCTTCTCGTGGTGGAGGCCAGAGCTCTGCATCCACCCAGGCTTAGTCTACTTTTTTATCTATGACCCTGGGATTGATCAAATTATTAGACAAGCATGTTGCATGCTTGGAAAACAAAACCAGAATCCAATGTTGTGATAAAAACTCTGAAAGTACATAGATTAAGGGAAGGAAAAACTGGCCAGGAGCCTAAGACCATCGGAAAACACAGATATTTACATTACAATTCATTAATTGTAGCAAAATTACAGTTATGAAGTAGCAATGAAAATAATTTTATGGAGAGAGAATCCAAGATGGCAGCATAGGTAAACACCTACACTGCTGCCTCGCACAACAATTTCAAAACTACAACTAAAAGACAGAGCGAACATCATCCAGAACCACAGGAAAGCTGGCTGAGTGGAAATTCTACAACTAGAAGGAAAGAGAGGGGCTCACAGAGACCCAGAGGAGCTGCAAAAAGCTGAGGTACGGAGACTTCGCGCATAGAGAGAGTGGGTGCTGGAGTACCTGGCTGGCTTTCTCTGGCAGGAGGGAAATGGAGACTCTCAAAGGCATTGAACCCCTTATCCTAAGACACTAAACCCCAGATCCAGTCGAAACTCATACGGGGGTAGTTTGGACTGTGAAAAGGGAGAGGTGCATGGAAATTTAGGGGAGTCGCAAAAGATCAGAGGTCTGGTGGTGCGCACAGCACTGCGCAAAGAGACAGACTGCTAATTGTGCTGCTGGCTTTCGCGAGTGGGCGGGAGGGAGGCAGACCTTCCCAACTTCATCACTTCTGACCCCGCTAAGCCCCAGTTTCGGGTGAAGTCCTGGGGACCCAGACTCTTGTGGTCCTGGAGCGCAGGGGAGCCGGAAAGGCAGCAGTCTAGAGGCACTGTGGCCAGCACGTGCGTGTCCACGTGCACAAGGACCACTCCAGCGATTACCCAGTCACATGAGACTCGGGGGCCGTGGAGGGCGGGGCCAACTGGAAGGCAAGATGATCCTTTAAGCCCTGAGACTCCACCCATCCCAAGCTCAACAGAGAGGCTTTTTCGGTTTTGAAGTCTGGTATCATAAGGCTGAATCCAACACAGAAGTTCTCCCGGCATAGTGAAAATGCTGAGTCAAGACAAGGGATCACAAACAAATGAAATGGAGGAAAACAAACGACTGGATATAGAATTCAAAACCACGCTTATAAGGTTTTCAAGAATATGCTAGAAAAGATGGATAAATTTAGCGAGACCTAAGAGGAGATGAAAAAGACCCAATTAGAGATGGAAAGAACCAACTAAAATTTAAACATACACTGACTGAATTAAAAAATATTGTACAGAGACCTAACAGCAGACTAGAGGAAGACAAGAATCAAGTCAAAATTTGAAATATAAAGAATCAGAAAACACTCAACTGGAAAAGCAACAAGAGAAAAGAATCCAAAAATGTGAAGATAATGTAAGAAGCCTCTGGGACAGCTTCAAGCATACCAACATCAGAATTGTGGGGTGCCAGAAGAAGAGAGAGAGCAAGATACTGAAAACCTATTTAAGGAAATAATGACTGAAAACTTCCCACATGTGGTAAAAGAAATAGACCTACAAGTCCAGGAAGCACACAGAACCCCATATAAAAAGAACCCAAAGAGGACTACATCAAGACACATCATAATTAAAATACCAAGAGCAAAAGACAAAGAGAGAATATTGAAAGCAGCAAGAGAAAAACAGTTCATTATCTACAAGGGAGCACCCATACGACTGTCAGCTGATTTCTCAACAGAAACGATGCAGGCCAGACGGGAGTGGCAAAAAATATTCAACGTGATGAATAGCAAGAACTTACAACCAAGAATAATCTATCCAGCAAAGCTATCATTCTGAATTGAAGGGCAGATAAAGAGCTTCACAGAGAAGAAAAAGCTAAAGGAGTTCATCAACTCCAAACCAGTATTATATGAAATACTGAAAGGTACTCTTTTAGAAGAGGAAGAAGAAAAAGGTAAAAGCCAAAAAATTATGAACAACAAATACATATCTATCAACAAGTGAATCTAAAAATTAGGTGAATTAAAAATTTGATCAACAGAATAAACTGGTGAATATAATAGAATCAGGAGCACAGAAAGGGAGTTGACTGATAATTCTCAGGGGGAAAGGAGTGAGGGGTGTACAGGGAGAGACTGGACAAAAATCATAAACCTATGGATGAGGTCAACGGGAGGGAGGTAAGGGCAGAAGGAAGGGTGGGAGTTGGGTGGAGGGGAACTATGGAGGGGAATAAAGAGAAACAAATGTAATAATCTGAATAATAAAGATTTAATTAAAAAAATAATTTTATGGGTTGGGGTCACCACAATATGAGGAACTGTATTTAAGGATTGTGGCTTTAGAAAGGTTGAGAATCACTGTTTTAGAAGGTAAACGGGGAGAGGAAAATAGGAGAAAGGAAATCAGAGAATTTTGACTCTGCCTACTAACCTTCAAAATGAAACAGTGATAAAGTGTGTGTGTTTACTCACTTTAACCCACTAGATTAAATGGGTATCAGTTAGGAATTGCATTTGTTTAACAGTAATATAATTCTGGGTGAAAAATAGGACTTAGAGGCTTAGTTCAATTGTTTATTTTTCTTTCATTTAGCACGAGGTCAAGAATTAGGCAGCGCTGGTATGGTAGCTCTTTTTTTAAAAAAAAAATCACAGCTTTTTCTATTTCTCTGCTCTGCTATCTAGAGCATGTACTAGCTCATCAACTAGGTGGCTGGCGGAGTTTTGGTCTTATTACAGGTGGAGACCTACATATACAAAGGCCGTCTGGCAGGAAGGAGCTCAAAGAAGTCCACTGTGGCTAAAGTTTGAAGAAGAAACTTGAAGTAGACATACAAACCTTTACAAAGCAGGTTAGGAGTTGGGAATTTAGAAAACAGTGAATACTTACCCTTAAGGAAAAACATTTCAATTTATGATACCCCTCACAGCTAGCTGACCTAATGCTGAGACTGAACCAGAACAAAACAGAAACCTCCTCCTCGGACCACCTGGCCAGCAAGCATGAGCAACAAAGAACAGGAATCTACTCCTGGAGGCAGGAGCCAGAGTGTGGAGAGACACTCTCCAATGTGCAGGAATGTGGGGAAGGCCCAATGCTAGGGGTGGATCACGGACATTGTGAGAAGTCTTCAGGAAAACCAGCCCCCAATATAATACAAGCTAATGCTAAAAAAAGCTGAAGATAGTGGAGCACTGAAGGTAACCACAGTAACAACCAAGCTCAAATGCAGCTCACCTCCTACTAGACTGCCTCAGACTCTACACTAATGTTGTAGCAAAAGGACAGGTGTTTTTATTTCCAGGTATAAATATGATTTATCATAATCTCTATTGTCTTCTTCATGATATCTGGCATTTAATTTAAAAAAATGAGATCCACAAAAATGAAAAAAGACATTGTAACATTGTAAATATTGTATAAATATTGTATAAATATGAAGCAATCTGTCAAAATTCATGTATGACTCATATGGTGAAACTCTCAGGAAAATTTAAATACTATGATCAATATAATTAAAGCCTCTAATGAAAAGATGGGTAATTTTTTATGAGAAGATAGAAACTATAAGAGAAAGTTAAATGACAATATTAGATAAAAACCAAAACAGTAATGAACTTGAAGAATGCTTTTGACAAGCTCCACAGAAGACTTACAGCTCAGGAAGAAGTCAGTGAATTTGAAGATATAGCAATAAAAATTACCCAAACAGAAACACAAGGAGAAAAAGATTAAAGAAAGATAAAGAGCTGAAACTGGTTTGGCTCAATGGGTAGAGCGTCCACCTGCGAATTGAAAGGTCCCAGGTTTGATTCCGGTCAAGGGCACATACCTTAATGCAGGCACATCCCCAGTAGGGGACGTGCAGGAGGCAGCTGATTGATGTTTCTCATCAATGTTTCTAACTCTCTATCCCTCTCCCTTCTTCTCTGTAAAAAAAATCAATAAAATAGATTTAAAAAAGAAAGATAAAGAAAAAACCCCACAATATTTGAGAGCATTGAGGCAACATCAAACCATCTAACCTAAGTGGAAACATATATATTATGGATTTATATACGTAAAAGTAAAATGTATGATAACAATAGCACAAAATATGGGATAGAGGAATAAGAATCATACTGTTGGAAGGTTTATACACAACAAATGAGACGGAATTATAGTACTTGAATATTTAAATATACATATATTAAATATTAGGGCCATTACTAAATATAATGAGGTATAAGTAATAAATTGATAGTGAAAATAAAATGGAATCACAAAAAATATCAAAAAGGACTGAAAACAAAGAAAATGAACAAAGGACAGGTATAACAAATTTTGAAATTAGCAAAATTATAGATTTTAATGCATCCATATCAATATGTAAATGTCATAAGTATAACAATTAAAAGACAGATGTTAGATTAAATAAAAAAGCAACATCCAATTGTACTATCTATGGAAAGACATTTTATACACAATATTCAAAGTAAAAGCATGGAGAAAAATGTGTCATGTAAGCACAGGTTTAAAAAAATCTGGACTGGTAACATTAATATCAAATAAACTTTAGAACAAAGATTATTACCAGGGATGAAGAAGTCATTTCAAAGTGTTAATGTCAAAAATGTTATCAGGATACAGTAATAATCTTTAAGGTGTATACACCTAACAGTAGAACTTTAAAACACAGGTAACAAAAAATATAGAACTGAAAATAAAAATGAGCAAATCCACAATTATATTTGATGACCTCAACACTTCTCTCAGTTATTGATAAAGCAAATAGAAATAGTTTAAGAATACAGAAACTTAAACAGCATGCTCAACCAACTTGACCTTGTTGATGTTTACAGAACATCTAACCAACAATACCAGAATACACATTGTTTTCCAGTGCACATGGAACACTCACCAGGATACATCATATTCTGCACAATAAAACAAAACTCAACCAATTCAAAAGATTTGAAATCATTCAGAGAATGTTCTCTGACCATATTATAATTGAACTTGAAACCAATAACAAAGATATCTGGATGATGGAAATATCTGGAATGTTTACAAAACACTTCTAAGTAATTCATGTGTCAAAGACATCTCTGGATATTTTGAGTTGAATGAAGGAGGAAGCACAACATACCAAATCTGTGGAAGGTGGTTAAAGCAGGGCTTAGAAGGAAATTTGTATTATACATTTGTATTTCAAAAGAAGAATGATCTTAAAGATTTAAACTCCCTCCCCTATTTAAAAAAAAAATAGAGCAAGAGCAGATATCAATGGACTTGAAAATAGGAAAACAAAATACACACAAAAAAAGACAAAAGTTTGCTCTTTGAAAATATAAATAGAACTAATAAAACTTTAACTGATGAAGAACAATATTTCTTCAGTGTTAATTCTGGGTAATGCTTTCTCCTATGTGCATAACAGTAATACAATTTCAACCATTTGCTCATTTAGCAAGTATTTATTTAGCACCTGTTATATGCCAGGTACCTGAGGATATTGTGTCCATTTATTTTTAGAGAGTAGCAGCAGGGAGAAAGGGAAGGAAGAAGGGAGAGAGACAGAGAGACATCAGTGTGAGAGAGACACATGGATTGGTTGTTTCCCCGCACACTCCCTAATGGGCAGGGGATTAAGCCTGCAATCAGGTACATGCTCTTGACTGGGAATCTGCCCTTTGGTGCACAGGCCGGTGCTCTATCCACTGAGAAACACTGGCCAGGGTATCTTTTTCTTTTCTTTTTTAAAAAAATGATATTGGTTTGAGAGAGAGAGAGAGAGAGAGAGAGAGAGAGCAAAAGAAACATCAATCAGATTGGGGTGGAACCCACAACCTGGGCTTGTGCCCTGACCAGAATTGAACTGGCCAGGGTGCCTAGCACTATCTTAAATGCTTAGGATTGTCCTGGCCCACGGGTTAAGTCAACGAGGACCCTAGAGGGGGAGTGGGGATGAAAAGGACAAGAGATACAAGGAATGGAGACAAGACAAAGTTCTAATCAAGTCTCATTTATTCATGAGGAATTCGGGGTATTTATAGGGAGAAGGAGGAATGAGGAAGTTAGCGAAAATTCCTAGCCCTAAGGCGAAACACCTGGCTTACGGGAAAGAGATAGGGTTTGGGGTAATAGAAACCTAGCCTGAGGTTAGTGCTAATGTGGCTGGAGCTTACTACAAAATGGCTATCAAGCACAACAAGTTTCCCACAGGTCCCCCTTTTCTTTAAACTTTGAAAGGCCAAATATCCTTGAGGGGACTGTGCCTGTCTTAGGTCAGGAACTACCATAAGGTACCAACCCACCTTACCCGTCATTGGAAAGCAGGGCAGCATAAGGCCCAGTTCCTGGCTTAGGCGGTGGTCGGTATCACGTATAAGTTCCAGTTGCCCATCTCTGGCTAACCAGCCTAGTGCACCAAGGTGGAAAGTTTGCTATTAGAGTAATTCCTCAATTACTCTATTGAATGTCATCGTATTCCTTGAATATTAGAGTAATTACCTCAATTACTCTATAGAATGTTATCGTATTTCTCCTTTTCAAGGAGTTTGCAACTTTCCCTTTTGGCCATCTCAAGTTTATGATAAGGGACCTGTATAGATTGCATCTTAATGGCATCCACTTGTTGCTTAATAAAAGCCATCAATTTATTAAAAAGAAAAGGTCCTAGCGATAGGATTATTAGTAAGCCAAGCAGAGGTTCTAGTAAGGAAAGGAGGTAGGGTAATATTCCATTTAGCCCACTCCACAAGGGGTTGTCAAATAGTTCTCTTCTTTTTATTAGGTCTTCTTGTAGCTTCTTTATCTTATCACGAACAATGCCCGATTTATTTGCATAAAAGCAGCAGCGTTCCTGTAGAGCCAAACAGATCCCTCCCTGTTCTGCTGTCAATAAATCTAAGCCTTTTCTATTCTGGAGGACTACCTCCGCTAAGGAGTCTATCTGATCTTGAATATCATTAATAGTACTGGATAAGGCCTGAACATCATCAATCAGCTGATTAGAGAGTTTAGTATATGAACGGCAACTCCTAATCCTGCTGTTCCTGTAGCTAAAGCTCCAGAAATCCCTAATACTACTAATAGGGGAAATATTCTCAGGACGAGTTTTCATCCCTGGAGTTATCCTCAACTTCTTGAGGTTGACTGATTTGTTTAACTAAGTGTTCCGGTAGCCACCTTGCAGATTTCATTCCCTTAGAGTAAATGCATACTGATCCTTGGCCCCAGATAAGAACTGGATCTGGGCCATGCCAGGAGTTAGTCAAAGGATCCTTCCATAGTACTGAAGCAAATTGTCTCTGAGTTTCTGTATGCCAAAAGCGAGCGGATGCTGATTGTCCATTTGCATCCAAATGTAAAAAATTGAGAATAAATAAGGAATGAGATAATATGTTTCTGGGTGACCCCCTCATGGGGTACCATTCCCCCTTTTTTATTTTATCTATTGTGAGTTTTAAAGAGAGATGTGCCCTTTCAACGATTGATTCCTTGACCTTGGGGATTTTAAGGAATACCTGTTGTATGATGGATATTGAGGCGCTTACAGAATTGAGAAAAGGCTGAGCTGCTAGAGCCTGGGCCATTATCAGTTTTTAATTGCTGTGGACATCCTAAGATTGCGAAGGCAGTTAACATATGGTTAATTACATGTTTAGTGGCTTCACCGGTTTGGAGGGAAGCATGAATAAAACCACTAAAAGTATCTATAGTTACATGTACATATTTGAGGTTACCAAATTCAGAGATATGGGTAACATCCATTTGCCATAATGCATTAGGTACTAACCTCCTAGGGTTGACTCCGAGATGTAATACTGGGAGATGTATGACACAAGAAGGGCAATCTTTGACAATTTGTCTGGCTTGTTCCCTAGTAATATTATGCATAAGCCGGAGAGTCTGTGCATTGAGATGGTGTAACTGATGACATTTCTGTGCTTGAGCAATTTTTAGGGAAGAGTCATCAGCATTGATAGCAGGTAATGCAGAAATATGAGCTTGTGGGCGAGTGGCCAGATCTGCTTTCTGATTTCCTTCCACTAGAGGACCAGGAAGCCCAGAGTGAGCACGTAAATGCCCTATAAAAAAGAAGTGCGTTCTTTTTGTGATAAGTACCTGTAGCTGTCTAAATAAGTCTCCAGTATTAGAGACACCCTTAAGTTGGCCAGCAGTTTCTGATAAGGGTACAGAGTGTGCGATGTAAGCACTATCTGTGTAGATGTTAAGAGACTGATTAGGAGATGCTGATAGGACCGCAATAACAGCATGTTATTCTGTTAATTGGGCGGAGGAGCTGTTTGTGGTAAATTGTACCACCTTGTTCTGGTAAGTATAAGCAGCTATACCTGTAGAAGAGCCATCAGTAAACACCAATAGGGCATTATTTAAGGGGGTAAATGTGGCGATTTTAGGGAATACTAATTCATGTTTATTAGCAAAATCAATAACTTTGTCTGGTGGATAATGATTATCTAGGATGCCAGTATAAGAAGCTAAGGCAATAGGCCAGAATTCAGTAGTCTGCATGAGCCAATTAACTTGTTCTTTGGTATAAGGCCGTATGATAAAATCTGGTTCTTTACCAAAATATCTTTTCCCTTGTTCCCTGCCTAGGATTATAAGATCAGATACTGCTTGATAATATGGCCCAATGTTTTTAGGTGTAGCAGGCAGATGAGCCCACATTAGGGGGGCTGTTTGCCAAAAAACAGCGGTTGGTGAAAGAGCTGTTTTGCAAATGATGAATTTCAAAGGTTTATCATAGTCTATAAATGTAACAGTTTGTGACTGAATGGCTTGTTCTACTATACATATGGCTGGCTTGTCTTCCTTCCTGTGTCAGTTCACGGGGAGATGTAGGATTAGCATCCCCGTGTAGAATATCGTAAAGAGGTTTTAAATCACTTTTACTAAGCTTTAGATAGGACATGAGCCAGTTGATATCTCCGAGGAGTTTTTGAAAATCGTTTAAAATTTTGAGCTTGTCTAATCTTAATTCTAATTTCTGAGAGGAGACCTGAGGTCCTTTCATTTAAAAGCCAAGGTATGTTAATTGGATCTGTTAATTGGACTTTATCAGGGGCGATCTCTAATCCTTTATCTTTTATTAATTTTTATTAATTTTTTATACATATCTCCCCATTGCCCCCCCTCCCTCCCAGGCGTACCCCGGCCCCCCAGTGTCTGTGATCATTGGTTATGTTTATAAGCATGCATACAAGTCCTTTGATTGATCACTTATTTACCTCACCTAACTTTAATCTTTCTGCTATAATTTCACAGTCTGTTTGATGCTTTATGATTTTTGTCCTCCTGAGAATTATCAGTCTACTCCCTTTCTGTGCTCCTGATTCTATTATATTCACCAGTTTATTCTGTTGATCAGATTTTTAATTCACTTAATTTTTAGATTCACTTGTTGACAGATGTGTATTTGTTGTTCATAATTTTTTGTCTTTTACCTTTTTCTTCTTCCTCTTCTAAAAGGGTACCTTTCAGCATTTCATATAATACTGGTTTGGAGTTGATGAACTCCTTTAGCTTTTTCTTCTCTGTGAAGGTCTTTATCTGCCCTTCAATTCTGAATGATAGTTTTGCTGGATAGATTATTCTTGGTTGTAGGTTCTTGTTGTTCATCACGTTGAATATTTCTTGCCACTCCCGTCTGGCCTGCATCGTTTCTGTTGAGAAATCAGCTGACAGTCGTATGGGTGCTCCCTTGTAGGTAATAAACTGTTTTTCTCTTGCTGCTTTTAATATTCTCTCTTTCTCTTTTGCTCTTGGCATTTTAATTATGATGTGTCTTGGTGTAGTCCTCTTTGGGTTCCTTTTCTTTGGGGTTCTGTGTGCTTCCTCGACTTGTAAGTCTATTTCTTTTATCAGATGTGGGAAGTTTTCAGTCATTATTTCTTTAAACAGGTTTTCAGTATCTTGCTCTCTCTCTTCTTCTGGCACCCCCACAATTCTGATGTTGGTACGCTTGAAGCTGTCCCAGAGGCTCCTTACATTATCTTCACATTTTTGGATTCTTTTCTCTTCTTGCTTTTCCAGTTGAATGTTTTCTGCTTCTTTATATTTCAAATTTTTGACTTGATCCTTGCCTTTCTCTAGTCTGCTGTTAGTACTCTGCATAATAGTTTTCATTTCAGTCAGTGTATTTATCATCTTCTCTTGGGTCTCACTAAATTTATCCATCTTTTCTAGCATATTCTTGCAAAACCTTATAAGCGTGGTTTTGAACTCTATATCCAGTCGTTTTTTTCCCTCCATTTCTTTTGCTTGTAATCCCTTCCCTTGTCTCGGCATTTTCACTGTGCCGGGGAAACTTCTGTGCTGGATTCAGCCGCAGAAGCCTCTGCTGAGCTTGGGAGGGGTGGAGTCTCAGGGCTTAAGGGACCGCCTTGCCTTCCAGTCGGCCCCGCCTTCCACGGCCCCTGAGTCTCACGTGACTGGGTAATGGCTGGAGCGGTCCTTGTGCGCGCACCCGCAACGCCTCTAACCGCTGCCCTTCCGGTTCCCCTGCGAACCAGGACCACACGAGTCTAGGTCCCCAGGCTTTCGCCCAAAACAGGGGCCCAGTGGACTCAGAAGTGGCGCAGTTGGGAGGGTCTGTCTCCCGCCCACTCGCGAAAGCCAGCGGCACAATCAGCAATCCGTCCTCCGTGCGTGGTGCCGTGCGCGACCAGACCTCCGATCCTTTGCAACTCCCCTAAATTTCCGTGCACTTCTCCCTTTTCACAGTCCAAACTCCCCCCGTATGAGTTTCGGCTGGATCTGGGGTTTAGTGTCGTAAGATAAGGGGTTCAATGCCGTTGGGAGTCTCCGTTTCCCTCCCCCCAGAGAAAGCCAGCCAGGTACTCCAGCACCCGCTCTCTTAGCGCGCTCGTCTCCGTACCTCAGCTTTTTGCAGCTCCTCTGGGTCTCCGTGAGCCCCTCTCTTTCCCTCTAGTTGTAGAACTTCCACTCAGCCAGCTTTCCTGTGGTTCTGGATGATGTCCGTTCTGTCTTTTAGTTGTAGTTTTGAAATTGTTGTGCGAGGCAGCAGTATAGGTGTTTACCTATGCCGCCATCTTGGATTCTCTCTAATCCTTTATCTTTTAAAGCATTTTTTAACTCGTTATAACATCTCAAGACCTCACCACCATCCTTCCCAGCTATTAAAATATCATCCATGTAATGAATAATATACATTTCTGGCCAATGATCTCTTACTGCTTGTATTGCAAGAGCAACAAAAGATTGACATAAGGTGGGACTATTAGCCATACCTTGTGGGAGAACACGCCATTGAAACCTTTTCATAGGAGCTCTAAAATTGATAGCGGGTAGGCTGAAGGCAAAGCGCTTTTGGTCCTCAGGGTGTAGAGGAATGGTAAAGAAGCAATCCTTTAAGTCTATGATTACTTTAAAATGCCCTAAAGGTATAGCAACAGGAGAGGGGAGTCCAGGTTGTAGGGCTCCCATTAGCACCATTGTTTTATTTACTGCCCTTAAGTCTTGTAACAAACGCCATCTACCTGACTTCTTCTTAATGACAAAGATAGGGGTATTCCAAGGAGAGTTACTGGGGATAATATGGCCAGCTTCAAGCTGCTCCTGTACCAGCTGCTGTGCAGCCAATAGTTTTCCAGATGTTAGAGGCCATTGATCGACCCATACAGGCTCTTCAGATAACCACGTTATTTTTTCTGCATGAGTCACAGGAGTGTCAATGGCCCCTATGGAAAATGGCCTAATCCTGCTCTGTTTGATCTAGGATTGGCTTCTATGGGTCTTAATATTCCTGTGTTGTTTTTTCCTAAACCTTGATCTGGTAGATATCCATTTTTTAACATTTGAGTCCTTGGTTACCTTCCTGATCTTTCCAGATCAATGTAGTAGTATCTAGAGGCCAGGTCGTGGGCCATTCTTCCTTTTTGATAATAGTAACATCTGCATCTGTATCTACTAGGCCTGAAAATTCTTTACCATCTAGCCGTAAAGACATAAGAGGTTTTTGTGCTGATATTATCTCTGCCCAATAAACATCTGATGACCCAAAACCTTTATTACCTCTTTGTTTAATAACTGTCTTATTAGAGGTGGGGATTAGGGGTAGGAGTAGTAATTGAGCAAATCTCTGTCCTGTTACAATAGTATTAATATTTTTTGGAGAAGATACCATAACCTTAATTTCACCCGAGTAGTCATTATCTATAACCCTGGGAAAGACTTGTAATCCATTAAGTGTAGAACTGCTACGTCCTACTATGAGGCTGAAAGTATCTTTTGGTAAAGGTCCAAAGATCCCAGTGGGAAGGGCTTGAACTCTCATGGGGGGGAGGGGTTAATACTGTGTGGGCGGTGGAACTGAGGTCCAGTCCTGTGCTTCCTGTGGTGGCTCTGAGGAGGTAGAGCCTGACCTTGGGCATCTGTCTTGGATTTACACTCATTAGCCCAGTGTTTCCCTCTTTTGCATCCAGGGCATAGACCTGGGGCTTGAGTTTTAGTGTTTGTATTTTTGCTCCCCTTACATTCTTTAGCAAAATGCCCTGATTCCCCACAGTTAAAACGTTTATTCTTATTTTGCTGTGTTAAGTATTGTCTAATTGTATATCCTTGCATGGCAGCAGCCATAGCGAGGCCCTGCTGATAAGCGACTCCGATATCAGAACAAAGGCGGATGTAGCCTGATAAATCAGTCTTTTTCTTATAGGGCCGAATGGCCGCTTGGCAAGGCAGCATTAGAGTTTTCGAAGGCCAATTGTTTGACAAATTCCATGCCTGCCTCAGCATTACCAAAAATTCTGCCGGCTGCAGTATTTAAATGATGAACAAAATTTGCAAAAGGCTCGTCATCTAACTCTGGAATTGGTTCTGAGGGAAGAAAATTTTGGAGCTGCTCCTCTCATAGGTGGTTTCTGATTATGAGAGGTTTCTGGCTTGGTTTCACTTTTAGACTTGCCTATTTTTAAACCCTCTAATTGTGCTATAAGCTCCTGGTGCTCTTTTTCTAATTTTATTTGTTCTTTTAGGAATTCAATCTTATCTCTTAGCTCCTTTCTGAGGTCAAGAACCGGGCATGCTAAGGAAGGAGCGCTGGGGACGGGACTATATGGCGGAGGATGCTGAGCGACAGGCAGCCAGTCTGGATTATGATATCTGGCTGCCTGTTCTTCTAAATCCTCCCAATCTGTATCACTAAGGTCCTCCTTAACTTCAAGAAATTCTGATAGGGTTGGGTATTTCTTTGTCTTAGGTTTAGCTCCCTCTAAATTATGTAATTTTACTTTTGCTTCTAAAGGTGTTCTTTTTTCAGGTGTCTTTGATTTTTTCTTTTCAGTTTCTAAAGTCCTTTCTCTTAATGTATTATGTGGGACCCTTGGATGGCTCTCTATTTTCAAGTTTTTTCTTTTCAGTTCCTTGGGTCGCCCCTCTTTCTTCCTCAACATCACTATCGAACGACATGAGGTCCTCACTTTCTTTCTCAATCTTTTTTTTCTTTTTGATCTAATTGAAGGATTTTTTCTCCCTTTTCAATTACATTAGCAACTACAGGATCCCGATGCCTCTGTGATATGACCTCATCGATTAAATTCCAGTATGAAAAGGCAGTTATAGGAACCTTTTCAGGCCCAAATCTTTCATAAAAATCCCTAAGGGCATCTCCAACACTTTTCCATCTCTTACTATCAATAGTTCCTTCAATAGGGAACCAAGGACAACTATCTTGGATATAATAAAAAAAAAATCACATAACTGTTTAATTTTAACCTTTACTCCTCGTGTCTTTAAAGCTTTTCTAAGTCCATTAACAAACATTTCATGCTGACTCATTTCTTGATCCATAATCGCATGCTGACTCATTTCTTGACCCATAATCGCTGTCTACTCACCGAGGTGTAAAAAACGCAGCAGGTTCCCACGTCACCTTATCCTCTGTCTTCTCCTTTTTGTGCTGGCTCTGCAGACAGCGTCCCTCACTGGATCTCCCGTTCTCGAGCCACGTTGGGTGCCACTTGTCCCGATAAGCGGGTTAAGTCAACAAGGACCCTAGAGGGGGAGTGGGGATGAAAGGGACAAGAGACACAAGGAATGGAGACAAGACAAAGTTCTAATCAAGTCTCATTTATTCATGAGGAATTCGGGGTATTTATAGGGAGAAGGAGGAATGAGGAAGTTAGCGAAAATTCCTAGCCCCAAGGCGAAACACCTGGCTTACGGGAAAGAGATAGGGAAAGAGATAGGGTTTGGGGTAATAGAAACCTAGCCTGAGGTTAGTGCTAATGTGGCTGGAGCTTACTACAAAATGGCTATCAAGCACAACAAGTTTCCCACATAGGATATTTCAGTGTCCAAAAGAAATACAAGTTTCTGGTGGCAGTCTAGCCAGCAAGTTTTAATTAGAGGCTGCTTTGTGACAACCTGTACATAAGCCATGTACTCTTTTGGTAGAGTTCTTGTGGAAGTTGCTCAACTAATGGGATTAAATTCATCCTGGTTTCAAAATGTTTTACCCTGTACACATCCTGTAGTCGAGTTTAATTTTGGGATAACTAGGTTTATAATAATAAGGCCCCCCAAAAGAAACATTGATAGTACCCACCCCCCATACAAACACAAGTCCTGTTCTAACGTAGGAAAGTAATTTGAATCTAAGATGAGGTGTCCAAGCCCATAGGAGTTATCTTTTTTTCAGTCAATCCTTTTGCATTTCAGTTTGGGAAGTTTCTACTGACAAATCTTCAAGCTCCCTGATTCTTTCCTTAGGGGTATCCAGTCTACTAGTAAGCTTATATCAAAGGCAGTCATCATTTGCTAAGTGTTTTGATTCCTAGAATTTCTTTCGGGTTCTTTCTTAGAGTGTCCATCTCTCTGCTTATATTACCAATCTGTTCTGGCATGCTGTCCACATTTTCCATCAGCACTCTGCAGAAATTAATCAGAGTTATTTTAAATTCCTGTTTAATAACCAAGAAATCTGTCAACGCTGAGTGTAGTTCTGATGCTTACTTTGTCTTTCAGACTGTGTTTTTCCTTGCCCTTTAGCAACTTGCCTTTCATCTTGTAGTCTTTTTGTTGAAAGCTGGACCTGGTATATTAGTTAACAGGAACTGAGGTCAGTAAGGCTTTAGTGAGGTGTGAGGTTTTTTATCACACTGTTAGAGGTTGGGCTGCGTTTAATGTTTGCTGTATCTGTAGGTGCCAGAGGCTTCAGATTCCTCTAGTGCAGTGGTCAAGAGCCCTGGTTTGCCGCTCTGTTGACGAATGAGTTTGCCGACCACTGCCCTAGATACTCAATTCCAATAATTACAGGTTGTTGTGTTTTGTTTTTGTCTCCTGTTGTCCGTGGATTTCCCTAGGAATTTCTCATTAGTGTGTGTTTTGCAGCAATCCCAGCTGTAATCCACTGTTATTACACGGGAGCACTGTGGGTGCGGTGATAAAGTGTGGAAAAGGGAAAGCTTTTATAATTTTATGATTAAATCTCTATTTGTAGGACTGTGACCTTCACAGGTGTTTCGTAGCTTCTTCTCTTCACTTAGGTGAGACAGGGAGGGTGGAGGAGTGTCGCAGGTGGGATAAAGCTGTGGTAAGTAGTTTCCTCTGGATAGTAGGCCTTTAGGATGGAGAAGGTTCTGGACATATTTCACAATGATTCTTCTCACCCCAGAGGAGCTCTTCCTTGGTTTTTCACTGTGAGAACCTGCTGGGGTTCCTGGAGGCGAAACCCATGGAAGTGTGGGGGCCTCCCTAACACGGCAGGCCCTCGTGCTTTCACTGAGCTAATCCACACTTTGCCTTTATCTTTCCGTCAAAATTACCACGCAATTGTTACTAGTTTATGGCTCCAGTGGCCTCTGCTCCCGGTATTTAGGTCTTGGAAGTGACTCCTTGATTTTACCTCTCTCCAGATTGCTGGGCTGCCCTGTGACCTGGGTTCTATAATTAGTCCCAGAAAAAGAATTGATGTTTAGTTTATTCAGTTTTTTCTGGTAGTAAGACGATGACTTCCAAGCTTTATATTTTTGCGCTGAAACTGGAAGTCTTTTTTTGTTTGTTTGTTTGTTATTAATCTTTAAGCAGAGATAGTACCACACCAGATGGACTTTAAGTCAAGGACCACACAAACTAAGGTGCTTGTACCTACTGAAAGGAAATGAACTCCCCTCCACCTTGTCCTATAGGGCTGGGCCCCCTGCCTACACCCCCTCCCTTTTCTGGGAGGGGCCACAGGTGTGCCAGCAATGTCCTAGCTTCCCCTCCACCACCCGAATGGACAATGAAGCTCCAGGGACACAGCTAAGGTCCTAATTAGGCTTAACCACAGAAAGACCCTAATTCAAGTGGCCAATCTCTGTAACCCTCCTCACTTTCCTAAGCCCCCTAATTATCCTACCCCATAAAACTCATTGTTCCCGCCCGGCTAGCTCTCTCGCCTCGCTGCTGCGCCAGAAAGAGGCTGAGAGCCAAACCGGGGTTTGAATAAAGACTCTTTGCTTTTGCATCGGAAAAGGCTCCTTAGTGGTGGATTATTGGGGACCCCGAACTCTGGGCATAACACCTACTACCTTAATTTTTTTTTTTTGAGATTTTATATTTGTCTAAAACTGTCTAAATTTGTCTAAATTTAATATTGGACTAATTTCTCTGACCCATCCCTGTCCTTAAATTCCTTCATGTAAAATCGTACTTTTCATTTAACCTGCTGATGAAATAGACCTACCTCCTGTGACCATCTTTACTTTCTCTCATTGGTACCAGAACCATGTAGCACATGGCAGAATAATATCCATGTGGCACATGTTATTCCCAAAATGTATCAACAGCTCCCTTGTGCGTGTGTGTGTGTGCATGTGTGCGTGTGTGTGTGTGCATGTGTGCATGTGTGCGTGTGCATGTGTGCGTGTGTGTGTGTGCATGTGTGCATGCGTGTGAAGGGGGTGGGGGCTTTGTGCAGCGCCTCCCAATTTCCCAGCGAGGGCGCGGTGACAGTGCCTCCCGCCGCTGAGGGCAAAGGCAGTCCAAAGCCTGGCGGCACAGCGCCGCGGGCACAGATGTTCAGGGCGGGGGAAGTGACGTTAGCCTCAGGTACCAGGGCGGATTTGGTGCATTTCTATGCGAACGGTGTCCTCTGTGGCTCCCTAACCCACCCCAGTGTTTTCGGCAGCGGAGGGAAAGCTTGAGCCCCCCAACCCACCACCAAGGGGCTGGCGGCCTCAGCCCACGGCATCTGAACTTCCCGCCGGCGGCGGCCTAGGGGAGGAGCCAGCCTCCCAAGGATCTCACAGCTGATTGGGTCTCCCTTGTCCAATGGGAGACCGCGCCTCGGTCAGGTTGGGCCCGTTACCGGGAAACCACGTAAACACCAGAGAGCACCGCGGGTGTTGGCGTTTGCGCTCGGTGTCTGGGGCTCCCTGGAGCCGGGGGTTTTCGTCCGCCTAGATGGTGAGCGGGTGGGGCCGGTGGGAAGGTCTCGAAACTCCTTGCTTATTTGTTGGTTGAGAGGTAGTTTAGAGCTTGCCCGCTTCTAAAAAAGGACTTGAGAACTAGTGGGGAGGTTGCATTTGCGTTCAGGGGCGCGGCAGCTTCCAGCTTATTTTGCGCATTCGCCACACTGTTCGATCTGCCCGGTAAAACTCTCATTTCCCATATAAGTAGCCGTGGGTTGACCGCTTAAATCTATATTGGGGACACTTGGCAGGCATGAGAACAGGACTTTATGGCCAAGCTGGGGGAGGAAAGGAGGTCGAGAGGGGGGAAGGGAGGAGGATGAGGAGAGGAGGGGTTCCCTGCGTAGCAATGAAGAGCTGGGTGCATAGAGCTCAACTGCATGTCTTTGAATCCTAGTACAGCTGTTGACTGAAGGACCTTGTAAGTTGCTGTTACTTCTGACACCT
Source organism: Lasiurus cinereus (assembly GCA_011751065.1). Lineage (NCBI taxonomy): Eukaryota > Metazoa > Chordata > Mammalia > Chiroptera > Vespertilionidae > Lasiurus > Lasiurus cinereus. The sequence continues at coordinate 44,963,407 of JAAGEH010000076.1, forward strand.
CATCTATAAAGTGGGGAATAATAGTACCTACTTCTTTGATAGATTTCTAGCACATTCACACTTTTATTATCTCTCTGAATTTAAGAAGGAAGCTAAAAGCCCCCCCCCCATTTTTTTTATTACTGTTATCTATCTTTGTATCATTTGTTCCTGAGGCTTACAAAAATATATTTTTAAAAATTAGATTTTGCAACACCAAAATATACATACTTTGTTTATTTTTTATTTTTTGTATTATAGGCTTCCAAAAAGAGAACTTTGAGCTTCAACGAAAAACACCAGCAATTAGTAGATAGAAACTACAACAAAATGTTGCACATCAAGGCTCTAAAAAAGATAGAGTCTCAAATCAGGGACCAAATTGTGCGGAATCAAAATGATGAACGAGCTGATCACAAGAGATTCCTCAGGTTATTACAGAATGAACAATTTGAGTTGGATATGGAAGAGGCCATTCAAAAGGTAAATTCTATTATTTTCTTACATCATTTTCTCCCTTCATTTTCTCCTTGGAAATGAAAGCTAACCACTCATACTGGAATTGAGTAGATAGACAACAGCATCAGATATCCAATGCCTCCATGTAAGTCAGCCCAGTGTATTGGTTCAGAGCTGGGTTTTTGGAGCTAGATTATATGTGTCTTTGAATCATAGGACTCCTGTATACTAGTTGTGGAACCTTGGGTAGGTTGCTTTTAATTTTTATGCCTCATTTATAAAATGGAAATAATAATAGTTCCTACTTTGTATGATTGTTTTAATGATTAATGAGTTAATACATGCAAAGCCCTTGTGATATAGTGCCTGGAACAAAGTTAGCACTCAGATATTTTTTCTTTTTTTTATAAATATGATATCCATAATTACTAATGTCCACAGTTTTGTTACATAAGTACAATTCTGTTGCCTTCCATAAAATTATAAAGACAAACATTTAATATCTTTTGAACTTACTGAGATTAAACATTAAGAGGCAGAAAATGAACACTTACATATTAAGTACGAATTTACTTATATTTTTAAATAATGCCTTGAAGAATTCAGGTACAATTTATAACCCCTAAAATACAGAGATAATTTTTCAGTGAAAATTTATAAATGTTTAAAAGGATGAGGGTGGTAGAAAAAGGGAAGCCAATAAGAAAAGAAATGAGTTCTCATAAATGTGAAAAAAGTGTCCTAACATTTCAGTGTTTTTTGAGTGCCTGTTTTATGTTCAACATTTTGTAGGACATTATGGGAAGTGGCAAAGCAAGCTTTTGTTTTTGTTTTAATTGAAACTAGTAACCATCACTCTAAGTTCCAAATTCCAGAAACTTAGACATGATTTTCTTAACCTAGAGCAAGATCTCTGGGTTTAGCTTTTTTTCTTATTCCTTTTATTCTTATTTTTCTTTAAAGATGATCCCAAATATCCTATCAACTATCTCCTGCATACTTCAGTAGGCATCTTATAAAATATTTTCTTTCATAATGCCACCATCTCACCCAATAGAATTATCAATAACTTCTAAGTATCATTTCATAAGCACATTTCTGTGATTATGTCAGGAATATGCTTTTTCAGTTGGTTTGTTTTAATCAGGGTCTAAACAAGGTTCATGCAGTATATTTGGCTATATGTCTATTACATCCCTCTTAATCTAAGACAGTGCTTCCATCATCCTTAATTTTTTATTGTTGTTGGTTAATTCTCACTGGAAGATATTTTTTCCATTAACTTTTTAAGAGAGAGTGGGAGGGAGAGAGGGAGACAGAGAGAGACATGACCTGTCACTCCGACCAGGGCGGGGAGCAAACTTGCAGTCCAGGTACTTGTCTTTGACTCGGAATCAAACTTTTGACCCTTTGGTATGTGGGCTGATGCTCTAACCAGGGCTCTTTAATTTTTTTAACTTCATGTTTCTCAATTGTTATTAACTAGGCCAGTTGTTGTATTTGATATTCCACATTCTGAATTTATCTGTTTACTTCCTCTTTGTTGTCTTTAATTTGTAGTCCTATCTAAATATATAAAAGGCTAAGTGATTAGCCCACTGGCCGGTAGCTATGACTTGCACTGACCACCAGGGGGCAGATGCTCAACGCGGAGCTGCCAAGCAACAGCAACTTTGCAGAGTGTCCTCTCACACTCCGAGACCCCTCGAGGGTTGTTGGACTGCTGGTTTCGGCCCGATCCCCACAGGCCAGCCTAAAGGACCCCAACAGCCAGAGGGACCCCGCTCATTCCACATGGGCCCTTCAAACCATGGCACCGCCTCAGGTGCTGTCAGCTGGGAGGAACTGCGGAGGCTGGCTCTGAAGGCACTTGCAGTTTTCTGTTATAAATAAGTAAATTTAACCTTCATGAAAAAAAAACTGATTCTGGAAGATAAAGTTATATGCTTTGTTTTGTTTTGTTCTTAGGCAGAAGAAAACAAAAGATTGAAGGACCTCCAGCTTGAACAAGAAGAAAAATTGGCTGTGGAACTGGCAAAACTAAAACACGAAAGTCTGAAGGATGAAAAGATAAGGCAACAAGTAAAAGAGAGCAGGTACCTTGGTTTCTATAAATTTCCTGCAATTAGTCTTTCTCTGTAAACTTTTATGTAATGCTTAGTACCCGAGAGTGAAATTTACTTCTTTATATCATTGCACTTAGTTAACATTTTGCCTGGAAATACTTAACGGCTTTATATCCTATATGTATTCATTTGAGAAAAGAAGCTGTATTCCTAGAAGTAAAGTGTTAATATTTAAGGTGGGAAAAAGAAATCAATTCCCTCTGCTCTTTCTTCTAAACATAATTTTTAAAATGACCTATTATAAAAAAATGGAATCCTATTTTTAAGAGAACTTTTGGTGATACATCACTTAATTTTATACTCCTATATAAACTTCCTACAGTATTTCTGGAAAGCGGTTGGCCATTTGTGATCAACATCTCTAGTGACTGTGATAGGAACTTTCTTTTTCATTCAGTCTTAACTTTGAATAACCTTTTCCCCTTGCTGTCTCAAAATTGATTTCCCTGTAACTTTCATGTGCTTATCTCAGTTTTGCTATCTGTTGGGGGGAAAATTAGTTTTTCTTGAGGACACTCTTTCATATTTATGAATCCACTAAATGTTTTCTTCTGAAAGTTAGATATCCTTTATTCCTTCATTTGTTTACCTTCGAAGTTCTCTTCTGTAAATCTAATTTAGATTATTGGTGTTTCTTAACAAAATATTACCATCACAATTTATTTCTTAGTATCCCTAATAGTGGGATTGTTAACCACGTTGTTCTAGAATATATTTCTTGTCTAAGATTGAGTTGCTTTTTAGGGATATCCATGTCACCCTTTTGATTAAAACTTAGGGCTAACTAAATGCCCATTTACTTATATAGTTGAACATATTGGAAATGTACTTTGATAGTTGGGTTTTATCTTAACCGAGAAGGTTTCTGTAGAATGATAGGACCCATGAGTGAGTTTCAGGGGTTTTGAGCCTCATTAAAATGATATGTTTGGCAAATAAATCCATGTATATTTTTGTAGGGCCACAACTTTTAAATTCTCTAAGGGGTTATTATTAAAAGATGATTTAAAATCACCGCTAATGTCTTCATATTGTTCTAGTCTCAAACTATCTTTTTGGACCTTAATTCTCAAATCATCGTAAGCTATCACTTAAGGTTTTCTATTATGTGACATATCTTGTCCAATTCACTGATACAAGATTTAAAGAGAGGAGCTTCCCACTCCTAGCAATTGTAGACTAGGTGATGCAGATAAATGCTCCCTCTGAGAAGAGACTGTCTGGAGAAAGCATAACAGTGCGATCTGGAGAGGATGGAAACCAGAATGGTGAGCTGGGAGTTTGTAACCTGCTGATTCCAAAACTATGGGTGAGAGTTAAGTGAAGCAGAGCATAACTAATAATCAGATGGCCAGGTGTTTGACATCATTCTACAAGTTGTATGCTTCAGATTTGTGCACTTTAGTGTATGTTTTACTTCAGTAATAAGAATCCAATTAGGTGTTAGTTGATTGAAACAGATGAAGAGAGAAGGTGTTTCAGGTTTGTGGAAAATATCTAGAATATAAAGCACAAGAGAGAAAAAGGATAGAAAAATATACTAGAGAACTTCAAAGAGATTTGGGATATAGTGAAAAGTTTTAACAGATGTATAATTTTAGTCCTGGTAGGAGACATGAAAGAGGAAGATGCAGAACAGTATTTGAAGAGGTATTGGCCAAGGATTTCCAAAAATGATAAAAGACATAAAGCAACAGGTTAAAATACAGTCTATCTATATAAAACCCTATTATGCAAATCGACTGAACAGAACAGCCAGTGGAACGACCAGTTGCTATGATGCACATTGACCACCAGGGGGCAGATGTTCAATGTAGGAGCTGCCCCCAGCCCACAGGCCCCAACCAGCGAGTGGTGGGGGGAGGGGCCGGTGAGTGGGCAGTGCCAGGCCAGCCAAGGCAGGGGCGAGTGGGGGCCATCTGATCACCCCACCAGTTGCCACACAGATCAGCCCTGATTGCCAGCCAGGCCTAGGGACCCTACCCATGCACGAATTTTGTGCACCAGCCTTCTAGTATATAATGAAAACTACACTCATTCATCATAGTCAAACTTCTAAAATCCAACAGTAGAGAAAATAATAAAAATAACAGAAGTAGCCACACAAGAATGATTTCAAAGGAGCAGCAATAAAAAGTATGACTGAATTTTCAGCAGCAACAGTAGAAACTAGAAGATAGTGTATTTAAAGAGATGAAAGAAAATAATAGTCCATCTAAAATTCTATACTTTGTGAAAAATTTCTTCCGGTTTAAGGTGAGAGTAATTCAGTTGAGCATTCTTTCAAATAGAGTATGCTGCCTTTTAGCAATGCAAAACTGCTAAGAATGTCTTATTTTGTGCATAAACCATGGTAAAATTTTGACTGACATGTAGAAATAGACCATTTTTCCTGATGAGTATGTTCACTTGAAAACTGGCAAGTCTAAGAAAATGTTTGCTGTGGTGCTTAAAATATATCCAAAGTAACCCAAAGTACCTATATTAAGATGCAGCTGCTTATATTTAAAAAAAAAAAATTAAAATTTTAAACACAGCTTAAATGTTAAAAAATGATTGAAATTTATTTAGAAAATAAGTTCAGAGATCATGAGACTTTTATTAGATTTTGAACACATTTTTTTTATCCAAGAAAATATTTATAAGACAATTTATTTTATCATTGATTTTAAGTAGAGTTGGGAAACAAAATACCCATTCTTAGATATTAAGTATCGTATAACTTAATGAAAATTATAATTAAGTACACAATTATTACTTATATTTAGAATGATTATTAAATTCATTAATTATATGAATAATTATAATTATTGCATAATTAGCAACAATATATTTTATTACATAGAAAACAAATGTGTTTATGAAAGCAAAAGCAATACCTCATACATAATTTGTATTTCACTTCAGTGAAAAACAAGCTCAAAGCAAAGATACAGTCTTCCTTTATTAAATGTATAACCTGTTCCTTGCTGATGCCAAAACAGTTATATTCCAGACTCATCATCAGTATGTTGATTATTAAAATTAAGTCTGTGATTTGAATAAAAAATAATAATTTCAGCAGAATTGATCACAGTAACCCTGCATTGAAGGAAATACTCTAAATTCTTCAGGTAGAAGAATGTAGATGAACCCAACATTAATTTCAGAATTTTAGGAAGGTAAATCTAAATGAAATTTGAATGTATAAATCACTTGTATCTTTTGGAATTTAATGTATGTAAAGAGTTAAAAGTATAATAAAATATAATAAAATTGAGATAGGAAGTAAATACATGGAATTAAAGTGGCCAAGGAAAATCTTTTTTTTTTTTTTTTTTTTTTAAATTTCACCTTTAGAAAGAAGGAGATGGGACTCAAGGGGGCTGGGTGAAAAAGTTTAAGGAATTAAGCAAAAAACAAAAGAACAAAAACTCAGACAAAACTATAAAAATTTAAAATTTAAATATATTGATTTTTTGCAGAGAGGAAGGGAGAAGGATAGATAGAAACATTGATGAGAGAGAGACATTGATCAGCTGCCTCCTGCACACACCCCACTGGGGATGTGCCCACAACCAAGGTACATGCCCTTGACCAGAATTGAACCCGGGACCTTTCAGTCCATAGGCTGATGCTCTATCCACTGAGACAAATTGGTTTTGGCAAAAATAAAATTTTTATTTTATTTTTCAATTATAGTTGATATACTAGAGGCCTGGTGCACAAATTCATGCATGGGTGGGGTCCCTTGGCCTGGCCGGTGATGGGGGCGGATTGGGGCCATCTCACCCACTGTGGGGGAAGGGACTGTGGGAGGTTGTCTGGGCTGCAGGAAGTTGGCTGTGGGAGCACACTGACCACCTGGCCAGCCAGGGAGAACTGCGGGAGGTTGGCCGGCTGTGGGAAGTTGATTGTGGGAGCGTAGTGACCCCCTGGGGGCAGATCCTGAGTTGGGCATCTGCCCTCTGGTAGCCAGTGCATGTCATAGTGATCAGTTGACTGGTCGTAATGATCACTTAGGCTTTTATATATATATAGATTAGTTTCAAAAGTACATCATAGTGATTAGACATTTATATAATTTATGAAGTGATCACCCTGGTAAGTTTAGTAATATATTCCTTATGCTGTACTTTATATTCCTGTGACTTTTTATAACTGACAATTTGTACTTCTTAATTCCTTCACCAATTTTACCACGTATCCAACCCTTCCCCTCCATCTGGCAACCAACCAGTATGTTCTCTGTATCTGAGTTTGTTTCTCTTTTGTTTGTTGATTTATTTTGTTTTGTAGAGAGCACATATAAGCGAAATCATATGGTATTAGTCTTTTTCTGACTTATTTCATTTTGTGGCTGACTAATATATCATTGTCTATATATACCACATGTTCTTTACCCATTCATCGATTGAGGGACACCTAGATTGCTTCCATATCTTAACTATTGTAAATAATACTGAAATGAACACAGAGGTGCATACCTCTTTTCAAACTAGTGTTTTAGATTTCTTCAAATAAATACTCATCCGTGGAATTGCTGAGTCTTACGGTAGTTCAATTTTTAACTTTTTGAAGAACCTCCATATTTGTTTCCATAGTGGTTGTATTTTTTTTCAGGTGTTTATTGAATTTTTAAGAGAAAGAAACACTGATGTGAGAGAGATAGACACTGATCAGCTGCTGCATCCCCCCATCAGGGATCACGCCTGCTACCTAGGCATGTGCCCTGACCAGGCATCGAATCATCAACTATTTGGTGTGATATGCTAATTAGACTAGGAGACCTTCCAGGATACCTTCTGGACATTCTTCTGGACAAAGGCTGGTGGCAGGGCCAAGAGGGGAGGGCAGTTGTAGGTGATCAGGTTGTTGTGGGGAGGGGTGCATTGGGGTGATCAGGCCAGTGGGAGGGTGGGGGCAGTTAAGAGTGAGCAGGCTAGTAGAGGGGGCCAGTTGAGGGTGAGCAGGCCAGCAGGCAGGTGATTGGTTAGGAGCCAGCAGTCCCAGATTGCAAAAGAGATGTCCCAGATTGGAGTGAGTGCAGGCTGGGCTGAGGGACGCACCCCCCTGCACGAATTTTGTGCATCAGGCCACTAGTCTGTAATAATAAAAGCATGATATGCTAATTAGATTGGACATCCTTCCTTCCGGACAAGATGCAGTGGGCGGGGGCTGAGTCAGAAGAGGCAGAGACCCCCATTGTGGCAACAGCAAGTGAGGGCTGGGGCCAACGCCCTTGCACGAATTTTGTGCATTGGGGCTGTAGTATGTAAATGACAGTCCTGTAATTACATTGGACTCAATATATGCAGTTTCATGGTTATGTGGCCATCTCCCAATTATTTATAAAAAAAAAATTCTGTCATTTTGATGTATGTACATATATGCTTTATGTTTTTTATTATTTATTTACCACAAGTAAAGGTCAGGAATTGTTAAATTTCTTTTATGTTTTTTTTTTACTGTTTCACTTCATTACTGCTGTGTATGTGCTCCAAGTGAGTGACATAGGTGCTTATGTAGGTGGGTTCCGATTTATGGCAAAAATCGCATTATGTTGTGCTGTAGGAACAGATCTCTGACGTAACCCAAGAACCTACTGTAATGTAAACATATTTTACACATTTAGGTAAAAATAATTTTAAGTTTCAGATATAAGTTATGTTTATGTAATTGTCCTCAAATTTAAATGTTTTTTTTAAACAGTATTGAGCTCAGAGAATTGGAGAATAAATTAAAAGCAGGTTACATGAATAAAGAAAGGGCAGCTCAGATTGCTGAAAAGGATGCCATTAAATATGAACAAATGGTAAGCATGTTTCTGTCCATTGTGTTCTCTGTATTTTTAGGTTCATTAAAATAATTTTTTGAAAATTGTTACATATTAGAATTAATGGTGCTAGATTTCTCAAATACTTTTTACTTTTCAGAGCTTTCAAGTTTAGGAAATCATGGGTTATTTAATATTGAGCCTTGTTTAATTTAATATTAGAGCCTTTCAGAGACATAAAGGATTAGGTTGCTGCTTAGAATGAATGGCTCTATTCAAAAACTCCCAGCATTATTTCTGGTCTCTAACCAATTATTCTTTGACAAACCAATACAGTACAAGTTGTTAGCATAATTTATATTGTGTTATTAATTTTTCATTTTTAAAATGTTCTAAAAAATAAACCATTTTGTAATTTTAGGTAAACTTTTCTGTATTATAAACAGCAATCTCGTCTTACCATGTTTCCCTCTACTTTATCCCCTTTCCTATGTCCTGACATCCTGCCAAGTTCAGGGCAAGAGTTATTCTTGAGCAAAGGAGTTTCAAACACACTCACCAAAAGAAAAGAGAGCTTATTGAGTTAACACTCACTGAGCTCTCGCTGTCACAAAGAAAGGCTAGCCACAGAGGGGAAGGTCTGTTCAACATTACACAGCCTTTACATTTCTCTCCTCTCATTGCTCTATTAAGGTGTAGACTAGAGCATTTTGTTGGTAGAGTTCCCTCTCCTAGTTCTCTTTCAAAAGATGTTGTTTGGCAAGCAGGCCAAATGGGCCCCATGTGGCCCACAACAAATATGTTTGCAGTCCAGCCAATATAACAGTATGTAATAAATGTTTTAATAAAAATTTTATAACTTAATTTTTACAACATCCTGTTATACATCATTATTAATAAGGAACTACAACATTCGCTAATGACTGATGCCTATAATCGTGTTGTATTCATTTCCCTTACACGCGTTACGTGCAGGTGCACCATTTCTCTCCACTAATACTAGCAGCAAATATTTTAGCAGCCGATGGCCACATCATTAGTCTTGGACTGACTTGTTTGGTGTGCGCAACAGGAAATACTTTGCTTTTGGAGAACAAGAAAAATAGGTTTATTTGCATCATGCTTATTAATTTGTGCATTTATTCAGTGTCTGGTAAGTTAATGTTCAAGAAAACATAAATTTTTATTAAAATGTTCTATTATTTTATGTTAACGATTACTTATTTATTTCAGCCCTTATCATTCAAGCATGTCTCTATTGAAATGAACCTACATTTCTGTTAAAATGGAAGTTTTTGGTTTTTTTTGCATCACTCATACTTAAACCTTGTTCATTTGGCCTGTGTTAGCCTTTGAGTTTGACATGCTTGTTGTATAGCTACTAAAGAGAAAGAGGTAGAGGTAAATATTCTGGCTTTTAAAGCTAGACTGAATATATTTTAGGTTAAAAGGAAAAAGGGAAAGTTGAAGAAAAATCAAGTTAGAGAATAATACATATTATAAACCATTTTTATTTTTTTTAAATCTGCACATTTATGTATGGATATCAACATAAATATATACATACATGTATGTATTGTATATAGCAGTACAAACACACACAGTTAGAGGGGTCATATTAAAATATTTAACTGGTACAGTACAGTATAGTTATCAAATAAAAATAGATGTTGCCTTGGCGAGGTGGCTTGGTTGGAGCATCATCACATACACCAAAAGGGTTTCAGGTTCAAGTCCCAGTTGGGACACATATCTGGGTTGTGGGTTCAATCCCCAGTCAGGGCACATACAGGTGGCAACCAATCCATGTTTCACTCTTACATCAATGTTTCTCTCTCCCTCTCTCCCTAAAATCAATAAATATATCAAGTGATAATTTTTTAAATTAAAAAATATATATATTTTTTTACAGAGAGAGAGAGAGAGAGAGAGATATAGAAACATCGATGATAGGGAAACATCGATCAGCTGCCTCCTGCATACCCCCTACTGGGGATGTGCCCACAACCAAGGTACATGCCGTTGCCTGGAATTGAATCTGGGACCCTTCAGTCTGCAGACAGATGCTCTATCCACTGGGCCAAACCAGTTAGGGCAAGTGAGGATGTTTTAAAACAGGACAGATGTTGACCACAGTGCTGTGTGTGCTTGTATGGCAGTATAGGAAATACCTGAAGGGATTATATAGCATGCTGTAACAGTGATGATAGGAGAGGGTGAGGAGCCTTCATTTCCTAAGTCATACAGTTTTATTCCACTCTTTCGAAAGTAGATTATATATAATAGAGGCCCGGTGCACAAAATTTGTGCATGGGGGTGTGTGTCCCTTAGCCCAGCCTGCACCCTCTCCAATCTGGGACCCCTTGAGGGATGTCCCGACTGCCCGTTTAGGCCTGGTCACTACTGAGTACAGGCCTAAACGGGCAGTCGGGACATCCCTCTCACAATCCAGGATTTCTGGCTCCCAACTGCTTGCCTGCCTGCCTTCCTGATTGCCCATAACCACTTCTGCCTGCCAGCCTGATCACCCCCTAACCACTCCCCTACCAGCCTGATTGATGCCTAACTGATCCCCTGCCAGTCTGTTTGCTCCTTACTGTCCTCCTCTGCAAGCTTAGTCACCCCTAACTGCTCTCCCCTGCAGACCTGGTCCCCCCCCAATGCCCTTCCCTGCAGGCCCAGTCACCCCCAACTTCCATCCTCTGCTGATCTGGTCACCCCTAACTGCCCTCCCCTGCAGGCTTGACTGCCCCCAACTGCCCCCCCTTGTAGGCCTGGTCCCTCCTAACTACCCTCCCCTGCTGGCCTGATTGCCCACAACTTCCCTCCCTTGTAGGCCTGCTCCCTTTCAACTGCCCTCCCCTGCAGACCATTTGTGGTGGCATCTTGTGTCCACATGAAGGCAGGATCTTTGACCACATGGGGGCACCCATCTTGTGTGTTGGAGTGATGGTCAATCTGCATATTACTCTTTTATTAGGGAGGATAGAAGCCTGGTGCTTGGGTGGGGGCCAGCTGGTTTGCCCTGAAGAGTATCCTGGATCAGGATGGGGGTACCTTAGGGGTATGGGGTGGCCTGGGTGAGGGGCCTGTGGTTGTTTGCAGGCTGGCCATGCCACCCCGGCGACCCAAGCAGAGGCCCTGGTATCTGGTATTTATCTTCTATAATTGAAACTTCGTAGCCTTGAGCAGAGGGCAGGGCTAGCCAGGCTGGGTGGAAAGCTTGGCTTCCTCCATCACCAGGGGCAAACCAAGCCTCCTGCTCTCTCCAACTCTGGCTGCTGCCATTTTTGTTGGGATTTATTTATGTTTTATAATTGAAACTTTGTAGCCTTGAGTGGAGGCCAGGGCCAGCCAGGGCAGGTGGGAAGCTTGGCTTCCTCCATCGCTGGGGACAAACCAATCTTCATGCTTTCTCTAGCTCTGTGGCTGCTGCCATTTTTGTTGGGATTTATTTATCTTCTATAACTGAAACTTTGTAGCCTTGAGGGGAGGCTTGGCTTCCTCCATTGCCAGGGAAATCCAAGCCTCCTGCACACTCCATGGCTGCAGCCATCTTGGTTGGGTTAATTGTAAACTCATTCCTGATTGGCTTGAGGGCTTGTGGGTGCAGCAGAGGTACGGTCACTTGGCATGTTTCTCTTTTATTAGTGTAGATGTGCTATTTGACTAGCAGTTTGCAGTTTTAATTACCTTATAATTGAGGTCAAGGCAATTGTAAACATTTTGTCTGATACATGAAACAATAGCTATTTTCTAAATAACACTGATTATAAAAATTAAAGTCAAATATACTTAGGACTTGACTAGGTGTCAGGATATCTAAATGCTAATTTTGGTTCAGTCTTTCTAAGCCTTAGTTTTCTTATCTGTGAAATGAGAAGTCTTTATATAAGTATGGTAATATGTAATACATGTTTCTGCCATTTTATATATTTTTGTGAGGAACATAGCACATGTGCTAAGAAAACAGAAGCAGCCTTAGCTGGTTTGTCTCAAAGGTGAGAGCATCAGGACACATGTGTGAGGCAGCTAGTTAATGTGTTTCTCTTATATTGATTTTTTTTTTCTTTTTAAAAGCCCGGCCAGTGTGGCTGAGGGTTTGAGCATCAACCTAGAACCAGAAATCACAGTTCGATTGTGGTCAGGGCACATGCCTGGGTTGGAGGCTCTATCCCCAGTAGGGGGCGGGCAGGAGGCAGCCAATGATGATTCTCTCTCATAATTGATGTTTCTATCTCTACCTTTCCCTTCCCCTCTGAAATAAAAATACGTTTTTTAAAAAATAAACACAAACAGAAGCAAAGTGAGAATTTTTAATGAGTCAGATTAACGTGCTGTATATGTCAAAGACATCAGATTAGGAATGGCATTTAGCATTTACATTTTGATCTTGTATGTTTGATGTGGCTAACCATTCTAGCATCTAACTATTGTGATCATAATAGTAAAGAATAGTTTTTAAAACTGCTCCAATATATATTTAAAATTTTTATTAAATGATTTAAAAATGCTCAAAGCAAGAGTTTTAACTCATTCAAGAAAAAAATACTCAGAATGATGGTCTTGAATGACTGAGGTCTAAGCTGCAGAAAACAGACACAGAGACATGTGAGCCTTTTAAGTTAAAATGATTACAAAGGGTCTTTAATAGATTTTTTAAAAAGAGAGACTTAAAAGGCAAGTGGCAGGAAAGAAAGTTTAGTCTGGGAGACAATTATTTAACTGCATTTCCCTTCCTCCTACTCCACAGATATTTTGTTTTTTAGAAATTGAAGGCAAGACCTTCCATTAGTAAAAAAAAATTACAAATCACTTTATGGCAATACTCACTTTATTGTGGTGGTTTAAACTGAACCCTCATTATCTCTAAGGTGTGCCTGCACCATCCTTACTCTAAATAGCAGTTGATATTCATCAACATAAGAAATGTCCTAATCTGAGGATTTCTTAAGAGTTTATTTGAGCCAAACTGATGACAGATGCTGGGTAGCAAAATCTCAAATGCTCCAGGGAATAAGTTTTGTAGCTTATTTTATACATTTGAAATTACAGAATAAAGGAGATTATGTGGAGGTGGAAGAAAGCAGAGTGGGGATTGGATTACAGAGTATTAATGAGATGATGTGCTCTGGTGAGGGTGGTTACCGCCTTATTTTAAAAAGTATGTTAACCTAGATCAGTGGTTGGCAAATAGCAGCTTGTGAGCTGTGGTTTGCCGCTCTGTTGACTGAGTTTGCTGACTACTGTCATATGCTACCCTTTACCTCTTTGCATACAGTATGCCACAATTGCCTAATCCTCACAGCTTCCAACTACACAGTAACATTTAGTCTAGTCCAGTGGTCGGCAAACTCATTAGTCAACAGAGCGGCAAACAGCCGCTCGCAAGCTGTGGTTTGCTGACCACTGACCTAGATGAACAGAAACAATGGACAGGGTTCACTTTAGGCAAAGATAAGCCTTTTACTGAAAAGTTACAAGCCTCAGGTATGACTACTATGACCTCTACAGTTAGGAATCTATGATCAGATCACCCTCCGAGGTTACTTTCCATTGAACCACTTTTCCCCCTCCACATACACACTAGAGCTAACAATTGTTAAAACTGCCACCATTAGAAGAAAGAGATGGCTATTGTTTTGCAGTTAACAAAGTTACTAATAGAGTACATCTTAATTTTGTTTACTGCTTTTCAAATGTGGAGTTATAACTATTTTTGTGAGAACTACTTGAAGGAATAGGAAAGCCTCTTTACAGTTTGACTCATCGTTCAAACCCTTCAGGTGACAGTGACTTACCTTTACTTTTTACCAACACAGATGAGAATATTTTATGTAACAGGCTTTCTAATATTCAGTTACATCTCTTTAAATCACACTGCTCAGATTTGAAAGTGGAAAGATTAATTGTGTTTTCATAACAGAAACGTGATGCTGAAATAGTGAAAACCATGATGGAAGAACAGGAGAGAGTAATAAAGGAAGAGAATGCTGCAGAGGAGAGACGAAATAAAGTAAAAGCACAGTACTTTACTGACTTAGAGAAACAACTTGAAGAACAAGAGAGAAAAAAGCAGGAAGCTTATGAGCAGTTGCTGAAAGAGAAACTCATGATTGATGAGATCGTTAGGAAAATCTATGAAGAAGATCAATTGTAAGTTAATCTAATTTTATGTGCATATATATTAACCTCAGGCTTGAAGAGGTAAAGCACCTAGAGAGAGTGTCTTATACACAATAAGTCCTCATAATGTTATCACATAAACTGAGACCAGCTTTTATTTATCTCTTTGCATGATAATTATTGATAATTAACAACTGCTTAAGTGACAATGAATAACCCGTCTTTCTTAAATATGCCCATATCATATGTCAAAGGACATGTTTTCAGATGAATTTCCTTGCTGACAGCTGAAGTGTAGAGTGCTGTGAAGCAGATGTTAGCAGGTTGTAGCGTTTTGAAATGTTATGCATAAAACTTGATTAGTAAGTTAAAGAGGCATAGTAGTATCTTACTCCGAAAAAAAACATATACCCATTATATAGATAGTGGCAAATAGGCACTCACAATGTTTTGTTGCATGAATGAATGAACACACTATACATTTTTCCCAGATTCAGCGGAATTACACATTTTTCAATATTATTTGTTACTATAAAACTGCGCTCACTATTGCATTTTAGAGAAAGACAACAGAGGTTAGAAAAAATGAATGCAACTCGAAGGTATATAGAAGAGTTTCAGAAAGAGCAGGCTCTCTGGAGAGAAAAGAAACGTGAGGAAATGGAAGAAGAAAACAGAAAAATCATAGAATTTGCCAACTTGCAGCAACAAAGAGAAGAAGATCGAATGGCAAAAGTTCAAGAAAATGAAGAAAAAAGGCTACAGCTTCAGAATATGGTATTAAAATAACCACTTTTTAACACTGGAAATTCTAAGATATGTGTTACAGGATTTGGTACCTGTAAATGTCTGATTATTTTTTGTTTTGTTTTTATTTAACAGCTGATTCAGAAATTGGGACAAATGCTGCAGCAACGCGAAGATTTGGAACAAGTGCGACAAGAATTATACCAAGAAGAACAAGCTGAAATACAAAAGAGAAAAGTAAATGTAAGTTGGAAATTGAAAGAATGATTAACATAGAGAATAATAATATTTTGAGGTGAATCAGATTTAAACCCAGAGATGTTGATAATAACCTTATATGTAAATGGTATAAGCACTACAATTAAAAGATAAATTTCCAGGCTGGATGAACAAAGCTAGGCCCCAGCAGCAGTTCACAAACTGTGTAAGAAGCATGATGCAACTATGTAGTCTATAAGAGACACAACCTAAACATGAGGACACATATAGTTTAATTAAAAGCAAAAGGATGGAAAAAGATATACCATGCAAACACTACTCAAGAGCAAGTTGAAGTGGAAATCAATATAAAGGGTTAACTCATCTGGAGGATGTACTAGTCCTAAGTGTGTATGAACCTAAAGCTTCACAATACAAAACCAAGAGAATTAGACAAATCCATGTAATTGAAGATTTCAGTACCCATTCTCATTAATACAATAGTCAGAAAACCACAGGATGTAGCATTGAAAAACAGTATCAAGAAACTTAACCTCCCATCAAGATGATTTGCTGATCTTCTAATTGGGTTGTTTGTTCATTTATTGTAAAAGTTTGATAGTTCTTTATATATTCTAGGGCAGTGGTTCTCAACCTTTCTAATGCCACAACCCTTAAATATAGTTTATGTTGTGGTGACCCCCAACCATAAAATTATTTTCCTTGCTACTTCATAACTGTAATTTTGCTGCTGTTATGAGTCGTAATATAAATATCTGTGTTTTCCGATGGTATTAGGCAACCCTGCTAGCGGTTCTAAACCTGTCGTGATCCACAGGTTGAAAACCACTGCTGGAAAAGTTAAATGGTATCTAAGTCCCAAAACAATAAGTATGAATTAGAGTGATTAGAAAAGACTTTATGGAGAACGTAGGATTTGAAAAGGGTTAAATAGGGTTAAGTGAAGAGTTTGAATACACAATATAATGATCAAAGTTGCTATAACTGATAACTGCAGACTGGATCACTTAAAACCCATTCGTCCTTTTTAAAAACATGTGTTATTGTGAATACTTTCAGGATACTGACCATCTGGAACTTGTGTAATAATTGGGCAAGGTTGGTTAGATTAGAGAAGGACTTAAATTTTACATTAGTCCTAACTGAACAGATAAAGTTATAAAGCAATTATTAGTAGAATCCAGGTGTAAGTTATGTGAGTGATCACTATAAAATTCTTCATGTTTTTTTGGTTATGTTTGAAATTTTTCAAATAAAATGCTGGAAAAATTAAAGTTTACAGAAAATAATTTTTTAACTCTTCCTGGATTGTCATTGCTAGATTATTGTTCTGAAAAAGTATTTACCAATGATTTTAACAATAGTTTCATGCAAAATTCTAAGAATGATTCATAGTTGGTACAAATTTCATAGAACACAGATTTAATAAACTTAGGTGAGCAAAACGTTTTTATATCAACTCTTTTCAAAGTAGTTATGTATTAATTCTGAGTCCAGTAACAAGATGGTAAATACATACAAGTTAAAATTTAAAAACAATAGAAGGCAATTCAAACGTAACATGCCCTTTATCCAAATAGTATTAAAACAGGGTGAAGTGTTATCTCGAAAAGGCTTAATTTCTCAATTTTATTTCACATTGTAACACTAAGCTTAATCAAACTCTTCTACCCTTTCTTTAGAAATCTGCTTTAAAGAAATAGTTATTGAATTAACTTCTCTATGTAAATGGGTTTTAGGAAGAAGCAGAAGAGAAGTTGAGAAAGCAAAAGGAGTTAAAGCAAGATTTTACAGAACAAATGGCCTTGAAGGAACTAGTACTACAGGCTGCAAAAGAGGAAGAGGAGACCTTTAGAAAAGCTATGTTAGCTAAACTTGCTGAGGATGATCGAATAGAATTAATGAATGCTCACAAACAAAGAATGAAGCAACTGGAACACAGGAGGGCTGTGGAAAAACTTATTGAAGAGCGTCGCAACCAGTTCCTTGCAGACAAAGTAAGAAAAAGGTTTTTTGGGGGTGGGTTTTTTGGTCATTATTTAACAGCAATCAGTTCATGTATTCATTCAGTAAACAGTTAATTGAGAACCTTTTAGGTGCCAGATGATAGCTATTAATCAGATATGAGATATAATTTTTTTCCTTTCTTGTTTCCATGACTTTGACAAGGAGTGGTCCAAAGAAATAGTGACCCTTGTAAACTAGTTATTTCAAAGAAAAGCTTTGCATTAATACTACTACTTTAACTAAAATAATTCCTAGTAGGAATTCATCACTATTTCAATACTGCCTTTTAACATCCTTCCCTGTCAACAGGATTTTTTTGGATAAATGATTTTTTTTGGATAAAAGAACTTAAGAGTTCTTTTAAGCCCTAAAACTTTTTAAAACTAGTCATCTCTTCCACATCATATGGCACAGAATTTTGGTGTGGTTGAGTATTAAGAACTCTTGATGCTATCTTTGTACTTCATATAGGCTTTTTAAAATTTAATATATGGAAATATTTCTTTTAGATATCCCTATTGTGTTGTATCCATTTTTTTTTTTTGTCAGACACTGTAAACTGCCTTCAGCACCTGCCAAATATTTGTTGAATTAGGAAATCACTTTGAACATTTCTTCCTTAGGAATTAAGACATTGTCCTGAAAATATGTACTTGCCTCCTAAAATCCCAGTCATAACCATAGAGTGGGGCAAAAGTAGGCTTACCGTTGTATGTTAAAATTTTTTCTTGTATAATTTATTATAGTATTTCCCATATGAACAATGGTAAACCTACTTTTGCTTCACCTTGTATTGTTCTTGTAACTTTTAAGGAATAATTACTGTAAAAGATATGTATATATAATATATATGATATATATGCAGGGTGGGGCAAAAGTAGGTTTACAGTTGTGAACACACAAAACACAATTCTTATGTATTAATTGCTGTATCATTTTTTGTATGAACTACAAACCTACTTTTGCCCCACCCTGTAAATCATTTAGTATCTTTTGGAATTGATCTCAATAAGTGGTTCATCACTTTATCTAATTCACTGCAAGAGTAGTTTTGACAACTTCTTTAAGATTAATGTATTGTGTGACAATTAATAAAATTTTCTTTGTATTTCCAGCAACAGGAACTGGAAGAATGGCAGTTGCAGCAAAGTAGTCAAGAACGTATTAATACAATTATTGAAGAAGAAAGACTAAAACTTCTCCAACAACATGCTACAAAATTACTAGGATACCTCCCAAAAGTAAGTGAGATTTAACTCAAAGTGTAATCCTCATGACATCTACTGGTGGGGAAAAACAAACAAACATATATTAGGATTACAGAGGTCCTGGGTTTTGCTCACTTTTTGCTGTTACCAAGCAGTAGAGAGATTTTAGCCAGTCATTGAACATCTCCAAAAGAGAGCTAGTCTTGGCACATTTTTAGAAGTATGAGCGAAATGTATTGAATTTAAGGTTTAGAGATTCTTTTCTCACTGTGTTCAGTGGAGGTGTTCTAAAACTTAACCACTATAAAGCAATCGTGATACTTGGCAATAGGAAAATCTTGTAATCAGTAATATCAGTGACAGGCACATGCTTGAACAGAGTCTATGACAGATCTGCTCTATAGTAGGAGGTTGTTTTATCACTAGGTACTTAGTAACCTGTTTTTAAAAGAACTTCCATAAGATAGCAGATTTCATGTACACCTGAGATGCACTGTGACTAAAATAAACTGAGTTTCACAGGCCATATAAACATATGGACTTGTGTATTTTCATTCTTCAAATATAGAAATAATGCCATTTGATATTTTAGTCAATTAAGTGCATATTTTATATTTAGCCCAATGCAAGTTAAGAAAGGAGAAAGAGAAACATGAGTAATTATTGCCTGCCCTCAAGATCTTATGATGTAATTGTTTAGATAGGATTAATGAATACAAAATGATATATTAATGACAAAAGCCACATGGAACTGATAAATTCTGTGAAACAGACTCCAAATTCTGGGAGAGTCTTGGAATTTAGATTTTTTTATTCTTAGGAAAATAATTGTGGAAATGATAATCTAATGAACCTGATATCCTATAATGACTTTTTATCCTTAAGATCCTAATGGCCCCAAATGACCTAAAGTATTCTTTGGATTCTTTTTTTTAAAAAAAATATATTTTTATTGATTTTTTACAGAGAGGAAGGGAGATGGATAGAGAGTTAGAAACATCGATGAGAGAGAGACATCCATCAGCCGCCTCCTGCATGCCCCCCACTGGGGATGTGCCCGCAACCAGGATACATGCCCTTGACCGGAGTCAAACCTGGGACCTTTCAGTCCGCAGGCTGACCCTCTATCCACTGAGCCAAACCGGTTTTGGCTATTCTTTGGATTCTTTAACTATAAGTACATATTTAAATTCAATTTTGTTTTAAAGAGACACCTCTTACTCTAAGGGAAAACAAAATAAAAGCCTAAAGAATATCAAGGCTTATTCAAATGGCTAAACTCCAAAACTGGATGCAGTCTTTCCTGTAAGATCAAATGTTTGCTGATTAGCCATAGAACTGAAGCAATAGCCAGTCTCATGCATGAATCTGGCAAAACTCAAACTTTTCATCCTTAACCCCTCATAATCATATTGTAGGTCTGTTTCAAGACAGGATAGTATATAATATACATTAAATTCCTTCCCATTCAGCCAATCCAAGTACTTGTAAAATAGAAGATTCCTATGACAAATTCCAACATGGAACTGATAAATCAGGAAGTCTGGTCAATATGAGAATATTCAGTATATATATCGAAAAGAACTATTTTTTATAACTCTACTAGAGAGATTTAATTATCTTAAAAACAACTGCAAATTTCAATTCTATTTGCTAGTCTTACAAGCATTTGGGGAAATATACTGGTATTCAAAGTAACTCACAAATATTTTTCTTGTAGGGAGTATTCAAAACAGAGGATGATATTGATATGCTTGGTGAAGAGTTTAAGAAAGCATATCAGAAAAGGAGGGAAATTTGTGAAGAAAAGTGATACCAAGATTTGGTAAAACCTGGATTCTTTTGCATGTTACCACTAGATGTCAGTGTAAGTTTTGTTTTACAGTTCAGTGATAGTAGGAATCTTATCTATTTGAATTTTCTAAAACATCTCCATTTCATCATTTGTTAAGTGGTTCTCTATAAGAAAACATTTTATTTTCTGATAAAAATTAAAATGACTAAATATTTTCAACTGCAAAATTAACTGCTGTTTTTGTACTGAAATCTGAATAACTGAGTTCTACACCACCACATTATAACATTCCATGTATATAAATATGGACACTACCTTTCCCGTAATGTTCAGAATTTTTTCTGCATCCCTATTCAGGCTACAGTTCTGTCTATGTTTGTGTTTAGGAACTTTACTTGCCTGATTTGACCAGGGAAATAAGTATATATAACTAGAGGCCCAGTACACGAAATTTGTGCACAGGGCGGGGTGGTGGGTGTCCCTCAGCCCAGCCTACACCCTTTCCAATCTGGGAACCCTTGAGGGATCTCCAACTGCCCGTGAGTTCAGGCCTAACTGGGCAGTCAGACATCCCTCTCACAATCCAGGACTGCTGGCTCCCAACCGCTTGCCTGCCAGCCTGATCACCCCCTAAACACTCCCCTGCCGGCCTAGAAGCCCCCAACTGTCCTCCTCTACTGGTCTGGTCGTCCTTAACTGCCCTCCTCTACTGGTCTGGTAGTCCTTAACTGCCCTCCCCTGTTGGCCATCTTGTGGCAGCCATCTTGAGTGTTGGAGTGACGGTCTATTTGGATATCACCTCTTTATTATATAGAATTAATTTGGGTTTAAAGCACCTTTTTCTGAGCATGTGATATCATGGGGAGCAGACAGCTCTCAGACTTCCAGAACTGTGAGACAGTTTCTGTTGTTTAAACCAGCAGTCGGCAAACTGCGGCTCTGTTGACTAATGAGTTTGCCAATCACTGGTTTAAGCCATGAAGTCTGTGGTTCTTATGGCGACCTCAGCAAATTAATCTACACAGTATGTTTTTTAAACATTCATTTTTAGTGTAAGTAAAGCATCCTTTTCTGTCTACTATAAGAGAGGAGAAAAGAGTGAGGAATTTCAAAGTGCTTTATTTGTCAATAAAAACTTAGAATTTCTCTCAGATACTTATTTCTTAAGTTTGAATTATTATAATTCAAACTGTTATAACATAAGCTAAACAAAATGTATATCCATCACACACTTAGCTATAAACACTAACTAAAATACTTCACTTAAGAATTTCCCCAATCAAGCGCCTTCATAAATTCCTCTTCAGTGAAAGATAGCATCTTGGCAGCTTCTATATGCATCTGTGTTTAAAAAAAAAATTGATATGAAGACATTTATTTTAGTATTAATAATAAACTATACAACAACAGGAAGTTTGTAAAAGTGTGTGTCTAATTATAAGCTCTATTGTAGGAATCCGTACTCTTAATTCCAATAAACATGATATATGAAGCAATAATTACACTCAAGAGTCTGCCTATAAAAGCCTATTTGTCCAGTTTGTGGTATTGTACCAATTAACTGTTGGAAGACAATTCAATAATAGTTTAATACCTTAACCTAACCTTTGCAAAAAAGGAAGAGAGGCAGAACCACGAATTCATATCTTCTCACTAACAGGTGACTCATGCAGAGAATGGAACAAAAGTGATTTGGAATCAATTTTCACTCTGCAAGAGGCAATCCAGTCCCCTAAGATAAGTTATTCTTGTATATGGTACGTTCTTTATTTAGGAAGTACCCATACTGTATTTACCAGCCCCATTTTCCACATTACTAATTTACTTGCACGAAAATACCCACTTTCTTGGATGACACATTACAAATAAATCTTATATAAACTTTTGTGCCTAAGCATGTTTAAAAAAATACCTGAAGAACAAATACTAGTAAATATTTTAGGAGGGAGTTCCAAATAATATCTCTGGGTTTTTTTTTAGGGTACACTCACCTTCTGCCTTTTTAAAACATCAATTAATTTTAATTGTTTCTTGAACCCCATCATTAATTCTCCTTTTTGTTTTTCTAGCTTCTTGTTTTCTGATTTTAATGCTTCAATTTTTTTGTGTTCTTCACTTGCTATATCCTATAAAAGAAAAAAAAGTTCCATATGTACTTTTTTTCATACTTTTAATAGAAAAAGATTATAAAACCTATAATGAACTGAAATAAAATTTTTGGTAGATAGTTTTCTTTGCATTACTAAATTACTGTAACTTTGATAACTTTTGATGATGTTCAAGTCTCTCACATTTTAAAAAACGTTTTTGAAATAACAACTCTGTTGAACCAACTCCCCAGATATTAGCAGGTATAAACTCTGGACACAATTTTAAAAATATTTGAAGATGTAGGTGAGTAATCAATAGCAAAATGGAGGTAATAGGACCCTTGAAAAAAATGGAAGCATATTGGTTGAGAGCACTTTCCAGTTCGTGAGCTCACTGGGTATAGACCTCGCCAGAAATACCAGTCTTATCCATGGGCAATCTTGGAAAGAATAGAATCCTCAAAATCTGCATATATATTTGCCTCTAATCCATGGCAGACACCTAAATAACCATGTGCAGCCACAGCCCATGACAGATGAGACAGGTTAAAAGTTATTAAGTACTGGAAGATGTTATATAGTAAGTCCTCACTTAGCAATGTAGATTATTTTATTTAATGTCAGAGAAACTACAAAGTCAGTTTCAATACAAGTTCCTATGGCATGCCATCAACATTATAACAAAACAACATTGAATGAAATAACATTATTTGACCTGCTGTACTTAAAAAAAAAAGTTGAAGTCTTTCATGACACCAGAAGGAAATCTGAATCTATATAACATAAAGAAAAAAACGAGTAACAGCAATAGCAATGTGGTAAAATAGAAAATGGACTTTAAAAACATTTTTTAAAAAAATAGTGTGTGATGTCAGCAAGATGGCAGAGTAGGAAACTCCAGGGAACTTGTTCTCCCAAGGAACTCCCATGAAACACTGATTATACAGCACACACATTGTAGCATTGTGAGAACTGTACACACATTATTGTAGCATTGTGAGAACTCTAGAAGCCAAGTAAGCAGCAGCAACCAAGCAAGAACCACATTCAAAATACTAGGAAATGTCACTGCATTTATGTTCACCCTTTCACCTTACTTTCCCCAGCACAGTGAAAGAAGCCTCTCAATTCCCAACTCCTCCCTTGGGAGGGAAAGAACAAGAACAGAACTTAGTTTGATGTGCTGACTTATATGAGGGCTGCCTTAGGGACTGTTTTGTCTCACCTGATGAAATGGTGAATATTAAGTTGGAGGCTGCTGAAAGCAGTGGTGAGCACTGCTGGACATGAGGACTGCAGGAGGTGTGCAGAACCACAAGTGCCAGGGGCAAGAGATTATGGGCAGAGGAATAACATACATCTAAGACACTGAGAAGAAGTAGGGCCAAGACTCTAGGGAAATCAAGACATTTAAAAGACAAAGCTTTAAGACATATAGAAAAAATATTAAAATGGCAACAGAAAGTTCTTCCCTGTTAGTAATAATGTGAAATATAAATGGATTAAATTCCCCATATACTAGAAGAATGGGTTAAGAAAAATAAGACCAACTATATGCTGTCTGTAAGAGATTCACTTTCAATCTAAAGACATACATAGATTAAAAATTAAAGAATGCAGAAAGATATTCCATGGAAATAGTAATCAAAAGAGAATAGGAGTGGCTCTAATAATATCAGGCAAAACAGTTATAAGACAAAGAAGGACATTATATAATGATAAAAGGGTTATTAGTTCACTGAGGCACTACAACTATTATAAATATACTAGAGCCCCGGTGCACGAAATTCCTACACAGGTGTGTGTGTGCCCTCAGCCCAGCCTGTACCTCTCCAATCTGGGACCCCTTAAGCCTTAAGGGGTTACTGTTGTCTGGAGGGATCGGGCCTAAATGGGCAGTTGGACATCCCCCTCACAATCCAGGACTGCTGACTCCCAATTGCTTGCCTGCCTGCCTTTCTGATTGTCTCTAACTGCTCTGCCTGTCAGCCTGATCACCCCCTAACTACTCCCCTGCCAGCCTAATGGATGCCTAATTGCTCTCCTGATAGCCTGATTGCCCCTAACTGCCCTACCCTGCAGGCCCAGTCTCCCCTAACTTCCCTCCTTTGCTGGCCTGGTCCCTCCCAACAGCCCTCCTCTGCTGGCCATCTTGTGGTGGCCATATTGTATCCATATGGGGCAGCTATCTTGTGTGTTGGACTGGTGGCCAATTTGCATATTACTCTCTTATTAGGAGGATAGAGGCCTTGTGCATGGGTGAGGGCCAGCTGGTTTGCCCTGAAGGGTATCCTGGATCACAGTGGGAGTTCCCTTGTATGGGGCCTGGGCAAGGGGACTGTGGTGGTTTTCAGGCCAGCCATGCCCTCTGGCAACCCAAGAAGAAGCCCTGGTACCTGGGATTTATTTATCTTCTATAATTAAAACTTTGTAACCTTGAGTGTGGGCCTGAGCTGGCCAGGGTGTGCAGGAAGCTTGGCTTCCTCCATTGCCGGGGAAACCCAAGCCTCTTGCTTGCTCCATGGCTATAGCCATCTTGTTTATGTTAATTTGCATACTCGCTCCTAATTGGCTGGTGGGCGTAGCTTGTGGGTACAGAAGAGGTATAGACAATTTGCATATTACTCTTTTATTAGATATGCACAAATATTAGAGCTCCTAAGTGTATGAAGCAAACATCAACAGAACTTGTAGGAGAAATAGCTCTGTAATAAAAGGAGACTTCAATAATGGACAGTACAATCAGAAGATTAAGGGAACAGTAACACTCTAAATCACAAAGACATAATACTAGACAATTTCAGAACATTCCACAGAACATTTTTCTCAAATATTCCTGGAACATTCTCCAGTCATTAGGCCATGAGACAAATCTTAGTAAATTATACAAAGTATCTTTCCTCTTCATATAATGAAATAGAAATCAACTGTAGAAGGAAGTTGCAGTAGCTACAAACACGTGGGACTTAAGCAACCACTGGGTCAAAAAAATCAAGAGAATTTAGAAAATATCTTCAGGCAAATTATAATGAAAATACAACATATCAAAACTTACGGGATACAGTGAAAAAAGTTCTAATGAGATAAATTTATAGCTGTAAATACATTAAAAAAGATCTTAAATCAAATTTATCATTTATGAAACTATAAAAAGAATTAAACCCAAAGTTAATTGAAAATAGGAAATAATAAAAATGAAAGCAGAGTTAATGAATATATAATAGAAAAACAGTATAGAAAAATCAATGATATCAAGAGTTGGTTTTTGGAAAAATAATAAAACTGACAAACCTTTACCTAGAAAAGAGAAGGCTCAAATAATATCAGAAATTAGAGACATTACAACTGATCTCCCAGAAATACAAAGGATCATAAGATAATACTATGAACTCCAATAAATCAATAATCTAGACAAAATGGATAAATTCCTAGAAACTCACAACCTGTTACAACGTAATGATGAAGAAATAAGACACGTGAATAGAGCTATGACTGGTAAGGAGACTGAAACAGTAATCAGAAAGCTCAGTATCAGATGCCTTTACTGGTGAATTCTATCAAACATTAAAAGAAGTAACAACAACTGTCCTCAAATTCTTTCAAACACTGAAGAGGACAAAACAATTCCAAACTCAATCTATGAGGCCAGCATTTATTACTCTGATACCAAAGCCAGACAAAGATAGTGCAATAAAACTACAGACCACTCTTCCTGATGAATATTGACGCAAGAATCTTCTACAATAGCCAAAACCAGTTTGGCTCAGAGAGAGCGTTGGCCTGCGGACTGAAGGGTCCCAGGTTCGATTCCATCAAGGGCATGTACCTGGGTTGTGGACACATCTCCAGTAGAGGGAGTGCAGGAGGCAGCTGGTTGATATTTCTCTCATTGATGTATCTAGCTCTCTATCCCTCTCCCTTCCTCTCTATAAAAAAATCAAAATATATTAAAAAAAATCTACAATAGCAAACTGATTTGATTTCCACAGCACATGAAAAAATTATACACCATGTGGGATTTATTGCTGGATTTGCAAGGATGATTCAACACATGCAAATGAATGTAACACAACACATCTAATAAAGAGGGAATGTGCTAATTGACTCTCACGCCGTCACAAACATGGCAGCACCCACAGCCAATAAGGAGGGAATACGCTAATTGACTGCCATGCCCTCAAAGATGGTGGTGCCCACAGCCAATAAGGAGGGAATGTGCTAATTGACTGCCTTGCCCTCAACCACAGCCACAAGATGGCAGTGCCAAGTCCCCTCAGCCCTGCTGGGGCAGCAGGTGCACGGCAAGGCCTGGCCCGTGTGCCTGCCTCCAGAGTCCCTCAGTCCCCCAGCCGCCTAGAGTCAGCCCGAGGCACAGGTAACCAGGACCGGCCAAGGCTTGTGCTGCCGGCAGTGGCAGCAGCAGAGGTGTGATGGGAGCATTGCCTTCGCCTCCCATCCCTGAGGGCTCCCAGACTGTAAGAGGGCACAGGCTGGGCTGAAGGACCCACCCCTCCAGTGCATGAATTTTCATGTACCAGGCCTCTAGTTAAGAGAATAAAGGAAAATAATCACATGCTCATCTCAATAGACACTGAAAAACATTTGACAAAATTCAATATCTGTTTATAATAAAAACTCTTAACAGATTAGGTTTAGAAGGAACATACTTCAGCATAATTATAGGCCATATATGGCAAGTTCACATCTAACATCATTCTAAATGGTGAAAGATTGAAAGCTTTTCCTCTAAGATCAGGAACAAGACAAGGATGCCCACTCTTACCACTCCCATTCAACATAGTACCAGAAATCCTAGCTACAATCATCAGGCAAGAAAAAAAAATGCATCAGGATTGGAAAGGAAGAAGTAAAATTGTCTATTTGTTAATTACATGATTTTATATAGAAAAAATCCTAAAGACTCCATGAAAAAACTGTTAAGGTCTAATCAACAAACTCACCTTGCAGGATACAAAATTAACATTAAAATATCAGCAATGATTCTATAAACTAATAATTATAACAGTAATAAAACAATCCCCTTTACAAACTGCATCAAAAAGAAAAAAAAATACTTAGGAATAAACTTAACCAAAGAGGTGAAAGATCTGTACATTGAAAACTGTAATACACTGATAAAAGTTATCAAAAAAGAGACAAATGGGAATAATTAGTATCATTAAAATGTCCATATTACCAAAACCATCTATGAAATCAATGCAACTCCCTATCAAGACTCCAATCATAGTTGTTACAGATATAGAAAAAACAACATGGGACCACAAAAGATACCAAAGAGACAAAGCAATCCTGAGGAAGAACAACAAACTGGAGGCATCACACTTTCTGATTTCAAACTACATATAAAGCTGTAGAAATCAAAACAGTATGAAAAAGCAGAAACATAAACCAAAAGAATAGACTCAAGTGCCCAGAAATAAACCCATGCACATAAGATCAACCAATACTTGACAAGGAAGCCAAGAATACACAATGGGGAAAAAGAATGAAATTAGTCACCTATCTTACACCACCCACAAAAATTAATTCAAAATGGGTTAAAGACTTAAATCTAATACCAAAAACCATGAAACACATGGAAGAAAACTTGATAGTAAATACACAGACATATACAAACAAAATGTCATCCCATTGTGTTTAAAAAGCTCACTCATAATGCAATTTGTCTTTAATACATCTAAATTGTTTATATAAAGTTGATGGTTTTATACTAAGTTGTTCACATACCAGGTCATTACTTAAACATGCAAAATGGCTGGCTATAATTAGGAGACTCGTCTGTGGTCATGGAAGCAAGTTTTACTTTCTATTTGTTTAATGTGTGCGCTAAAAAAAATCAAATCTATAACCAGAAATAGCAAATCCTGACATAATTGGTTATTTCACTTCATTTTTTTCATACTTCCTTTAGAATGCAGCAAATTAAAAATAATCTATAATAATAAAAGCATAATATGCAAATTGACCAAATGGCCAAACAGCCAGGGCTGCAAGGGCCAAGGCAGCAGCTGGGGCTGTGAAGGATTTTGTGCATAGGGCCTCTAGTCTCATCTAATAAAAGAGTAAATTGACCATCACTCCAACACACAAAATGGCCACCCGCATGTGGACACAAGATGGCTGGCAGGGGAGGGCAGTTGTGGGTGATCAGGCCAGCAGGAGAGGGCAGTTGGGAGGGACCAGGCCTGCAGGGGAGAACAGTTGGGGGGGACCCAGGCCTACAGGTGAGGAGGCCAGTTGAGCAGGACCAGGCCTGTAGGGGAGGGCAATTAGGGGCAACCAGGGCAGTTAGGGGTTACTGGGCCAGCAGGAGAGGGCAGTTAGGGGGTACCAGGCTGGCAGGGGAGGGTAGTTACGGGTGATCAGGCCTGCAGGGGAGATCAGATGGGGACGACCAGACCAGCAGGGGAGGACACTTAAGGGTGGCCAGGCCTGTAGGGAAGGACAGTTAGTGGTGACCAGGCCTTCAGGGGAGGACAATTAGGGGCAACTAGGCTAGCAAGGGAGGGCAGTTGAGGGCAATCAGGCTGGCAAGGGGCGACCAGGCCAGCAGGGGAGAGCAGTTAAAGGCAATTGGGCAGGCAGGAGGGCAGTTACGCATCAATCAGGCTGGCATGGGAGAGGTTAGGGGGTGATCAGGCTGGCAGGCAGAAGCAGTTAGGGGCAATCAGGCAGGCAGGTGAACGGTTGGGAGCCAGCAGTCCTGGATTGTGAGAGGGATGTCTGACTGCCCATTTAGGCCCGATCCTACCCGACGGCAGTGGGATCAGGCCTAAACGGGCAGTTGGGGCATCCCTCGAGGGGTACCAGATTAGAGGTGCAGGCTGGGCTGAGGGACACATATGGGCCCCTACCCCACTCTCCTGTGCACGAATTTCGTCTTACCTAATAATAGACAAACATATAAATTGACCATACCTCTCCTACACACACAGCCAATCAGAGTGAGTATGCAAATTAGAAAGCCAAAGATGGTGGCTGCCCAGCTGCTATGAGAGGGAGGGTGGGAGGCAAAGGGAGCTGAGTGCTACAGTAAAGACAAGACTGCAGACTCCAGGGGTCTGCAGTGAAGACAAAGATGGCAGACAGTAGACTCTGGCCAGAGTCTGCAGCGAAGATGAAGATGGCAGACTCCAGCCGGAGTTTGCAGCAAAGATGAAGAAGGCAGACTCTGGCCAGAGTGAAGGCCTGGGTCCTGAATGCTGGAGGAAAACCAGTGCTGGAAGCCAAGGGAAGGAAGGCCTATTGCATGAATCTCTGTGCAACGGGCCTCTAATCTATATAATAAAAGTTTAAGCAACCATTACCGCAGAACGACTGGTTGCTATGATGTGTACTGACCACCAGGGGCAAATACTCAATGTAGGAGGTGCCTCCTAGTGGTCAGTGAGCTCCCACAGGGGGAGCAGCCACTCAGCCAAAAGGAGGAGCAAGACAAGTGGTAAGGAGCGAGGGAACTGGCATTGTGGGAGAGATGTCCAACTGCCAGCTTAGGCCTGATTCCTGACATCCCCCGAGGGGTCCCATATTACAAGAGGGTGCAGGCTAGGCTGAGGAATATCCCCCACCCTTGTTGCATGAATTTTGTGCACTGAGCCTCTAGTACTGTAATAACATGCTAATTATTGGTAAGTTTGTAGACTTCCTAATGTGTTCATTTAATGACTTTCTATTGATAAATCCCCATCATTCTGCCATCATTGATAGCTCTTAAATATGAACATAGTAAGTGCATACAGTATAAGGTATCTTGCAGAAGACATCTTAAAACTCTACAGTCATTGCAACATATTTGCCTCTATTCAACTTGTTGGAGGATTTACCAAGATCAGTTTTGTTCAATGTCCTATGTTATGCTAATTTAATCTAAAATGTATCATTTTATGTAATGAGGGTAGCTCCTAATTTCATCACCTAACCCATTGTTAAATATTGTCCTAAGAGAATTTCAATGGAGCAACACTTTCAGCTTGACACAGAAACAAAAATTATAGCTAATATTTTATAGTGTACAAAATGTTTTCACACACATTGATATTTGAGCTTTCATTTATTCAACAGATATTTTAGGAATTAAGTGGTAATTCTATGGCAATCATTTGTTAGAAACTGGGAATACCAAGGTGATTCTCACAATAGCTCTATTATAGTGGTTATAAAAATGTTACCTCAGACCTAGTGGCATCAGCATCACCTGGGAATCTGTTAAAACGGCAGGCTCTCAGGCCTTACCCCATATCTACTGAAACAGAAACTCTGGGGTGGAGCCCAGCAATCTGTTTTAATGAGCCCTCCAGGTGAACCAGTGACCTGTAAAATAGCCCCTTGCATTATATACTAGAAAACTTGAGGCTCAAAGAAGATACAACAAACAAGAAAGAAAGAGACTTTTGTCATTTATCCTAAAATTAGAAAGGTGTCTGGCATATAATATGGGCCCAAAATAAAGATATGTTGGATGAAAATAGTGAATGAATCCTCCAAAGAGTTGAGCTATCACCCAATTATAGCAATTGCCCAAGCAATGTAATTCTAACTTAAAGATGTACATATTGAATGTATTTCTCAAAAGAGAAATGTTTACCATGACAATAAAAATTAAAAACTATTTAGTTTTGACTCTTGCATAGAGAGGAAGCTATCAAAGTTGATCACTACCGAAACCTTTCCATGTTTCCATACCTTGTTATTCTGTCTTAATTTACTTAGTTCCAATTTATATTTTTCTGCTTCTTCTAGAGCCCTATTCAAGCGAACCTCCGTGGCACTTTGAGTAGTGGCAGCTTGTTTTTGTAGTCTTCTTTTATTTTCTAATTCCTGTACAGTAAAAAGAAAATGAATGGAACATTTATAAATATATTGTAAGTTCCCTCTGTTAGTCTGCAATATTTTCCATTTCATATTCCTTGCTTTCTTTGAAATTTTACACACACCACCACCACCACCACCAGAGGCTGAACACTGAGTGACAGAGGTCTCAGAGAATTCTCACCCTGAATTGGTTTTAGAAAAATATATCTTTAAAGATATAATTGCAAATTAAGATTTCAGATTATTTTTTGCTTAGAATTTTCTGCCTCTTTTTATTGATCCCAAGATACAGTAGTCATGCACTGTATATTATAAGCAATTTTTTATAACTACAGTTATTCCTTTGGGAACAACCCAAAACACCAAATGTAAGATGCAAACTCATAAATACTGTTTGTGTAAACCTGACAAACATTTTAAAAAATAACTTAAATACAGAGCATTCTACATTAGTCTTACAAGGAAATCCCAATTCTATGCAAAAATAACAGCTCTTAGGGGTTATTTTCCACATATCAGGGTGGGTTTAGACCTGCATTTCTGCAAATATTCTAAGAGTTGCTGTTGCAGAGAATCTGTAGGCCATACAAAAAGAAACATGATGTAACATATAAAATAAACTCCCACCTCCACCATAACCTGGCACCATAATCTCATCTTCGCTGCAGACGGCCGTCTTCATCTTTGCCTCCCACTCTCCCTCTCATAGCAGGTGTCCTGCCCCGCCTGGCCACTCCTCACCTGGAGCACCAACATCTGCCACAGATGTTAACTTTGGCTATATCTATAGTACTGGGGCTATCTCCCAAACCACCATGATATTTCTTGCCTCTGAGCCTTTGCTCATGCTCTTCCTTCTGCCCTGATCCCTCCCGACTCTTCATTTTTACCTGGCTAGCACATACTCCCCTTTGACAGCTAGGGCTGTACACTATGGTTTTACCTTCTCGCAGAAGCCTTTCCTCACTATTCTCCCAGATTAGATTAGTACCTGTTCTTCAGAGCTTCAATAGCATCTTGATATACATACGATAGTCCCTGTTGTATGAAATTGAATCTATCCATTTTGTTTGTATCCCCCACTATAGGGAGAGCTCCTTGAGGATAGGAACTGTCCTAGTTTCTATATTCCCAGGACTTTGGTGGCATATAATAGGCACTAATGACATGTTAGTTGAATGGATTTTATTTTTAAATACTTCACTCGATCTTTGTATCACCTGCAATGCCTAGTACAAAGCCTTTTACAAAGAACATACTCAATAAATATGGAATTGAAATGAGGAAGTTAAAAATACAGTTATCTTTTTTCTTTTTTAAGTTTTTCTCCTGGCTGTATCACTATGCTGTATTTGAAAACTGATCTCCCTGGCTCCAAGTAATTACAGGGAAAACAAAACACATGCTGCTCTTTCTGTAGGTTTCTAAACAAATCAGACTGTGTATGGATACCATCTGCTATCACCAGCCTTCTTCACAGCTTTCTGGTGGAAGCTTACATTAAGAACAAACGTGATTTATCTCACTGTTCACATAGAAAAGGCAAAGATTCTCTCTTTAACTACAAAGTCCACAATTCTTGGTGACTTTGTAACCTACTTCACAGAAAAATGAAAACCATCCTTCACCACATGATGTCCTCCCTAACCCTGATTCAATATTGCCCACTCCCTTTCTTGACGTGAAAAAGTATAGTGAGAAGAATAGTAAAGTAGGAAATAAAGTTTTCCTATATAAGTAAATCCATTAAAGAAAGGAAAAACCTTATTAAAAACTTGAAAACATTTTTTAGTCATTTCAAGTACTTTTTACAAAGTGCAGACAGGATACCAATACTGTTATGAGAGAGCTTGCATTGTGAGGTTACTCAATATAAAGTAAATCTACAGTTACAAAAAATTAAGCAGAGAATCCAAGATGGCAGCATAGGTAAACACCTACACTGCTGCCTCACACAACAATTTCAAAACTACAACTAAAAGACAGAACAGACATCATCCAGAACCACAGGAAAGCTGGCTGAGTGGAAGTTCTAGAGCTAGAGGGAAGGAGAGGGGCTCACGGAGACCCAGAGGAGCTGCAAAAAGCTGAGGTACGGAGACGGCACGTGGAGAGAGCAGGTGCTGGAATACCTGGCGGGTTTTCTCTGGCGGGAGGGAAACGGAGACTCTCAAAGGCACTGAACCCCTTATCTTACGACACTAAACACCAGATCCGGCTGAAAATCATACAGGGGGAGTTTGGACTGTGAAAAGGGAGAGGTGCACGGAAATTTAGGGGAGTCGCAAAAGATTAGAGGTCTGGTGGCACGCACGGCACTGTGCAGAGGACAGATTGCTGACTGTGCCGCTGGCTTTCGCAAGTGGGTGGGAGACATACCCTCCCAACTGTGCCACTTTTGACTCCACTAAGCCCCTGTTTCAGGTGAAACCCTGGGGACCCAGACTCTTATGGTCCCGGAACGCAGGGGAGCCGGAAAGGCAGCAGTCTAGAGGCACTGCGGGCACGCGCACACAAGCACCGTTCCAGCGATTATCCAGTCACGTGAGACTTAGGGGCCGTGGAGGGCGGGGCCGACTGGAAGGCAAGGCAGTCCCTTAAGCCCTGAGAACCACCCATCCCAAGCTCAACAGAGGTTTCTTCGGTTTTGCAAGTCTGGTATCATAAAGCTGAATCCAACACAGTTCTCCCGACATAGTGAAAATGCCGAGACAAGGGAAGGGATCACAAACAAAATAAATGGAGGGAAAAAAACGACTGGATATAGAGTTCAAAACCACGCTTATAAGGTTTTTCAAGAATATGCTAGAAAAGTTGGATAAAATTAGCGAGAGCCTAGAGGAGATGGAAATAGGACCACCTAGAGACATTGACTGAAATAAAAAATATTATACAAAATCCTAACAGCAGACTAGAGGAAGGCAAGAATCAAGTCAAAAATTTGAAATATAAAGAAGCAGAAAACATTCAAATGGAAAAGCAAGAAGAGAAAAGAATCCTAAAATGTGAAGATAATGTAAGGAGCCTCTGGGACAGCTTCAAGCGTACCAACATCAGAATTGTGGGGGTGCCAGAAGAAGAGAGAGAGCAAGATACTGAAAACCTATTTAAAGAAATAATGACTGAAAACTTCCCACATCTAGTAAAAGAAATAGATTTACAAGTCCAGGAAGCATACAGAACCCCATATAAAAGGAATCCAAAGAGGACTACACCAAGACACATCATAATTAAAATACCAAGAGAACAGACAAAGAGAGAATATTGAAAGCAGCAAGAGAAAAACAGTTCATTACCTATAAGGGAGCACCTATACGACTGTCAGCGGATTTCTCAACAGAAATGATGCAGGCCAGATGGGAGTGGCAAGAAATATTCAACGTGATAAATAGCAAGAACCTACAACCAAGAATAATCTATCCAGCAAAGCTATCATTCAGAATTGAAGGGCAGAAAAAGAGCTTCACAGAGAAGAAAAAGCTAAAGGAGTTCATCAACTCCAAACCAGTATTATATGAAATGCTGAAAGGTACTCTTTTAGAAGAGGAAGAAGAAAAAGATAAAAGCCAAAAAATTATGAACAACAAACACATATCTATCAACAAGTGAATCTAAAAATTAAGTGAATTAAAAATTTGATCAACAGAATAAACTGGTGAATATAATAGAATCAGGAGCGCAGAAAGGGAGTGGACTGATAATTCTCAGGGGAAAGTGGTGAGGGGTGTACAGGGAGAGACTGGACAAAAATCATATACCTATGGATGAAGTCAATGGGAGGGAGGTAAGGGTAGAAGGAAGTATAGGAGCTGGATGAGGGGTGTTATGGAGGGGAAAAAAGAGAAACAAATGTAATAATCTGAATAATAAAGATTTAATTAAGAAAAGAAAAAAAAGCAGTTTCATACTGCTGGAGAAAAATTTTGTGAAACTAAAAAAAAAAAAAAAGCTGAGGTACCAATACTTATATCAAACAGTGATAAGTTATTAAAAGTGGGGTCCCTTAAAAATCAGGATAAAAAAAACACTAAAAAA
>JAAGEH010000076.1:44998884-45022601 GCA_011751065.1 Lasiurus cinereus
AAGTGGGGTCCCTTAAAAATCAGGATAAAAAAAACACTAAAAAACAAAACAAAAAAAACCATTTACCTTGCAAAAAAAAAAATTAAGATTACTAGGTATAAATTTCACTAAGGAGGTAAAATAGATAGAGGAAGACATAAACCAATACAAGAATATACCATGTTCATGAATTGGTAGACTCAACATCATTAAAATGTCCATACTAACCCAAAGCCATCTATAGAGTCAATGCAATCCCCATTAAAATACCAACGGCATATTTTAATATTTCTTGCCACTCTTGTCTGACCTGCATAGTTTCTTTTGAGAAATCAGCTGACATTCGTATGTGTGCTCCCTTGTAGGTAATTATCTGTTTTTCTCTTGCTGCTTTTAATATTCTCTCTCTGTCTTTTGCTCTTGGTATTTTAATTATGATGTATCTTGGTGTGGTCCTCTTTGGATTCCTTTTGTTTGGGGTTCTGTGCGCTTCTTGGACTTGTAAGTATATTTCTTTCATCAGGTGGAAGTTTTCAATCATTATTTCTTCATATAGGTTTTCAGTATCTTGCTCTCTCTCTTCTTCTGACACTCCCATAATTCTGATATTGGTATGCTTGAAGTTGTCCCAGAGGCTCCTTGTACTATCTTCACATTTTTTTATTCTTTTTTCTTTTTGCTTTTCCAGTGGAGTGTTTTTTGTTTCTTTGTATTTCAAATCTTTGACTTGATTCTTGCGATACTCTAGTCTTCCGTTGGGTTTCTGTATATTTTTTTATTTCAGCCAGTGTATGTTTAATTTCTAGTTGGTTCTTTTTCATCTCCTCTTGCGTCTCACTAAATTTATCCATTTTTTTCTAGGAAATTCTTAAAAAACCTTGTAACCGTGGTTTTGAACTCTATATCCAGTCATTTGTTTTCCTCCATTTCTTTTGTTTGTGTTCTGTTCTTTTGTCTCTGCATATTTTGCTGCTTCCCTGAGTTGGTAGATCAGCTTTGTGTGGTAGCTGTCCTATGTGACCCAGTAGCGCTCTTTCTTCAGTTACCTGAGGTGGACACTCTTGGTGCACTCCTTTTGTGGACTGTGTGTACAGTCTTGTTGTAGTTAATTCTTGATTGTTGTTGTATCACTGGGGGGAGTTGACCTCCAAGTCTATTGGTTGTGAGCATCAGCTGTGTCTGCGCATGTGCACTTGTTTCCAGATTTCTGTCTTTCCTGTGCACGCATAAGCTTTCGGAACTCTGCCTTTGTGTTTCCCCTGAGTTTCCCTGTGCTCTAGGGACCAGTATGAGTCTAGGTTCCCAAGGTCTTGGCTGAAAGTGGGGTTCAGTGCAGTTGGACCTGGATTTCAGTGCTGTTGTGAATTTCTGTTTTCCTCCCACTAGAGATAACCAGGAGCACAATCAGCAGTCAATGCTCTGTGTGTGCACTTTCGTGCGCCCCCAAATCTCTGTCTTTCGTGGTTCCTCTAAGTTTCCATGCACTCTTTCCTTTTCACAACAGTCCAGAATACCCTGTATGAGTGTTGCCTGGAGCTGGGGGTTCAGTGCAGTTGGGATTTTCCATCTCCCTCCTGCTAGAGGAAGCCAGCCAGACCCTCCTCCACCCGTCCTATCCACAAGCATGTCTCTGTACCTCAGCTTTTTACAGCTCCTCTATGTCTTTGTGAGTCCCTCTCTTTACTTCTAATTGTAGAATTTTCACTCAGCCAGCTTTCCTGTGGTTCTGGATGGTGTCCATTCTGTCTTTTAGTTGTAGTTTTGAAATTGTTGTGTGAGGCAGCAGCTTAGGTGTTCACCTATGCCGCCATCTTGGTTTCTCTTACCAACAGCGTATTTTGCAAAGCTAAAACAAACTCTCCAAAAATTCATATGGAATAAAAAAAGACCCTGAATAGATGCAGCAATCTTGAGAAAGAAGAACAAAGTTGAGAGATCACAATATCAGATATCAAGCTATATTACAAAGCCACTGTTCTCAAAACTGCCTGGTACTGGCACAAGAACAGACAAATAGATCAATAGAACAGAAGAGAGAACTCAGAAATTGACACAAGCCATTATGCTCAATTAATATTTGAAAAAGGAGGCAAAAGCATATGTTGGAATTAAGACAGTCTCTTCAATAAATGGTGTTGGGAAAATTGGTCATATAACTGCAAAAAAACCCCACAAAAAACCAAACACAAAAAACTAGATCACCAACTTGCACCATGCACCAAAATAAACTCAAAATGGATAAAGAACTTATATAAGATGGGAAACCATACAAATCTTAGAAGAATCCACACGCAGCAAAATATCAGACATATGTCATAGCAATAGCTTTACTGATAACAGCTCCTAGGACAATGGAAACTAAGGAGAAAATAAACAAATGGTACTACATCAAACTAAAAAGCTTCTGTACAGCAAAAGAAACCATCAACAAAACAACAAGAAAGCTCACTGCATGGGAGAACATATTTTCCAATGTTATATCTGATTAGGATCTAATCTCCAAAATTTATAGGGATCTTATACATCTTAACAAAAAGAAAATAAATAATCCAATAAAAAAATGGGCAAAGGTCTTAAATAGACACCTTTCAAAAGTGGACATAACAAAAGGCCAAGAGACATATAAAAACATGCTCTTAAGTCACTAATCAAGAGATGCAAATCAAAATGACAGTGAGATACCATCTCACACTTGCCAGAATGGCTATCATCAACAAATCGACAAATGACAAATGCCAGCAAGGATGTGAAGAAAAAGGAACCCTCATGCACTGCTAGTGGGAATGCAGACTGATGCAATCACTGTGGCAAATAACATGGAGATTCCTCAACAAATTAAAAATGGACCTTCCATTTGAACCAGTAATCCCACTTCTAGGAATATATTCCAAGGAACCAGAAACACCAATCAAAAAGGACATATGCAACCCAATGTTCATAGCAGCACAATTTACAATAACTAAGATTTAGAAACAACCTAAGTGCCCATTAGCAGATGAGTGGATTAAAAAGCTGTGATATATATATACACAAGGGAATACTATGCTGCTTTAAGAAAGATCTCTTATCATTCACAATAGCATGGATGGATCTCGAGACCATTATGCTAAGCGAAATAAGGCAGCCAGAGAAAGATAAATACGACATAATCTCACTCATTTGTTGAATATAATGAACATCATAAACCGATGAACAAAAATAGGTACAGAGACAGAGAAGCATCAAACAGACTGTCAAACGTCAGTGGGAAGGCAGGGTAGGGTTGGAGGGAGGATAAGAGATCAACCAAAGGACTTATATGCATGCATATAAGGATAACCAATGAACACAGACACTAGAGGGGTGAGGGCATGTGCCAGGGATGGGGGTGGGGGTGGCCCGGGGAGGTCAGTGTGGGAAAAAAGAGACATATATAATACTATATATAATACTTTAAACAATAAAAAAGATAAGATTTTTGCATCTGATTCTAAATCACAATATTATACAGTTTATTGAAAATATGGCAATTTGTACTAGGAAACTGTAGGAAAAATATCTTTGCTCTTATTGGGACTTCAAATATAGCAACTAGAATTTTCTTTTTTTTTAATTTCAGTTTAACTTTTCCTTTTTTTTCAATTTATTAGGGTGATGCTCGTTACCAAAATCATATGTGTCTCAGGTGCACAATTCCACAAAACATCATCTGTACATTGTATTGTGTGTTCATCATCCCAAGTCTTTGTTTAATTTTATATGGAACTGCCAGACCTTCTCCAAAATGTATCATCAATATATGAGTTCCTGGTCAACATTTGTTCTTAATTATTTCTTATTTCTGTTTTAGCCATGTGGGAATGTAAGTAGTGGTATTTCTTTATGGTTTTAATTTGTATTTCTCTAGCACCAAATGAAGTTGAGCATCTTCTCATGTGCTTATTTTCCATTCATGTATTTTCTTTAGTGATAGGTCTATTAAAATGTTTTTGTCCTCTAAAAAGTATTAATAATAAAATAAATAAACAAAATACCTAGGAATACATTTGACCAAGGAGGTAAAAGACTGAACTCAGAAAATTATAAGACACTGAAGAAAGAAACCAAAGAAGATAAAAATGAAGTATACACCATACTCATATAGGAAAAATTAACATAGTTAAAATGTCCATACCACCCAAAGCAATCTATAGAATCAAAGCAATCCCTATCAAAATATTAATGCATTTTTCACGAAGTAGAATAAACCAAAATATATGAAACTACAAAAGATCCCAAGTAGCCTTTGCAATCTTGAGAAATAACAACAAAGTTCTTCAGCTATCACACTACCTGATATCAAACTGTAGTATAATACCAAAGTAATCAATAGAGCTTGTATTGTCATAAAAACAGACACATAATTTAACAGAATCAAGTGGCCAGAAAAAATCCCCACACTTATCTGATCAATTAATATTTGACAAAAGAGGCAAGAATATACAATGGGGTAGAGACACTTTATTTAAGAAACTAGAGGCCCAGTGCACGAAATTCTTGCATGGGGAGTTGTGCCTCAGCCCAGCCTGCACCCTCTCCTATCTAGCACATCCCTCTCACAATTCAGGACTACTGGCTCCCAACTGCTCACCTGCGTGCCTTCCTGATTGCCCCTAACTGCTTCTGCCTGCCAGCCTGGTCACCCCTAACTGCCCTCCCCTGCAGGCCTGGTCACCCCTAACTGCCTCCCCTAAAAGCCTGGTACCCCCAAACTGCTCTCCCTGAAAGCCTGGGTCCCCCACAACTGCCCTTCCCTGCAGGCCTGGTCACCCCCAACTTCCCTCCTTTGCCTGTCTGGTCACCCTTAACTGTCCTCCCCTGCAGGCTTGATTGCCCCCAACTGCCCTCCCTTCAAGGCCTGGTCCCTCCCACCTGCCTTCCCCTGATGGCCATCTTTTGGTGGCCATACTGTATCCACATGGGGCAGCCATATTATGTGTTGGAGTGATGGTAAATTTTCATAATACTCTTTTATTAGATAGGATAGAGGCCTGGTGCATGGGTGGGGGCCAACTGGTTTGCCCTGAAGGGTGTCCCAGATCAGGGTGGGGTTCCCTTGGGGTGTGGGTTAGCCTGGGAGAGGGACTTGTGGGGGTTTGTAGACCAGCTATGTCTCCTGGCGACCCAAGCAGAGGCCCTGGTATCTGGGATTTATCTATCTTCTATAATTGAAACTTTGTAGCCTTGAGTGGAGCTAAGTCTCCTGCTTGCTCTGTGGCCACAACCATTTTGTTGGGATTTATTTATCTTCTATAATTGAAACTTTGTAGCCTTGAGTGGAGGGCTAGGCCAGCCAGGGTGTGGGGAAAGCTTGGCTTCCTCCATTACCAGGGAAACCCAACTCTCCTGCTCGCTCTGTGGCCACAACCATCTTCACTGGGTTAATTTGCATACTCACTCCTAATTGGCTTGTGGGTGTAGCAGAGTGATGGTTAATTTGCATATTACCCTTTTATTAGATAGGATGATATTGGAAAAACTGGACAGATACATGTGGAAATATAAAACTAGACCACCAATATACACTATATATATAAGGACAAACTCAAAATGAATTAAAGACTTAAGTGTTAGACTTGATATCATAGAACTCCTGGAAGAAAACATACAAAGTAAACCCTAACATTTCTCTTAGCAATATTTCTTTCTGGTATATTTTTTTCTTAAGCAAGGGAAATAAAAGAAAAAAATAAATAAATGGGATAACATCAAACTAACAAGTTTTTTAACAGTAAAAGAAATCATTAAAGAAAAAGACAACTTACTGAATGAAATAAAATAATCACCATCAATATATCCAATAAGGGGCTAATATCCAAAATTTATAAAGAACTCAGACAACTCAATACCAAAACAAACAGTACAATTAAAAAATGGCTGAGGATCTAAAAAGGCACTGCTCCAAAGAGGACATATAGATGGCCAAGAAATATGAAAAGATGCTCAATATTACTAATCATCACAGAAATGTAAATTAAAACCACAGTAGGTATCACCTGTGAGAATGTCTATCATCAATAAATCAATAAAAACAAGTATTGACCAGGATGTGGATGAAAAGGGAACCCTCGAGAGTTCCCTGAGGACCGTACTAGCCAGGCTGCTCAGGCCTCCTGCACTCTGCGGCCCGGCCAGCACTGGAGTGGGCCATGCTCGCTTGCCTTGACCCTGGGTGTACTGGTCTCCAATGCTGCCCAGGCCCTGCACCACTGGCCACCTGAGGAAGAGTCCTGGCCATGATCGCCTCCAATAGGGTATTTTAGCATCTTGAAGATAAAGTAATAATCTTCTCTGCAATAAATAAATTTTTGTCACTTTCTGTGAAGTAAAGCGATTCTGTGTCTTTTCTGGATTGTTTCTGTACTTCATAAACACAAGTTGAATCACTCAGGACTGATAAACAGTCTGAAACCAGTATCCATCAAAACTTGGTTGGTAAGCCAACCCTTCCCTAGGTGTCTCCATCTGCTAGACTCAGTGAAGCAATCTGTTCCACCAATGCTTCTCACTATGCTCCAAGTGGAGATAGGAAGAGGCTTTGATAACCTGACTTCTGTCTATCTTACACGGCATACTCTCAGAGGAACTCTGGTAACTATCAAAATCACAAATCTGGAGAACTGCACTGAAATGCTCAAAAGCCTTACAAAAAGCTGATTCTAGCCTACTTTTTCCAGCACCTCAATATTACAACTTATTGGACTGTTTTCACTGTTGGCAGCTGGCTTTGGGTTACTTCTCCATTTATAGCCTATTAGAGGCCTGATACACAAAGATTCATGCAAGTATGGTCCTTCCTTCCCCTGGCTGCTGGCATTGCCTTCACTCCAGCTGAAGCAGCCTTGTTGCTCCAGGCCCAGAGTCGCCTTTCCGCCTTCCCACGCTGCCCAGAGGCCCAGAACATTTTGGGGAGTGCTGAACTGGCTGTTTGGCGCCTATGCATGCAAATTAATCTGCCATCTTTGTTGGGTTAATTTGCATACTAATTCCTGATTGGCTGGTGGGTGTCACGAAGGTACAGTCAATTTGCATCTTACTCTTTTATTAGTGTAGATGGTTCAGCAAATCAGTTCTTGAGGACTTACTTTCCTGAAAGAATGAGTGAAAATAAGAAACATTCTCTTTGGAGCAGTGAGAGTGTTGAACTATCTACACTAAAATGGCTGTATTCATGGGAGGTTTAAAGCCAGCCATACCCTCATTTCTGGCCTAGTGACCCTCTCTGGTCTGTCCCACCTGCATAGTTTGGTTTAGCACAGACAGAGACATAGGGCTGTGTTTGATTTCCCACAGTTCAGCTGTGGCTGAGTCCAGAACTACTGAAGCAGGATTTATATGGATACAACGTAAAGTCCGGTATCTATAGTGTTGGCATTATGGCATGTGAACTGGCCACTGGGAGGTACCTCTCTAGGACATGCATAGGACTCAGTTGCTGTTACAGAAACTGAAAAATCCTCCCTATAGCCCATTGAATATCAGTATCTTCTCTCAGTCACAATCAGAATGAAGAATTCCTGGTCAGGTGTAGACTCTGGGATTAGAGAAATTGTACTTGTCTGCAGTGGAACTTGCACAGTAAGTAGTGACAAATTGCAAACAGCATCCTCAAAAACTTTCTCTCTTGCCTTCTTCAGCTTGTTACAGCTCTATCTGCAACAAGATCCTGAGAAAAGTCCATCAGCAAGCAGTTTATTGTCCTATGTTTTCTTCAAACAGATGAAAGAAGTGAGCCAGGATGCAATCCTTTCACTGTTGCCTCCATCTTATCAAAAGCCATCAGTAGCACTGCCTCCAGTACCACCTTGTACTGAGCCAGACTATGACTTTCCTGATGAAAAAGACTCAAACTGGAAATTCTAGGTCTGCCAGATCCTTTACATCCTATATACTTGACACTTTCTTCCTGCTGTTTTTCTTTTGTATTTCTAGGTACAAACATTAGAACTTGAAAATACAATAGGCAGACTGGAGAATCTACATTTAAAACCACTTTATTCAAATGAGCATGAGTTCACAATCCCTTTGGTTAGCTCAGAGTGCTACTACACCTCCAGGGAAACTTTAGAAGTATTCATCTAGCTGCACTTAGTGTTATCCTCTTCCCCGCCCCCCCCCCCAAAGCTGTGACTAATTCTTCTTTTGTTTAAATATATTTTTATTGATTTTCTACAGAGCCGAAGGGAGAGGGATAAAGAGTCAGAAACATCAATGACAGAGAGACATCGACCAGCTGCCTCCTGCACGCCCTCCACTGGGGATGTGTCCACAAAAAAAGGTACGTATATGCCCTTGACCGGAATCGAACCTGGGGTCTTTCAGTCCGCAATGCTCTATCCACTGAGCCAAACCAGTTTCGGCTAATTCTTCTTCTTGATCTCAATACAATTTTTGAGCCATTTAATTCTTTCAGCATTTCCTGCTCTCAGGGAATGTGCCTTCAAAGGACAGTGCTTCCAAATACATTTTTTACTTCCAGATTTTCTAGTCTTTTTGATCAGCTATTGTTAGACCAACAGGCTAATTGAGTCTGGCCTCATCAACCCCTTGTTTGGTAACAAGGAAAAATTTATACTTTTCCATTTTCTTCTGTTAATACTTATGGTAATATCAAACTGAGCCTCACTCACATTAAATATAAGTGATTCACTTGAAATATATTTAAAAAAGGGGGGACCCTTATGCACTGATGATGGGAATCATTGTTGCAACTACTACAGAAAACAGTATGGAGGCTCCTCAAAAAACTAAAAATAGATTTACCTTACAACCCAGAAACTCTACTCCTATATATCTGAAGAAATGGAAAACACTAATTTGAAAAAGATATATGCACCCCTATTTTCATTGCACAGTTATCTACAATAGCCAAGATATGGAAGCAACCCAAGTGTCCATAAACAAACAAGTGTATAAAGAAGATGTGGTACATATATGCAATAAAATATTACTCAGCCATAAAAATACAACAACAATGAAATCTTACCATCTGTGACAACATGGATGGACCTAGAGGGAATTATGCCAAATGAAATGAAAAGGACAAAATAAACAAAACAGAAACAGACTCATAGATGCAGAGAAGAAACTGATGGTTGCTAAATGGGAGAAAGGTTCTGGGTTGTGTCAAAAAGGGGTTGTAATCAATATCAAAACTAATAAAAGAGAAAGATGCAAA
Organism: Lasiurus cinereus; assembly: GCA_011751065.1. Classification (NCBI taxonomy): domain Eukaryota; kingdom Metazoa; phylum Chordata; class Mammalia; order Chiroptera; family Vespertilionidae; genus Lasiurus; species Lasiurus cinereus. The sequence goes on from JAAGEH010000076.1 coordinate 45,008,060, forward strand.
TTGACATATCTCCACGATGCCCACCAGCCAATCAGGAGTATGGAAATTAACACAACGAAGATGGCAGGTTAATTTGCATACACAGGTGTCAAGCGGCCAGGGGCAGGGTGGCACCAAGCGGCCTGGGTCCCAGGGACAGGCTGCCAAGCCTACAGCCTCCTGGGACCATTGCCACCCCTGGGAGGCGAGAGTGATGCTGCCAAGCCATGCCCACAAGCTCCCGGAGCCATCACTGGCCCCTGGAGGCCAGGGTGGCCCCGCCAAGCAGCCTGGGAGCACAGGCACTAGCCCAGCACAGACCTGGAGTAAAACGTTGACAGTAAGTCCTTTCAGTATAATTGGGGCATTAGAGGCCCACAGAATGATCATTTCCTTTTCTATGAACACATAACTCTGACACACTATTTACAATTAAATAAGTTCCACATATTTTCATATTTTATAGCCCTGGAAAGTTACATATAATGATCAGCACAATGAGAAGATGAAAAGAATTTTTAGACTTTTAAAGGTGTAACTAATTTCTGTCTAGAAGACAAAAAAGTGATGTTTTTTATTGTCCTACAAGACATTAGCCAGATTGTATCTAATTTAGCAGTTTTACTTTAGGCTGCAGGCTCGTTCCTGGCCGGGACCCAGGTCAGGCTCATGTAGGAAGCAACCAATCAGTGTACCTCTCACTTTAATGTTTCTCTCTGTCTTTCTCTCGCGCTCTTCCATAGTCTCTAAAAATCAATAGAAAGTGAGGATAAAAAAAAAAAAAGAAAAAAAAAGAAATGTCATATCCTATCAAAGAGACAGCTTGAAAATGCTTAAAGAAAGTTGTCATTTTTTCATGGTGAAGGGACTGGAGTCCGTGTTGATGAAAACACCTTGATTGAGAATAAGACAGAGGCAAATTATTAATATGAAGAATTAAAAAGGAGTCATTATTATAGATCATACAGGCATCCTATCTCATAAAAGAGTGATATGCAAATTGACCATCCAACACACAAGATGTCCACCCCATGTGGACATAAGATGGCCATCACAAGATGGTCTTCAGGGGAGGTTAGGGGTGACCCAGGCCTGCAGGGGAGGGCAGTTCGGGGGGACCATGCCTGCAGGGGAGGGTAGTTGGGGGTAACCAGGCCTGCAGGGGAGGACAGTTGTGGGGGAACCAGGTCTATAGGGGAGGGCAATCAGGCCAACAGGGGAGCAATGAGGTGTCAATCAGGCTGGCAGGGGAGTGGTTAGGGGCTGATCAGGCTGGCATGCAAAAGCGGTTAGGGGCAATCAGGCTGACAGGCAGGTGAGCGAATGGTTGGGAACGAGTGGTTGGGAGCAGTTGGGAGCCGGAGGGCACTGGGATTGGGCCTATCAGGCATTCAGACATCCCTTGAAGGGTCCCAGATTGGAGAGGGTGCAGGCTGCGCTGAGGGACACCCCACCTCTGCACACGAGCCTCTAGTCTATATATATAAGGAGCCAGGGTCGTAACATCCAAAACGACCAAAGACTCGACCAAATGCTAGGTTGCGCGTGCAGTAGGCGAGTGGGCTGAACTGCTGACCTCTCCGAGAAAGGGGGGGGGGAGCAGAGCTGATTAGCAGCAGCTGCTGGTGAGGCTGAGATAGAGAAGCAGGTGATCAGACCCTGTTTCTTTCTCCAGGCTTCACCAGCAGCCAAGCCTCTCTCTCCCCCAAAGATCAGCAGTTCAGCCTGCTCGCTAGCAGCCTGGGGCAGCTGCTGATCAGGCCTGCCTCTATGATCAGGTCCAGAGATAGACCTGGAGATGCTGACTGGCATAGAAAACGACCAATTAGAACCTATTCTGGATGAACTGTGAAGGCAGAACCTAAGGTGGGGGCTAAGAAGGGCTACAGCTGTTTGGTGTAAGTTGTAAGAAAGTGATTCAATCTTTTAATGACCAGTTTGGCAGTATAGTGCATATGGCTGGCTATCAGTCCACATAATAGGGATTATGTGTTTTTGTCTGCCAAGAGCATCTCCTCTTGCTGAAAAGGCTTTTCTCCACATTTAAGCAATCCTATTCTATATAACCTATCTATACTAATAAGAGGGTAATATACTATAAGAGGGTAATATGCTAATTAGATTGGGTTGACTGGCCATCTTCCAGACGTCCTCTTGGACAAAGCCATGTGGTGGGGACTGAGGCAGAGGCAGTTAGGGGCAATCAGGCTGGCAGGGGAGTGCAGTTGGGGGCGAGATTGGGTCAGCAGGGGAGGGCAGTTGGGATAGATATCAGGCCTGCAGGGGAGCGCAGTTGGGGCAGAAATCAGGCCATCAGGGGAGGGAAGTGGGAGTGACATTAGGCCAGCAGAGGAGGGCAATTGGGGCAATCGGGCAGGCAGGCAGAGGCAGTTAGGGGCGATCAGGCAGGCAGGGGGGCAAGGTAGGGGTGATCAAGCCGGCAGGGTGACAAGGTAGGAGAGATCAGGCCAGCAGGCAGAGGGGTTGGGGACGATCAGGCAGACATTCAGGCAGAGGGGATAGTAGCCAGTCACCCAGGATTGCAAGAGGGATGTCTGACGGCCGATTTAAGCATGATCTCTTGGATGTCCCCTGAGGGGTCCCAGATTGGAGAGGGTGCAGGCCAGGCTAAGGACCGCCCCCACTCCCCGGTTCTGTGCATGTATTTAGTGCACTGGGTTCTAGTTTAAATATAATAAATGAATATTATGGGCAAATTTATACCAATAAATTTGATTACTTATATGGGTTAAAAAAATTCTTGTAAAACACAAATTGCCAAAACTGACTTACAAGTAATAGAAAATCAAATTAGACTTATCTGCACCAAATAAATTGAATCAGCAATTAAAATCTTTCCTAAAAGAAAACTGCAGTCAATAATGTTTTAACAGTGAATTATATATCAAACATACAGATCAATGAACATCGTGCATTGAGTGTCTGCCCCCTGATTGTCAGTGTGCATCATAGTTACAGGCATGGAAACATGGAACAGACTGATGAATATCAGAGGGACAGAGGGAGGGGGAGGGCAGGAAGAGGTTAACCAAAGAACTTATATGCATACTAGAGGTCCAGTGCACAGAGGTCCAGCATGGCCTGCAGGGATCGGGCCAAAACCAGCCAGTGCGTGTGCACTGGTATAGTCCCTTGGCCTGGCCTGCAGGGACCAGGCTGAAACAGGCAGTCTGATATCCCCCGAGGGGTCCCAAATTGAGAGAGGGTGCAATCTCTCTCTCCCTCACGCTTTCTCTATAAAATGATAGAGAAAGGGTCAGGGAGACCCCTTCTGATTGGGTCTCCTAATTGATTGACCCCTTTTTGTCTTTGCACCCTTTGGCCTGCTGTAATTGAGAGTATCTCAAAATTTTTTCTCCTTGTCATCTCAGAGCTATCATCTGCCTGTTAGCTTAGTAAACATAGCAATATGATGGGGTTTATTACACACTACCCCAAAATACGGAACCTTGCCCTGTGAATATTGACCAGTTTGATATCTGTTGCCAAATTCATGTCAGCCTATCTAATTTCCTATATCACTGCCTACCCTTCGGTATCTCCTTTGACCTGGTTTTCAACACCTCCTTGGTTCAATCATTAATTAATTACTTTTTAAAAATCTTTGATATGTGTTTTGCATTTGATTGACAGCTATGATTTCTCTTTTAAAAATTTAAACTTTAACAATTTATACTTATTAGAGATGGTTGAGATTATAGTAGGGGCAAGAGTGACAGAGAAATAAATTGTGCATGTGCTTTGCTTTTTTAAAGTAGTATTTCCCCCCCAATTTTTTTTTTAATTTAAATCTTGGAACTCCTTTATACTTAAAAATTTGGGGGGACTCCAAAGAGTTTTGTTTGAGAAATGTAAAAAAACATTTATTTTTTGAATCATTAGAAAAGAACAATAGCATACAAACCCATTGCATATTAAAATAATAGCATTTTTGTAAAAAAAAAAAAACCCACAAAAACCCTACATTCCCTAAAACTGAAAATATGAGAAGAATGGCACTGTTTTACATTTCAGAAAATCTTTTAAATGCCTGACTTACTAGCAAATAGCTGGATTCTCATATCTGCTTTTGCATTTAATTGGTTATGATAGCTTCTGTACTGTACACTTGTAAGAGAACTAGAATGAAAAGGGCATATAACTTCTTGATACTATTATACAAATGGTTTTTAGTTTGTGCATTCCTCAAAAGAGTTTTAGGGACCTTAGAGGTCCAGAGACAACACTAACTAAAATGTCTAAATAAGTAAATAAATAAGCAAATAAGTAAACAAACAAACAAACAAACAAATAAATAGAAAATAAAAAAGTCAAGTCAGTTTGGAGAAACTATTCACAATACATATTGTTCTAACATAGGGATTACATAAAGAAACACAAAGAAGTCTTATTACAAGCCAATACATTTTAAATGGGCTAAAGGTTTGAACTGTCACATCACAAAAGAAGATATACAAATGGCCAAAAGATATATGAAAAAATAATCAAGATAAACGGTTGTAAAGAAAATACAAATGAAAACTGTAATAAGATACTACTTTTGCCCTCTAATATGGCTAATATTGAAAAGATTGACAATATCAAGTGTTGATGCTACAGAATAACTGGAACTCTCATATATTGCTAATGGAAATAAAATCACTGTGGACCACAATTTGACTGTTTCTTAAAAAAATTAAGCATATACTTTCCATAATACCCAGAAATTCTACTCCTAGGTAGAATGATATTGGATGTGTCTATACACACACAAAAATTATGTCTACTCAAAACACTGATACATGAAAATTCATATGGCTCTATTTCCAATGGTTCAAAGCTGAAATAAAATCAAATGCCCTTCAACTGGTGAACAGATCAACAAAAATAAATTAATAAATAAATACTACTCAGCAATACAAGGCGATGAACCATATAACACACAACAGTATTAATGAATCTCAAAAACATTACGCTGAACAATGAAGCCAGATGCAAAAAAGGTACATACTTATGATTCCATCTACATGAAATTTTAGAACAAGAACAACAAATCTGTAGTAAAGGATTGCAGGTAAGTGGTTGCCTGGAGCCATGGACAGAGAGTAGAGATGGATGAAGAAGGGATACGATGGAAATTTGGGGGAAAGAGGTGATGGAAATTATCTTGATTATGGTGGTAGTTACAAGGATGGACTAGTTTGTAAAAACTCAATGAGTTGTACAATTAAAACAAGCATATTTAAAAAAAAACAAGCATATTTTAATGCAGAGATCACTCACAGAAAAACAAAATCGAATACTGATATTTTCTGCCCATACAAAGATAGTGTTATAATCAATGTAGTCCTTTGGAAATATTAATCAATTGATATACTACAGGATATAATGGACAAGGACAAAAGAAAGGACATAAAATAACCAGTAAGGAGGATCAGAAATAAGGTAATAGTAGCTTGAACCAAGTCGTGAGTGACAATGGGAATAGAAAAGAAGAAATGAATGAAAAAGATTAGGAAGAAAGAATGCACAGGATTGAGTGTGATGTCCAAGAACAAGAAATGAATCAAAGATATAAGTAAGGTTTCAAGATTATGTGAGACTAGTACAATGATATGACCAGAACAGTGATAATGACAAATGATAAAGTGTTAATACAAATTAAAATTGTTGTTTCCCAGATAGAACAGCTTTTTTCCCTTGGCCACTTGTCCAGATTTCTTAGCCCAACAGTAATATAATATATTTCTATTTAAAATTTTCTAGTGGCCACTTTAATAAGTAAAATTAATTTTACTTATTCCAATATATCCAAAATATTATCATTTCAACATGTAACCATTATAAAAATATTAATGAGATTTTACATTCTTTTTTTATATTTAGTCTTCAAAATCCGATGTCTATTTTAAACTTTTAGCATGTCACAATTTGGACTAGTCACATATATAGTAAGTGGCTACTGTACTGGACAACACAGGCTTCAAGTATTAAATACTACTACAATTTTTATTTCTAGATGAGTAGGTAAACAAAATTTGGTAATGTTACACTATTCAGCAATAAAAACGAATGGACTACAACAACATGGGTGAATCTAAAATGGTTTATGCTAAGTGAAAAAAAACAACAGACTCAAAAGGCTACTATGTGGTTCTATTTATGACATTATGGTAAGAGCCAAAAAGTAAGAACCCAAAGAGATGAGTGTTGCTTGAGGCTGCGAGGAGAGGAAGGACTTGACTAAATTCACAAGGGAATTTTGTGGGATGGGGTATTTTATATCTCAATTAAGGTGATGGTTACAAGACTGTGCATTTGTTAAAACTCATAGAACTGTGTAATAAAAGAGGTGATTTATTGTATATAAATTATATCCCAATAAATCTGATGTTAAAAGATGTATTACCAAATGATAATGCTAATTATACAGGGCTATAATGTTTAAAAATAGGCACTTTTATATGAACACACTAAAGAGAAATATGGCATTATAATGAAGAATTATATAAAGGGCATATAGCAATATTAAAATATTTCCTTTAATTAATCCCTTTTAATGTGCACGAATTTCTTGCACCAGGTCACTAGTGAAAAAGATAATCTAATGCATTGAGAATATAAATAGAAGTTGGAACCCTTAAACACTGCTGGTGGAAATGTAAAAGTTGTATAGCTGGTTTGGAAAACAGTTGGCAGGTCCTCAAAAGTTAAACAAAGGGTTAACCTATGACTCAGCAATTCTATTCCTAGGTATATACTCAATGAAATGAAAGCATATCAACACAAAAACCTGTACATGAATGTTCATAGCAGCATTATTCACAAAAATTGGAAACAAACCAAATGTCTATCAACTGATAATCAGATAAATACATACTCCATGAAAAGTACTAAAGTAATGATATGTGCTACAGTGTAGATAAACCTTGAAAACACATTAAGCTGAAGATGTCAGTTTCAAAATATCACACATTATATGATGCTGTATATATGAAATGTCTACAGCAGCGGTTCTCAACTTGTGGTTCGTGACCCACAGGTTGAAAACTGCTAGCAAGGTCGCCTAAGACCATCAGAAAATAGATATTTACATTATGATTCATTAACAGTAGCAAAATTACAGTTATGAAGTAGCAACAAAAATAATTTTAAGATTGGGGGTCACCACAACATGAGGAACTGTATTAAAAGGTCACAGCATTAAACAAGGTTGAGAACCACTGCCTAGCAGGAGGGAGATGGAAAATCCCAACTGCACTGAACCCCAGCTCCAGGCAAGACTCTAGGGGGAGTCTGGACTGTTGTGAAAAGGAAGGAGTGCACGGAAACTTAGGGGAGCCACAAAGGACAGAAGTCTGGAGGCTCGCTAAAGTGCATGCCCTGACTGCTGATTGTGCCTGGCTTCCTCTAGTGGGAGGAAAACAGAACCTCATAACAGCACTGAAATCCAAGTCCAACGGCACTGAATCCCAGTTTCGGGGAGACTCTGGGACCAAGACTCATATGGGTCCTTAGAGTGCACGGAAACTCAGGGGAACCCCAAAGGCAGAGATCCGGAAGTTTGTGCGCGCGAAAGCCAGAGGTCTGGAGGCAAGCCCGCATGCGCAGACACAGCTGATCCCCACAACCAAATGGCTTGGAGGTCAATCGTCCACGAGTGATACCAACAACAATCAAGACTTAACTACAACAAGCCTGTACACACAGTTCACAAAGGGATGCACCAAGAATGTCTACCTCAGGCAACTGGGGAGGCAGAGCTACTGGGCCACAGAGGACAGCTAGTACACAAAGCTACTCTACCAACTCAGGGAAGCAGCAAAATATGCGGAGACTAAAGAAAAGATCACAAACGAAAGAAATGGAGGAAAACAAATGACTGGATACAGAGTTCAAAACCACGATTATAAGGTTTTTTAAGTATTTCCTAGAAAAAAATGGATAAATTTAGTGAGACCCAAGAGGAGATGAAAAAGAACCAACTAGAAATTAAACATATACTAACTGAAATAAAAAATATTATACAGAAACCTAACAGCAGACTAGAGGATCGCAAGAATCAAGTCAAAGATTTGAAATACAAAGAAGCAAAACACACTCAACTGGAAAAGCAAAAAGCAAAAAGAATAAAAAAATGTGAAGATAGTGTAAGGAGCCTCTGGGACAACTTCAAGCGTACAAACATCAGAATTATGGGGGTGTCAGAAGGAGAGAGAGCAAGATACTGAAAACCTTCCCCCACCTGGTGAAAGAAATACACTTACAAGTCCAAGAAGCGCACAGAACCCCAAATAAAAGGAATCCAAAGAGGACCACACCAAGACACATCATAATTAAAATACCACGAGTAAAAGACAGAGAGAGAATATTAAAAGCAGCAAGAGAAAAACAGTTAATTATCTACAAGGGAGCACCCATTTGACTGTCAGCTGATTTTTCAACAGAAACTATGTAGGCCAGATGAGAGTGGCATAAAATATTCAAAGTGATGAAGAGCAAGAACCTACAACCAAGATTACTCTACCCAGCAAAGCTATCATTCAGAATTGAAGTGCAGATAAAGAGCTTCACAGAGAAGAAAAAGCTAAAGGAGTTCATCAACTCCAAACCACTATTATATGAAATGCTGAAAGGTATTCTTTAAGAGGAGGAAGAAGAAAACAGTAAAAGTAAAAATTATGAGCAACAAATACAGATCTATCAACAAGTGAATCTAAAAATCAAGTGAATTGAAAATCTAATGAACAGAATAAACTGGTGAATATAATAGAATTAGGGACATAGAAAGGGGGTGGACTGATAATTCTCAGGGGGAAAGAGGTGAGGGGGTGCAGGGAGAGACTGGACAAAAATCATACACCTATGGATGAGGACAATGGTGGGGAAGTAAGGGCAGTGGGTAGGGTGGGAATCAGGTGGAGGGAAGTTTTGGGGTAGAAAAAGAGGAACAAATGTAATAATCTGAACAATAAAGATTAAAATTTTTAAAAAAGCAAAAAAAAAAGTGGTGTCTATCCAAATATGCAACTATAGTGTTTTAGTGCATCTATGGTTTTAGGTTAAGAAAAAATAGCAAAATAATTACCTTTTCTATTGAAGACAGCTGTTGCTGTAATCCATCACATTTTTTGTTTGCTTCTTCGAAAAGAGTTTTATATTTTTCTGTTTGAGACTGTTGTAAATTAATTGTTCGCTGCTGTCTTACACAATCTTCCTCAAAATTTTTTACTTGAGACTTTAAATCCTGAATTTCATCCTCCTATAGTTAGGAAATTATAGATTATGTGAAAAAACGCACGATTTGGTATATAAAATGCACATGATTTTAAAATTTAAAGCATAAAACAAAAAGGGACTTCATATGATCTTTGATTTCACCTTAAAAAATGAAAGTCACATATTTTATTTGTGCTTAATAGTTTACACTTGTAAGTTTAATAAAAAGAATTCTAATTGCTATCAAGTATTTAAAAATCTTTAGCTCTGAAAATTCCACATGTTAGAATGGAGTTCAGTATTTTCTTATAATTTTTTAATTCAAAATTTAACTGAATTATATCTCTATGAAGCTAATTTAAAAATATAATTTAAATTACTCCTAAAATGTCTTAATATTAGAACATGAATATTGAGAGCTTTTAAAAACGAACCTTTCTATTGCATTCACATACAACATTATCCAATTCCTGCTGCATAACACGGAGTTTGGCCTTCAGAAATCTGATCTGTGCTTCTGTGGATTTAAATAATTATATTTATTGCCTTTCACTGAATCTAAAACATCATCATTTGTAAGACAGACCATTATATTATGAAAGAACAAACATGTTCAAGATGGGAATCTTAACAGGAGATCCCTGTTTAGGAAGACTAAATACTCCTAATTTAAAGATAAATTAACAAATCCACCCAACAGAAACAAACTGGTCACATTTCAACAGTGGAACCAAGAAAGGGGGGAAGGAGGCAGACCAAAGCACTCCTGAGAATCTGAACCACAGGCATAAGTCTGCGTACACACTTTCTGTTCCAAAGTTCTTATTAAGGTTCTCAGTGTTGCCATGGAGCTGATGAGCTGCGATAGGCTCTAACCCACCTAATCTCTAAGCCTCAACTCTCTTTCTAGCCTCTCATATAATATCAGGCTAATAGGGAATGATAAATTAAAAAGTGTGATGTTTGCAGTAGTTGGTCTCTAGGAGAAAAGAAAAAAGAATGGGAGAGCATTCCTACTACCTCTTTCTCTCCCCAACTTTAGGTACACAGCACCAACCTTTCCATCCCACCCCAACTATTAGTCTTACAAAGCAATCTGTGCTACTAAGCTACTTTTTGATCTTTTCCTCCCCCAGGTAATCACAGGCAATCATCTGAAATAAAAGAATAAAAGGGGATCCCTAACCAGTTTGGCTCAGTGGATAGAACGTTGGCCTGTAGACTGAAGGGTCCCAGATTTGATTCGGGTCAAATGCATGTACCCGAGTTGCAGACACATCCCCAGGGAATGTTCAGGAGACAGCTGATCAATGTTTCTCTCCCATTGATGTTTCTACCTCTCTATTCCTCTCCCTTCCTCTCAATAAAGTATATTAAAAAAAAAAAGAATGAAAGGGGAGACACCTAGGGCAAAAATTCTCAACAAGGGGGTAAAGTAGCAGAGGGCAATTGAGTAATTAGAAAAAATAGTTTGTGCTGATTCCCTGTATCAGGGAAGAGGAATACTTTAATAGGGCCATGTTCACTGTATGCTAAGGTACAGCTAACATCTGACCATTATGTCCTTGAAGGCATCTTAACAGAGACACAAAGGCATCATCCTGCTTCATTTAACTTCCTTCTTGACAACTAGCCCCAGAAAGGTTGAATAAGTCAACAAATATAGTAAATGCATAAATATATTGCTCTTCACTTATGACTAACTAGCATGCAGCACAACAATCATTATATATATAATTGTTGTGATTTTCACAGAATCAGATAATTTTAAAGATAAAGTTTATAATCATCTAATACTGCTAAATTTAAAAGCTAATATATTGATATTATAGAAGGGCTAAGAAGCTTGTCTGAACTCTCAATTAATTATAGTTAAGCATGCCCTAACCAGTTTAGCTCAGTGGATAAAGCATCGGCCTGCAGACTGAAAGGTCCCAGGTTTGATTCTGGTCAAAGGCATGTATCTTGGTTGTAGGCATATCCCCAGTGGGAGATGTGTGGGAGGTGGCTGATGTTTCTCTCATTGATGTTTCTAACTCTCTATCCCTCTCCCTTCCTCTCTGTAAAAAATCAGTAAGATATACAAAAATTATAGTTCAGCATTAACTATGTATATATATACTCTGAACTGTCTTATTTTTTGTTTACAATAACACTGTGACGCCTCACAAATTCAACCTAATTTTAGAGGCATTACTGGTAACTAACAATGTCTTTAGATGATCTAAACTTAGTACTATTATGTTTCTAGTGGTCTGACAAAAATGAGTTTATAAGAAAGAAATGAGTTTATTAGAAAACTCATTTGATCATTTTACCTGATGCTACGTCTATAATTCATTTATCCTTTTGTGTATGTTAATAGGCAATAAGCAGAATATAGTAATGGTAAATGAAAAATTCAAAGAATCATGTGGGGGTGTGTGTGTGTTTTTAATTTTAATGTTTTAAGGATTAGTTTTGGGACATTTTAACCTTAATTTAAGAGTGGTCAATGAAATCAATACCATAAAAATAGACTAGTTCAATGAAGCATAACTTAGTACTATTAGTACTAAGTTGACTCATAACCAATTACTTCAGTTACAATTCCACTCATTCCTTCCACCATCATGTCCCACTAGATGATTTTGAAACAAATACATCACAATACATTTTAAAATGCAAAAAAATTCCTAAATTCTTTTTCTAAGTGAGTGTGATATAAAAAAGGAAAACTTACCTGTTCCAATGTCTTTACTATCACCACAAAAAATATCATCATCTATATAATCAGGTAAGCCTTCTTCTTCCAGTTGCCCTTCAATTTGGCTAACTGTTTTTGCAAGAGAAAAGTTTGAGAAATCCTCTGGAATGGCAACATCATTGGCAGTTGGTACATCAGAGTATTTCAACTTTATACTAAAAAAGAAAATTACATATGTAAATGTGTATTACATATACTTTATATGTGAGACTCCTAAATATGACTTTTATCCAAATAACAAAGCATATCAAAATTATCATAAATTTAAATTTAAATTTATGAAACCTATAATTGACTAGAGGCCTGGTGCACAAATTTGTCTAGAGGCCTGGTGCAAAAATTTGTTCATGGGTGGGGTTCTGGGGGCGGGTGGGGGGCAGAATGCAATCAGCCCCCTGGATGGGCAGTGGAATGCTCTTGCCTGCCCTGGATCTGGATCCATCCCACTGACATTCACGAGGGTTACTGGGAGCCACCTGGTGGGCTACTTTTATATCCTTTCTTCCTTATAGAGCACTAGGGAGGGAAAGCAGCTGCAGTGCCTGAGGCTGATTTCCAGGAGGCCAGGAGCACTGTTGAGATAATGCTGGTGGTGCTGGTCCATTGGTGCCTGGCCTGTTCTGCAGAGATTGGACCTATAGGACTACTGATGGAGTGAGTGGCTGCCACCAGGATGGGTTTATCAGCTAGTGCCATTCCTGCTGTGGGAGAGCACTGACCACTAGGGGGCAGTTCCTGCTTTGAGCATATGCCCCCTGGTGGTCAGTGTGTGCCATAGTGGCTGGTTGGTCGGTCATTCCAGGCATTCTGGTCATTCGGTTGCTTAGGCTTTTATATATATAGATACTTTCAAGGACTACTAGAGGCCCAGTGCATGAAATTCATGCACTGGGGGGGGGCGTGTCCACCAGCCCAGCGTGCTCCCTCTCCAATCTGGGACCCTTCAAGAGATAGGGCCTAAACGGGCAATCAGACATCTCTCTTACAATCCAGGACTGCTGGTTCCCAACTGCTCACCTGTCTGCCTTCCCGATTGCCCCTAACCACTCCCCTGCCAGCCTGATTGATGCCTAATTGCTCCCCTGCCAGCCTGTTTGCCCTAACTGCCCGCCCCTGTGGGCCTGGTCACCCCTAACTGCCCTCCCCTGCAGGCTTGGTCCTCCCAACTGCTCTCCTCTGAAAGCCTGGGTCTCCTGGCCAACTGCCCTTCCCTGCAGACCCAGTTGCCCCCAATGTCCCTCCTCTGCTGGCCAGGTCACCCCTATATGCTCTCCCCTGCAGGCTTGATCTCCCCCCAACTGCCCTCTCTTGCAGGCCTGGTCCCTACCAATTGTCCTTCCCTGCTGGCCATATTGTGGTGGCCATCTTGTGTCCACATGGGGGCAGAATCTTTTGACCACATGGGGGCAGCCATCTTGTTTGTTGGAGTGATGGTCAATCTGCATATTACTCTTTTATTAGATAGGATAAGAGACTTAGACTTTCTGTCTTTATGAATTACACAACCACAAGCTAGAAAAGGCTTTGTGAGGCCTGTTTATTTTAACATTGCCTCCAAACAAGTGAATATCTATATTAATAAAAGGGAAATATGTTCATTAGACTGGGAGACCTTCTAGACATTCTTTCAGACAAAGCCATGGTAGCAGGACTGAGGCAGAGACAGGTTAGGGGCGATCAGTACAGTGGGGGTTGGGGCGAGCAGGGGGACAGTTGGAGGCAAGTAGGCTGGCAGGTAGATGCCACTGGGAGTGAGCAGGCCAGCGGGGGTGGCAGTTGCAGTTGAACAGGCTGGCGGGGCAGGGGGCAGTTGGGGGAAATCAGGCCAGCAGGGGTGGCAATGGGGGGCGAACAGACTAGCAGGGGGGACAGTTGTGGGGACAGTTGGGGTGATCAGGTCAGCAAGGGGGCAGTTGGGAGCAATCAGGCTGGCAGGGTGTGACAGTTGGGGGCAAGCAGGTCAGCAGGGGGTGGCAGTTGGGGGTGAGCAGGCCAGTAGGGAGGCAGCTGGGGCAATCAGGCTGGCAGGGGGTGGCAGTTGGGGGTGATCAGGCTGGAAGGAGGGGGCATTGTGGGTGATCAGGCTGGCAAGCAGAGTGATTAGAGGCCATCAGGCAGGCAGACAGGCAGGTGAGCTGTTAAGAGGGGCACTAGTCCTATATTATAAAAGCCTAATATGCAAATTGACCGAACAGCAGTCGGCAGGGCCAGCAAGCAAGCAATACTAGTGGCAGAGGGAGGGAAGGAGGGGCAATTAGGGACCAGTACTGTCCCCTGATCACTCCACTGGTTCCACCCACAGAGGGAGGCCAGACTGCCTAAGCCATCAATTGGACATTCCCTAAGGATTCCTGGTCTGCAAGAGAGTGCAGACTAGACTGAGGAACTAACCCTGCTTGAGTGCATGAATTTTCCAGCACTGGGCCTCTAGTCAAAAATAAAAGTACTAAACTTGGCCTCCTTGGTCAAGTCTATCCTGTGCTTTTAATTTCACATGCTGCTGGAGAAGATCTGTACAAATAATTGCACTCTAGGTGTAGTCCTCTTTGGATTCCTTTTCTTTGGGGTTCTGTGTGCTTCCTCGACTTGTAAGTCTAT
>JAAGEH010000076.1:45022611-45114166 GCA_011751065.1 Lasiurus cinereus
TTGCTCTCTCTCTTCTTCTGGCACCCCCACAATTCTGATGTTGGTACACTTGAAGCTGTCCCAGAGGCTCCTTACATTATCTTCACATTTTTGGATTCTTTTCTCTTGCTTTTCCAGTTGAATGTTTTCTGCTTCTTTATATTTCAAATTTTTGCCTTGATCCTTGCCTTTCTCTAGTCTGCTGTTAGTACTCTGTATAATAGTTTTTATTTCAGTCAATGTATTTATCATCTCCTCTTGGGTCTCACTAAATTTATCCATCTTTTCTAGCATATTCTTGAAAAACCTTATAAGCGTGGTTTTGAACTCTATATCCAGTCGTTTTTTTTTCCTCCATTTCTTTTGCTTGTAATCCCTTCCCTTGTCTCGGCATTTTCACTGTGCCGGGGAAACTTCTGTGCTGGATTCAGCCGAAGAAGCCTCTGCTGAGCTTGGGAGGGTGAGAGAATATTAAAAGCAGCAAGAGAAAAACAGTTTTTTACCTACAAGGGAGCACCCATACGCCTGTCAGCTGATTTCTCAACAGAAACGATGCAGGCCAGACGGGAGTGGCAAGAAATATTCAACGTGATGAACAACAAGAACCTACAACCAAGAATAATCTATCCAGCAAAGCTATCATTCAGAATTGAAGGGCAGATAAAGACCTTCACAGAGAAGAAAAAGCTAAAGGAGTTCATCAACTCCAAACCAGTATTATATGAAATGCTGAAAGGTACCCTTTTAGAAGAGGAAGAAGAAAAAGGTAAAAGACAAAAAATTATGAACAACAAATACACATCTGTCAACAAGTGAATCTAAAAATTAAGTGAATTAAAAATCTGATCAACAGAATAAACTGGTGAATATAATAGAATCAGGAGCACAGAAAGGGAGTAGACTGATAATTCTCAGGAGGACAAAAATCATAATGCATCAAACAGACTGTGAAATTATAGCAGAAAGATTAAAGTTAGGTGAGGTAAATAAGTGATCAATCAAAGGACTTGTATGCATGCTTATAAACATAACCAATGATCACAGACACTGGGGGGTCAGGGTACGCCTGGGAGGGAGGGGGGGCAATGGGGAGGTATGTATAAAAAATTAATAAAAATTAATTTAAAAAAAGAATAATCTATCCAGCAAAGCTATCATTCAGAATTGAAGGACAGATAAAGAGCTTCACAGAGAAGAAAAAGCTAATGGAGTTCATCAACTCCAAACCAGTATTATATGCTGAAAGGTACTCTTTTAGAAGAGGAAGAAGAAAGAGGTAAAAGCCAAAAAAATTATGAACAACAAGTACATATCTATCAACAAGTGAATCTAAGAATTGAGTGAATTAAAAATTTGATCAACAGAATAAACTGGTGAATATAATAGAATCAGGAGCACAGAAAGGGAGTGGACTGATAATACTCAGGGGAAAAGAGGTGAGAGGTGTACAGGGAGAGACTGGACAAAAATCATACACCTATGGATGAGGTCAATGGGAGGGAGGTAAGGGCAGAGGGAAGGGTGGGATCTGGGTGGAGGGGTGCTATGGAGGGGAAAAAAGAGAAACAAATGTAATAATCTGAATAATAAAGATTTAATAAAAAAAATAAAAAGCAGGGACAGAAAAAAAAAATAATTGCACTCTAGCCATAATTCTGCAAACACTAAAAGTAATATCTCTTAAGAAAGAATTACAGAGTAAACACTTCTTAGCTCAAACTCAACATTTTTTTCAACTTAAAAACACACGTTGTAACCAGGATCAAAGTAGACCAAAAGTTGGATTTACTTTTGACACATAAGCAAAGGCTTCTGAATTTTATTTTGAAAAGCAATCTTTTCTTTATGAAAGTAAACATTAAGTCTAAAAATAAGATAACCTTTCCAGTATATAGTATGTGTTCTCTCTTCTTCAATTAATCAATTTTTAGATTTTTCTTCCTATCCTTTCACTCTATTTTTTATTTTATTGGGGGAAAATAAGGTTATTTAGCCAGTTAAAAGATATAGAATTAACAAACATTTTTCCCAAATTAGGAGTTTAGGTAAGTAATAGACATATACACTTAATAATACTGTGAATAAGAAACTGATTGGTACAACCCATGGCAGTTATGACCCTTCTTTTCTAAAAAATCTCCAACCCAAAGAGCTTCATGGGTCCCATTTTTAATATGTAAAATACTAAGAACAGTCTTGAATTATTTTTCATCAAAAACAACTGAATTTAAATTATATTATAGACTTAGAGAAAGTCAAATCATTCTGTCTCAATAAATACAGTAAGGTATGGTGCCCTGTTAAATACTCAAAAAGTATATGCAATTTAGTTTACTTAAGAGAAGTAGGCAGGAAAAAACATCTAGGTTCTAGTCACAGTTCTAAGAAAATACAAAATTAACTGCTGCACGACATTTCTGAATAGAAAAATGATTTAAATTATTGAATATGGACAGACATATATAGTGTAATTTTGTATATTTTGTGGTAAAAAAGAGTCAGAGAAACAAAAAGCTTAATAATTAAGAATGGCCTGACCAGCTAAGTTGTGCATTGATCTATGAACCAGGAGGTCACAGTTCGATTCCCAGTCAAGTGCACATGCCCAAGTTGCAGGCTCAATCGCCATTTTGGGGCATGCAGGAGGCAGCTAATCAATGATTCTCTCTCAGTGTTGATGTTTCTTATCTCTCTCTCCTTGTCCCTTCCTTTTTCTAAAATCAATAAAAAATATTTTTTAAAAAGAATGATACTACTGTAAAATTATAAAATTTAGGAAAAAATATACCTTTAAAATTGTACTGTACCTTGAATTTGTTTTCTTTCCTTTATTTGCAGAGTGTAGTTTTTTTTTAACCTTGTTTACTGGATCAACATTTTTGCTCTTTGGATACATGAAAAAAATTTAAATAATTGATTAGATTCTAATCATTTGCTAAAGTAAGTAATTCAGACTTGTTGGTTTGCTACATAAAATAATTGCTATTTTCATGAAATGAATCAAACTGTATTTTTAAAAAATTCCAGAATTCTATAGCTAGAGAAGACCTAGATGATATTAGGACCAAGAAATTCCAAGACAAGGAAAATGAGTCCCAAAGTTTCAAGGATATTCAGCTAGTAGGTCGAACGTTAAACTGAATGTTCTGACTCACAGAATTTAGTTCCCCTTACTGATTATTCCCCAGATGGCCTCAAGTTTTGATATGCTTGATGTATATACTGTTACTTAGACCTACATCCCCATGGGTGAGGAATTTACAGTCCACAATAAGCTCGTCACCTACAATAGTGATTCCTACATGTAAATATTTAAATGAATGAATAAGCCTTTTAAAAAATACTCTTTGTATATAAATACTTTACTTTTTCAGATTTTCTATCTATAAATTTGGGCGTCAGAGAGAAAACTAAAATATCCTTAGGGTACAGACTTATTTCACTTGGAATTTTTTCCATTGTAGCTCCAAATTGTTCAGTGAAATTATGAGACAAAAATGGATTTCATTTATTTTATGAGCAAAATTTCATGAGACCTCTCTTTTGAGTGTCAAGCTTATATTCTATTTCTAAGTCATAACCCTTCTCTGTTTTGTCTAAGAATAATGTAAAACAAAAACCCTAAATTTTACAGAATGTAATTATGTTCACAAAGTTTGATTTCATACCTGAGTTTCTGAATATAGATGAACTGTCCCTTCAGATAATAGACCTCTAGAGACCAAAAATAAACACACATTAATAAAGAGATGATAGTAAGCTGAGACCCAATGAAATTCAACAGCAACTATATTTGAAAGGAAAAATATACATCAAGTAGATTTTGCAATAATTTTAGGTATGCATATGTTAATTTATTTAACATGAGTGTCACAAACGAGAAAAGTGGTTGAATAAGTCACCTTAAAAATACTGTACTTGAATTCTACAACCACAAAATTACATCTAAACTACAGAACAATCATCATTCAGAACTACCTAAAATCTAGCTAAATATAAGTCCTCATCAAATTTAAAGAAGCCTCACAGAGACTAGCAGGGGGGGAGCGGAGATGTGGAACAGGCTGGTCCCACACCTACATGTGGTGATAAAAACTGGGAGGGATATCTCAGCTGTGGGGTCCCTCCTGAAGAGCCAAGGGTCCCAGCCACACAACAGGTCCCTTCAACCCAGGGTTCTAGTGCCAAGAAGAGAAGTCTCTGAAACTTCTGGCTATAAAAACCAGCAAGAATTTCTGACCAGTGTGGCTCAGTTAGCTGGGCATTGTCCCATGCACCTAAAGGTTGCTGATTTGATTCCTGGTAAGTGAACATGATCAGGTTATGGGTTCAATCCCTGGTAGGGAGCATGCAGAAAGCAGCTGATCAATGTTTCACTCTCACACTGATGTTTCTCTTTCTCCCTCTCTCTCTAAAAATCAATAAGAAAATCTTAAAACACAAACACACACAACAAAACCAGCATGGACTATGGCTGAGTAAGACAAAGGGCTGCTGGAGTCCTAAGCAGTTTCTTTAAAAAGACCCATGTGCAGACTTATTCAACTCACTGCCTCTGAGGTCCAACACTGGGGCAACAGATTAGATTGAAAGGAATCAGAGCAGGGAGGAACTGGATTGTGTGGCATCAAGATGAAAGCTGTGGGTAGACAGCTTTCTGTCAGATAAAAAGTGCTGGCAGAGCCCTAGCTGGGTAGTTCAGTTGCTTAGATGATGTCTGATTAACCAAGGTTGCAGATTCCATCCCCAGGACACATCTTACCTAATAATAGACGGACATGTAAATTGACCATACCTCTGCTACACCACTAGCCAACAAAGATGGTAGTTAATTTGCATACACAGGCACAGAGTGACAGGGGCGGGATGCTTGCGTCATCGCCATGGCAATGACACAGGAGTTCTGCCCTACCTCTGGTCTCTCAGGACCTCTGGGCAGTGTGGGAAGGCAGGGCTGGAGTGGAAAGAGGTGGCTCCTGGAACAGAAAGAGGCAGCTCCAGGCCTGAGAGGAAAGGGGCTGGGCCGGAGTGAAAAGGCAGTGCTGGCAGCCAGGGAAAGGAAAGCCCATTCTAGCCCAAATCTTTGTGCATCAGACTTCTAGTACTAGTATAAGAATCAACCAATGGATGCATAAATAAGTGGAACAACAAATCAATGTTTCTTTCTCTCTCTCATTCTCTCTCTCCCCATCTAAAATCAATCCATAAATCTTTAAAAAATGTTTAAGTGCTGACAGAGGCTACTGTTCCTTTTCTGAGACCCCTGCCATAGAGCCAGCAGATAGTGCCTTATCTGAGTCTCCACAGTCACACTGTTCACCCGCCCTGGTGATTCCCTGAAACCCTGTCCCTTCAACTTGTGAGCCTATCCAAACTGTTTCCAGTAGGTTTCCCATACAAATGGCCTGTCTTGGCTCCTGCTTCAGACTTTCATAAAATCTAACAAGCAACATCTGGCCTCAGTGTACCCCATCCCTCTAGCTAAGTGACCCCAGGCCCAGCACAAGAAGCAGCTGGCCTTGGTTTGCAGCTTTGCCTTGCCTGGGAATCTCCAAGCCCAGCACAAGTAGCAGCCATCTGCAGATCGCTTTGTAGCTCATGCCGGCTGGCCCCAAGCAGAACATGGGCAGCAAATGACCTTGGCTAGCACCTTCCAGGAGACCTTAAGCCATTGCACCCAGTAAACATCTCCAGACCATATTGAAGCATCACCTAACCACCTCTGCAAGTGACATACTCAAGTAAATCCTTCTCCATAGCTATTCTCCATAGTGGTTGGAGGTCACAGCCAGTCCCTGAAGCCAATTGCCTTGGGGATAGGTCCCTCCCATTGGCATGCCAATAGCAATCAAGGCTCAACTACAACAGAAGGGTATACACAGCCCACACAGGGGTCTACAGCTCAAGTGAATGAAGACGCTATGCCATTGGACCCTACAGACTATCTACTACATATCATCACTCGATGCCCAGCCTGGGAAATAGCAAATCTATCTGATACACAGAAACAAACACAGAGGCAGCCAAAATGAGGAGACAAAGAAACATGTCCCAAATAAAAAACAGAACAGCCCATCAGAAAAAGAACTGAACAAAATGGAGACAACCTATCAGGTACAGAGTTCAACACACTGATTATAAGTATGCTCAATGAACTTAGTGAGAACTCAAAAGAAGAGATAGGAAACAAAAACAAAAATAGAAAATTAAAAAAAAATTCAGAAATGAAGAATACATACTAACTGAAATGAAGACTACATTACAGGGAATCACCAGTACAGTGGATGAAGCAGAGGAATATAAGGAAGCAAAAAACCCCAATTAGAACAGCAAAAAGAAAAAAATCCAAAAAAGTAAAGGAGCCTCTGGGACAACTTCAATGTATCAACATTGGAATCATAGGGGTGCCAAAAGGAGAAAAGAAAGAGAACAAGAAATTGAAAACCTACATGAAGAACAACAACAACAAAAAAGACAGAAAACTACCCTAATCTGGTGAAGGAAACAGACATGCAAGTACAAAAATTACAAATTCCCAAAGTTGAACTCATAGAAGCCCACACCAAGATACATCAGAATTAAAATGCAAAGGTGAAAGATAAAGAATCTTAAAAGCAGAAAGAGAAAAACAGTTAGTTACCTACAAGGAAGCTCCCAGATAACTGTCAGCTGATTTCTCAGCAGAACCTTTTCTGCCCAGAAGGGATGGGTAAGAAATATTCAAAGTGATAAAATGCAAGGATCTACAACCAAGATTACTCTACCCAGCAATGCTACCATTTAAAATCAAAGGACATATAAAGAGCTTCACAGATAAGAAAATGCTAAAGGTGTTCATTACCACACCAAGTCAGTATTACATGACATGTTAAAGGGTCTTTCTTAAGAAAAAGAAAAAATATATAAATAATATTAAGTAACAATAAATACATATCAACAACTTTATCTAAAAAACAAAATAAACATTATAGAAAGACTCATAGATACAGAGAACATTTTACAGTTACCAGATGGGAGGGGAGTTGAGCACAAGGGTAGGGGGGAAAGATGGACTAAGAAGTACACATTGGTTGTTACAGAATAGTCTTAGGGATGTAAAGTACAGCAGAGGGAACAGAGTAATATGCAAATTGACCATACCTCACCAAACACCCACCAGCCACGCCCACCAGCCAATCAGGAGCACATATGCAAATTAACCTAACCAAGATAGCTATGGCCAGAGAGAGAGCAGGAGAGAGGCTTGGGTTGCCACCAGCAATGGAGGAAGCCAGGCTTTCCACAGACCATGGTCGGCTCAGACCTCCGTTTAAGGCAACAAAGTTTCAATGGCTGCCACCACTGAGCTAGAAGGCTTGGCTCCGCTTCAAAGTTTCAATTATAGAAGATAAATAAATCCCAGTTGCCAGGGCCTCTGCTTGGGTCGCCAGGGGGCGTGGCTGCCCTGCAAACCACTATAGGCCCCTCTCCTAGGCCACCCCACATCCCAAGGGAACCCCCACCCTGATCCAGGACATCCTTCAGGGCAAACTAGCTGGCCCCCAGCCATGCACCAGGTCTCTATCCTATCCAATAAAAGAGTAATATGCAGATTGACCATCACTCCAACACACAAGATGACTACCCCCATGTGGTCAAAAGATCCTGCCCCCACAAGATGGCCAGCAGGGGAGGGTAGCTGGGAGGAACCAGGCCTGCAAGGGAGGGCAGTTATGGGCGATCAGGCCAGCAGGGGAAGGCAGTTGGGAGGGACCAGGCCTGCAAGGGAGAGCAGTTAGGGGTGACCAGGCAGGCAGAGAAGTGAAGTTAGGGGTGACCCAGCCTGCAGGAGAGGGCAGTTAGGGGTGACCAGGCCCATAGGGGAGGGCAGTTAACGGCAAACAGGCTGGCAGGGGAGCAGTTAGGCATTAATCAGGTTGGCAGGGGAGTGGTTAGGGGGTGATCAGGCTGTCAGGCAGAAGTGGTTAGGAGCAGTTGGGAGCCAGCAGTCCTGGATTGTGAGAAGGATGTCCAACTGCCCATTTAGGCCTGATCCAGGTAGCTGGACTTCCCTCAAGGGGTCCCAAATTGGAAAGGGAGCAGGCTAGAATGAAGGACAATCCCCGGGCACAAATTTCATGCACCAGGCCTCTAGTCCTATATAATAAAAGCCTAATATGCAAATTGTCCCTTGACTGAGAGTTCAACCAGGTAGCAGGGCTGGCCTGCCAACCGCCTGCAGCCGCTCCCCTTGACCAGCCCCACCTCTGGTCAGCCATCCCCACTCTAATTGGGGGTGGGGCTAGCTTGCCATCCTTCCGGGTACCTTCCCCGCAGCCAGCCAGCCAGATCAGCCCAATTGGGGCCAGCCAGCCAGACCCCACACATGCATGAATTGTGTACCAGGTCTCTAGTATTCTAATAACTATGTATGGTGTCAGATGCTTACAAATTTATCGAGATAATCAGTTAGAAGGTCCAATAAGGTGTAATCACTGGGGTGTACATTTGAAACTAATGTTTGTAATGTTGTGTCAACTGTAACTGAAAAATAAAAAATGATTAAAAAGAAATAATTTCCCTTTGATAAGATATATTATAGTGTCAATTTTTAAAGAAAAATATAGCACAAATCTTAATAACTGGCAAATAATAATGAGTGATTGGTTATACATGGGGATTGTCTATTTTACAAAATAATTCACCACAGCGCTTTTTTATTGTGCATCCACTCAGTGTTATCCTTTGTCTAATGTTATCTAAAAACTTGGTCAGTGTTTGTTTTCCTCATTACATTGTAAACTTCATGATGGTAATAATCATGTGTGCATTGTTCACTGCTCTATGCCTAGTACTTGGCATAGTATATGGCATATAAGCTTTTAAATTGGCACTAAATATTTGTTAACTGTATAATAAAGTATATTTAAATTTTCAAAATACATTTGTAATTTTTTTCCAGTTACAGTTAATATTCAATATGTATATATAAAACTAATATGCAAATAGACCACCCTCATTTTAAATGATTTGTCATTTCTTTATATTGTCTGTATCGTCCACCTCCCCATCCCCCACAACATTCAAATACATATCAGCAAAAAATATTTATCTGTCTCCATCAGTTTTAACAACACTATTACTTTGCTAGCATTATTTCCATAAAAAATGAACTAAAAATTGTAGCATTCTGATTATTTTTGTTAAATATCTCTAGGAAAGGTTTGTGTATAATATAATTGAAATGATTTGTGTAGTAAACTTTGCTTCCAGGAGACTGTATATACGCTATACTTTAGGAAATAAATTCTGGTTTCACAAGCACACAGTTTGGCAGAGTAACCTTGGATGCTGAAGATTTATTACAATACAAAAGGCCGATGCACAAAATACGTGCAAGAGTAAACCTTTCTTCCCTCGGCTGCTGGCAGGGGCTTCCCTTCACATCTGGGACCTGGGCTTCCCTCCAAAAGGGAGGCCCCGCCCACCTGCTGGCCGTCCCCGACCAATGGCATTGCACTACTGGCCCGGCACCAGTGGGTGTCATAGTGTTGTCCGTCTGGGATGGTCATCTGGATGGTTGTTCCACTGTTTGGCTGTTCAGTTGATTTGCATATTATGCTTTTATTATATAGGATACACTGCCTGAGTATAATAATTTAGCTAAATTATCATTGTTCCAAGTTGAAATAGACTGTCTCCTTACAGAATAAATTACCTCCCATATTCAGCAATTCTCTACTAATAGTCTAGGCAAACTCATTAGTCAACAGAGCGGCAAATAGCAGCTGCCAACCACTGGTCTAGTGCTATGTTTCGTTCATGTGGTAAACGCCATCCATTCAAAGTAATTTTTTTTAAAGCCACCTGATTTAGGCAAACAGAAGTGTCATCATTATTCTGCACGTAAGGAAAATTTAATGAAAGAAACTCAACAGATTTATTTTTATGCTTATGAAATTCTCTCACTTGCTTCAACAGAAACCATTTTACCAAATAAAAGCCATGCCCAATCTTATTTGTAATCTATAGTTTGCAATTTTGATTACTACTAAACATCATTTCCCACAAAATATCAAAGCATTACATGTAATAAGGATAAGTAGTTTCAAGGCATCAAATGATGATGTAAAAAAATTTATGGAAAATTTGTTTAATTAAAAAGGAACGCACTAGGCATTAACTCCTTGAAAGCAGAACCTGGACCTAAACTATTACTGTTTAAATCTTAAAATAGCTATCTGTCCTCCTATTCTTCTAAGATAAAGAAGCAGCCTGTGAGCGTTGCATAGCCCTAATTTTTACTTACCATTGTACTATTGTAACTAGACCTGGCAAAAATGGTGTCCAAAATTTATTTTTTTCAAGTTTATTGAGATATAATTTACATATAGTAAAATATATCTTTTTTAGGCATATAGTTCTACACATTTGAACAAACTTATATGGTCATGTAAGCATATGACAACCAAGATAAAAAATACTTCCATTACCACAAAAAATTCTCTTGTGCCCCTTAGTAATTAATCTTATCCTTCCACCGAACCCCATATAATTACTTTCCAGAACATCAAATAAATGGAATCATACAGTGTGTACATTTTTTGGTCAGACTTCTTCCACTTAGCATCTATATTGCTGCAGAATCAATAGTTCATCATTATTGCCAAGTAGTATTCCATTGCATGGATATGCCATGATTTGTTTATTCATTCTCCACTTGAGGATACTCAGTTGTTCCCAGGTTTTGGCAATTATGAATAAAACTGCTATATACATTTGCATACAAGTTTTTGATTGGAAACATGTCTTCAGTTCTTTTCGTTAAATATGTAGAGGGGAATTTCTGGGTCATATGCAATTATTATTTTTGAGTACCTGAATAATAACCCAGTATTTCTTCAAGTATAGCCAAACGTACTGCCACTTAAATACAGTTCATTTTTGTTTCTAAGTTCTCTAAGATGTTTAAATACTATGCCCTAAATTAGGGCTATGCAACTCTCACAGTCTGCTTCTTTATCTTAGAAGAATGGGAGGACAGATAACTATTTTAAGATTTAAACAGTGATAGTTTAGGTCCATCAATCAAAGTTTCTTTGCTGGTATAACTCTCAAAATCTAGTGAATGTCTTACTTATTTGATCCCAGTCAGTTTCATGTGCTATTAGCACACCCACACAATGCTTTCCTAGTCTGTATTTCTTTACCCTGAACACCTCCCCCACCTCTCCCTCTTGCTCCTTCTTCCCACTCCAATTTAAAAATGGGTTGTTTTGAGGTTGTAAGGCTTCTATGGGGAGACTATACTATAGTTAGATCCTTGCCTGAGTAATTTTATTCAATTGGAAAGTTTTAGTAGGTGCCATTTAATATGATCTTTGCCCTGAAGAACCGTTGGAAAATGTTACCCATAGTTGTGAAAACCACACCTTTAGTGTAATCTTTACTTCAAGGTTGAGCTTTAATAGGCTTTTGTTCATCAAAGATTTTTCTAAATTTTATCTTAATTTTTTGAGATCCAAAACAGCTTACTTTCAAAGGAAGGATAATCAAAGCAGTACAGTTTAACTAAAAAAATGGGCAGAGGATCTGAACAAACATTTTCCAAAGAAGACATACAGATGGCCAATAAGTACATGAAAAGAAGCTCAACATCACTAATCATAAAGGTAATGAAAATCAAAACCACAATGAGATAGCACTTCACACTTGTTAGAATGACTATTATGAAGGCTGGTGAGGATGTGAAGAAAAGGGAATCCTTGTGCACTGTTGGTTGGAATGCAAACTGTGTAGCCACTATGGAAATCAGCGTGGAGGTTCCTCAAAAAAATTGAAAAGAGAACTATCTCATGATCTAGCAGTTCCACTTCTGGGTATTTATCTGAAGAAAACAAAAACACACCCAAAAAGATGTATGCACCCCATGTTCACTGCAACATTATTTACAACTAGAAGCCCGGTGCATGAAATTCATGCATAGGGGGTTGTCCCTCAGACCAGCCTGGGACCTCTTGAGGGATGTCCAAATGCCCATTTAGGCCCAATCCCAGTGGTAACTGGGTTAAATGGGCAGTCAGACATTCCTCTCATAATCCAGGACTGCTGGCTCCCAACTGTTCGTCTGCCTGACTTCCTGATCACCCTCTAACCATTCCCCTGCCAGCCAGATTGATGCCTAACTGCTCCCCTGCCAGCCTGTTTGCCCCTAACTGCCCTCTGCTGCAGGCCTGGTACCCCCACAACTGCTCTCCTCTGTAGGCCTGGGTCCTCCACAACTGCCTTTCCCTGCAGGCTCAGTCACCCCCAACTTCCCTCCTCTGTCGGCCTGGTCACCCCTAACTGCTCTCTCCTGCAGGCTTGATCGCCCCCAACTGCCCTCCCTTGTAGACCTGGTCCCTCCCAACTGCCTTCTCCTGCTAGCCATCTTGTGTCACATGGGGACAGGATCTTTGACTACATGGGGTCAGCCGTCTTGTTTGTTGGAGTGATGGTAAATCTGCATACAGTGGTACATTGAGATAAGAGTTTAATTCGTTCTGTAACCTTGAGGCGTGGGAAACTATGAGACGCTCGAGTCGTGGTAAACTGGTGGGTCGTGTGTAGCCGGCCGATCTGCGCGATTACTCCTATCTCAAATGTTGCTCGTATTTCAAAGCAAAAATCGCTCGCTCGATGGCTCGTATCTCAAAAATCTCGTATGTTAGGGCACTCGTATCTCGAAGTACCACTGTATTACTCTTTTATTAGATAGAAGTCTGCTGCACGGGTGGAGAGCAGCTGGTTTACCCTAAAGAGTGTCCTGGATCAGGGTGGGGATTCCCTTGGGGTGTGGGGCAGCCTGGGCCAGGGGCCTGTGGTGGTTTGCAGGCTGGCCATGCCCCCAGTGATCCAAGTGGAGGCCCTGGTATCTGGGATTTATTTATCTTCTACAATTGAAACTTTGTAGCTTGGAGCAGAGCCAGGCCTCCTGCTCGCTCTGTGGCAGCAGCCATTTCTGTTGGGATTTATCTATCTTCTATAATTGAAATTTTGTAGCCTTGAGTGGAGTTTTGGGCCCCCAGGGTGTATGGAAAGCTTGGCTTCCTTCATCGCCAGGAAAACCCAAGCCTCCTTCCTCCTCGCTCCATGGCTGCAGCCATCTTGCCTGGGGTTAATTTGCATACTTGTTCCTGATTGGCTGGTGGGCATGCATGGCTGTTGGGTATAGCAGAGTGGTAGTTAATTTGCATATTACTCTTTTATTAGATAGGATAGCCCAGATGTGGAAACAACCTGAATGTCCATTGTCAGATGAATGAATAAAGTAACTGTGGTATACAAATACAATGGAATATTATTCTGCCATTAAGAAGACCCATTTGCCATATCATGGATGGACCTTGAGGCCATTATACTAAGTGAATAAGTTAGACATAAGACAAATATCATATGATCTCATGTATATGTGGAACCAAAAAAAACCCACAAAAAAACAGAAAACTCATAGATACAGAGAACAGACTGTAGTTGCCAGAGGCTGGGGATTGGGGAGGAAGGAAATGGGTGAAGGTAATCAAAAGGTACAAAATTTTAGTTATAAAATAAATAATTCATGGGGATGTAATATATAGCAGAACTATCCTACTAATAAAGAGGGAATATGCTAACTGACCCTCATACCATCACAAAGATGACAGCACCCAAAGCCACAAGATGGCAGCACCCAGCAGTCTCAGCCCCACTGAGTACCTGCCTCTGGAGTTCCCCATTCTCCTCAGCCCCCGAGCTGCCCAGGGCCAGCCTGAGGCAGAGGCAAGCCTCGGATGGCAGATGCCCAACTGCCCAAGGCCACCCAAGGTTCAGGAAACCAGGGTCAGCCCAGGCTTGCACTGCCAGCAGTGGCAGCAGCAAAGGTGTGATGGGGCATTGCCTTCCCCTGATTGCCAGGTTGCCTCCCGCCCTTGAGGGCTCCGGGACTGTGAGAGGAGGCAGACGGGGTTGAGGGACTCTCCCTCTAGTGAATAAATTTCCCTGCACCAGGCCTCTAGTAATTAATAATATTGTACTGCATTATTTGAAAGTTGCTAAGAAAGTAGATCTTCAAAGTTCTCATTATAACAAAAAAATTCTGTAGCCAGGTATATGATGGTTGTTAACTAGACTCATTGTGATGACTACTTCACAATACATAAATATCAAATAATTGCTCTACACCTGAAACTATTATAATGTTATATGTTGATTAGATCTTAAAAAACAACCTTAAAGCATTTACCCAGGTTAAAAAAAGGTGTTTAAGAATTTAAGTCATTTACCTTAAATTGTAATCGCCATCATCTTCATATGATTTAATTTGTGTTGAAATAGGCTGAGATCGTACTTCTTGCTGATCTCTCTAGTTAAATGAGTAAAGGTAAGTTACATAGGAAAAAAAATGAATAAAAATAGGATTTTTCCAGTGCCTTTTTTATTATTAATCATTTCAGATTTGTCCACAGCTTCCACGAAATTGAGGCACAATATTCTAAAGAACATGGTATGAAAATAAGGTCTGTAACAATGTAGTTTCACCTTTCATCCACTCTGGGTTAAGAAAGTCAATTCTAAGGGAAAAATGTTAGTGTGTCAATGTCTTTATTATGATCTTATCTAACTCCTGCTTCCACACTACATTAGAATCTTCCATTTTGTGTAATATGAAAAGAAAATTATACTCACAAGAAATGAAAACATAAATCCATTAGATGGGTAGAAAAATTTGTCACAAATAACACAGAATTTCAATGTTAAGAATACCATGAAAAGGCTAAAAAAAAAAAGCACTAAGAGTAAAATCTTTTGGCAAAGATATATCAAGAAATAAAAGTGAGCAAACAAACATTCAATGTGACAATAATTATATCTATCAGTTTCTGTGGGGGCAGGAATGCCCTCTCCTCTTCCCTCCACTCCTTTCCAGTTTTCTACTATATCTTTTTTTTTTAAATAAATAAATTACAAGATCATTATTAGAGCACAGCATAATGAATCCCTCATCTACCATAACTTTGGATTTCATTTTCAAGCATCTTCTGGCTCTTCAGACACTGGCAAAACTAAAAGATGTAATAAAAATATTTCTTTTTAAATTAATATTTAGTTACAAAGGCAACTAGAAAATCTTCATCCATTATAAAAATATATTACCTGAAAAGAATATATATCAAATTAAATTTCTTATTCTACTTTAACAAATAATGTTGGATATGTATAAGGCCTTAAAATATCACCTTTTTCTTTACTGTACCTATCAATTCCAAGTTGGGATGGAGGGTGAGGTTTAAAAGAAAGAATTAAAATTAGAGTCAGAACTAAAAAAAAAAACAGCCACTTTATTCCTTTATGGCAGTGATGCTCAACCTTTTTAATGCCACAATCCTTTAATACAGTTCCTCGGGTTGTGGTGATCCCCAGCCATAAAATTATTTTCATTGCTACCTCATAATTGTAATTTTGCTACTATTAATAAATCGTAATGTAAATATCTGTGTTTTCCGATGGTCTTAGGCTCTACAGCAGCGGTTCTCAACCTGTGGGTAACAACTAAGGAATGCTACTACATACTATCATTTCATAATGGAAATGCTGATGCATACGAATGGATACTTAAAGCAGGAATAACCAATTGGTACCCAGAATGGGGTAAAATATGCTTACATTGTCTAGTGTTATATAACCTCACTACATTTTTCCTAACTATAAATCTGATATGATCTAGCCCTAAGAATGTAAGTTATAGGCATCTGCAGAATTTAAGAAACAAATTACCACTGAATAAGAAGTAAATTACCACCTAATGATTATTATCCTTTATCCAGCTTTTGCCCAGAGACAATTTTATTTCCTTCCTTACAGAATTATCAGTGTTAATTCTACATAGCTATTCTCAAATATTAATCTTAAATAATGGGAAAATTTATTAAATATTAATATTCTTATGATTGGACATCTAAATGGAAAACACTTTCAGTGGTTTTTAGGATATATATGCTTATAAATATCACATGCATGCATATATACACATACCTACCTACCTATACATATATTCATGTTCAATTTGTCATAATTCATTGAGCTTAAAATTTATGCTTTGGGTAATTTTTTGTATGCATGTTATAAATCAAATTTAAAAAGTTAAAAACACTAGTACTTAAATGGAATTATCACTAACATTTACTTACTATTGCTTCCTCAGCTTGTCGAACGAGATCAGCTGTTTTTGCTTCCAATTCTGCATTTAAACGCCTAAAAGCAGACAATAATTTACTAGTTGGAATATACTGAAGATTCTAACAAAAATAAAAGTAATTAAATTTCAGTAACTATACTTTAGCTAAACAACAAATTACAAAACAAACATGACTTTTTACTCTAAAATTAACAAAATGACTAGAACACTTATCTCCAACTCCCCATGATCCCTCTTTTTTTGTGGTAGAAATTCAAACATTGTAACTCTTGTCTTTTCTCAGGCCCTCATTTCAGGTGTAATGCCTTATTTGGGAAGAATAAACTGGTGGGTTCAACTCAATGCCACTCTTCATCATTTTGGGATTAACTCCAACTGGGACAGGGGTGGGGCAGGGTGGTAAAGAAGTCTGCTTTGGCCTTGGGTATTGCTATGACTTTTTATTCTATTACTTTTTATTTTTCACTTATAGTATATACACAATTTTGCACTATGTTTTCCCATAAAAAACAGAAGAAATATGTTTATCTCTTTATAATTAGCGCCTTAAATGAATATGAAATACTTTAATAAGTTGAAGTTAACATTAATCTATTCCTATGTTAGTTAAAGTCCCTTTTTTTTTCACTTTTAAAGGTAACAATATAGCTCTAGCTTGTTTGGCTCAGTGGATAAAGCCTAGGTTGCAGGCTTGATCTTACCTCCTACCTCTTCAGGTAGGGTGCATGGCAGGAGGCAACCAATCTAATTTGTCTCTCTCATATCAATGTTCTCTGTCTCTCCCCTCTCTTCCATTCTCTAAAAATTAATGGGAAAATTATCCTCAGATGAGAATTAACATATATACATACATAAGTAAATGTAAGTAACACCATAATAAACACATTCAAAAGCATGTAACTTTTTTTTATTCTATTCATAGACTAAAATAGAACTTAAGAATTTCTGGAATATTTAGGATCTTTTGAAGTTATATGAAGAAAATATGTTGAGCAATTTTCAAAAATTAAGATACTTTGCTGTTTTTTTTTTCTGATATGTGATTCTGAAGTAAACAAAACATAACACCAACCCCCCATCCCTGCAAAACAAACAAATAAAAAAAGGCAGTAACATATCTCTTCTTAAAATAGTCCAATGTTCCAGAAAATACTTTTACATCTTAGGATGAATTAATCAAAAGAAAAATAACTAATAAATGTTTAAAGTTCCATTTACGATGGCATAATCTGAGTTTTCATATTTCCCTAACAACAACCATTAGAAGCCTCTGGGAAATGTAGTAGGTCAAGATAATTCAGAAGGCTTTTATTCTGTTCAAACCCATGGAAATAATGTAATGAAGGCTATACTGCTAAGCTCAAACTCAGGCAAGGAAAATAAATTGGCAGCAAAAATAAAACAGCAATTAAAAGTGAGAGCAATTAACAAGAACAGAAGACAAAATAGCTTAAAGGCTAAAAAATGATGCATGTATGGGAGTCATGGAGAGCTACACCTATTAAACACAAACAAAAACACTACCCATAACCGTAGATGAACAAAAATGAAACTATAGCCATTGTAGAAAAGAATCTCTTATGAGTAGTAAGAGTGCACAGGAATGTGGTCCAAGTTTTTCTTACCAAGATGGTATAGAGACTCTCTGCCAAAACTTTAATATAGAAAGTTGGTCTAGAACCAGTCAAAACTCATAAGCTAAATGCAAAACCATCTTTAGGGACATTTACTCACTGACAACATATAGAACTCTCTCAGAAAGTTAACCCTGCTAAAGATGACTTCACAAAGATAACAAAATTGCATAAAGAACTAAGTCACCAAAAGGGATAATCAGCAGATACAAAAAAAATAAAGTGTAAGAACTGAAGATAATAAAACAATAAACTTTTTTCTTTCAAAAAAACAAAGCAAGAATAGAAACCATCTGGCAAGAACTAGACATTACAAAAGAACACTGAATACAGAAAAGAACCAAATAGAAATTACAAAAATGAAAACACAGTCATTGAAATTAAAAAGTCAATGAGTAAGTTGGACAACAGAATGTACTGAAGAGGGAATATATGAACTAGAAACCAGATATGAGGAAATCACCTAAAAGGAGGTATAGAGAAACAGAAAGATAACAATACAAAAGAGAGATTAACATTCACTAAAGACAGACTGCATGACAAAGATTTATATATACCTAATAGAAGGTGCAGAAGGAAATCCCAGAAAAGGAGGGAATGTCAATATTTGAAGAGATAATGCTGAGAATTTTCCAGAAGTGAAGAAAGATGGATCTCAAACAGAATTAAGAAAACAAACCCACACATGTATACATCATAGTGACACTGTAGAACTTCAAAGACCAAGAGACTATTCTTTAAACTGTGGAGTGGAAAAAATAGATCATCTAGAATTCTATGTTCAACTGTCTTTGAACAATAAGTGCAAAGGAAGAAATTTTTCAGAAAAGAATGAGAATTTAAGACTCAAATTTTCAGAGACAATGAAAGGTTTACACTTCAGGAAGAAGAAAACTCAACTTGAAAAAAATCATAACAAGAAATTAGAAAACATAATGATAAATCTAAATTAGTAAAGACTATAAAAATAACAGAGATGGGTATTCAAACAAAGAGGAAGGAAAGTATAATCCAATATCTAACTCAACAGGCAGGAAAAAAACAAGTAAAATCAGTCCAAAGTCTTTCCACACCAGTAAGAGAAAAGTGAAGACAATATAAACTCATTCAATCCAACAGAAGTCATAAGAACTCAAGAAAAGGCATCGTAAATGCAAAACACAAAATAAGATAGCCAAAACAACTTCAACTTAACAAGCAAAATAATATAAATAAATTCACTTATTAGAAAGCAGAAATTATCAGACATGATATAAAAGGAATACTAGTACTCTTAAAGCTAAATAACATAAAAAGTTTGAATATAAAGGGATGAAAAAAGATATGACAGACATGATGTACAAATTAAAGGAATAATTCATCTAGAGGATTTAAATAATATATCCCCCAGACAAAAATGGACATGATTATATGAATAACTAGAGGTAGATGACATTTGTGCACTCTGGGGTGGGGGGTGGGTCCCTCAGCCCAGCCTGCACCCTTTCACAGTCTGGGAGCCCTCAGGGGATGTCCAACCGATGGCTTAACCACACTCAGACATCCTTAGAAATCCTTAGCACTGCCGTGGAAGCGTGCCGCTGCACTTGCTTGTGGCTGAGTGGCACTCCCTCTGTGGGAGCAAACTGACCACCGGGGGCAGCTACTGCATTGAGCGTCTGCCCCCTGATGGTCAGTGCATGTCATAGCGACCAATCATTTTGCCATTGGGTTGATTTGCATATTACCCTTTTATTATATAGGACTAGAGGCCCGATGCACAAAATTCATGCTAGAGTATATGCTTTCCTTTC
This sequence comes from Lasiurus cinereus, assembly GCA_011751065.1. Classification (NCBI taxonomy): domain Eukaryota; kingdom Metazoa; phylum Chordata; class Mammalia; order Chiroptera; family Vespertilionidae; genus Lasiurus; species Lasiurus cinereus. Next base: position 45,042,210 of record JAAGEH010000076.1, read on the forward strand.
CTCATCTGCTGGCACTGGCTTCTCTCTGGCTGCTGGCAAACACCCAGGACCTAAGCTTTGCTCCAGGCGCAAGCAGGCACCTGGAACCCAGGCTTCCCTCCAGCTCTGGCTTCGTCTGGAAGGACATCCAGAATGACATCTGGAATGATGTCCAGTCTAATTAACATATTATGCTTTTATTATCATAGATTATTTTTCAATTATAGTTGATTTTAGTGCATCTCTAAGAAACCAAGACAACTAGTAGAAAAAAATGGTGATATAATGATATTATGGACCCTTTACACCAAATAGCTATTGTCCTTAAACGCCTGCTCAGCTCCACCTTAGGTTCTGCCCAGATTAGGTTCTTCTCAGTTCACCCAGATTAGGTTCTGATTGGTTGGTTTTATGCCAGTCAACATCAAAAGCTCCACCTCCTAGGCAGCCATTGGCTTCTCACAGTTCACCCAGATTTGTTTCTGATTGGTCGGTTTCTATGCCAGTCAACATCAAAAGCTCCACCTCCTAGGCAGCCATTGGTTTCTCACAGTTCACCCAGATTTGGTTCTGATTGGTTGGTTTCTATGTCAGTCAGCGTCTCCAGGCCTATCTCTGGAACTGATCAGAGAGGCAGGGCTGATCAGCAGCCCCCACCAGGCCCAGAGAGAAAGAGAGGAGTGGGCTGCTTGCCAGGCCCATAGAGAGGCAAGAGCTGATCAACAGCTGCCACGGAGGATATGGATCAGATCCTGTTTCTCTCTCCAGGCCTGATTTGCAGCCCCCTCCGCAGTCAGTGCTGGGTCACTGTGCCCACAGCAGTGGCAGTTATTGCTGGGTTGCCACAGCAACCTAGCACTGACTGTAGGACTGACTTCCAGTCAGTTGAGCCTTCGGTCATTATGAACACTGGGTTTTTATATATTAGGATGAGTGTCCCGGTGCACAAAAATTCATGCACAGTAGGGGGTTCCCTTAGTCCAGTCTGCCCTCTCACAGACTGGGAACCCTCAGGGGATGTCCTACTGAATGCTTATGCTCCATGGAGCAGGAGGTGACAGGGCTGATCAAGGGAAGGCGCCAGCTCCATTAACCCGCTGCTGCAGCCACTGCAGCCACCAAGGTGTTTTCATCAACATGGACTCTAATCTCTTCACTGTGAAAAAATGACAACTTTCTTTAGGCATTTTCAAGATGTATCTTTCATAGGATATGAATGACATTTCCTTTTTTATTTAATCCCCACTTGAGGATATGTTTCCATTGATTTTTATAGTGTGTGGAAGAGAGAGGAGAGACAGAGAGAAACATCAATGTGAAAGGGACGCTTTGATTGGTTGCCTCCTGCATGAGTCCTGACCTGAGCCCTGGCCAGGGAGGAGACTGTATGCTGCCACTTGCAGTGTTCTAGGTACATGCCCTTGATCAGAATCAAACCCAGACCCTGCAGTCAGCAGGCCGAGGCTCTATCCACTGAGCCAAACCAGCTAGGGCAGAATATGACATTTCTTAGCCCCTCCAATAGTAGACCTTCATTTTTCCTCCAGGAGTGTGGTGGAAAAACCCTAGATCACCTTCTTGGATTCTTATAACCCAAGTTACCAAGAACACTACAAGTGGCGGCGTACAGGGAGCTTAGCCAATGAGTGGTCAGAAAAGGTATTTACTCTTGAACTGGTTTGGCTCAGTGGATAGACTGTTGGCCTGCAGACTGAAGGGTCCTAGGTTTGATACTTGTTAAGGGCACATTCCCAGTGTGGAGTGTGTAGGAAGCAGTTAATCGATGTTTCTCTCTCATTGATATTTCCAACTGTCTATCCCACTCCCCTCTTCTCTGTAAAAAAAATCAATAAAATACATATTTTTTTAAAAAGGTGTTTCCTCTGCAGCTCATGCAGCCCCTGCATTGTGTCCACTGGGCTAGAGGCATGTCCCTGCCATCCAGTGGTGGCCGTCAGGGTCTACACACAGCCCAAAGGTTGGCAGCCATACCTTCCCCCCACACCCCTTGTTGTGGGTGCCAGATTTGGGGCATGGATACGAAACTCTGCTTGGTGCCAGAGCACGAACAAGCGGCTGGGGGCAAGGCAGAAACGTCTCTACCTCCCAACGCTCCTAGGCCAGTAGCCAGCCCCATCATGAGCGCCGGGCTAGGGGTCTCTGCACACCCCAGAAGCCAACAGCCAGCCCCCTGTGGTGGGCACTGGGCTGGGGGCGTGGACCTGAACCACTGCTTGGTGCCAGAGCATGCGCAAGTGGCTAGGAGCGGGGCGGGAATGTTCCCGCCCCATCCCCAGCCACTTGGTGCCTGCACCCATAAGTCTGGGGTGGCTGGAGGGTGCTCTGGGACCCCTGCCACTCAGGGCCTACAGGCTAGGAAAGGTCTGGATCCCAAGATTCTTCCCAGGACTTAGGCCACTTGGTGCCTGTGTATGCAAATTAACTGCCATCTTTGTTGGGTTAATTTGCATACTCGCTCTGATTGGCTGGTGGGTTTAGTGGAATGATGGTTAATTCTCATGTTTCTCTTTTATTAGATAGGATAATAATAAAGGACACCCAAACATCCATGTGTAACTGGAGGTGTACCATATTTGTGGAAGGAAAGATGCAATAGCATAAAGATACAGTGGTACCTCGAGATACGAGTGCCTAACATATGAGATTTTTGAGATATGAGCCGTTGAGCGAGCAATTTTTGCTTTGAAATACGAGCAACATTTGAGATAGGAGTAATCGCACGGATTGGCCGGCTGCACATGACCCACTAGTTTACCGCGACTCGAGCATCTCATAGTTTCCCATGCCTCAAGGTTACGGAACAAATTAAACTCATATCTCGAGGTACCACTGTATCTGCTCTCTGCCAATCCTATCTAATAAAGAGGGAATATGCTAATTGACCATCATGCCCTCACAAAGATGGCGGTGACCACAGCCAATAAGGAGGGAATATGCTAATTGCCTGCCACGGCCTCAAAGGTGGTGGTGCCCAGTCCCTTCAGTCCCCCAGACACCCAGGGCCGGCCCAAAGCACAGGCAAGCCTTGGATGGTGACTGCCAGCTGCCCAGGGCTGCCCAAAGCTCAGGTAATCAGGACCAGCCGAGGCTTGCACTGCCAGCAGTGGCAGCAGCAGAGGTGTGATGGGGGCATTGCCTTCGCCTGATCACCAGGTCACCTCCTGCCCTGAGGGCTCCCAGACTGTGAGAGGGGGCAGGCCTGGCTGAGGGACCACCCCTCTAGTGCATGAATTTTTATGCATCAGGCCTCTAGTTAATCTATAAATACAATGTAACTGCCATTTACAGGCAGAGGGTTGGGCAGGTGGGAGTGTGTTGGGAGGCTTGTTCTACCAGTTATCAAGACCAATTAAAACAGATGTCACATAATGTTGTTCTATTATCTCTCTAGTTTTATGATGTACACACAAAGCTTAGAAAATCTACTGACTTCAATGATCAGCATGTTCCTTAGTCTATCCTCTTAGATGGTGATTATTTCCTCCAATTCTGTATTGAAATCCCTGGGAAGTCCTGTGTTCAGGTAATTGAAAAGACATCACAATATGCTTAAAAGCAAAACATGTGGTCAAAATATTGTGTTATGAACTCATATTCTTGCCTATCAGACAAATACCATATGATTTCACTTAAAGTGGAATCTTCTAAAACAACAAGTACAAAAACCAATAAACTCAAAGATGCAAAGAACAGATTGGCAGGTACCAGAGGGGCAGAGGTTGAAGGAGGGAGTAATTAAGATATAGTAGTGATCACTTGTAGTATATACAAATATTTAATTATAATGTTGGACACCTGAAATATACACTGAGTGGCCAGATTATTATGCTCTCTGAATGCATAATAATCTGACCACTAAGTGTGTGTGTGTAGTATATATGAGATCTGGTGCATGAATTCATGCATGGGTGGGGTTTGGCCACCCTGGCCAGGGGGAAGGAACATGGGTGGGTGGCCAGCCTGCCTGCTGGTCAAACTCCTGGTCAAGGGGACAATTTGCATATTAGCCTTGTATTATATAGGATATACTCTGAGTGGCCAGATTATTATGCATTCAGAGATCATAATAATCTGGCCACTCAGTGTATGTATATGTGTGTGTGTGTATGTCTATATGTATATGTATGTATGTGTGTGTGTGTGTGTGTATAATGTTGTATACTAATTTTACCACAATAATAAAGTAAAATAAAACAATGGCCAGTGTACTTTTCTCCACAGTGCAAAAGTGACCTACAAGCTTTAGTCAGAACTTGGGAACTACTCTGTTGAAACGTCTCAGATTTGCAACTGCAGAGTACAGGTAACAGACCTGGGCATCTTTACCAAAAAAACAACTTTTGCTAAAACAAAACACTCTGCTTTTAAGTTGGACCATATCCCTAAAGACAGCCAGAGCCAGGTGCAAAACATACCCTTAAATAAACAAATGACTTGATTTAATCAAATTAGGTATTTAGTGCTATCTGGTGTATAGTGATGAAAATAACTGGATTGTACATGGACAACAGATCAGTTGCTTAAGTACACTCTTAAACTGGAATAACAGACCCATTTCATCAAACAGAGAGGGATGATTATGTTCCTACATGCTGTATGGCCAATGGCATGTGTTTCATTCATCTAAAGAGGGTACCTGTCAGTTTTGACTTTAAATATGCTTTGTACAAACTATCTGGTAACTGTTTAACTGTTTAAAGAACTGTCAAAATGTGTTCCCAATTTTAAATCAAATTAGTTACTTTAAAAAGAAAGTTGAATTGTTAAAATATAATTCTTGTTGTTGTTTTAAGGGTATATTAGTATACAATGGTAAATAAAAACATAGCCTCAGACCTTGTGGAACTCATCGTCCAGTGGAGGAAAGACAAAAAGTAAACTAACCAATGGATTTATGGGAACGCAAAGGAAGATGAATAAGACAATAAAGAAAAAAAAGGAAGAACAGAGGTGCCTACTTAGCATAGTCAAGAAAGGCCATTCTGATCCTTATGGTAGAAAACATGTGCGACGGTCCTCAAGGAAAAAGCTGAGGAGCGAGGAGGCCAGGTGGGCCGAAGTGTGGCCATAGTGTGCTGGGCACAAAGGCGAGAGCACCGGGCCAAACAAGAGGCTGGCGTCGGTGCTGACAGGGCTTTCGAAGTGCAACATGAAATCATTGCAAAAACTTAGGGACGGGTACGACACGATCAAATTAAAAGGTTGTTCCTGGCATCTGTGTGAAAACTGGGGGGGGCCTGACGAGTGAAACCGTCTGAGACTGAAAACACATGTTGTCGGGATCGTTTGTCCTGACGTTCAGCTGAGAAAGGAAGGAAATCCTTCCCCCAACCCCACCAAATGTGGGCCAGAGGACGCCAAATGCCCCGAGAGACAGGCTTTCCATTGAGAAGCCCCGCCTACAAGACAGTCACATACGCAAGCTCTAGGGAACTGGCATGGAATGGAACTCCTTAAACTACAAACGGAGCTACTGGGGGCAGTTCCGGGCCACGCGGTGCGGCGGCACGGGCTCGGGGACGCGCACGTGGGCTGGAACGGCCAGGCCGCTCACTTGGAACACCTTGGCTGGACGCTGGCGAACTCGGGTTAAACAGATGGACGAGAACGCCGGGCAGCGAGCGGTCTCGACGCTCCAGTTCACCAGCAAAAGTCCTTGCCAGCAGCCTCCCTGAGGTGAAAGGGGGGAAGAAGAGCTCAACCGCCCGATTTCTTACTGATATTCCTCCTCCTTGGCGAGGAAGTCCCGGCGCGACGCAGCAGGCTGCTGAACGCGGGGCGGGAGTGGAGTCCCTGTCCGCCTCTGGAAAAAGAGACCGAGATGTTCACACCCGGAGTTAAAAGAGGTGCGGGGTCCTCTAGCCCACCCGGAACCTAGACGCCACACCCAGGAGTCTGGGGCTGAACAGACCCGCACGCCACGGCTTCGCCCTGCCATCTTCCGCGGCCACGACGCCGTTACTGAGGCAACAGGTTAACTTCCCGCGAGAGTTGCCTCCTCGCGGGGCATCCTCACGCCGGGGGCGCTGACCCCGCGGGGGCGGGGCGGGGCGCGGGGGCGGGGCGGGGGCCTCGACCTCTCTGCCCCTCCGCGCTCTGCACGTTCACGCTGCCCCGGGAACCTCCGAGGCCAATGTGCTGCTTTGACCTATAAGCGCTTTACGTTGGCACGGAAGGGTTTCAACCGAAGAAGGCAGGTGCATTGCTAACTCCCGGTCAGAGCGAGATAGGAAAGCCCCTGCTCTGTTGTGGCCAATCCGACCTGCCCCTGTTTGGTGTTAAATGAGCTCTTCAGTGGAATTCCGAGGTCGGCTTGCTCACAGTCATCCATAGCATGCGTCAGAGCTCCAATGATCAAGTCGGTAAGCTTCAGGTGATGCCCTGGCTGTGCTGCTCAGTAGCCATGAAGGTGTTCTTGGACAAAGCATTCTGTTAACTCGAGTACTTCATCTGTAAAACGGGAGTAACAATAATTCCCATTCGCAATCAATATGAGGAGTAAACGAATTGTGTGCTTAGACTGTGCCTGGAAGATAGTAGAGTCCAAAATTCCCATTGGGGTGAAATAAACTCACACTTAGGGTCATCTAATCTTTAGCGAGGGTGCTAAGACCATTCAATGGAGGGAGGAGGGGGAGAGAATAGTCTTTTCAACAGAAGGTACTAGGATAAGTGAATGTCCACCTGTAAAAGAATGAAGTTGGACCTTTGTCTCATACCATGTACAAAAATTAACTCAAAATGCATCAAAGGCCTAACCTTAAGAGCTAAATCTATAAAGTTCTTCAAAGAAAACACGTGTAATTTTCTCACCACTTTGAATTAGATAATGATTTACCCACCATGACACCAAAAAAACACAAGTAATAAAAGAAAAATTATAGAATGGACAGCATCAAAATGTTTTAAAGATACCATAAATAATGTGAAAAGACAGACCACACAAGAGGAGGAAAAATTTGCAAATCTTATATTTGATAAAAGACTTGTGTCTGAAATATATAAAGACATACTAAAACTCAAAAATAAAAAAATAAATAACCCAAGTAAAAAATGGGCAAGGATCCTGAATGGTCATTATTCCAAAGAAGTTATACAAATAGCCAAAAACACCTGAAAAGTTGCTCAATATCATGAGTCTTCAAGGAAATCAATATCACAGTGAGATACCACTTCACACCTACTAGAATGACTCTGTAATAGCCAAAAAGACAGATCATAGCAAGTGTTGGGGAAAATATGAATAAATTCAAACCTTCATATACTGTTGGCTGGAATATAAAATTGTGCAACTACTGTGGAAAACAGTCTGGTAATTCTTCTTTTTTTAAATACATTTTTATTGTTCAGATTATTACAGGTGTTCCCCATAGCTCCCCTCCACCCTGTTCCCACCCCACCCTCTGCCCTTACCCCTCCCCCACTGTCCTCATCCATAGGTGTACAATTTTTGTCCACTCTCTTCCAGCACCCCCGCACCCCTTTCCCCCAAGAATTGTCAGTCCACTCCCTTTCTATGCCCCTGATTCTATTATATTCACCAGTTTATTCTGTTCATCAGATTTTTTTATTCCCTTGATTTTTAGATTCACTTGTTGATAGATATGTATGTGTTGTTCATAATTTTTATCTTTATTTCTTCTTCCTCTTCTTAAAGAATACCTTTCAGCATTTCATATAATACTACTTTGGTGGTGATGAACTCCTTTAGCTTTTTCTTATCTACAAAGATCTTTATCTGCCCTTCAATTCTGAATAACTTTGCTGGGTAGAGTAATCTTGGTTGTAGGTTCTTGCTATTCATCACTTTGAATATTTCTTGCCACTCCCTTCTGGCCTGCATAGTTCCTGTTGAGAAATCAGCTGACAGTTTTGTGGGTGTTCCCTTGTAGGTAATTAACTGTTTTTCTCTTGCTGCTTTTAATATTCTCTCTTTGTCTTTTGCTCTTGGCATTTTAATTCTGATGTGTCTTGGTGTGGTCATCTTTGGATTCCTTTTGTTTGGAGTTCTGTGCACTTCCTGGACTTGTAAGTCTATTTCTTTAACCAGGTGGGGGAAGTTTTCTGTCATTATTTTTTCAAATAGGTTTTTAGTATCTTGCTCTCTCTTCTTCTGGCACCACCGTAATTCTGATGTTGGTATGCTTGAAGTTTTCCCAGAGGCTCCTTACACTACCTTCACATTTTTTGGGCTAATTTTTCTTTTTGCTTTTCCAGATGAGTGTCTTTTGCTTCTTTGTATTTCAAATCTTTGACTTGATTCTTGCGATCCTCTAGTCTGCTGTTTGATCTCTGTATAATATTTTTAATTTTAGTCAGTGTATGCTTAATTTCTAGTTGGTCCTTTTTCATATCCTCAAGAGCCTTGCTAAATTTATCAGCCTTTTCTAGGAAATTCTTATATATATATTTTATTGATTTTTCACAGAGAGGAAGGGAAAGGGATAGAAAGTCAGAAACATCGATGAGAGAGAGACATCGATCAGCTGCCTCCTGCACGCCCCCTACTGGGGATGTGCCCGCAACCAATGTACATGCCCTTGACTGGAATCGAACCTGGGACCTTTCAGTCCCCAGGCAGATGCTCCATCCACTGAGCCAAACCAGTTTCGGCTCTAGGAAATCCTTGAAAAACCTTATAACCGTGGTTTTGACTCTATATCCAGTCATTTGCTTTCCTCCATTTATTTCATTTGTGATCTCTTTCTTTGTCTCTGCATTTTGGCTGCTTCCTTGTGTTGATAGAGTGGCTTTGTATGCTAGGTGTTCTCTAGGGCCCAGTGGCTCAGCCTCCCCAGTTACCTGAGGTGGACACTCTTGGTGCATCCCTTTATGGGCTGTGTGCACAGTGTTGTTGTAGTTATCACTGGTACAATTGACCTCCAGGCCAATTGGCTGTGAGGATCAGCTATTTCTATGCTGGAGAACTTCTGTGCTGGAGACACCCTTATGGGAGAAGACTGCAAAAGCCTCTGTGCTCAGCTTGAATGGGATGGAATCTCATGGTGGAGCAGACAGCATTGGTTTCTCATCAGCCCTGCCCTAAGAGGCCCCTGGGTCTCAGTGTCCTGTGATAATCACTGCTAGCACCTCTGGGAGAAAGCTGCCCTAGAGTTCCACCTGCTGCCAGACAGTCCAGTTTCTTCCCAAATGAGTCTGGGTCCTCAGAGTCTCACTCAGAACTGGAGTTCAGTGCAGTTGGGAGCTTTTGTCTCCTTCCCACTTCAGAAAGCCAGCCATGCATTCAGTTACCCACCCTCTCCATGTGTGCGACTCTGTACCTCTGCCTTCCGAAGTTCCTCTGAGTCTCAGTGTGCTTTTCTCTTTCCTGACAGTCCAGTTTCACCCTGTATGAGTCTGGGTCCCCAGAGTCTTGCCCAGAACTGGAGTTCAGCACAGTCAGGAGCTTTTGTCACCTTCCCACTTGAGAAAGCCAGCCAAACACTCAGTTGCCAGTCCTCTACATGCACGCATCTCAGTACCTCTACCTCCTGCAGCTCCTCTGAGTCTCAGCGTGCTTTTCTCTTTCCATCTAGGTGTGGAATTTCCAATCAGCCAGCCTGTCTGTGGTTCTATATAATGTCCATTTTATCTTTTAGTTGTAGTTTTGAAATTGTTGTGCAAGACAGCAGTGTAGGTGTTTACCTATGCCACCATCTTGGGTTCTCCAGTATGGTAATTTCTTGAAAGTTTACACAAAGAGTTACAACATAATCCAGCAACCCACCCCTAGGTATATGCTTAAGAAAAATGAAAACTGCCCAGCTGGCGTGGCTCAGTGGTTGAGCATTGATCTATGACCCAGGAGGTCACAGTTTGATTCCCAGTCAAGGCACATGTCCAGGTTGTGGGCTCCATCCCCAATGTGGGGCATGCAGGATGCACTCAATCAGTGATTATCTCTCATTATTGATGTTTCTCTCTCTCTCTCTTCCCCTCACCCTTCCTCTGAAATCAATAAAAATATATTTTCAAAAAGAAAAATGAAAACTTATACTGCACACAAAAAAGTTGCACACAAATGTTTATAGCAGCATTGTTCAGAATAACCAAAATGTGAAAAATAATGAATCAAAAACTGTAATGGGTAAATAAATAGTAAAATCTTCATACAATAGAATATTATTCAGTCCAAAAAGAATAAAGTATTGACAATAATATAATATGAATGAACCTTGAAAAACATGTCATGTGAAAGAAACAATTCACAAAAAAAACACATATTATTCCATTCAAATATTACCACATATTATTAAAATGTCTTGAATAGGCAGATCTATAGAGGCAGAGAGATTAGTGATTGCCTAAGCCCAGCAGATGTAAGGGAATATTGGCTAAGTGGTTGCAAGGAGGTTTTTTTGTTTTGTTTGTTTGTTTTAAATATATTTTATTGATTTTTTTACAGAGAGGGAGAGGGATAGAGTTAGAAACACGGATGAGAGAGAGACATTGATCAGCCGCCTCCTGCACGCCCCCTACAGGGGATGTGCCCGAAGCCAGGATACATGCCCTTGACCAGAATTGAACCTGGGACCTTTCAGTCCGCAGGTGGATGCTCTCTCCACTGAGCCGAACCGGTTTCGACTGTTTTGTTTTTTGGGGGGGAGAAATGGGAGTTAATGAAAATGTTCTGAAATTGATTGTGATGATGTTGCAAAACTCTATGAATATACTAAAGGCCAAAAACTAGTACAATTTATATGGGTGAGTTTTAGGTATGTGAAATACATTAAATTGTTTAAACATTAAAAATAAATAACTTGAAAAAATAAATAACTTTAATAAAATGAAAGTCAAGTGACAGAGGCAAGCACACCATACTAATGCTAATCAAAAGAAAGCTAGATTAAGTATATTAATTTTAAATAAAGCTGACCTCAGAACAAGGAAAATTATTAGGGACAAAGAGGTCAATTCTCCAAGAAAACATAACAACCTAACATATGTAATACTTTAATCAGTAAAGACATTAAAAAATTCTTTAATGTGTATGCACCTAAAAATGAGTATCAAAATGCATGAGTCAAAACCTAATAGGAAAGTAAAAAGATATAAATAAATCCACTAATATACTTGGAGACTTCAACACCCCTCTTTTAGTAATTGATAGTTCAAGCAGGCAGAAAATCAGTAAATACATAATTGTCCTGAACAGCACTGTCAACTTGACCTAATTGGCATTTAGCAAATACTCCAATAACAGCAAAATACACATTTTTCTCAAGGTCATATGGAACATTCACCAAGATATACCACATCCTGGGCCTTAGAATGCACATTAATACATTTAAAATAATAGAAATTATGTTCATTTCCTCAGGCTGCTATAACAAAATACCACAAACTGGGTAGCAGAAATAAATATATTGTCTCAGTTTGGGAGGCTAAAAGTCCAAAATCAAGGTGTTGGCAGGGCCATGCTCTTTGAAGACCTGTAGGGGAGAATCTTATCTTGCCTGTTTCTGTCTCTGGTGGTGGCAGTCACTCCTTGGCATTCCTTGGCTTGCAGTTGCATCATTATAATCTCTGTCCCTGTAATTAACATTCTCCCTGTGTATGTGTGTCTGTCTTCACATTTCTTCTTCTCAGAAAAACTCCAATCACATTGGCATAGCATCTTGTTTCATGTCAGTCTCAGCCTACTGATGGTGATGCTATTGGCTAGGAATACCTGAGGACACACACCTGGACCCTTACTTCTTACGGCGGCCCCCACAAACATCCCCATTCACCCCCCTCACCTCCAGACATTTCCCCAACTAGAACTAGTGTTGTGACTAGACTGAACTTAGTGTTTCTTACTGTGATTGCAAGGTGCATCTCAGCAACAACCATCAGGGAACTTTGATAAGAAAGGAAAAATGTAGTCACTCAAACAGTTACCTAGGTTATCCAGGGCTTTCTGAAAGGGGAACTTCATGGGTGGGGAGGAGTGACTTTTTTTTTTAAATATATTTTATTGATTTTTTTAGAGAGGAAGGGAGAAGGATAGAGAGATAGAAACATCGATGATAGAGAAACATCTATCAGCCGCCTCTTGCACACCTCCTACTGGAGATGTGCCTGCAACCAAAGTACATGCCCTTGACTGGAATCGAACCCGGGACCCTTCAGTCCACAGGCCAACGCTCTATCCACTGAGCCAAACCGGTTTCGGCATGGGAGGAGTGATATGTAGTTGTTTAGCTAGTGGCTGTGTCATTCAGCTGGCAGTTTTATTAAGATGGATGTCTTTAAAATCGATGCTCCAGTAACCAAAAGTTTAATGTCATGCACTTATTCTATTTAATAAAAGAGTAATTTGCAAATTAACCATCACTTCAATGCAGAAGATGGCCAGTAGGGGAAGGCAGTTGGGAGGGACCAGGCCTGCAAGGGAGTGCAGTTTGGGGTGATTAAGCCTGCAGGGGAGGGCAGTTAGGGGTGACCAAGGCTGGCAGAGGGGGGAAGTTGGGGACAACCAGGCTTGCAGGGAAGGGCAGTTGGGGGTGGGGGTGTCCCAGGCCTACAGGGGAGAACAGTTGGGGGAGACCAGACCTATAGGGGAAGGAAGTTAGGGGTGACCAGGCCTGCAGGGGAGGGCAGTTAAGGGCAAACAGGCTGGCAGGAGAGCAGTTAGGCATCAATCAGGCTGGCAGAGGAGTGGTTAGGGGGTGATCAGGCTGTCAGGCAGAAGTGTTTAGGGGCAATAAGGAAGGCAAGCAGGCAAGCACTTGGGAGCCAGCACTTCTAGATTGTGAGAGGGATGTCTGACTGCCTGGTTAGGATCGGGCCTAAAAGGGCAGTCGGGACATCCCTTGAGGAGTCCCAGTTTGGAGAGGGTGCAGGCTGGGCTGAGGGACATTCTCCTCCTCCCCCCTGCATGAATTTCATGCACCGGGCCTCTAGTATTACAATAAAAACACTTATTGCTAGACACTTACTATACAGACTCACCCTGTAAGTATTTATCTCATTCTACCATGATTACAAGTACAAAGACCTTATATCCAAATAAGGTCATATTCACAGGCTAGGATGGTGGTGGTTTATGGCTTCCACATATACAGTATTTGTGGGGAGGAGGAGGACACAAATAAACCTATAAGATAAATATTATAAACTGTGTTCTTAGGCCAGAGTGAAATTAAACTAGAAATCAATAACATCAAAATAGCTGGAAAAATCCTAAAATATTTGGAGATTAAACGTACACTTCTAAATAATAAATGGGTCAAAGAAAAAGTCTCAAGAGAAATTTAAAAACATTTTGAGTTAAATGAAAATAAAATTTATCAAACCTTGTATAGTGCAGTGAAAGCGGTGCTTAGATAAGAGTGCTTAGTATTAAGTGCATATGTTAGAAAAGAAGAAAAATCTAAAATAAACTAAACTTCTGACTTGGGCAATGAGAGAAAGAAGAGCAATTTAAAGCTTAAAGAGAGCAAAAGAATAGAAATTATACACACACACACACACACATGAAAATTATATATAAGCAAAATTTTTATGTTCTCCTAGTCCTGACATATCCCACTCCATTCTCTTCCCGCTTCAAATAGACAAAATTGATTCTTCGAACAGGCAATTAAGAAGAAAAGGACTAACTTAGAAAAATGCCCATAAAACAACTATGCTCAGGAAACAAGTCTTAGGCCGAAACCGGTTTGGCTCAGTGGATAGAGCGTCGGCATGCGGACTGAAAGGTCCCATGTTCAATTCTGGTCAAGGGCATGTACCTTGGTTGTGGGCACATTCCCATTGGGGGGCGTGCAGGAGGCAGCTGATCGAAGTGTCTCTCTCATAGATGTTTCTGATTCTATGTCCTTCTCCCTTCCTCTCTGTAAAAAATCAATAAAAATATATTTAAAAAAATAAAATATAAAACAAGTCTTAGGTCAACAGTAATATGTTGGAGCTGAGCCTGAGATCCTTGCTCTAAACTACTTAGTTCACTATAGTTCTAGATTAGTAGTAGCCAAATCAAACACAAATCTTTTTCTGACAAAAATATCCTTAATTAGGCCCACCAGATTCCAAGATTAAGATAAAGAAAATGTGAGTTTATCATAAAAAATGACCAGGCCTAAAGGAAGCAAGACACTCTGAATGAGAAATCAGAAGAAATAATAAATATTTAGAACCTTCAAGAAAACCATACATTAAAATTTTATTAGTTGTGAAATATAAAGTATCTTTTTAGAAAATATTTAAAGATATTAGGAGTAGAATCATATCTACAAGCAGCAGAGACTATCAGAAATGAGCAAGCAGATGTGACAAATAAACAAATGAAGCTTGTAAGCATTTAACATACTATTTGGTGAGCACTGGTTGGTGTGGCTCAGTTGGTTAGGCGTTATCCCATTCACCAAAAGGTTGCCAGTTCCATTTCTGGTCAGGGCACGTGCCCAGTTGCCTCTTTGGAAGGGGGAATGCAGGAGGTAGCCAATCGATTTTTCCTTCTCACACTCACATTGATGTTTCTCTCTTTCCCTCTCCCTTTTTCTCTCTCTAAAAAATCAGTAAAAAAATATTTAAAAACAAAAACAAAAACTTGTCTGTTGAAATGGAAACACTCAGTGGATGGATTGAATGGCAGATTAGACACAGATAATTTGTAAACTATAAACTAAGAAAATTATCCAGAATAAACAGAGAATGATAAAAATATTTAAAAAATGAAAGAAATGTCAAACAATTATAAAAGTCAAACTTAAAAGATCTGGCATCTAAATAATCGGATTTCAAGGAGAGATTTTAAGAAATGGAAGCAATATGTCAAAAGTTAAATGCTTAGAATTTTCCAGAATTTAGAAAAGACATGAATGCATAGATTCAAGAAACACAAAATATCACAAGAAGGATAAATTTAAAAAGCTATTCTGAGACTTGTCATAAAATTCAAAACACCAAAGAAAATATTTAAAGCAACCAGAAAGAAAAAACACAAACAACCTACAACAAAACAGACTAAAAGCAGATGCTTTAATAGCAACAGTGGAAGCCAGACAACAGTAATATGAGTGACATCCCAGGATATTAATCCCCATTATAATGAAAGTTTGGATCCAGTATTATCCTATATAATAAAAGGTTAATATGCAAATCAACCAGTGGATTGACTAGTTGCTATGATGTGCACTGACCACCAGGGGGCAGACACTCAATGCAGGAGCTGCTGCTGGAGGTCAATGGGCTCCCACAGGGGGAGCGCCCCTCAGCCAGAAGTCCTGAGCCAGGCTCACAACTGGCAGCGCAGCAGCTGTGGAGGGAGCCTCTCCCACCTCTGCAGCAGTGCTAAGGATGTCCCCCTGTGCAGGTCGGGCTGAGGGAATCCTCCTCCCCCACCCCAAATGCATGAATTTTATGCAACAGGCTTCTAGTAATTAATCACCAATAATAATGAATAATTGACTGCCTTCTATCTGGCCCTCATTTCAAATTGGATGGGATACACTTTTATCTTCTGAGTGGAGAGGAGGAAAGGGTAAGGCTGAGTGAGGAAAAATTAAGCACCCTATGTCAGGAAACGGAGGCAGAGGGTGAGTCCTTTATTGCCAGTATTTTCCAGCCCTATCTCCTTTAATTAGACTGATTAAATGGGGCCCAGCTTAATTAGATTACTATAAATGCTTCCACTGTTCTGGAAGTTCTAGCCCATGAGACAGGATCCAGAATTGGCACCAGATGACATTTACTTTGAAGCAGACAACCACTACCAAGTGGTGCCAAACCACAGCCAGGATGAGCAAAGATTTTAATTATAGAGTCGGACCACTAGAACTACTAGCCAATCAGCTAGACACACTCAGATGACTCATTTCTTTACTTTTTAAAATAAGCCCACTTTTCTCTTTACACAATTGAAATTTTTCATCTTAATCTTATAATCAGTGAATTTTATTTTATCTTCAAAGTGATTAAATAAAATAATTTCAGTCTAGAACTGTGCACTCACTCATTAATTCTATATTGCAAGATTGAAGGTGAAATAAAGATATTTTCAGATACATACAATCTACAAAATTTAGCACCCATATGCTCAAACTAAAGGAACTTCTAAAAGATGTACTTTAGGAAGGAATAAAAAAATTCCAAATAAACACTTTGAGATGACAGAAGAATGGTAAACAAATAAAATGATAAACATGTATGTAGGTTTAAATAAATCAATTTTCTAAAATTCCTACTAATACTAATGTCTACTTTGTGAGTTTTTTTTTTTTTTGTAAAGGATTGGAGCCCCAGCCAGTTTTGCTCAGTGGATAGAGCATTGGCCTGTGGACTGAAGGGTCCTGGGTCGATTCTAGTCAAGGGCATATGCCCATGTTGCACTTTTAGATTAGAGGGATGTGCAGCAGGCAGCCAATCAATGATTCTCTCTCATCATTGACGTTTCTATCTCTCTCTCCCTCTCCCGTCCTCTCTGAAATCAATACAAATATTTTTTTTTTTAAAAAAGAAGGATTGGATTCTTATCAAACTGGGAGTAGAAGAGAACTTATTCAACCTGATAAAGAACATTTCAAAAAACCTACACCTAACATATTTAATAATAAATCAAATGCTTTTCCCTTAATATAAGGAAAAAGACAGGGATTTCCATTCTCACCATTCCTATTCATAATCATACTGAAAAACTGAAGATTTTATCCTGTGCAATAGGTAATCTATCAATCAATATTGGAAAGAAAGAAATAAAATGGTCTCTATTCACAGATGACATGATTACCTATTTGGAAAATTTCAAAAAATCTACCAAAAAAATAATCAATGTGATTATTTAGTGAATATAGCCAAAAAATATTTTTAAAGCTCAATATACAAAAATTAATTGTATTTCTAAATACTAACAATGAACAATTGGAAATTTAAAATCCAATACTATTTACAATAGCACCAAAAGAACATGAAATGTGTAGGTATAATTATTCCAAAATATGAACAAAATCTGTATGCTAAAAACAGCAAAACACTGATGAAAGATACAAAGAAGACCAAATAAATGGAAAGATATTCTATATTCATGGACTAGGAGACTATATTGTGAAGATGTAAATTCCCTCCAAACAACACCCTGGCATGTTTTTTGTAAAAATTAACAATATGATTCTAAAATTTATATGGAATAACTAAGGAACTAGGCCAGCCAAAACAATTTTAAGAAAGAAGAGGAATGTTTCAGGATTCAGAATACTTGATTTTAAGGCTACAGTAATCAAGATAGTATAGTATTGATAAAAAATGTAGACACATGGATAAATGAAAGAGAAGAGAATCCAAAAGTAGACCCATACATTTTTTAAAAGGTATAAAAACATTCAATGGAACCAAAGGATAGGCTTTTAAACAAATATTGCTGGAACAATTATAAACCCATATGACTTTAACCTTGATCCATACTTCACACCATATAGAAACCAATTTGGCAGTATCTTATCAACTTCAACATATACTTACCATACAGCACAGCAACCTAGGTAATAATTACCCAAGATAAATGAAAACATGTCAAATACAAAATATACTATTTGATTCCATTAATATTAAATTCTGCAAAAGTCTAACCCTAGTGACTGAAAGCAGATTGGTGGTTGCCTGGAATTGGAGGAGGAAGGAAGGCCTTGAATGAAAAGGCACAAGGAATTTTTAAAAAAATATGTTTTTATTGATTTTTAGATAGAGAGGAAGGGAGAGGGAGAGAGAGAGATAGAAACATCCACGAGAGAGACACACTCATCAGCTGCCTCCTGCACACACACCCCCACTGGGGATCAAGCCTACAACCCAGGCATGTGCCCTGACCGGGATTTGAACCCTTTGATCCATAGGGTGATGTTCAGTCCACTGAGCCATACCACCCAGCCCACAAGGAACTTTTAGTTGTTGGAAATGTTCTATGTCTTGATTGTAGTGATGGATACATGAGCATATCTAAATGCCAAAACTCATTAAACTATACATTTAATATAGGTGAGTTACATTGTAAGTTATTCCTCACTAAAGCTGGGGGGAAATAAATGGGTTAAAAGTATCCCTGAAAGTTCCTCATATTCAGTTTCACTTGTTTGAATCACTTTGCATCTAAGAGGCATAGATCTACCTTCTTCTCCATGCAATATTTTCTCTTGTATCATCAAGTGTTGGTTGTACACCACTTACTAAGAATGCTCTACAATTTTCTCCAGAGTTTACTTTCATACTTCTGACATCCATTCTGCAAGTTTTGATATGAATGTTCAAGTAATGATAATCACATTGCTTCTGCCACTTATCTGACTGTGATTAGCAAATGCCTTCTGACTTCAGATATTTTAAACTGTGAAGAAAAACAAGGACATCTTAGTATTGAAATGTGGTGGAAGCAAATAAGTTTAAAATACTGGTAAAGTGAAACCTTTTATCACAATGCAATCATTTATCTCCAATAATGAATTGTGGTTGGTCAATTTTATCTGAGATGTAAATATAACTAAAGTGGAATTTTTAAATTCATTGCCCTGGTCTATCTTTTCCGCATCTCTTTACTTTTGGAGAGAGGCCTTGCTTTGACAATTCAAGGGTTCTAAGGAGTCCAGGTTGGTGTTCAGCTGAGTCCACAATGCTTGGAGGGAGGGAGGGGGATAATATCTCACAGGACAG
The DNA here is from genome assembly GCA_011751065.1 of Lasiurus cinereus. NCBI lineage: Eukaryota > Metazoa > Chordata > Mammalia > Chiroptera > Vespertilionidae > Lasiurus > Lasiurus cinereus. Next base: position 45,060,834 of record JAAGEH010000076.1, read on the forward strand.
CAGCAGTACCTTTAAGGTAAGATGTGTTTGTAAGAACCAGAGAGACAGCTCTAGGGAATCCCCAAAAATATTTGAAGGATACTGCAGAAGTGAGTATTGTCCTCTGTAAGCATACTATATTGTAAGAATGATTCCTATCCCTGATCCCAACTGATATAACTCAGGATAAAAACATGTGAAGTAGAGGAATGTATTTAAAGGCCAGGCCAGATACCACTAAAATATTATCCTTGGTTATCTATCACAAATGATTTTTAAAATCTGTATGTCCTAATCCACTACAAAGAACACATGTTACTTTTATAATACTTAGAATGCTAAAAGTAAAAGGAAACCAACATGCGGCTACCCATCGAAATCACAACTGGAAAGAGCAGGCAACTGGCAACCTGAGGAAAGGCCTCTGGATTTCCTGCTGGCCTCCGAAAGGATGTTTATGGTAAGGCAGAAGAAATGGAAGCCATGTTACAAGGGAATCAGTGGAAGTCAACTCCCACAACAATATGTTTGAGGCATTTGGTGCCAAATTATGGTTGCATATTTCTTTTGCTTCAGTCCATATCCAAGAGTCTGAGGCTGAGGCCTGACGGACTACACAGCTGCATGTTGGTTTCTTTATGTGTCACTTTAAATTTTTACCCCATTATCTCTGTTTGTTAGATTTTGTTTTCAATAAGTCATTTAAAATGGCAATTTTAATCATGGCTGCTACTCTCTTTTAATAATTATTTGATTCCTTTTACATGAATGTAAATTTAAAAGAAGCTGTTATTCCCAACTCAGAAAGCTACAAACTGTTATTTTCAAAAATGTTTCTTTTTGTTCTGGTATGATTTTATATTTCCCCAAATAGTTTTATAGAGAGATCAGAAATTAAGTAATGGTTGTTATTTTCATGTATTTTTTTTTTTTTACCTAAAAATATCCAAAGCTAAACATTTCCTTGAGGCATCTGTGGGAAGTGACTATTCATTTTTCACCATGGCTGTCATGAAGGGGAATAACCAGAACCAAAAACAACAGTATATGCATTAGTATAATTAAACCAGGAAAATGCAAACAATATAATAAATCAAATGTACATTAAAATGTATAAGGTAGTTGTAAGTGGATAGAAAGAAAACAAGGCCAGACCAGTCAGGACAAGAGGAGAAGGATTATGAAACTAACTTAATTTATCTCTTGGTATCAGTTTAGTTGAAAAACTTTAAATTTATTTTCAGCTTCAGTTATCAAAAAACTTTGTAACAAATTCATAGAGAGAAAATTCTCAGTTTCTCTTCACCTATAAAAAGCTATTGTTATTAAAATATGGGTTATCTTTTCAATAGTTTTTATAAATGTTACAGATGCCTGAGTAAAACCCATATCTTTACTGAAATGACTTACTTTAGAATTATTACCAGAAAAAAATTTTAAGTTTTAAGAAACAGACGAGTCCAATGGTATAGAAAATTCAACTTCCTATAAGAGTCATGCTGAATACATAAAATGAACAGTTAAGAAAAAAATTTTCCATTTCACTGCTGTCCCTAAACATGTTTATACAATCTATTTTGGGAGGGAGGGATGATTTCTGGATGTTCTTTTTCAACAGATTGACAATTGGCAGCAAACAGCAAGACACATTCACACCCCTTATTCTTTGCTCTGTATTTTTCAGCAGCTGTTCCCTACCTCAAACGTTGTGTAATTAATGTCAGGTGAGGTCAGGCAAGAGTGTGTTAAATCCTTCCTGACCAGAAGCAGAGTATTAGCTGTAATTATTTAAAAATCTCCTATCTATGACGATGTTTATGGGCAATAATTATTAGATCTGTTGACAAAGCTGCACCATACTTTGATCTGTCATCCCCCAAATGACAAAGGTCTCCTTGAGTCCTGCTTTGATAATACTAATTTTCTGGGGCTTTTTAGATAATCCTTGTCTACCAACTAAATGACTAAAAGAATCCACTATAAGACAAGCCATAGCTGACACACATCTCTGACAGTGCCTTTTTCGAATAAGGAAGAATTCTGTGAAAGCAATGGTTTTCATTACTTCTACTGTAAATGGAAATTGCAAAGTCAAAATTAGTTTTCCATCATTGAATTCTACAAATATTTGAACATTTTTATATAAATCTATATACAAACAGAATCTCAGACAACACCCCAGACCTACTGGATTAGAATCTGCATTTTCAACAAAGTCCTTAAGAGATATGTGTGCATGTTAAAGTTGGAGAAGCACTGCTCTGGGCTTTTTAAGATTGTAAGGAACATTCTCATATTATTTCAATTAATGAGTACCTATAGTTGATATACAAATGGCCGATCAATAGAAGAAAAGAAAATTGTCTCAATAACCATACTGTCAGGCAATGGAGAACTGGGGTATAATTATGGCAACAATATAACTCTCACAATCTTTGCAATCTTCTATTTTATCTTACCAACAACAGTAGACTTGCATTGCTCCCAATTCTAGTGCTCTGCTTCTCAGTAACTATCATTATTGCTACTCTTGCTGTCTGTCAATAACATTGAAATAGCCCTTTCACAGAGGTGTCTCGTTCAAACTCTCTAAAAGAAGCCTCCCTTGGTATTGGCCAGTATTGGGCATCAGGGCACTACTCTTAGCCAAAGCTCTCATGATAGGCTCATCCACCTGCTTAGCAGGTCGTTTGTTACCTTTGGGTCTAATCCACTGTAGTTATGGTATTGAGACACTATAAACCCAAGCATGGCCAGCTATGCTGAAGGGCTGCTTCTGGTCTATTTGTTCAGAACAAAGCTGTAAGCAGGTCAAGTTCGCATATATTATGCCCTAAGCCACAAGGATCCAAATATTTGTTCATCAGTTTTACATAAGAATAGGGAAGAACTTACTTTAGGTGGTTTAGATAATGAGCTAAGTTGGACAGATGATGGAGAAGAGAAAATGATTCAAAGATAGTTACAAATGTATTTTTCAAGCACTAATATAGAATGAAGTTATAAAACAGCTAAATCTTTGTAAACTGACTGAATACCTGATTTAAAGTTTGAGTGGAGTAACTAAAATTTTTTTAGTAAAGCTTATTTTTTAATGTTAAAGCAATACGTTTCTTTTTTATAAATTTAACTTGTTCTGTCACCTTTTATCCCTTCTATGTCCTCTGCCCTGCACACTTCCCCCTTCATACCTGCAATCACCACACTGCTGTTCATGTTCATGAGTTTCTCTTTATTTTTTTATTTTTTGCTCAATCCCTCCACACTCCAGCTCCCACCCCCAGGGCTGTCTGCCTGCTCACTATCTATGAGTCTGTTTCTATTTTGTAAAGCAACTTATTTCTGATGTGACAAATATATTTGCCACTTTCCAGTAACCTGATATAAAGCATCACGTGGTAAGAACACTGAAAACAGAGACAATAAACAAGAATAGAAGGGCTATCACCACTGCATTGTCAAAAGAAGAATAAATTATTTAAATAGGTTTATACTAATGAAAGACACATGGCAAAGCTTGAAATAAAAATGCAGCAATTAACATTTGGGTGTGTCTTTAACACCTCATCCCTCAACACTTTCCAACTCACTCCTATCTGGGATTCCCTTTAAACCTGCACATGCTAACTTCCTGGAAATAAAGTTTATTGCCTCAAGTATTGAAGTTGCATCTTTTTTATTTTATTTTATCTTTATTGTTGAAAGTATTACAGTCTCCCCAGCCCCCATGACCCCTTCCATCCCATTTCCACCCCCTCCCCAAGCCTTCCCCACACAATTGTGTCCATGGGCTTTGCATATCTTCTATATATATATATATATATATATAAAAGCCAAGTGACCTGAATGACCGGAATGATGGTTGCTATGATGGGCACTGCAGCTAACCAATCAGCCCGGTCAGGGGCACGGCCAGCTGGCCATCCTCCCATAGTCCCTCCCACTGGCTGGCCTGGCCCTGATGGTTCCAATTGATGTGTGCTGGTCGTACACCCACCAGTGCACAAATTCATGCACTGGGCCTCTAGTATGCATATAAGTTCATTGATTAATCTCTTTCTGCTGCCCCTCCCCCTTTCCCTCTGAAATACATCAGTCTGTTGCATACTTTATTATCTTTGGATCTATTTTGTTTCTTAGTTTATTTTGTTCATTTGATTCCACAGATAGATGGGATCATGTGATACTTGTCTCTGATTGGCTTATTATCCTCAGCATAGTACTCTCTAGGCCCCTCCATGCTGTCTCAAAGGGTAAGAGATCCTTCCTTTTTACTGCTTCATAGTATTCCATGGTGTAAATGTACCATAGCTTTTTTTATCCACTCATCTGCTAATGGGCAGTTGCACTGTTTCCAGATCTTAGCTATTATAAACAATGCTGCTCTGAACATAGGGGTGCATATTTTCTTTCTGATTGGTGTCTCAGGCTTCTTAGGATATATTCCTAGAAGTGGGATCACTGGATCAAATAGCAGTTCCATGTTTAATTTTTTGAAGAAACTTCACACTGGAGTTTCCATAGGGGTTTACCAATCTGCATTCTCACCAACAGTGTACTAGGGTTTCTTTTCCTTCCCATCTTCACTAACACTTGTTGTTTGTTGATTTATTAATGGTAGCCATTCCAGCAGGTGTGAGGTGATACCTCATTGTTGTTTTAATTTGTATCTCTCTAATAATTAGTAACATCGAGCCATTTCATATGTCTCGTGGCCATTTGTACTATTAAAATACCAAAGGCGTATTTCACAGGTCAGGAACAAATATTACAAAAATTCATAGGGAACCATAAAAAGACCCTGAATAGCCACAGCAATCTTGAGAAAGATGAGCGAAGTTGGAGGGATCACAAGTCACTATAATCAAAACAGCCTGATATTGGCACAAGAACAGGCAAATAGATCACAGAACACAGAAATCAAGCCAAGCCATTATTTGACAATAGAGGCGAGAGCATACAAAGAGTAAAGACAGCCTCTTCAATAAATGGTTTTGGGAAAATTGGACAGGTACATGCAAGAAAAAGAAACAAGACCACCAACGAACACCTACACAAGAATAAACTCAAAGGCTTAATAATGAAACCATAAAAATCCTAAAAGAAAACAGAGGCAGCAAAATATCAGACACCTCATGTAGCACAATTTTCAAGAGATACATCACCTAGCTAAGGCAAACAAAGGAAAAAATAAACAAATGGAACTACATCAACTTAAAAAGCTTCTGCACAGAAAAAGGAGCCAGCATCAAAATGAAAAGGAAACCCACTGTATGGGAGAACTTATTTGCCAATGACACATCTGATAAGGGGTTCATTTTCAAAAGAAAGACAAACAGCCCAATTAAAAAATGGGCAGAGGATCTGAATAGACACTTCTCCAATGAAGTTGCTTCTTTTTCAGTCTTGTTCACTTTAGAATAGCTTTAAGCTGTTTACAGCAATAACTTCAGACCAAGAGGTTCAGTATGTACTTCTTACGCATCCTCTCCTACTCAGCTAAGTACTAAGGAGGATGTCAATAATAACAAAGTGCCTTGTTAACAAAGTTACATGCTGACACTTGAAGAAACCAAAAGGAAGTTTTTTGTATGCCTGATCTTGGTACTTTAGTTGAAATACTATTTTGAATGAAAGAAACACACAATGCCAAATAAAATAGCAGTTTTTTCTTTCACACATAGGATATTATGAACCAAAGCTTTGTAACTACATTTAAAATTATTTCATGAAACCAGAAACTCTTTTTAAATTTAATAAATACTGTTCAGATTATTAAAATTGTTCCTCTTTTCCCCCCATGGCTCCCCTCCACCTGGTTCCCACCCCACCCTCTGTCCTTACCTCCCCCGCCACATTGTCCTCATCCATAGGTGTACAATTCTTGTCCACTCTCTTCCCACACCCTCTACACTCCTTTCCCCCTGAGAATTGTCAGCCCACTCCCTTTCTATGCCCCTGATTCTATTATATTCACAAGTTTATTCTGTTTATCAGATTTTGTTATCCACTTGATTTTTAGATTCACTTGTTGATAGATAAGTATTTGTTGTTTATAATTTTTATCTTTACCTTTTTCTTCTTCTTTCTCTTCTTAAAGAATACCTTTCAGCATTTCATATAATACTAGTTTGGGGGTGATGAACTCCTTTAGCTTTTCCTTATCTGTGAAGCTCTTTATCTGCCCTTCAATTCTGAATGATAACTTTGCTGGGTAGAGTAATCTTGATTGTAGGTTCTTGATATTCATCACTTTGAATATTTATAGCCACTCCTGTCTAGCCTGCATAATTTTTGTTGAGAAATCATCTGACAATCATATGGGTGATCCCTTGTAGGTAACTAACTGTTTTTCTCTTGATACTTTTAATATTCTCTCTTTGTCTTTTGCTCTTAGCATTTAATTATGATGTGTTTTGGTGTAGTCCTCTTTGGATTCCTTTTGTTTGGGGTTCTATGCACTTCCTGGACTTGTAAGTCTATTTCTTTCACCAGGTGGGGGAAGTTTTCAGTCATTACTTTTTCAAATATGTTTTCATTATCTTGCTCTCTCTCTTCTTCTGGCACCCCTATAATTCTGATATTGATATGCTTAAAGTTGTCCCAGAGGCTCCTTATACTATCTTCATATTTTTGAATTCTTTTTTCTTTTCTGGTTGAGTGTTTTCTGCTTCTTTGTATTTCAAATCTTTGACTTGATTCTTGTAATCCTCTAATCTGCTATTAGATCTCTGTATAATATTTTTTATTTCAGCCAGTGTATGCTTAATTTCTAGTTGGTCCTTTTTCATATCATCGAGAGCCTTGCTAAATTTATCAGCCTTTTCTAGAAAATTCTTGAAAAACCTTATAACCGTGGTTTTGACTCTATATCTAGTCTTTTGCCTTCCTCCATTTATTTCATTTGTGATCTCTTTCTTTGTCTCTGCATTTTGGCTGCTTCCCAGAGTTGATAGAGTGGCTTTGTGTGATAGGTGTCTTGTACGGCCCAGTGGCTCAGCCTCCCCAGTTACCTGAGGTGGACACTCTTGATGCACCACTTTGTTGGCTGTGTGCACAGTGTTGTTGTAATTAAGTCTTGATTGTTGTTGGTATCACTGGGAGGAATTGATCTCTAGGCCAATTAGCTATGAGATCAGCTGTGTCTATGCTGGGAGAACTTCTGTGCTGGAGACACCCTTATGAGACAAGACTTTCAAAAAGCCTCTGTGTTAAGCTTGGATGGAGTGGAGTCTCAGGGTGGACCATACAGCATTGGTTTCCAGTCAGCCCTGCCCTAATAGGCCCTTGTGTCTCAGTGTCCTGTGGTAATCACTTCAAGCACCTCTGAGAGAAAGCCATCCTCAAGTTCCACCAGCAGCCAGACAGTCCAGTTTCTTCCCAAATAAGTCTGGGTCCTCAGAGTCTGTTCAGAACTGGAGTTCAGTGTAGTCAGGAGCTTTTGTCTCCCTCCCAGCCATATACTCAGTTGCCCACCATCTCCGTGTGTGCACGCCTCAGTACCTCTGCATTCCACAGTTTCTCTGAGTCTCAATGTGCTTTTCTCTTTCCTAACAGTCCAGTTTCACTCCATATGAGCCTGGGTTCCCAGAATCTCGCCCAGAACTGGAGTTCAAAGTAGTTGGGAGCTTTTGTCTCCCTCCCACTTGAGAAAATCAGCCATGCACTCAGTTGCCAGTCCTCTTCGTGCATGCGTCTCAGTACCTCCGCCTCCTGCAGCTCCTCTGAGTCTCAGTGTGCTTTTCTCTTTCCTTTTAATTGTAGAATTTCCAATCATCCAGCCTTCCTGTGGTTCTGGATGATGTCTGTTTTGTCTTTTAGCTGTAGTTTTGAAATTGTTGTGTGAAGCAGCAGTTTACGTGTTCACCTATGCCACCATCTTGGTTTCTCTTCTTTAAAAACTTTATTGTTGAAAATATTGACCACCTCCACCCCACTTCTGTCCCATCCTCAGAAATCAGAAACTTGTTTAGCTCAATATTTGGCAACTGCTTAGTCTGATTGTTTAAGACATTTGATGAAACTAGAGTTGATAACCTCTAGGTAGACCTAATTTTTTTGCCTAGCTAGAGACCTAGAGTTCTGTCTAAGGTTATACTGCTGTCCCTTCATTTTTATCCATTCAAAACAGTATTATACAATATGCAGATACCATCAGTCTGATTGTAATCCAACTTTTGTGCACTTTTACTCCCCTGCTTGTGACAATTTTTTTTTAATGTTCAAGTGGAACTACACACCCTGACATTTTGGGAGCAAGTCCAGACTCTTTTGCCTACCACATATATCTTCTCTACAGGAGGATGGAGTTCTAGGCCTCTTTTAGTTCCATTTTGAGCTGAAAGGTTCAACATTGATGGTATGCTATCATAACTTCATATCTCATTTGAGACAGATTTACCAGGCAGACCTTACTTTGCCTTTACTGCAGACAATAAACAGCAACCTGGCATACCTTTCAGATAAAGTTACTCTGGGTCCATGATGTTCTGCTTATTACTGTAATGTGAAATTTATCTTTCTTAGAATGATACACAAAATGTGGATAAGACTTACTCAGAAATATGTTTAACAGCCACAGATTATTTTCACTTTCTTTTTAAGAGAGAGGGGAAAAAATACTGTATCCTAAATCTCTTGGATTTATTATGTTATGAAGGGAACAATGCCCAAGAGTCTCCTGAAACTGTGGCTCTCAATGAAGCTATGGACCTGTCTTATAGTTGTTGTTCTTCCTTTTCGTACCCACTCTACTGTCACATGTGTCACAAACACTTCCTTTAAACCTTCATCATGTGTCACGTTGTAACCTGTTCTTGGCCTCAGTTAACTGACTGTCATGGAAACCCCTATCCCTCCCACAGGTTCTCTCATTTTAGTTAGGGGCCTCTTAAAGTCTAGTATGAGGGAGAGAGAGAGAGAGAGGGAGAGGATTTTGTGATTATAGCAAAATATTTAGCCTATGGACTGATCCTGTAGCAGACACTAGAGATATACAGATAAATACATTAGGATTCCTGAATTAAATTCTCATAATCAGGAAAAGAAATATACACAATAAGCAAATTTGACACAAGATCCTATGAAAGCCCAGAGGAGAAGCACCTAACCAATACTATAGCTAATTAACTTTTCACATTTTTTTGAGGAAGTAATATCTTAGTTCATTCTTGACAACTGAACAGATGTCCTTTTAGTTAAAAAAAGAGGAAGGGGGCTCAGATTTATAACAGAGTAATCTACTGGACCAAGCCTTTTGCAGTTAACAAGTTTAAACTCTGGACACAATAAAAAATAAATAAAGATACTGGAGGGTGACCAAGAGCAGATAATTTATGGTAGGAAAATCACATTTCAGTGAAGGTAATGACATGGAATGAGTTCCCCATCCTTATAGATTTTACCCTGAAGTTAAGCTATAATTGGCACAGCACAGGGTGGTTAACACTCTGATTTAAAAAAAAAATCCATAGTCTTCCACGAAGGAAGAACCAGAGAGCAGAGTTTGGAGCAACTGAAAAAGAGCACAATAGAGGGAGAGCCCAAAATTTGATGTATAAATGTTACCTGAATCTCTAGCTGACCAATAGATCATATATGCATGAACAGATTTTAAGCTGGTTTGTTGTTGTTGGATGGGGTAAAAAATTAACAAACAAGTTAAGAAATAAATGAGGATGATTTTCCAGTGCCAGTTTCTGTAAAGCAAAGTTTTTTACAGCCCTGTTTTCTGCTTCCTCAGAAATCCCTATACTCCTAATCGTACTATTCCTGTATTACACTCAACTCCGTTGCATCACATTTCATGAAGTTCCTTGAACATTTGTATTCTTTCCAAAAGGTCTGAAATTCTCAGAATGTAGCCATACCAGCAATGGATATGTTTTGGGAATCTGGAAATCAAGCAACCTCTACAAATATTAACAGCTTTATAACTTGGAAGACGTCAGACCCTGGCTACTCAAATTTTGGAGGCTCCATCCTTTCTGAAATCACTCATTTTCTTCTGAAAGCACCTGTGTTCCCCTTAGTATCAAGTCTTTGAAGGCTTCATTTAGTAGTTCTTTAGGCTTGAGATCATTGTGTTCTATTTGAATCACAGCCTAAGTAAAATGAGTAATCAGGATGGAACCCGATCATTTCTACAGAAAGACTCTAAAATACGGCCACATTTATTTCAGAGTAATATAGCAAAGTGTCTGAGCCAGGAGCACAGATCTCTAGCACAGAGACTCCAAACTACCAGTACACTAGAAAAGTACTCTCCTTCTGTATCTGCACCCTTGAGTTAAATGGAGGAATAAAAAAAAGACTTTTCTTTAAATTGTTTTAAATGCTTAGAATTGCATACTGCTTCACATTTTTCCTCACGGAGGAAATTAGATAGATGAAGAAATAAATAAAGGTGAGAAGCCTGTCAAGGGAAAGGAATATTAAAGGATGGGGAAAAGAGAACAAATTTGTCAGTTCTTTAAACAACCAGATAAAATAATTATAGCCAATTGTTTCTGAATTATCTAGCTATGACTTATACTCAAATTAGTATGACCTTTTTTGCTCCCTTCAATTTCATCTAAGGCATAGCACCTGAATTTCATATGCCCCTTCAACAAGCATTATCCCCTTCACCACACCACTTAATGTGCATTATGAGAATACTAGAGGCCTGATGCATGAAATTCATGCAAGGGGGTGGGTAGGAGGGAGTAGTGTGTGTGTCCCTCAGCCCAGCCTGCATCATCTCCAATCTAGGACCCCTCGAGGGATGTTCGAATGCACATTTAGGCCCAGTACTGGTAGGATTGGGCCAAAATGACAGTCGTACATCCCTCTCACAATCCAGGACTGCTGGCTCTCAACTGCTCACCTGCCTGCCTTCCTGATTGCCCCTAACCGCTTCTGTCTGCCAGCCTGATCACCCCCTAACCACTCCCCTGCCAGCCTGATTGATGCCTAACTGCTCCTCTGCCGCCCTGTTTGCTCCTAACTGCCCTACACTGCAGGCCTGGGTCCCCCACAACTGTGCTTCCCTGCAGGCCCAGTTGCCCCCAACTTACCTCCTCTGCTGGCCTGGTCACCCCTAATTGCCCTCCCCTGCAGGCTTGATTACTCCCAACTGCCCTCCCTTGCAGGTCTGGTCCCTCCCAACTGCCCTCCCCTGCTGGCCATCTTGTGTCCACATGGGGGCAGCCATCTTTGACCAAATGGGGGCAACAATTTTGTGAATTGGAGTGATGATCTATTTGCATATCACTCTTTTATTAAGTAGGATGGAGGCCTGGTGCATGGGTGGGGGCCAGCTGGTTTGCCCTGAAGGGTGTCCTGGATCAAGGTGGGGGTTCACTTGGGTCATGGGGTGGCCTGGGAGAGGGGCCCGTGGTGATTTGCAGGCTGGCCATGACCCCCAGCAACCCAAGCAGAGGCTCTAATATCTAGGATTTATTTATCTTCTACAATTGAAACTTTGTAGCCTTGAGTGGAAGCCTAGGCTGGCCAGGATATGTGGAAAGCATGGCTTCCTCCATTGTTGGGGGCAACTCAAGCCTCCTGCTCTCTCCAGCTCTGTGGTTGCCACCATTTTTGTTGGTATTTATTTATCTTCTATAATTGAAACTTTGTAGCCTTGAGCAGAGGCCTAGGCCAGCCAGGGTTTATAGAAAGCTTAGGTTCCTCCATTACCAGGGAAATCCAAGTCTCCTGCTCGCTCTGTGGCTGCAGCCATCTTGGTTGGGTTAATTTGCATTCTTGCTCCTGATTGGCTGGTGAGCATGGCTTGTAGGTGTAGTGGAGATGCATTCCATTTGCATATTACTCTTTTATTAGATAGAAACATTTTAGCTTCTGTTCATCCCCCACAAATATGTGGCAAAACCTTGATTCTAGATTAGTTAAGCCCTCGGCCTTCTTAATTCATACAGCTGGGCTTCTGAACATTGCTAGACAAAAAATCATATAGCCAGGAAAATTGGTCTCAAACTTCAGATAGGTTAGCAACAATTCTACCATGTATTACAATGTCTACTTAAGGTCCAAGTGAATAAGGAATCCTAAGATATTAAATATATGATGAGCCTGAGATGGTGTTGTGGCCAGGCAATGGAACAAACCTTTCCCTCTTACTCACTCCTTCGATACTCAAACCTTTCCATACTACCACCATTTCTGCACAGTTGCAATGGCTTTCTTAATTTCATACTTGCATCCAAATGTCTATTGTCCACATAGGAACTAAAAATGCAAATCAGACCAGTTAATTCCTCTACTTACTCTTGATGGCTCCCTACACTTAATTAAACCCACTTTTTATTAAGGCCTTCCAGAATCCATGTGATCTGGCTGCTCCAGACCACTTGCCTAATCTTCTCTATCCACCCTGGTAGTCTTGCTGATTCTCAAGATTAAAGCATGTGCTCGCCATCCCTTTTGCACTTGCTATTTCCCCTGACTAAATCATGCTTCCTTAGAGTTTGTGATGGTTCACTCCCTCACTTCATTCAGGATTCTCTATTCATATGTCACCTTTCTCTACCTTCATACCTAACCTCTTTCTTACTCCATTAGCCTGAATGTCAAGAAATATCAGTACTTATATTACCATGTAAGGAAATTTTTTATGCTTCAAGTTACATTCTTCCATGTTCTATTTTAACTGTGCCATATGGTCTACAACATGCCTACACCTGGGAAGGTGGATATATCTTTGCATCATCAGAAAGGTCCTAATACATAAAAACCCAGGGTCCATAACATCCAAAACAACCAAAGGCTTGACCAACCAGAAGTCAGTGCTGGGTTTTCATAGCGACCCAGTACTGACTGCCACCACTGCAGGCACCCTGACCCAGCACTGACTGCTGAGGGGGCTATGGATCAGGCCCAGAGAGAGGCCTGAGGAGAGAGAGGTAAGGTCTGATCTGTAGCCTCCATAGAAGCTGTTGATCAGCACTTACCTCTCTTTCACTCCAGGCTTAGCCAGCAGCCACATCTTTCTTTCACTCGGCCTCTACTGGGGCTACTGATGAGCCCTGCCTCTCTGATTAGCCCATTGATAGGCCTGGAGATGCTGACTGGCATAGAAACCAACCAATCAGAATCTAATCTGTGTGAACTGTGAAGGCAGAACCTAAGGTGGGGGCTGAGAAGGGGTTTTAAGGGCTACAGGTACTTGGTGTAAGGTGTAAGAAAGTAGTTCAATTTTTTAATGACTGCTTTGGTAGCATAGTGCATATGGCTGGCTATCAGTCCAGATATAGGGATTATGTATTTTTGTCTGCTAAGAGCATCTATCTCTTCCTGATGAAACAGGCTCCCCCCAATTTAAGCAATCCTATCCTATATAATCTATCTATACTACTAAAAGGGTAATATGCTAATTAGACCAGGTTGACCAGCCATCTTCCTGATGTCCAACTTCCTTCCAGACAAAGCCATGGTGGTGGGAACTGAGGCAGAAGCTGTTAGGGGCAATCAAGCAAGCAGGCAGAGAGGTTAGGGGTGATCAGACTGGCATGCAGAGTGGTTAGGGTCAATCAGGCAAGCAGGCAGGCAGGCAGAGGTATTTAGGGGCTATTAGGCAGGCAGGCAAGTGAACGGTTAGGAGCCAATGGTCTCAGATTGAGAGAGGGATGTCTGACTGCCGGTTTAGACTGATCCCTAAACGGCAGTTGGACATCCCCCAAGGCGTCCCCGATTGGAGAGGGTGCAGGCTGGGTTGAAGGAACTCCCCCCCCCCCGCACGAATTTTGTGCACCAGGCCACCAGTATAAAATAACAGTCTAGAATGGCAAGCTTTGGAGGAAGGAGAGTGTTCATTTGGTTTTACCCATTTAGGCCTGGGATTTTTTAATTTTTTAATTTTTATTTATTTACTAGAGGCCTGATGCACAAAATTTGTGCATGGGGGGGCAGTGTCCCTCAGCCCAGCCTGCACCCTCTCTGATCTGGGACCCCTCGAAAAATGTCTGACTGCCCATTTAGGCCCGATCCCTCTCACAATCCAGGATTGCTCACCTGCCTGCCTTCCTGATTGCTCCTAATGACTTCTGCCTGCCAGTCAGATCACTCCATAACCACTCCCCTGCCAGCCTGATAGATTCTTAACTGCTCCTCTGCCAGCCTGTTTGCCCCTAACTGCCCTCCCCTGTAGTCCTGGTCCCTCCTAATTGTCCTCCCCTGCAGGCCTGGTCCCCCACCAACTGCTCTCCTCTGCAGGCCTGGGTCACTCCCAACTGCCATTATTTTTAGGTCTGGTCACCCCCAACTTCCCTCCTCTGCCAGCTTGGTCACCCCTAAATGCCCTCCCATGCAGGCTTGATTGCCTGCCCCCACTGCCCTCCTTTGCAGGCTGATGCCTCCCAAATGCTCTCCTCTGCTGGCCTGATTGCCCACAATTGCCCTCTTTTGCAGGCCTGGTCCCTCCCAACTATCCTTCCCTGCTGGCCATCTTGTGCTCACATGGGGGCAGCCATCTTGTGTGTTGGAGTGATGGTCAATCTGCATATTACTCTTTTATTTGATAGAATAGAGGCCTGGTGCATGGGTGGGGGCCAGTTGGTTTGCCCTGAAGGGTATCCCAGATCAGGGTGGGGGTTCTCTTGGGGTGTGGGGCAGCCTGGGCAAGGGGTCTGCAGTGGATTGTAGGCTGGCCATGCCTCCAGCAACCCAAGCGGAGGCCCTGGTATCTGGGATTTATTTATCTTCTACAACTGAAACTTTGTAGCCTAGAGTGGAGCCAAGCCTCCTGCTCATTCTAAGGCGGCAGCCATATCTGTTGGGATTTATTTATCTTCTATAATTAAAACTTTGTAGACTTAAGTGGAGGCCACGTCAGGCCAGGGCTGCAGAAGCTTGGCTTCCTCCATTGCCGGGGCAACCCTAGCCTCCTGCTCTCTACAGCTCTGTGGCTGCCGCCATTTTTGTTGGGATTTATTTATCTTCTATAATTGAAACTTGGTACCCTGGAGTGGAGGCCTGAGCTGGCCAGGGAGTGTGGAAAGCTTGACTTCCTCCATTGCCAGGAAAACTCAAGCCTCCCTCCTGCTCTCCCCTTGGTCGCAGCCATCTAGGTTGGGTTAATTTGCACACTTGCTCCTGATTGGCTGGTGGACGTGGCTTGTGGGTGTAGCAGAGTGATGGTTCATTTGCATATTACTCTTTTATTAGATAGGATTTTTATATTTACACACAGTAAGACTCCCTGTTTGTGATATACATGTCTATGAAGTTTGACATATACTTGGAATCATGTACCCACACCCACAATCAAGATATAAAGCAGTTTTATCACTCTCCACAATTCCTTCCTGCAGGTTCTTTGGAATCAACAATTTCTCCTACCCTTCCTCCAATACCTACAACCACTTATATGTTTTCCAACCCTATATTTTTAGGTATTAGAATTTTTACTGTAAGCAGTATTCAAGGTCTAGCAAGTCCTAATATCTTCAGGAATTATTCAAATCAGTTCTTGATAATAAAATAATTAGTTGAATGTGACTAAATATGTATATAGTTAATAAACTATATAACCTTTTATAGAAATATAGATCCTCAGGGAAAAACCTAAGCTGGAATCGTTAGAAGAATAATTTATGTCCTGCTTTGGCTTAGCTCATGTTCTTCCTCTCCTATTTCATCAAAGTTTTGCTAATTCCCTTCCTGATATCTGATCCTACTTTTTATACAGTCACTTCTTTGGGTAACACCCTTAATACTGATTGCAGTATTTTTTTCTTTGAATTTACAAATGCCCCTTTTAAGCACAGAATGAATTGCTGAAGATGACTTTCAGATGACTTTTGCAAAATGCCAGGTACCTATTCAGTTCTTGCCACTCCCTGTCTCTTTCCACCTGAGTTTCTGCCCCTGGTGGCAGCAATTGCTTCTTAGCTTGAATGTCCCATGCTCTGCCTTGACTCTCTGGTTTGCCACATTTCCGTTTTGAGTGTGCCCTGAAACTGAAGGTTGAAGTGCCAGTTTTTAACTTCCAGCCTGGTTACTGCAGTCCTGGAGTCTTCTTGTTTGACCATGTCACACCCAGTAGGAACTTTGACCCATGAATTCACAGAGGGATTGGATTTCCCGGGAGTAGGAAATAAGAAGTAGGAATAACAAGAAAGCTCACAAGTTAGTTTCTGTGACTTCTGTACCTACATCAGCACCAGAGGTTACCATGTTTGGCAGGATGCGATTGCAAAGTAGCTGAACATCCACCGATAAGTCACAAATCTGCCTAAGCTTTGTCCATGCATGTTAGAGGAACTGCACTGGTTCCTAGTTCTGAGTTCACCTCCGAGGCCCTTCATTTCCTAGATCCAGCCACTTCTTCCCACACTATCTCTGAAGCAACAAGGGCAAAAGAAAACCAAACAGCACATTAGTCTTGGACTAGAAGTACCATTGACCTGGTTTGCCAAGATAGTGCTGGATGTCCAGGAGTAATTATTAATAGCACCTTTTTTGCTCTCAAAATGTACTATTTTTTTATTATAAATTTTCTGGCTACTCTAAGTAGATAGAGCGCACACACACACACACACACACAACATATAACTTACCCCCTCTCCATCTGTAGGGAATATGGATCCATTAGACAGCCAAAAAAAGCGGGAGAGGTTTTGGGGCCAAAGAAGGGACCAAATCATTCTTATTATTGACAAGTAAAACTGGCAGCCAGAATTTTGTAATTCCTTTCGGAGTGGAAACAACATACCCATAAAGGCAATTCCCAGTGTGGAATTTGACTTTTCACAAATACAGGGATTAATGGAAGGCCACTGAAACTAGAGAGTAACATCCCCCAAAAGAAGTGTGGCCAAGCAGGAAGGAGATGCAGCAAGCCATGCAGAATGAACTAGAGATGAATCCCTCAGCCAAAATGACTGAAAGAGGAACAGAAAGATATCAGATGCCGTTACATGGCGAAGGCTCTTATCTGGACCTCTGTGGATAGGCATGGGGTCTATGTCAATTTTTCAAATATTAACAACTAAAACAGTGGTTCTCAACCTTCCTAATGCTGCAACCCTTTAATACAGTTCCTCATGTTGTGGTGACCCCCAATCATAAAATTATTTTCTTTGCTACTTCATAACTGTAATTTTGCTACTGTTATGAATCGTAATGTAAACATATGATGTGCAGGATTTCAAAGTATTTTCATTGTTACAAATTGAACATAATTAAAGCATAATGATTAATCACAAAAACAATATGTAATTATATATTGTGAAATATTTATTTCTAATTACAAATAAATGAAATTTTGGCTTGAAGCATGGTGTAGCATGGGTAACAGTTTTAATAACAATAAACTACATTTTGCAACAGAATGTGTAAAAAGCCAACATCAGTGCAAAGGTTGAGATTGCTTCTTTCTCACCAGATCAGAAATTCTCGAGGTAATCTTTGCAAGAGCACAACAAAGATCATCTTTCATAACAAGTCTACTCTGTATTTAGACTTGATAACTAACAAGCTGGAAAACCATTTTACAAAGATATGTTGTTGGAAATGGAAGAAGAAGGTGGAGCACAGTCTCAGACAGAAGAGGATATAACTGCAAACACTTGATCCAGAATTTTGTAACTGGCAATGTAGAGAAATCAGTTCTCGCTGCATTGCTGTTAATAAGTTCAATGAATTCTTCTTGTACTGTCTCAGGAACATCTTCAACTTTGACTGTGAATGGACTTCCGGCAAGTGCAAATGGGGTGTCAGGTAGATTTGGAAAGTGAGATGAAATTTCATCTTTAAACATGTGCAAGTGTTCTTTCACAGAAATTATCATTATAATCCTTTTGTTTGGTTCAATGTCATGTTCCCTAAAGAAAGCAGATAAGATAGGCAATATGTAAATTTTATTTTCATCCAATTTTTTTTTTTGCCAAAGATGAAGTTTCATTTGCAACGGTCGGATCTTTTCAGACAAATCGAAGCATGTTGCATTTGGTCCTTGCAGTGATAAATTTAACTCATTCAAGATGGCAAAGATGCCAACTAAGTAAGCTATTTCTGCAGTTCACTTTTATCGCTGAAAAGTGCTTCGGACTGTGGTCTTGCTTTCTGATTAAAAAACGTTTTGAATTCATCATGAAATTCAATAACACGTTTTAAAACTTTTCCTCTTGATAACCATCTTACTTGACTGTGAAGTAGAAGAGCATTGTTTGGCGCATCCAACTCTTTGCACAGTTGTGAAAGCAGTCGACTGCTTAAAGTGCTCGCCTTTACAAAATTGACAGAACTTATGACGTTTTTCATTATTTCTTGTAGCTCTTGTGGCAACGTCTTCGTGGCTAATATTTGCAGATGAATCATACAGTGAGTTCCGATGACTTTTGGTGACTCATTCAGTATCAAACGTTGAAATCCAGATCGACGTCCTAGCATAGCTGGAGCACCATCTGTGCAAATACCACAAACCTTTTTCCAAGAGATCTTATGCTCTTTCAGAAATGAACCAACTGTGTCAAATACATTACGTGCAGTAGTTGTCGTTTCAAGAGGTTTGCAAAAAAGAAATTCATCTTTAAAGTCGTCATCATTAATATATCTCACGTAAACCGGTAACTGTGAACAGTTTGCAATGTCTGTAGATTCATCAAGCTGGATACTAAACATCGGAAGTGGAGCAGATTTAATTTCCTGGATTACCTGATCAAGAATATCAGCGGACATGTCATCTATTCTTCTGCGGACAGTGTCCTTAGCTAAGGAAATTGCACTGAATTTCGTAACAATTTCGTCTGGGATAATAACTCAATGTCTTTGGCCACTGGTAACAATAAATCCTCAGCAATGGTGTGAGGTTTCATAGCTTTGGCGATTCTAAGTGCTACCAAATATGAAGCTTCAACAGCTGCTACGTTTTGTTTGTGGTACTTGCCACCACTGCCACACCTGGCTTTCTTGAGTCCATCAGCTTTGCTTCTAGAATAGTTGGTATCCTTGCCGGGCAAAGCTCTGATGCTTGCTATCAAAATGTCGTTTTAGTTTGTTCGGCTTCATAGATTCGGCTGACAGAACTTCACAACAAATAACACATTGAGGTTTCTCAATTCCTGCTGTAATTATTGAGGTCAAACCATACTGTAAAAAATCCTCACTATATTTTCTTTTCTTAACGTTCTTCTCTACACGATCCATTGTCATGGGATGGTTTGCTAATGAAAATAATATATAACAATAGCTTTAATAATACAAAAGATGATCCATGGCATAGTTCAGTCAATACAGTTCATTAAAGTTTCCTATGATTTACCATTCTGTTTTTTTACATACCCATTAGTATCACAAGGGGGCAGTGGTCACAGCAACCACAGCTGAATATAAAAAGACTGATCAGCATCCAGATTAAGTTCCCATGGTACAGATATTTTTTTTGCAGTAGTTGATGATTTTACAGTATATGATTTTACATTTGCCCAGGAATTATAATTCATGAAGTATTGTTTTACTTCCAATATTGCTGCTTTCAACACAGCAGCTGCTTTTAACAGAGTAGCTGCTTTCAACACAGCAGCTGCTCTCTACACAGTAGCTGCTCTCTACACATGTGTGACTGGTCCGCATAAGTACATTACAGTGCCAACTCTGTCACATACACCTGTATTTGTATGAGGTATATGTGATGGGGTCATCACACTGAGTACTGGTAAGTGGGCACATCCGCAAGTGGGCGGACCCGCCTGGAGATGGATAGAGGAGTGGTGTCTTGGTTCCTAAGACCATTGGAAATATGTGTTAAAGGGTTGTTTGACCCCCAAAGGGATTGCGACCCACAGGTTGAGAACTGCTGAACTAAAACTTCTCATGTATATAAAAATTTCTAGAAGGTCTATCCATGATTTTCATCAGATTCCCAGAGTTTCAAAAAGTTAAGGACTATTGTTTTATGTTTTCAGTTCCGGTATATATCTTATATAATAAAGAGCTAATATGCTAATTAGACCAGTGGGCAGGGGGTGGGGCTCCCAGGGCTGTGAGGCCAAGCCCCTTGCCCAAATTTTACTCATCAGGCCTCTCGCTAAAATATAAATTAAAATATATCTAGTTCTTATTCCAGTGTTTAGATTTAAACATTTCCAGCACATCCACCACTAGTTTCATAAAAATCTTGAGTTAAATAATAGGCCTTACCTCAGCTGTGGGGGGCGCCACCTGAGTTTTACAACAACAATCCCAACATTCAGAGTGGAGAAAGCAGATAAACAAAATTGTTAGCAAAATGTTCTCTTAGCTTATTTCTGTCTAGACACTTTGTACATTACAGAAGCCCTTGGTAATTCTATGCTTTGTAGGATAACATAGAGACACTTTTGCAAGTAAAATACCATATCAGATAAAGAAGAGAGAGATATGTCATGAATAAGAAAATAGACTGGTTCTGGTTCTGCAGTGCCATTTGAGGACACTTTTTTTTTTCTTTTGACTTTTGGTTTACTTTATTCCTCTGTGTACTGCAACTATGTGCCAATTGAGCTCGGATATGATTGGTTTATATGGTTCTTACTTGTAATAAAATACCAAGTTGTAGGCGGCTCTAACTCTACCCTTAAGTATCTGGATGTCCTTTTGAAAATCATCTAATTTCTCTGGGGCTGGGTCCCTTATCTCCAGGCATGAATGAGGACATTGGATTTTATTAGATGTTGTCGCAAGTTCCTTCCAGGTTGGTAGTTTTATGGCTTTGTATTTCTAGGAATGCATCTGTGTTTATCATTCTTAAGTTAATGCAACAAACTCCTGAGGAGGAGAGACACTTTATGTTCATTCAGGATGACAAAAAGTAAATACAAGAAAAAACATTGATTGAGCACTTTTGGCAACTGGGAAGAATGCCTCTTATGGAAGCCTTCCTTCTCCCAACTCTTCTCCCTCCTCCTGAAAAAGATGGATTGGTCAGATTCCAGGTGTCTGTTTGGACCATTTACCATAGTAGATGGGATCATCATGCACCAAAGATTTATGTCTGTGTGTGTATGAGAGAGAGAGAGAGAGAGAAAGAGAGAGAGAGAGAGAGAGAGAGAGAGAGAGAGAGAGAGAGAGAGAGAGAGAGAGAAACAGACACGCACGCACACGTGCACACACACACATGCAGCATGAATTCTCTATTTCTTCTTATACCTATAAGGCTTATCCCAGCTTGCTCTTTTGTTTCATCTTTCCCATCCTGCAAAAACAAACAAAAACTAAACCAAGTTCCACTTCTCAGTGGGAGGAATCTGGCCTTCCTGTCCTCTATTCTCTCCTGGGCACTGAAGTGCTTCTTGCAGGTCTCCCATCAGCTGGCCACCTCTTTCTGGAACATGAAGAGGTCCTGATATTCAGAGGTGGTACACATGCCCCTATTGAGAGCGCCAGACACGGTATGTGGCAGGGAGAGGGGCATGTGGGGTTAGAAGCCCAAGTAGGGTTACTCTATAAATTCAATAATCCTAACCTAGTTTTATGCAACATTCTCTTGAAGTAAAAGAATCACTTCCTGGTTATGGCCAGAATTGGAAATTGAACAGAATTATGAGACCTTCATGTCATCCCCAGCCCTAGCCCAGCAGTAGCCACGTTATAAGGATTATTATTTAATTACACGTGAACTCTTTTTGTTCTGACATTTGTGATGGCCCTGAAGAATGATAACCCCTTTACTTTATGGCTCTTATGTCATCTTAGGTGATGTCACTGGAAGTTCAAAATCCAACATGTTTCACTCTAGAAGCAGAAAATCTCATATTTTATTCCAGAAAAGTGACTTTTGGTATATGTCATGCCACACAACACCCATCCTATAAAATAAAGAGGTAATATGCAAATTGACCATCACTCCAACACACAAAATGGCTGACACAACATGGCCTGCAGGGGAGGGCAGTTGTGGGGGACCAAGCCTTCAGGGGAGGGCAGTTGTGGGGGGACCAGGTTGGAAAGGGAGGGCAGTTGTGGAGGGACCAAGCCTGCAGGGGAGGACAGTTGGGGGGACAAGGCCTGCAGAGGTGGGCAGTTGGGGGGAACCAGGCTGGCAAGGGAAGGAAGTTAGGAGCAATGGAGCTGGCAGGGGAACAGTTAGGCATCAATCAGGCTGGCAGGGGAGTGGTTTGGGGTGATCAGGCTGGCAGGCAGGTGAGCAGTTGGAATCATGGTTCTGGATTGTGAGAGGGATATCTGACTGCCCATGGGATTGGTCCTAAATGGGCACTTGGACATCCCTTGAGGGGTCCCAGAGTGGAGAGGGTGCAGGCTGGGCTGAGGAACACCCCTCTATGCACAAATTTCATGCACAGGGCCTCTAGTATCCAAATAAAATCATTGCTATAACCTTTGTCTACATGAGTAAGTATAGAAGTAAAATTCTGTAGGCTAGACTACAGCAGTGTTCTGTTCTTTTATTTAATTTTAATTAAATATTTATTATTCAGATTATTACATTTGTTTTTTTTCCCCCTCCATAGCACCCCTCCACCCAGCTCCCACCCTTCCCTCCCTCCCATTGACCTCATCCATAGGTGTATGATTTTTGTCCAGTCTCTCCCTGTATACCCCTCACCCCTTTCCCCCTGAGAATTATCAGTCCACTCCCTTTCAATGCTCCTGATTCTAGTATATTCACCAGTTTATTCTGTTGATCAAATTTTTAATTCACTTAATTTTTAGATTCACTTGTTGATAGATACGTATTTGTTGTTCATAATTTTTTGACTTTAATCTTTTTCTTCTTCCTCTTCTTAAAGAGTACCTTTCAGCATTTCATATAATACTGGTTTGGAGTTGATGAACTCCTTTAGCTTTTTCTTATCTGTGAAGCTCTTTATCTGCCCTTCAATTCTGAATGATAGCTTTGCTGGATAGATTATTCTTGGTTGTAGGTTCTTGCTATTCATCACGTTGAATATTTCTTGCCACTCCCATCTGGCCTGCATCGTTTCTGTTGAGAAATCAGCTGACAGTCGTATGGGTGCTCCCTTGTAGGTAATTAACTGTTTTTCTCTTGCTGCTTTTAATATTCTCTTTGTCTTTTGCTCTTGGTATTTTAATTATGATGTGTCTCGGTGTGGTCCTCTTTGGATTCCTTTTATATGGGGTTCTGTGTGCTTCCTGGACGTGTAAGTCTATTTCTTTTACCAGATGTGGGAAGTTTTCAGTCATTATTTCTTTAAATAGGTTTTCAGTATCTTGCTCTCTCTCTTCTGGCACTCCCACAATTCTGATGTTGGTACGTTTGAAGCTGTCCCAGAGTCTCCTTACATTATCTTCACATTTTTGGATTCTTTTCTCTTCTTTTCCAGTTGAGTGTTTTCTGCTTCTTTATATTTCAAATTTTTGACTTGATTCTTGCCTTTCTCTAGTCTGCTGTTAGGACTCTGTATAATATTTTTTATTTCAGTCAGTGAATGTTTTATTTCTAGTTGGTCCTTTTTCATCTCCTCTTGGGACTTGATAAATTTATCCATCTTTTCTAGCATATTCTTGAAAAACCTTATAAGCGTGGTTTTGAACTCTATATCCAGTCGTTTTTTTCCCTCCATTTCTTTTGTTTGTGATCCCTTCCCTTGTCTCGGCATTTTCACTATGTCGGGGAAACTTCTGTGTTGGATTCAGCCTTATAATGCCAGACGTGCAAAGCCGCAGAAGCCTCTGTTGAGCTTGGGATGGGTGGAGTCTCAGGGCTTAAGGGACCGCCTTGCTTTCCAGTCGGCCCCGCCCTCCACGGCCCCTGAGTCTCACGTGACTGGGTAATCGCTGGAGCGGTCCTTGTGCGCGCGAGCCCGCAGTGCCTCTAACCGCTGCCTTTCCAGCTCCCCTGCTCGCCAGGACCACAGGAGTCTAGGTCCACAGGGTTTCGCCCGAAACAGGGGCCCAGTGGACTCAGAAGTGGCACAGTTTGGAGAGTCTGTCTCCCGCCCACTTGCGAAAGCCAGTGGCACAATCAGCAGTCTGTCCTCCGCGCAGCACTGTGCGCGCAGCCACCAGGCCTTTGATCTTTTGCGGCTCCCCTAAATTTCCATGCACTTCTCCCTTTTCACAGTCCAAACTCCCCCTGTATGAGTTTCGGCTGGATCTGGGGTTTAGTGTCGTAAGACAAGGGGTCCAATGCCGTTGGGAGTCTCCGTTTCCCTCCCGCCAGAGAAAGCCAGCCAGGTACTCCGGCACCCGCTCTCTCAGTGCGCGCGTCTCCATACCTCAGCTTTTTGCAGCTCCTCTGGGTCTCTGTGAGCCCCTCTCTTTCCTTCTAGTTGTAGAACTTCCACTCAGTCAGCTTTCCTGTGGTTCTGGATGATGTCCATTCTGTCTTTTAGTTGTAGTTTTGAAATTGTTGTGCGAGGCAGCAGTGTAGGTATTCACCTATGCCGCCATCTTGGATTCTCCTTCAGTGTTCTGTTCTTGATAACAGCGATTATTTAAATGCTTGACTATGTTGTTTACAATCTGAATTATTATTACTAAGACTCCAGAGCTTTTTATCTGCTCTTCCCTTGCTTTCATCAATGTTTTTAGAGGCACAAACTACATTAAGCCTGGTACAATCTTATGTACATTGGCTTAGGAACATTTCCATCTACCCTGAAAGTGTTTGCCCAAATCAGCTTCTTTGGGCTTCACCTCATTCAGTTTCAGGCCTTATCAAGCTCCATTTAGACATATGACCAGCTTTTAGCCATTTACTCTACTTTTAGAACCATAATTTAGGTAATTGCTTTCAGATAAAAACCAAAAGGGCAAGGAATCCCACTGATGCAGTCCATATAGGTCAGACTTTTGGGGATGAGGGGGAAGGGGGAAAACAACAGGGTAGAAGAGGGTGGAGAGGAGAAACAAATGGAAGAAATAGGACACAATAGAACCTTGAATGTCAGGCCTTTTGCTCTGTCCTGAGTTTTTCCTTTAGTCTGACCTTGAAGCATTGTTCTTTCATTAAGCAAATAGATCCTCAGCAACCCTATTCTGTAGGTCCTCCAGGCACATTCAGACAGGTGAAAGTCCTGAGGTGAACACTGTTGAGGATGAGAAGATGGAACACCTAACAAAATAGTGGTACTCATAAGTGTCTTTCTCTGAGCATGAGAATTCTTGGCTCTCATTGTAAATGAATTCTCACTTCCTTTTACTCTTTAATTATGAAGAAAATAATCAATATAAATCCAGTTGCTAACAAACTGCCAAGGTAGTTCCCAGATTTTAGCCTTCAGGTTTTTGTAAATGGCACATATTTTCAATGTAGTCCTTCTTTAATTTATTCAATAATGATTATAAGCCATTGTGTTAAGTGTTAGGGGTTGTTATGGACTAAATGCTATGTATTCTCAAAATATGTGAAGCCTTATGTTCTGTGTCTGCTCAAAATATGTTGAAGCCCAACCCAGCAGTGTAATGGTATTTGGATATTGGTCCTATAAGGAGGTAATTAAAGTTAAATGAAGTTATAAAGGTGGAGTTTATATCCTTACAATAAGAGATACCAGACAATTCACTTCTCCCTCAGTGCACAGAAGAAAGACCATCTGAGGACATAGTGAGAGGTGGCCATCTTCAAGCCAGGAAAAGAGCTCACACCAGAACCTGAATCAGCCAGAACCTTGATCTTGGACTCCCACATTCATTGTAGCAATATGTACAATAAGGTAGACATATACATCCATGGTATATACTTAAGAGTCTGGGGTGGGAGAACTCTTTTATGTATGGCCAATTGGTTTTTGACAAGGATGCAATATAATTCAATGAGAAAGGATAATTGTTTCAACCAATGGTGCGAAAAATAAAGTTGAATCCCTCCCTTCTACATTATACAAAAACTAATTTAAAAAGGACCATAGACCTAAAATTAATTTAAAAAGGACCATAGACCTAAAGGTAAGAGCTGAAACTATTAGAAAAAAGCATATATCTTGGTTATCTTCATAATCTTGAGTTAAGCAATCATTTCTTAGATGTGATACCAAAAGCACAAACAAAAGAAAAAATAGATAAACTGGATACCATCAACATTAAAAACTTTTAAAAAATCTTTTTATTGTTCAGAATATTGTAGATGTTCCCCTTTTCCCTCATTGTCCTCCTTCACCTGGTTCACATCCTGCTCCAGGCCTTCGTCACCCTACTGTCTGTGCCCATAGTTAATGCATGTGTGCATTTTAGAACTTTGGTTAATTTCTTCTCTGTCCTCCTTCCCCCTTCCCTCTGAGATTCATCTATCTGTTCCATGTTTCCATGTCCCTGGTTCTATTTTATGCATCAATTTATTTTGTTCATTAGATTCCTTGTTTGTTTATTTTGATTTTTAGATTTAATTATCAATAGATATGTATTCATTGCCATTTTATTGTTCTTATTTTTTATCTTTCTTCTTCTTACTCTTCAGAAAAAAAAATACTCTTCAACATTTCGTGTAATATTGGTTTGGTGATGATGAACTCCTTTAGCTTTTTCTTATCTGTGAAGCTCTTTATCTGACCTTCAATTTTAAATGATAGCTTTGCTGGGTAGAGTAATCTTGGTTGTAGGTCCTTGCTATTCATCACTTTGAATATTTCTTTTTCACTTACTTCTGGCCTGAAAACTCTCTGTTGAGAAATCAGCTGACAATCTTATGGATGCTCCCTCCTTGTAGGTAACACTCTCTTTCTGGTCTTAAGATTCTCTCTTTGCCTTTCATCTTTGCAGTTTAATTCTGATGTGTCCTGGTGTAGGCCTCTTTGTGTTCTTGTTTGGGACTCTCTGCACTTCCTTGGCATGTTAGTCTATTTCTTTCACCAGGTAAGGGAAGTTTTCTGCCATTATTTCTTCAAATAGGTTTTCAATGTCTTGTTCTCTCTCTTCTCCTTTTGGCAACCCCATAATGCAAATGTTGGTATGCTTGAAGTTGTCCCAGAGGATCCTTACACTGTCTTCATATTTTTGGATTTATTTTTCTTTTTGCTCTTCTGATTGGGTGTTTTTTGCTTCCTCATATTCCAGCTTGTTGTTTTTCAAATATGTGTTTTTATTGATTTTTAGAGAGAGGAAGGGAGAAGGAGATTTAAAGATCAATGATGAGAGAGAATCATTGATTGGCTGCCTCCTGCACATCCCCTACTGGTGATTGATCCCACAACTTGGGCATAAGCCCTTGACCAGGATTAAACCTGGGACACTCCAGTCCACAGCCTGGTGCTCTATCCATTGAGCCAAAACGGAAAGGACTCAAATTGATTTGAACACAGAATCCTCTACTGTACTGTTAATCTGTGTAAATTATTCATTATTTCTGTTAGTGATCCTTCATTTCTGTCTGGTCCTTCTTCATGTCTTTGAAATTCTCATTAAGATCCTTGAAAGTCTCATTAAGATCCTTGAGCATTCTTATAACCATTGTTTTGTACTTTGTATATAGCAGTTTGTTTGCTTCCATTTTATTTAGGTATTCCCCCTCAGGATACTTCTTTTGTTTTTTCATTTGTGACATGTTTCTTTGTCTTTGCATTTTAGCTGCTTCCCTGAATTTGTTTCTATGTATTAGGCAGAGTTGCTATGTCCCCTGGAATTGGTAGAGTGGCCTTGGGTAGTAGGTGTCCTGTAGAGCCCAGTGCCTCAGCCTCCCCAATCATCTGAACTGATCATTCTAGGTGCATCCATGTGTGGGCTGTGTGCGTAGTCTTGTAGTTGAACCTTGATTGCTGTTGTCATCACTAGGAGGAGTTAACTCGGGGGGGTCTGGTGTTGAGTTGGAACCCCAAGAGCTGTTGCTTGCTTAAATAAAGTCAGATTTTAATAAAGTCTGAAGCCTGAGCCAAGGCGGGCCATTCTTATGGAAAAGTTGCTGCAAACAGCTTGGTGATGCTACAAATTGTATGGGGTAAGGTCTCAGGGAATCACCAGAGCAAAGTGAACAGTGTGAGCCAGGTTGATAGAAACTCATATGACTGCAACAGGAGAGGTCTCAGTACAGGAACAATCATTCCTGTCTGGGAGAAAGACATCCCTAAGTTATTGCTTCAATGCCAGACAATCAGTTCCTCCCCATATATCCCTGGATCCTCCCAACCCACTGCCCCTGCACTGGAGCTCAGAGGGAGTGAGGCTGTGTAATTTCATGTACTGGCCCTTTAAGAGGAACTTCCTCTGTGTCACTCAGACACAATCTCTGCTGGTTTCTATGGCCTGAAGTTACAGGGCCTTCTCTTCCAAGTATTGGAACCCTGGGCTGGGGATCTGGTATAGGACCGGGACTGCTTGCTTCTCATGAGAGGCCTCCACAGCCAAGATATCCCTTCCAATTAAAAAAACAAAAACAAACAAACAAAAGCCACACGTGAGTGTTGGACCATCCCATTTTTCACCTCTGCCCCTCCTACCAGTCTCAACGTACTTTCTTCTTTACTTCTCTAGTTATAGGACTTCCATTCAGTTAGATTTGGGGTGGTTCTGAGTGATGGTTATTCTGTATTTTAGTTGTAATTTTGATGTGGTTGTGGGAGGTGGCAAGTACCAGCATTTACCTATGCTACCATCCAAAATTAACAACTTTTGGGCTTCAAAGGATACCATCAAACCACTGAATTGGAGAAACTATTTGCAAATCATAAATCTGGTAAAGACCTAGTATTCAGAATATATAAAGAACTCTTATACCCAACAATAAAAAGATGAATCACTGGGTGTACACCTGAAACTACTATAATATTGTATGTCCTCTCTGACTGAAAAATTAAAAAGATGAGAAAAGAAAAAAAACCCAATTAAAGAATGGGCAAAGGATTTGAATAGACATTTCTCCAAAGAAGACAAATGGTCAATAAGCACTTGAAAAGATGTTCAACATCATTAATCCCTTGGCATATGCAGATCAAAACCAAAATAAGGTATCATTTCACAACAGATAGGATAGCTATAATTTAAAAATGAATAATCACAAGTATTGACAAGGATTTGAACATATTGGAAGTCATATACATTGCTGGTAAAATATAAAATGATGTAGCCACTTTGGAAGATAGCTTGGTCATTTCTCAAAAATTAAGCATAAATATAGAGTTACCATATGACCTAGTATTTTCAGAACTGAAAATGTGTGTTCATGGAAACACTTGTACACAAATATTCATAGGATTATATAATAAAAGCCTACTATGCAAATTGTCCGACTAGAGTTCGACTGCTTGCTATGACGTGTGCTGACCACCATGGTTTGTGTGGATCATGGCGAGCATCAGCAACATGGCACTGGCAGCGGGGGGCAGTGGAGGCACTGCCAGCCCCAATGGGCACTAATGAAAGCAGGACTGCAGCAGAATGGTGGAGCAAGTGAGCAGGGTCTGATCGTCCTACAGATGGCAACCAGTGTCAGTGACAGGGGCCAGGGCTGCCACCTAGCTCCAAGGCACTGAGGGAGCCAGGCAAGGGCCCAATGAGTCAGGCAGAGGGAAGTTTCAGGGCCCAGATGCTGCCCAGGGCCCAGAGGTCAGCTGGGACCTGCCCTTCCATGCCAGATGTTTGTGCTTTGATTGCCAGCCAGACCTAGGGACCATACCTGTGCATGAATTTCATGCACTGGTATTCTAGTTATTTATAATAGCTAATGAGTAGAAACAACCCAATTTCCCATCAACTAATAAATCAATAAACAAAATATGACCCAGCTGGTGTGACTCAGTAATTGAGTGTCAACCTATAAAGGTGACAGTTTGATTTCTGATCAGAGCACATACCCAGGTTGTGGGCTTGATTCCCAATGGGGGCATGCAGGAGGCAGCCGATCAATGATTCTCTCTCATCATTGATTCTATCCCTCTCTCCTCCTTTTCCTCTCTGAAATAAAAATATTAAAAAAAACTAACCTAAATGTGATAACATCTCTACAATGAAATATTTTGAGGCTATAAAAAAATGAAGTACTGATACACCTACAACATAAATGAATATTGGAAATACTAGACTAAGTTAAACAAGCCAGACACAAAAGGCTTTCATTTATATAAAATGTCCAGAATAGGCAAATCCTTGAAAACATAGCATAAATTCAGATAACAGAGCTGAGGCTATTTCCTACCCAGAGTTTAACACCTTGGTCCCCTTCAGCCCTGGCAGCCATCAGATAGGAACTGTCTGAGGGTTGTCAGTGAGGGAAATCAGCTGTCCAGATTGTTGGGCTAGGGAGAGGTGAAGTAGTAAAAAATTAAAAATGCAAAATTTGGGAACAGATGCAAATTCCTTCACCAAAAGTCATTCCAAATGATAATCTCTGGAGAAGGATGGAGAATAAAAATTAAGACAAGAGATCAATGGCTTGTGATCTGGAGGCACCTTAATTCAACAAACAGCTTCTTTTTTATGTATTTTTCAATTTTTTATTTATTGACTAGTGACCCAGTGCATGACATTTGTGCACTGCGGGGGTGTCTCTCAGCCAGCCTGCACCCTCCCCAATCTGGGACATCCCTCTTGCAATCTGAGACTGCTGGCTCCTAACTGCTCACATGTCTGCCTGCTGGCCTGATCAACCCCAATTGCCCTCCCTTCTGGCCTGATCACCCCTAACTGCCCCTCCCCTGCCAACCTGATCACCCCCAATTACCTCCCCTGCCAGCCTGCTCGCCCTCAACTGCCCCCCTTGCCAGCCTGCTCATCTCCAACTGCCCCCCTTGCTGGCCTGCTCGTCCCTAACCGCCTGTGCCTCGATCCTACCACCATGGCTTTGTCCGGAAGGACATCCGAAAGGTCTCCCCAAAGGTTTCTGGGTCTAATTATTATATTACCCTTTTATTAGTATAAGTATAGATTTGAGAGGAAGAGAGAGAAAGAGACATCAGTTTGATGCCCCATCCTTTTATGCATTCATTAGTTGCTTCTTATATGTGCCCTGATCAGAGATCAAATCCACAATCTTGGCTTATCAGGACGATCCTCTAATCAACTGAGCTACTCAGCCAGGGCTATTAACAGCTTCTTATATCCTCTCTGAGCTTCATTTGGCTGCCAGCTTGATTTCTTATAGAGCTAGGGCAGGTTTCCCACTGACCATCTCATGGTTGTTACAGTCATTTTCCTGCCAGGCAACTATATACTGGTTTTTGTTTTACTGAATTATAATTGACATATGACATTGTATTAGTTTTAGGTGTACACGATTTAATATATGTATATATTGTGAAGTGATTACCATAATAAGGTTAGTTAACATCATCACTGACATGGTAACAATTTTTTTTAAAGATTTTTTTTAAAGTATATTTTATTGAAATTTTACAGAGAGGAAGGGAGAAGGATAGAGTTAGAAACATCGATGAGAGAGAGACATCGATCAGCCACCTCCTGCATGCTCCCTACTGAGGATGTACCTGCAACCAGGATACATGCCCTTGATCAGAATCAAACCTGGGACGTTTCAGTCCGCAGGCTAACGCTCTATCCACTGAGCCAAACCGGTTTCAGCACATAGTAACAATTTTTATGTGTGATGAAAACTATTAAGATCTACAGTCTTGCCAAAACCGGTTTGGCTCAGTGGATAGAGCATCGGCCTACAGGTTGAAAGGTCCCAGGTTTGATTCCAGACAAGGGCCTGTATCTTGGGCAGCTGGTTGATGTTTCTCTCTCATAGATGTTTCTGACTCTATCCCTCTCCCTTCCTCTCTGTAAAAAATCAATAAAAAATGTACACACACACACACACACACACACACACACACACACGTAAAGATCTACAGTCTTAGGAAATATCAAATAAACAATACAGTATTGTTAACTATAGTCACATCCCCAGAACTTATTTATTTTATATTTTAGAGAATTATATTACTAAGTATGGAAATGAAGAACAATAAGTGAGAGTTGAATTTTTAAAATATTGGGCCCCATACCCTGGATATGAGTGAAAAAGACTGTTGAAATATTGAGATATATTAACAACATGTACACCAGAAATAACTGGACTGTTTAAGTTTTTTATTAATACAATCTTTTATGCAGATAAAGAACATGATATATTTACTCAATAACATTAACAGATTCTTGTGGGAACATAACTAAAATATATGGAGAGTGGATTATTTACTGGGCACTGTATTGTCACAAACATGATCCAGAAAGTAATGCCTAACAGAGAGACTTTTAATCTCAAATTGGACAACGGTGGCCTTTGAAAAGCAGTTTCATTAGAGAGGTGAACCAGAGTTGGGAGGATTAAAGAGTGAGTGGGCAGTGAAATATGTGTTGACTCTTTTTTTCAGTTCAGCAGTAGAGGGAAAGATAGATGAGATAGCTTGAGGAAAGGCAGGGTAAAAAAAAATCACAGTAACTTAGTTTTCTGATTATATAACATGGGCCCAATGTAGATAGTTTGGAAGAACAAAGAAGTATAACAAAACAATAAATAGATTTATGATCTTTAACTAAAAATAAACTATAAATCTATATTTTCTACTTAAATCCTATAAAAGAAACTTAGATACTAACTTATTAGAAAGATAGTATACAGTTTAGATTTCTAACTAATCAAAGTATAGTTGTTAAGGGTAAAGAAAGAAGTCAAGGTCAAAAAGTGACTTTTCTTCTAAGGCAAATGTTTATTTGAAGGAAAACTATGGAAGTGATTGAAGTCACCTAGTACTGCTTAAAGATTAGTTTCCTTATCGATAACAAACAATTTTTGTTGATGTTGTTAATCCTCATTCAAGGACATTTTTCCATTGATTTTTAGAGAGAGTGGAAGGGAGGGGAAGAGACAAAGAGAGAGAAACATCTTTTGGTTGCTTCCTGACCTGCAACCAAGGTAAATGCCCTTGACCAGAACCAAACCCCTGGACCTTCAGTCTACAGAAGTAGGCTCTATCCACTGACCAAACCGGCTCGGGCGATAACAAGAAACTTTTGTTGACAGAAGGAGATTAGAAACTTAGAATAAAAGCAGGTGGCACTCCTGGGGATTTAATATATAGAATGGTGACTACAAATAAAAACACTGTATTGTATGTTTGAAAGTTGCTAAGAGAGTAGATCTTAAATGTTCTCATCATAAAAAAATTGTAACTATATGTAGTTATCAGTTTATATATATGTTGTACACCTGAAATTAATACTATGATGTTATATGTCAACTGTGTCACAATAGAAAAATAATAAATTTTAAAAAACATATAGGAGCAAATAAAAAATATCCATTCCCATTAAAATTGAAATTATGAACTTCGTTTATATTTTAGGCTTTTCCTCCACACATTTGGCACAGATTTGCTGCACCCAGAGAAGCCAAAAGTCAGGAGAGGGAATATGATTCACTTCTCTTCCCTTGTATTGCATTTCTACTGCTTCTCCCCAGCTTTATAAATCTCTAAGGCTGGAATGCAGAGCGGAGAGGAAAGCAGGGCAGGGGAACTTGCTTACTACTAGTAACTGATGCCGATACTGGCTGCTATTGGCTACTTTAGACTTGGCAGATATTTATATGTGGCTCTTTCTCTCCTGGAGGATTTTTGGGTTATTTTCAAACCCTACCATCATCACCACCGCTGCTGGGCATCTTAAATTCATCTCTATTCCAGCTGGTCATTTGTGATTTGTTCCACGGTTTTGAGGTATATGAGGGTCCACTTTGGGCCTCCTTGTACTGAAGCTTCCTCTTGGGCAGGAACTAAGACAACCGCAGGCTTTCTCTCACATTATCTACTCAGATCTGATCGTTGGGGAACTTCACAACTCTTGTTGTGACGAACTCTGGAAAGACAGCTACTTCCTAAACTGTAGCCAATGGCCACTTCCTCTAAGGTCAGCTCTCATCCTTTAGGTTTTTCAGGTATAATTCTGACACCAGTCTTCTGTGTCCCTAAACTACAGAGATCACAAGCTCCTCAAGTGGCTTCTCTAAGTTCTTCTTTCTTTCCTTAAGGTAAAAGGGAAGCATACGCAACCTCATGCTCTTGCCACCATTGTGGTATAATCATACTTATAATGTACATAAAAGTATGTGTGTATACATTAAAATTTTAAAGTGAAAACCAAATAAGATAAGGAACTTAAGGAGCCAACTACAGTGCTGGGAAGATAATAACCACTAAAAGAATATTAGCTATTATTGCTAAATATCAGTTTTTCTGAAAATATCATCTATATGATTGTTAAGAAATGGGGAAAAGTCATCTTCTAAAAGCCTCGCTACACACCAATAAGTCAATTCCTTTTATTAAATTGTGATTTAAAATATTAAGGACTATCCCCTGTGTCTTAAATTTTTACAACAGAGATGGTCTGACATAGCTAAGGGAGGTCAGTACATTTGCAGAAGCAAAGAAAGTTTTACCAAAATATGAGCCGCTATAAAAGAAAAACTAAACATACATGGCACAGCATTTTGAAAACAGTAAGCATTCAAACAAAGCAAAGGAAAAGCTAAAAAAACACCAGGGTAGCAAGTCAATAGAGCAATTTTGGGTGCCATCTAAATACTTTTCTATAAACAAGGTAGAGTATAACTAGAAGAAGTTGCAATAGCCGTAATTGTTCCCTGCAGATCACACAATCAGCATAGGAGAGGCAATTTGGTGAGGTAATGGCTGAAATGATCAGATTTCTGTGTTGGTGTTCATGCCATTCAGACCCAATCAGAGATATTCATACATTCAGTATCTATCATTCATTCAAAAAAATATGCCCCTACTATGTGCAAAATGTTTTCCTAGAGCCTGTGATGAATATTAACAACTATGACACAATAATTGCCCTCAAGGCATCCCAGTCTAGTTGTAAAAGGTAAACAAAGCTTGCTGTCTTTAAATTTAGAAATGTGGAAAACTATGCTAGGTAGGTAGACTGTTTGGTCCTTGTCATTAGGAGGAACATCTGCTGTTACTGTTAAATTCTATACATTTTCAAAACCAAGATGTCTGTTTTCAAGTTTGTCACTGTAGGGTAGTAGAATAAAGATGCATACAGTAAAAAAGAGTATTTGTTTTAAAATATCATGTGTATATTCATGTCTTATATACCGACACAAGAAATGCCCAATTTTTGAAGACCCTAGTTTTTACTTCATTAGATTATTACTTTATTTCCTCCTCCAGTTTACCTCTCCCCCACTCGGCCTGCAAGATGCAGAGCTTGGTGAGTATATTCTAAGCCAGCATAATGCTCTGCCAGATGTCATTTCCTGTTTTCTTTACAGAATTTCTGCAGTATTTTCTGTAAATAAGTTTTCCGTGATATAATCTGTCTTCCTTTTTTTTTGTTTGTTTCCTCCATT
Organism: Lasiurus cinereus; assembly: GCA_011751065.1. Lineage (NCBI taxonomy): Eukaryota > Metazoa > Chordata > Mammalia > Chiroptera > Vespertilionidae > Lasiurus > Lasiurus cinereus. Next base: position 45,096,019 of record JAAGEH010000076.1, read on the forward strand.
TCTTTCTTTTCTGAAAAAAGCCTAATCACATAACCCAATAGGGCTCTAAAAATCCTTATTTCAGCACCTTCTAATCTGCTACTGAATTCTTCCTAGACCCATGATTTAACATCTGTGTTTAATATTCTAATCTACCAGAGGAATGGATGGAGCTCAGTGTAACTTGCTTCTTTCAACCTGGAAGAACAACTGGAAAAAAAAAAGAATTGAATTTGTTAGCTTTCTAATTTAAGATTTTTATAATGTAGCTTCATTATTTTGATATGAATTCCCTAGATTTCAGAGTTACCCATATTCAAATTTAAGCACAAAACCACCCCAAAGACAAATATAAATTACTTGTGGGTTACTCAACCTCTGCTTCTCCTGATATAGACAATTGAGTTGATGTTGTATTTTACACAGGGAAAAGTGGCTAGTGATTAGCTTCTTACATAACTTAGAGATATTGTAGCCCAAAGAGAAAGAGTACAGACTTGTTAATAACTATTTTTAATGTTATATTTAAAATAACTTTAAAATTGGGTCATATGGAGTGATTCTTGAAAAATCCCCAGCTAATTTTAATGCCCCAGCTTTAAATAATACTAAAACACAATGGCTTCATCTTGAAAATTTGACAACCAAATTGATACTAATTAAAGCAATGTGTGCAATTTTCCTGGAGTTCTAAAACAAAATGGAATTTGAAACACAGTTACAAACTAGAATGACTATCACAAAATTAGATAATTAGAAAATTTCAAAAAAAGCACACATGTAATATAGCAGAAAGCAGGTAAATTTACAAAGCATTATATGAAACATAATTTATGTGAATTTTTAAAAAGATATAATATCTGAGTGCACTTAGCAGAGATGATATGTCACCCTGAGACATACTGGGGCCAGAATCCAGGATGGGACAGGAGGAGAAACTGATCCAGTTATAGAGTTGATTCACAGGGGCAGCAAGCTAGTGTTTAAATGGCAAATTCACCACTGATTGAGACTGGCATTGAAATGTAGTTCATCCCAATGGAAAAGGGTATAGAGACTAGAAAATAATGAAATTGGAAGAGGCATGTTTTTAGATTTCAGGGACAGCAGTCTAACAAAGCTTTGGTTTTATGGAGCACAGTGTTCAGCCCCTCAATTCACATGAATTTGGCTCAGTGCTCCTGTTCCAAATGAGGAGCTTGAATTCTGAACAGTTGACTGAGAAAAATCCATCCCAATTGCCTGGGATCACACTCAGGGGTGAACAGAAGCTTCAGCTTTGGGGTATAGGAGATGCCACGCCACACCCCAGGCACGCAAAACCCGATAGGGGCTTCATCACCAGTAATAACAACAGCCTGTAAATCGAGAGTCTAGCTCAGTAGTCGGCAAACTCATTAGTCAACAGAGCGGCAAAACGTGGCTCAAGAGCCGCTGTTGGCCGACCACTGCCCAAAAATAATCCAACAGTCCATCAACTCTCGTTTGAGTCTGATAAAATAGTGCCTTTTAGGAACCAAGATAAAAGCAATGGCTGCAAGCTCGTTAGGAACCCGATGAGGCTGAAGGTCATGCCTTCAAAAGAGCAGGGCCAGAGGAGGCAGACACCTATGAGTTCAGTCCTCAACAAGTTATTCATGATGCGGAGAGAACTGAGAACCAAAAAAAGAAATGATATGTACTTGGATAGAATTCAGAGGGTGCTTCTTAATCAGTGTATCCAGCTAGGAAAAGAGTGGTGCCTCCTTCAGGATTTCTTGGTGAATTAAGTTTTAAACCCAAAATGTTATGAGAGGTAATAGTAATAACTACATTTAGTGAGTCAAGCACTTTTCATTAGTTATCTATAATGCTCCCAACAAACTATAAGGTAGACTTACAGCTATTTTACAGGTGAAGAAACAAAGACTCAGGTAGTAAATGGTCCTCAGGCACTCAGATAATAAGTGTTAAACTGGGTCTGCTTCCAGTAAATCAGCAGAGAAAAATATTTTTACGTCTCTATATATAAAACTCTAATATGCAAATAGACCAAACAACTGATAAACTGGTCGCTATGACAAGTGCTGACCACCAGGGGATGCACACAGAACATGGCAGGCATTAGCTGCGGTGGGATGGTGGAGTAGGTAAGTGGGGGTGCCAGAACAAGGTGGGACACTGGTGGCTGTCATCGGGGTGAGCCTCTGTGGTTACTAAAAAATCTTTGCTCCCACACACCATGGTCCTTGGGCGCTTGCACCTGCTGCTGGCCCTGATCACCCCTCAAGGCTTCTCTCCCCCTGATCCTGAGGGGAGATTGGGGCCAACAGCCACCTCCACACCCCTTGCTGGCAACGGACCCACTCACACTCGCTGCTAGCGCCAGAGCCGTTGCTAGTACCCACTGCCCGTGCCAGTCCTGCTCGCACCCACAGCCAGTGCTGGAGTCACTGCTCTCATCCACTGCCAGCACCCAGCCCTGGTCCTGATCACTCAGTGCTGTCAGTGGATGCAAGCGAAGGTTGCCAGCCCCAATCACCCCTGAGGGTTTCTCCACCTCCCCCTGCTCCTGAGGGTCCATCAGGGTAGCAGCTGCTGTTCGAGCCAGCCCCAAGTGCTCCGTGCTGTAAGCGGGTGCGAGTGGGGTCGGTGCCATCAGAGCATGGTAGCAGTGGCAGAGGGAGCAGGGCTGCCAGCTGACAGGGGACTGGGGGCTCTGGCAGGAGGGCTGGGCAGGGGTGTGGAGGATGGGCTGAGACCCGCCCCTGTGCCCACTGCAGCCTCACAGTTCCTTTCAATAGACGTACTAGTATATGTAGTAAAATGATAATGAAATATAGGCTTCACTACAATGGTGCTCTAGTGTGCATCATTCAGGTACGAGTGAAATCTTTAGATAATGTCAACCCTGTTCCATTTCTTCCTTACTTTCTTTTGTATGCAGCTTTTTACTCCACAGCTACTCTACAGACAGACATATCACCCCAGTTCCCACACTAATCCTAAGCAAAGTAGAACTTGTGTTTAAACTCTGCTGGTATTCAAATTTTAACCTACATTTTTGCCAGGTCTTTGGGTCACACCCAAAAGATTCCATGGAGCCTCCTCCCAACTACTCTCAAAGACCTGACATCAACTAATACCTAATGATAGGAAAAGCTAAGGAATGAGGTAATATTATTAGCTAGAATAAATACAAATTTAGATGAAAATGATATAGACTCCTTAAAATAATAAAGGAGATGTTATTGATGTCATACTGCATCTATTTACAAAGAAGTTTTATTACAAGGAATATTTATAATTAAAATCTACTGTTCACTGGAAACTCCTTTTTTATTTATTTATAAAACTGCTGGTTATCTCATTTTCCCAATAAAATTATTAATGATTATAGAATATGACATGTTCTGAACTATATTCCTTTATAGATATTCTAGCCCTATATGATAACTAATTTTTCTGTATTTAAAGTAAAATAAATTTCTGACTTTGACAATTTCATTTTTAGTTCCAAAGCCAGAGAAACCAGAGCACATACTCTCTCTTTTCAGATTCCAATCTTATATTTTTCTCAGCTCTTTGTTGGTCAGATTTAGGTCCATAGTTGTATTTCCTATTATTATATTATCTACCTTATCAGAGGAGAATTTTTCCTCAGGGCTGGCATGTATCTTCAGAAATCTCTTTCTTTTTATTAGATTGCACAAAAAAGTCCATTCTCAAGTTATTGTAACCACTACCATTAATTTGATTTGGTGGTTTTCTTTATACTTTTCACAGAAAATCATTTCCCCCACAGAAACCTTGTCCTCTTTAAAATTGTGTAATATCTTCTGAAGAATAGTTTCCAAAGAAATTTTGGAGTTTTGCAACATTCTCTAATCAAATGCTAAAGAAATCCAACCTGATAAAAAAGTCCTGTGAGTTCAGAGGTGGGAAAAACTGGGATCCATGCTTGAGATGAAATGAGGAAAATATTTCAGGAAAACAAGGAGAACTGAAAAAACTCAAGATGTGTTCAGAGGATTAGGGCACTAGTTTTTATGGTGGGTTTGGAGAATGAGACATGAGAGTTAAATCTGAAATGGAAATGTGGAGGATTTACATGCCAAGCTAAGAATTAGATTATTTTTCTGGAGTTAAATGGAAGTCTTAGCTGGTGTTTAGAAAGTGAATTGACATTATCAAAGATTTATTTGGGTAAATGTGTGATGGCATGAAGCAGAACTATTAGAAGAAGGACTAATGACAGAAAAATGTTTGAAGTAATTCAAGCATGGGAAAATAAGGCCTCATGCTCACCAGAGCAAAAATAGAAATGATAGATGGGAAACCCATTTCAAAACACAGGGCTTGTTTGGATGTGCCTGAAAAAGTTAAACATAGAATTGCCATATGACCCAGCAGTTTCACTTCTGCGCTCAGAAGAATTGAAAACAGGCATTCATACAAAACCTTGAATACAGGTGTGCATAGTAGCACCAAAAAGTGGGTCCAATTCAGTTGTTCGAATAATGAATGGATAAACAAAATGTGGCATAGTCATATGATTTAAGTCCCCATTACTTTAAGAATATTATTTGGCAAATAAGAGGAATAAAGTACTGATAAGTACTTCACAGGTGAGCCTCGAAGACATTATGCTAAGTAACATAAGCCCTACGCAGAATCATTGTATGATCTGATATATTTGAAATATCCAAGATAGCCAAATCTGTTGAAATATAAAGCAAATTAGTGGTTGTTAGAGACTGGGGAAAGAAGAAGATGAGAAGCGCTTAAAGAATATGGGGTTTCTCTTCAGAATGATGAAAAGGTCCTGGAACTAGATAGTGATAATGTTTGCACATCTGTAAATGTACTTACTAGTAATGCTTCTGAATTATACATTTTTAAATGGCTGCCCTGGCCAGTGTTGCACAGTGGTTAGAGTGTCGACATCAAAGGGTTGCAAGTTTGATTTCCAGTCAAGGGCACATACCTGGGTTGTGGTTTGCTCCCCAACCCTAGTCAGGGCATGTGTTGCAGGTAACCAATCAATCGATGTGTCTCTCTTGCACTGATGTCTCTCTCTCTCTCTCTCTCTCTCTCTCTCTCTCTTTCTCTCTCTCTCTCTTTCTCTCTCTCTCTTTCTTTCTTGCTCTCTCTCTCCCACTCCCTCTCTGAAAAGCAATGGGGGGAAAAATCATCACGATTAACAAAAAATCAAATAAATGGTTAAATTGAAATTTTTTATGTTATGTGTATTTTACCACACACCCACAAAAAAGAAACAAACAAACCAATTAAAAACAGGACTTGCCTATTGGTGAAGATGCAGAGAAAAAGGAACTCTCGTGCACTGCTGGTGGGAATGCAGATTGGCGCAGCCACTGTGGAGAACAGTATGAAGTTTCCTCAAAAAACTAAAAATAGAACTCCCATTTGACCCAGTAATCCCACTCCTAGGAATATATCCTAAGAAACTAGAATCATAGCAGTACAATTTACAATTGCTAAAATCTGGAAACAGCTTAGATGCCTGTCAGCAGATGACTGGATTAGAAAACTATGGTACATCTACATGATAGAATACTATGCTGCCATAAAAAGAAGGACTTCTTACCATTTACAGCAACCTGGATGGAAATGGAGAGCATTATGCTAAGTGAAGAAAGAAAAATGCCATATGATCTCACTCATTGATGGATAATAAAGAACATTATAAACTAATGAACAGAAAGATAGATACAGAGGCAGTAAAGCATCAAACAGACTGTCAAATTACAGTGGGAAGGTTAGGGAGAGGTGGGGTAGATAAGAGATCAACCAAAGGACTTGTATGCATGCAAATAAGCATTACCAATGAACGCAAGACACTGGAGGGTTAGGGCATGCATAGGAGTGGGGGAGGCAATGGGAAGATATGTACACATGTAATACATTAATTTAAAAAAATAAAGAAACCTAAACAACAACAACAACAACAACAAAAACAGGACTTGCCTCTGGAAATATTAGAGAGAAGTGTGTGTGGGGGGGTTAAGATATTAGCATTTAAAGTATGATTGATTAAGATACTGATGACACCATTAACTGAAAGAAGGAAATTAATTAGGGAGCTTATTTGGTTGGAAACTATGTGGTAGTCTCCTCCCTATATGGTAAGAGGAGCAGTCATAGGGGTCAACATTAGCCTTCTTTGGTTGGCTTATTTAATGTGGGTATTTAATCCTTGTAGCCTATTGGTAATCATGAAGGAGGAGATTTCTACCTCAATGCTCTAGATGCTGCCTCACCCACTGTGAGGGATGCACCATCCAGGTCTGCCTTCATGGAAGGACTAAAAGTGCTTGTAAATGTGCTGTCAGGCAGGCTTTAGCTGTCAGCTCTTATGATAGCACCTAGCCCAAGGTCATGCCCTGGCAGCCCATGGACAATGACTCATTAACAAGGATACTTAAAGGCTCTGTGTTGGATTATTTAGCTCCAAAGGGTCCACCAAGACTGGTGTTTGGGTTTTCAAGACTGTCATTTTTGCCTGCAACAAGGTTCAACTTGTCCCTCTGCCTAATCCTGTTTCTTACCCCTACCTTCCACACGTATTGATAACAATAGCATTCCCTAACAAACACCCTGCAATCTAAATTGCAATTCAGTGTGCTTCCCAGAAAATCCAACCTGTAACCTTTGGCACCAGGAGTGGTCTAAGAAAACAGATAAGATGGGGATTTAGAACTAGTTCATTCACTACCCACTTGGTAAAGATGTCATCACTAGTGGTAAATGAAGCACAGAATGCTCTGGTTGTAGAAAGCAATGCAATTGTTCAAATGTCCACTAGTGGTGAAGTGTGAGGACATATCAGTAGAAAGAGATACCCTATCTTACATCACAAAAATATGGTTATAATAGTAACTACATGACCAATATAATTCCATAGCTAATGCTAAACTGGATTAATGCTCTAGAAAAATATAACAAAGGCTGAGAGCAATGGATAGGCAATTGAAAGTCAAGTGAAAAATTATGAAGCCCTTAACAGCATATACTAGTAAAGTGGTTCTCATTTCCTTTGGGGAGGGCAGAGAAAACTTAGGACCAGGCCTGGGACTTGTCAGAGTAGGTACTTTCCCAAAAAAAGCCAACTTTCAAACAAGACAGCTAAGCCTGTAAAGTAGCCCAAACCTCCTTATTCAGAACTACCACTTCCCCGTTGCTTTAAGAATATACATATTTCTCCACCCTGCAAGACAGTACTAGTATGTGTTCCTCCCAGAATCTGAGAGGTGGGTAGTTGGGAGAATATTCTGATGGGGTCACAGCATAACCCAGCTGGAGGCGTGTTGGGCCTAATAGGACAGAAAGGAGATGCAGGACCCAGCCAGCTGGAGAAGTATACCTGGGACTGTATTCTCAAGTGTTTGATCAAAGGGATTCAAACAGAAGATTGGGAAAGGGTTTTTATTAAATTCTAAGATATAAAATTTAACACCTACAGCAAGTATTCCAAGAGAGGGCGTGAACTCACTAATTAAATAGTACTAGAAGCATGGGAAAAATTATGACCCATAATAAGAGAGATCAAAATGGCAGCAATCTGTGACAAATGAAAAAGGGATTGAAAGCAGAATATGAGCATGCTGGCTTACATATACTGTATTAGATAACAGGCCCCTCCCCCCAAGAAAAAACATCCCTCTAAACAATTACATTCCATGGAAAGACCTGAAGGATACACACAATTTTGCAAGACCATATGGGATATGCTGATGAGAGGAAGACAAGTATGAGTAAAAAATTCAGTGTTGGTTCTGTTTTGTCTGCCAGTGCTGACAACAGCAGAGACTATTACAGTTCCGGGCTCCCTCATGGCGATGGTGATGATAAGAGGCCAGGTGGTAGTCTTCATTGTCAGAAGCCAGGTAGATTTAACTGCAGTAATGAATGGCTAGTTCAGACTGGCAGTCAAGTAGGGCTGACCCAATAGTTATGGATACGGTTAGCAGAATGCAGCATCCGTATGAGCAAAACAGAGGGGCAAAAGCAAATGTACTACTCAACTTGTAACATCAGAAGAAATCAACGATGGCTAATCAGGAGGCTGAGGGCAATTGTCCCAATAAAACTTCATGATCCTTTGTTCAGTTATTAGAACTGAATCCCCCTTTTCTTTGGACCCAGAGGATGTCAGCTTCTCAGATGGAACCATACAATAGCAGAAGACATATACATTGTAAAATCTTACCCCCGTGGGACCTATGGGCATTTACAAAGATACATGTACACTGGAAAACGGGACTATCCAAACATTTCTGGGACTGTTGAATACCTCTTTAAGATGAGTACAACATTCTGAAGAGTAGTGTCCCTTTCTCACATGTCCAAAAACAGCAGAGCTGCCTGCCAAGGATGAAAAGGCATCTAAAGTGAGATGAGCTGAAATTATGGAGCTGGAGTGCATTTCACTGACATTGCTTTTCTAAGTTTCCCCCAGTAGTAAATGTCCACCAGAATCTGGAGGAGCTTCTCTCTCAGCAAATTTTAAGAATTAGAGTTGAGCACTGCACAAAATTAGGATGGCCAGACCCTTGTTCAAAGAAGGGCTTACATCCAGTCACTGTGTTGGTGTTGTTGGTGTTTTTTGCACCCAGCTTTCAGCTCTTTCCAAAATTGCTTCAGGTGCAGAGAGGTCCTTCACTCAAGGTCATATCCCTTCCCAATGTCATGCAGCCAAAGGGTAATTGACATTAAGATAAAAGGCTTCTCACCATTTCCACCTAGGATGAGAAATCCAATAGGCCAATTTAGCTCCAGGAGTTTCCTGACATTGGCCTGCATTGTGGCTTGACTTTACTCTCTGGGCCAACCTGCTTCTTTTCTTAGCCTATAGGTAGCAACCACACGGGTATTCTGTAATAAACATGTTGCACTCTAAAGTCTAACTGGAAGTCTGCTTCCTGGGGTACTCAACCCCTAGCACTCAACTTCCCCAAATAAAATGAAAGGGTATGGACATTTTACTGAGATGGGGTTAGAGTGGTTGATGATAGTAGAAAATGGGGCATTGGATCCCTGGTATTTGAAATTTGCTCTTTTCCATATAAGGCTTTACTCTCTAGAACTTTAGAGGGTAGGTAAAAGCTTCCCTTCTCTCCCTCACTTTGAAAATTTCCCTGTCTTCAGCCTACTCTATTTCGTTCTGTACAGCCTACCTTCCCATTTTCTTGGAGTCTGCCTTCTTCCCTACAGAACTCACCAACTCCTAACTCCCACCCTTCTTGGGACTGATATACATCTATTGCATGAGCAAAATCTACCAGGGTCCCACCTCTGTATTACCTTTATGGAACTTGGGGGACAAAGGCAACCAATAGAAACATGAAGTTCATGCTGTCGGCTGTGCCACAAGTAAACATTTTTTACTCTCTGACCCAGGAGTTTTGTGTCTTCTGCCAGCATCCTGGAAACTATGTAAGGCTGACTTTTAGCATGTGAGTACAGCTAAACAGATCCTTTACTGCTCTTGACCGTTTTTTTTTAAAACATATTTTATTGATATTTTACAGAGAGGAAAGGAGAGGGACAGAGAGTCAGAAACACTGATGAGAGAAACATTGATCAGCTGCTTCCTGCACACCCCCTACTGGGGATGTGCCTAAAACCAAGGTACATGCCCTTAACCTGAATCGAACCCGGGACCCCTCAGTCCACAGGCCTACGCTATCCACTGAACCAAACCAGTTTTGGCTGCTCTTGACAGTTTTGTTTTGTCCATGGAAAATGGAGGAAAGAATACAAGTTGGAAGTGTCCATTCCAGCTGTGGCTGGAATTCTTCAAGTAATCATAATGAAGCACCCAACTACCTTGAAGTGTAATTTTCTTTAATACAATCTCTCTACAAAAAATTTGTAATTCTATTGGTATTACTTTGCTTTTATTTATTGCAAACTTGGGCTGTATGTTAAAAGAACATACCATGCTATGCTTTGACCTGGGCTAAATTACAAAGCATTCAGACATTAAATAATAAGAGAAGCTCTGCTCATATTGCTTTCCCCTATTCCTGAGTTTCTCCTCTGATTAAAGGAAGGAGAATATAGAGGTAATTGTCTACACTGGCGCTGCCTCAGTGGGAATAGTAGTGTTATAGTAAATATATATATATATATATGCCAATTTTGAGGTGATAATCAAATATCTAACTACAAATTTCCAGTGCGCACTTAGATGGAACTTGGGGAAAATGTCAAAAACTAGAGATAAAAGATGTAGTAATTTGAATGTCAATCACAAGCTTGGCTAAGAAATACTGTTGTTGTTTTTTTTTTAATAAATCTTTATTATTCAGCCCTAGCTGGCTTGGCTCAGTGGATTGAGCATCAGCCTGCAGACTGAAAGGTCCCAGATTCGATTCCGGCCAAGGGCACATGCCTAGGTTGTGGGCTTGATCCCCAGTAGGGGGTGTGTAGGAGGCAGTTGATCAATGATTCTCTCTCATCATTGATGTTTCTATCTCTCTTTCCTTCTCCCTTCCTCTCTGAACTCAATAAAGAAATATATATATATTTTAAAAATCTTTATTGTTCATATTATTACAGTTGTTCCTCTTTTTCCCCCCATAGCTCTCCTCCACCCAGTTCCCACCTCATCCTTATCATATGTGAACTATTTTTTTCCAGTCTCTTCCCACACCCCTCCACCTCCTTCCCAAGAATTGTCAGTTCACTCCCTTTTTATGCCCCTAATTCTATTCTAGTCACCAGTTTTTCTGTTGAACAGATTTTTATTTACTTGATTTTTAGATTCACTTGTTGATATGTATTTGTTGTTTATAATTTTTATCTTTACGTTTTTCTTCTTTTTTCTCTTCTTAAAGAATGCCCTTCAGCATTTCATATAATATTGGTTTGGTGGTGATGAACTCCTTTAGCTTTTTCTTATCTGTGAAGCTCTTTATCTGCCCTTTAATTCTGAATGATAGCTTTGCTAGGTAGAGTAATCTTGGTTGTAGGTTCTTGCTGTTCATCACTTTGAATATTTCTTGCCACTGCTGTCTGGCCTGCATAGTTTCCGTTGAGAAATCAACTAAAAATCATATGGGTATTCCCTTGTAAGTAATTGTTTTTCTTGCTGCTTTTAATATTCTCTCTTTGTCTTTTGCTCTTGGCATTTTAATTATGATGTGGTCCTCTTTGGGTTCCTTTTGTTTGGGATTCTATGCACTTCCTGAACTTCTAAGTTTATTTCTTTCACCAGGTAGGGGAAGTTTTCAATATCTTGTTCTCTCTCTTCTTCTGGCACCCCCATAATTCAGATGTTGGTTTGCTTGAAGTTGTCCCAGAGGCTCTTTACACTATCTTCATACTTTGGATTCTTTTTTCTTTTTGCTTTTCCAGTTGGGTCTTTTTTGCCTTTGACTTGATTCTTGGGATACTCTAGTTTTCTCTTGGATCTCTGTATATTGTTCTTTATTTCAGTCAGTGTATGCTTAATTTCTAGTTGGTCCTTTTTCATATCCTAGAAGATCTCACTGAATTTCTCAGAGGGTTCTAAAAGATTCTTTATAATCATGGTTTTGAACTCTATATCCAGTCATTTGCTTTTCTCCATTTCTTTCATTTGTGACCTGTTTCTTTGTCTCCACATTTTGGCTGCTTCCCTGTGTTGATAGAGTGGCCTTGTGTGCTAGGAGTTCTATAGGTCCCAGTGGCTCAGCCTCCCCAATTACCTGAGGTAGATACTCTTGGTGCACCCCTTTGTGGGCTGTGTGCACAATCTTTGTTGTAGTTAAGTCTTGATTGTTGTTGGTATCACTAGGCCAGTTGGTTGTGAGGGTCAGTTGTGTCTATGATGGGAGAACTTTTGTGCTGGAGGCACCCTTATGGGGTAAGACTTGCTTCAGTGGGGCTTTGGTGCTCACTGAGTCTGGCCCCTGAGTGTGTCTCTTATGTTTCTGAGGAGTGATAATCTGGATGGGCCCACTCTGACCCCTGGGTACACTGGCTCTTGGATCTCCAAAAAGGTGCAAATTTAGCCTCTGCCTGAGGCCACCCAGCAGGAGCTATGGAGAGATCTTCAGGTTCCTCTTCTTTGTTTGGGGTTTGGAAGTACCCAGATGAGGCCCAGGTGTGAAGCAGTGCAGGCTGTTGTGGAGCCTTGGGCCTTCTTTTGGAAGTTTTGGTGCTCTCTAACCCAGTTACAATTTGTTAGGCAATTTTAGATTGCAAAAGGCCAGGCCATTCATATGCAAAAGCCTCTGCGCACAGCTTGGGTGGGATTGTAAATTGGGTGAAGCAGGGTTTCAGGGAATCAACAGGGTGGAACAAACAGCAATAGCTGACCATCAACCCTGCCCTAAGAGGCCCCTGTTCTCAGTGTCCCATGGTAATCACTGTATGCACCTCTGAGAGAAAGCCGCCCTCATGTTCCAGCACGATGCTAGACAGTCCAGTTTCTCCCCGAATGAATCTGGGTCCTCAGAGTCTCGCCCGGAACTGGAGTTCAGGGCAGTCAGGAGCTTGTGTCTCCCTTCTGATTGAAAAAGACAATAGTGTACTCAGTTACCAGACCCTTTCCATGTGCACCTGCCTCCATACCTCCACACTTCACTTCCTCACCTTCTCAGAGTCTCAGTGTGCTTTTCTCTTTCCTTCTAGTTGTAGATTTTCCACCCACCCAGCGTTCCTGTGGTTCTGGATGATGTCCATTTTGTCTTTTTTTTTAATTAAATCTTTATTATTCAGATGATTACATTTGTTTCTCTTTTTTCCCCTCTATAGCACCCCTCCACCCAGCTCCCACCCTTCCCTCTGCCCTTACCTCCCTCCCATTGACCTCATCCATAGGTGTATGATTTTTGTCCAGTCTCTCCCTGTACACCCCTCACCCCTTCCCCCCTGAGAATTATCAGTCCACTCCCTTTCTGTGCTCCTGATTCTACTATATTCACCAGTTTATTCTGTTGATCAAATTTTTAATTCACTTAATTTTTAGATTCACTTGTTGATAGATATGCATTTGTTGTTCATCATTTTTTGGCTTTTACCTTTTTCTTCTTCTTCTAAAAGAGTACCTTTCAGCATTTCATATAATACTGGTTTGGAGTTGATGAACTCCTTTAGCTTTTTCTTCTCTGTGAAGCTCTTTATCTGCCCTTCAATTCTGAATGATAGCTTTGCTGGATAGAGTATTCTTGGTTGTAGGTTCTTGCTATTCATCATGTTGAATATTTCTTGCCACTCCCGTCTGGCCTGCATTGTTTCTGTTGAGAAATCAGCTGACAGTCATATGGGTGCTCCCTTGTAGGTAATGAACTGTTTTTCTCTTGGTGCTTTTAATATTCTCTCTTTCTCTTTTGCTCTTGGTATTTTAATTATGATGTGTCTTGGTGTAGTCCTCTTTGGATTCCTTTTATATGGGGTTCTGTGTGCTTCCTGGACTTGTAAGTCTATTTCTTTAACCAGATGTGGGAAGTTTTCAGTCATTATTTCCTAAAATAGGTTTTCAGTATCTTGCTCTCTCTCTTCCTCTGGCACCCCCACAATTCTGATGTTGGTACACTTGAAGCTGTCCCAGAGGCTCCTTACATTATCTTCACATTTTAGGATTCTTTTCTCTTCTTGCTTTTCCAGTTGAATGTTTTCTTATTCTTTATATTTTAAATTTTTGACTTGATTCTTGCCTTTCTCTAGTCTGTTGTTAGGACTCTGTATAATATTTTTTATTTCAGTCAGTGTATGTTTAATTTCTAGTTGGTCCTTTTTCATCTCTAGTTGGACCTTTTCCATCTCTAGTTGGATCTTTTGCATCTGTAGTTGGTCCTTTTTCATCTCCTCTTGGCTCTCGCTAACTTTATCCAACTTTTCTAGCATATTCTTGAAAAACCTTATAAGCGTGGTTTTGAACTCTATATCCAGTTGTTTGTTTTCCTCCATTTCTTTTGTTTGTGATCCCTTCCCTTGTGTCAGCATTTTCACTATGCTGGGAGAACTTCTTTGTTGGATTCAGCCTTATGATACCGGACTTGCAAAACCGCCGAAGCCTCTGTTGAGCTTGGGATGGATGGAGTCTCAGGGCTTAAGGGACCGCCTTGCCTTCTAGTTGGCCCCGCCCTCCATTGCCCCTGAGTCTCATGTTACCGGGTAATCGCTGGAGCGGTCCTTGTGCGCACACGCACCTGCAGTGCTTCTAGACTGCTGCCTTTCCAGCTCCCCTGCACTCCAGGACCACACGAGTCTAGGTCCCCAGGGTTTCACCTGAAACAGGGGCTTAGTGGAGTCAGAAGTGGCACAGTTGGGAAGCTCTGTCTCCCGCCTACTCGCGAAAGCCAGTGGCACAATCAGCAATCTGTCCTCTGCGCAGTGCCGTGCGCGCCACTAGACATCTGATCTTTTGCAACTCCCCTAAATTTCCATGCACATCTCCCTTTTCAGTCCAAACTCCCCCCGTATGAGTTTCGGCTGGATCTGGGGTTTAGTGTCGTATGATAAGGGGTTCAGTGCCTTTGAGAGTCTCCGTTTCCCTCCTGACAAAGAAAACCAGCCAGGTTCTCCGGCAACCGCTCTCTCAGTGCGCGCGTCTCCATGCCTTAGCTTTTTGCAGCTCCTCTGGGTTTCCATGAGCCCCTCTGCTTCCCTCAAGCTGTAGAACTTCCACTCAGCCAGCTTTCCTGTGGTTCTGGATGATGTCCGTTCTGTCTTTTAGTTGTAGTTTTGAAATTGTTGTGCAAGGCAGCAGTGTAGGTGTTTACCTATGCCGCCATCTTGGATTCTCCCCATTTTGTCTTTTAGTTGTAGTTTTGTAGCGGTTGTGCGAGGCAGCAAGTTTAGCTGTTTACCTATGCCACCATCTTGGTTTCTCTCAATACTGTTTATTAATATTGTTATTATTATTATTGGTCTACATTTCAATTTACTTTCTGATCCTGACTTACTTTCTGACTCCATCCCATTGGGCTGATTGTAAAATTGAACCTCAGCCATTCTTGGGGATCCACTTCTCTCTGGGTTGTGCCATAATTTCTGGGTCTGCTGTAACCTTTTGCAGCAAGGATTCAGAATCTGGAGAAGGGGGCTGCATGCATATGGATATACTAGATAAGAAATATAAATTTAGAATGCATATGGGAAAGCCAGGTGGAGGCCTCAATCTCTAGAGGGGTGGCTCCCCAAATCTCTGAACCTATGGCGTTGCATTTACTAGAATACACATTTGATCTTTAGCAAAGTAAACATACATATCAAAAGTAAGGTTTGGTAAACAGTAAAAGACTATCAGGTTAGAAAACTGCTTTCAGCCACTATGTCTCAACAGAACAATCGATGCATAGCTTTTAGCTCTTTCTAAAGCCCAAGGTCCATCAGCCTTCTGATGGACCTCTTGCCTTTATTATGCTACTTGTTGGTCTTTTCCTCTAGCAAGGGTCTTATACAGTGACAGGGCAAGGAGGGGTTCCTAGTAGGAGTTCAATGTTTTATCTCCATGTCTCTTCAATTCTAGAAGCTCTCTGCTGCTTTTGTGCCAGTTTAGTGCCTGGGAATCTATGTTCCATCTGTCTTGATGCTCCAAGGACATTTCTCTCTGGCTTCTTTTTTCTCTCTCTGCTTTCTCCTTGGTGGCACTAGCTGAAAGCAGTACCCTAAATGTCTAAGCACTGGGCCCCACAGATTTTGTCATTCCTACCCTCAATCCAACAGAATATCCTTTTAGTCTGAGGTAGATCTTTGTTCTTTCTTTTTTTTTTTTTTCTAAGACATGCTATGTATGCCTGGGAATTTTATTCTCCTTTTCTTTTAACTTCCCCTTTAAGTTTTCCTAAGGACTTACACTTAGAGATTGCAAAAGCCAAGGAGACTTGTGGGCTATTTCTGCTTTCCCTTCTGCTGCATACTGCCTTCAAGGTAATGATCACAGAGCTCCATGCTTGAATGGGAAGTAAGATGAGGGGAAATTCAGAGATGAAAACCCCATAGATTCATATCTCAAAATAGCTTCCAGCCACATAGATTTGGTCATAATCTAAATAAAGATGAAGCCATGAAAATTAAAACAATATTTTTTATTTTATTTTATCAAATCCATTGCTATATCATGCACTTTAAATCACACTTCTGCCATTAAATATTTCAAACTATGGTGAATTCATTTTCTTTTGAACTCACAAGAAGAACATCACTATTTTCATTCTTTTGGCAATAATCATGGGCAATCTTGGGGCTAATCTTGCTCTTCAAATATTCTGGTGTTTTTGTCCATATTTTTTTAAATTACACAAGTAATATGTGTTCATTATAAAGAATGTATTTGGGAGTTTAATTTTGTATCATGTCAGGTAAGTATTTGAATTAATACTCTTACTGAAAACACCAAAAAATGCTGAATAAAATAGCTTTTATTAATAAATTGCTTTAATTAAGGGCACTGAAGAACTGACAAGATCATAAAAAATTACCAAGCCCAAATCCAAGGGAAAGCCAAAATCTAGAAAGAGAAGTCACAACATCCAAGCCACTCTTTGGCCTGAGGGTTTTTACCATTCCTGGAAAACCTGAATTTGGTTTTGGCAAGCCTGCAGAGTGGTGGGGACACATGTCAAAGCCCAAGTGGGAGGTGGGGTGTCTCCTAGGAAATTTACCCAAATTAAACTGAGGCCCCAAAAGGCTCTGCTCTCAGGATACAGATAAAACAAGTACATCTGCTCTCACACCTACTTCCAGGAGATTGCAAAAACATTGCTTTGATGCTGAGAAGGAGGAAGAGGAGAAGAAGAAAAAGAAGAAATTAAAACCTTCTCTAAGAATTTTGTGATTATATAGTGTATCCTTCCATGAATGCGAGCCTGGATTTATATCACCTGGTCATCCAGAAAACTTCAAGCCATGAACTGGTTTTGAGATGGTCATGGACTAGAGCCTGACAGAAGCAAACACAACTACTCTCTGGGGAAGCTACTGTGGTAGGCTGAATCACCCTTCCTCCCCACAAAACAAAAAATGTCCATGTTCAAATCTGTCACCCCTGGATATGTTACCTCTCTTGGCAAAAGGGACATTGCAGATGTAACTAAGAATCTTGAGATGGAGAGATTGTCCCAGATTATCCAGGTGGACCCAATGTAATCACAGGTTCTTATTCCAGGGAGACAGAAGGATCAAAGGCAGAAGTGGGAGTCATGGTAACTGAAGCAGATGCAAAGAAAGGGCCGTGAGCCAAATAATGCAGGCAGCCTCTAGAAACTGAGAAAAGAAAGGAAATAGTTCTGATAGATTAAAAGCATGCATTGTTGTTTTCTCTTTCTCACAGTTTGTTTAGCATTTTTGTACTTTTATGAATAAGAAGGGTTAGTGATATCTTTTTTATGATTTGAGAGAAGTATCTTAGAATGAAAGAACATCAACATTTAATGGGTAGGTAATCTCTAATTAGGGCAGAAATGCCTTTTATTATGAATGGAGAACAATTGATATTCTCATACATAAAAACAGTATCTTGTGACATTGACTAGCATAAACCCATACCATCTCATTATCCCTGAGTGAATTAAATTCCTCAAACTGTAGTTCTTAGGAGTGGGTACTGTTTAGGGGAAGAGGTATAAATTGTAATAGCCATAAGAATTGACTGAAAGCAGTTAGCCACACCAATTCTCACTACAAGTTCCTATGTAAAAGACTGTATTTTCAAGTGAAAAAAAAATATTATCAACTTACTTTATTATATTAGATATACTTTGTTTTCCAATTATTTATTTATTTTTATGAGAGAGAGAGAGAAATACTAATCTCTTGCCTCTTGCACACACTCCAATCAGGGATTGAACTCAAAATCTGGGCATATGCCCTGACCAGGAACTGAAATCACAACCTTTTGGTGAATGGGACAATGCTCTAACCAGCTGAGCCACATGGGCCAGGACACTTTTCAGTTATTTTGATAACTGAGTGTTTGAATCAATATGCTTACCTCTGTTAACCAATATTGTTTTAGGAATTGTCTTTTCATTTGCCTTAAAAAGACTCTATTTTTCTCTTTCCCATTCTATGATATTTTAAGGCATATTAGGTATTTAAAAGCCCATATATTCAGAAATACCAGCACTTTTACAATATTTAAGGTAATATGCAAGCAACTCAGATGTCACTCAACCTCTTCAATACAAGATTTCTCTCTCTCTCTCTCTCTCTCTCTCTCTCTCTCTCTCTC
>JAAGEH010000076.1:45114266-45129516 GCA_011751065.1 Lasiurus cinereus
TCTCTCTCTCCCCCCCCCCTTGCGACACACACACACACACACACACACACACACACACACACTAACCTGGTGTACCTCTCATCTCAAAAGGAAGGATCTTAAACCTATTGAGTCTCTTCTAAGCTATAAATACGAACTTTGCTTGGGTTTCTTGTTTAATTCACTTACTGATGCCCCAACACTAATCTTTGGTTGAAGTTACTTTAGTAGATCTATGTCAAGCATTAGTTATTCATCTGGCTTTGGTTTTTCAAATTAATGCTCACTTTTGGGAATAAAATCAAGGTTGAGAATTTAAAAGATTCAGCCAGAGACTGACAGATGTGGAAATTATTCCCAGCTCCAAAGATTCTGTTATGTCACTCTTCAGATAACCTTCTTCATTACATCAATTCTCTGATATTAAAAATATCCTGTTAGAGTTATGTTCTCTTGTATTTTTGTGTGGATGAGGTTTCCTTTTCTTTTTTAAAAAATTTATTTTATTGATTTTTTACAGAGAGGAAGGGAGAGGGATAGAGCGTTAGAAACATCAATGAGAGAGAAATATTGATCAGCTGCCTCCTGCACTTCCCCTACTGGGGATGTGCCTGCAATCAAGGTACATGCCCTTGACTAGAATTGAACCTGGGATCCTTCAGTCCGCAGACTTACGTTCTATCCACTGAGCCAAGTTGGTCAGGGTGAGGTTTCCTTTTCTTATAAATCTGCTTGAAAATGGATAGAATAGGCATAAACTTGTCTTTATTTGTAGCAACCACATTCATACATTATTTTACTTGGCTCATGTAATTTATTCCTTATGCACAGAAATTATATCTGCCATCACCCCTCCAATTTTTGCCTTTGGATAGAATGTTCAGAAAATAGGAGGAGGGCTATCCCTCTGGTAAAATTATCCTGCATGAGAATATATATATTTTAAGGCTTACACAATGTGAGAGTTTAACAATAAAATAAATAACATCCTTCATTTCCCTGACACCAAAGGCTCTTCCCACAAGACCAGCTAGAGTTGTTAGCAAGAATCATAGGGGAGCCAGGCTGGTGTGGCTCAGTGGTTGACCATCGATCTATGAACCAGGATGTTATGGTTCAATACCCTGGTTAGGGCACACACCTGGATTACGGGTTCATTCCCCCAGTGGGGATTTGCAGGAAGCAGCTGATCATCGATTCTTTCTTATCATTGATGTTTCTGTCCCTCTCTCCCTCTCCCTTTCTCTCTGAAATCAATAAAAATATATTAAAGGGAGAAAATCATAGGAGAAAATGTGTCTCCAAATTATTTCTCCATCCTTATATCATACCACATCTTCTACTTTACTGTACAAAAACTTAATATTTCTGAGATATTTGCTTAATGTAATTCTGTTAAGAGAAATGTTGTGACATTTGAAACTAAGGCAACAAGATGAGTACATATCTTTTTTAAATGTAACACCAAAGCACTAATGGCAATATCCAATAATTTCTTAACTAAGTACAGAATTTTACTTATGCTTGACTTATATTTACTTTTTATTAAGTACTAGGTTATGTGAAATTTGGTTTTAACATCAGATTTCTAACTTGAAGTAAAGGAAAACCCAATGGTTATAGTTTCCTCTGTTACTGGTAAGACATGCACCAGGTATTTTGTTCCCTTAAATTTATATGTGGGGAGCATTATCTCAATCCTCTGAGATTTAGTTTCCCAGCAATTGTCAGTTTGGCTCAATTAAACTCACAAAAATTCTCAAAAAAAAAAAGTGTGTGTGTGTGTGTGTGTGTGTGTGTGTCCGCGCGCGCGCGGAGGGAAGAAAGAGATTAACCAAAGATTTTAAATGCCTACTGGAGGCCACATGGGTCCCTCCACCTGACCTGCAGGAATTGGGTGGAAACCACTCTTCTATATTCCCTGAGAGGTCCTGAATTGTGAGAGGGCACAGGCCAGGCCGAGGGACCCCACTAGTACGTAAATCCATGCACCAGGCCTCTATTATATGTGTGTGTATGTGTGTGTGTGTATGTGTGTGTATGTGTGTGTGTGTTATATAGAGTTTAACAGATTGTATAAGGCCAATGTTCCAAATGAAACAACTAGAAAAATTTGATAAGTGACAAAAATCATACTTTTTAATGCATCAGAGTGATATGGAGACAAAAAGGAATGGATAATATTCCAGAGAGGAGAGAATCTTTTCTAAAAAGTTTATGCTGACAAGTAATTTTCTTCTCTGAAAAAATTGGCTAATTCTGGCCTTGGATTAAGAATTGGATTTAATGCAGATAAAGGAATGTCTAATATGGGTAAAAGAAAGCAGGTGGATCTTTGGGTAGTTGCAGAGGCTGGCATGACAGGTTGGAAATTTGAGGAGCCCGTACAAATGCTAATCAAAAGAAAGCTAGCTGAAGTGGCAATATTAATATCAGAAAATTGGACTTCAGAATAGGAATACTTCCTGGGATAAAGAGGAAAATTATATAATGACAAAGAGATTAATCAAGAATACACAAAAAAATACTAAGTGCACATGTACTAACAACAGATCTTCCGAATACATGAAGCAAAATATGGTAGAGTTGAAAAAAATATAGACCAATTTGAAATTATAGGTGGCAATTTCAACATGTTTCTCTCTGTGATCAATAAAACAATTACATTGAGGCCTGGCCAGGTATCTCAGTTGGTTGAAGTGTCATCCCCATACACCAAGGTTATGTATTCGATCTCCAGTCATATATAAGAATCAACCAATGAATAAATCAATAAGTGGAATGGCCCTAGCTGGTTTAGCTCAGTGGGTAGAGCATCGGCTTGTGAACTGAAGGGTCCCAGGTTTGATTCTAGTCAAGGGCACATGCTGGGGTTGTGGGCTCGATCCCCAGTAGGGGGCATGCAGGAGGCAGCTGATGATTCTCTCTCATCATTGATATTTCTGTCTCTCTCTCTCTCCCTCTTCCTTCCTCTCTGAAATCAATAAAAACATTTTTAAATAAATAAATAAATGAAACAACAAAAATCAATGTTTCTCTCTCTCAAAAAAAATCAATAAATAAAAAAATTAAAATAAAAAAATACTGGGCTGTAGATGAAGCTGTCCTTAGAGGGACATTTTTAGTATTAATGCTTATATTAAAAAATTAGAAAGATCTTACATCAATGATCTAAGATTTTATCTTAAGAAAGTAGAAAATTTATATGAAAAGGCAAAGAAGCTAGCACCAAAAAAATAAAATAAAATAATTGAAAAAGAGGAACAAAGTTAGGAACTCTTCCTACCTGGTTTCCATATTTAGTATAATCAAATAATCAAAACTGTGTGATATCGGTAAAAGGATAGGCATATAAATCAATGGAACAAGTTGGTCCATAAATAGACTCTCACATATTTAACTAGTTGATTTTCAACAAAATTGCAAAGGCAATTCAATAAAAATCAGGTATCTGATAGGGTAGAAAAGTTGGACACTCATTTGCAAAACAAAACAAAACTTCAATCTATAACAGACTATACACAAAAAATTAAATCAAATTATAGATATATGAAAAATCTAAAGCTATAAAACTATTATAATAAAACTAGAGTTCCAGTGCATAAATTCATGCACCAGTGGAGTCCCTTGGCCTGGCCTGTGGGGATCGGGTGGATTTGGGTGGATGGGCCAATTGGGGCCTTCTTGCCCATTTCCGATTGGGTTGATCTAGCCAGCCTGTCGGGGAGGGACCACAGGAGGGCTCCAGGGTGTGTCTGGTTCATCTCACCCAGTCCCAATGGGCCAGACCCTAGCAACAAGCTAACCTACCAGTTAGAGCGTGTGACTTTTGGTGGTGAGTGCACATCATAGTGACTGGTTGAATGTTCAAACAAATGTTTGAACAAATGGTCGAACACATATTAGGCTTTTATTATATAGGATACAGGTTAAGATCTTTGTGTCCTTAAGTCATGCAAATCTCATGAATAGATTTCTTAGTCAAAAATTTCAAAAACATAAAAAGAAAAATGATACTTTTCCCCATAAAATTAAAAACTTAAGTTCTTTAAAAGATCATGATAAGAAGACTGAAAGTGCACAGCCAGCTTGCCTCAGTAGTTAAGCATTGACCTATGACCAGGAGGTCACAGTTCAATTTCTGGTCAGGGCACATGCCTGGTTGTGGGCTTGATCCCCAGTTTGGGGCATGCAGGAGACAGCCAGTCAATTATTCTCTCTCATTATTGATGTTTCTTTCTCTCTCTCCCTCTTCCATCCTCTCTGAAATCAATAAAAGTATATATTTTTTTAAAAAAAGAAAACTAAAAGTGAAAGATTGGAAGAAAAATATTTGAAAAACACATCTGTAAAGTCAGATGATAATGAAAGCAACCTCTCAGAATACTGTAATAATTACATGAGATAATCCATGTAGATCATTTAGTACAGTGCTGATTAAAAGTAATGTTTAATAAATTTTGGGTATTGCTATTTCTAAATAACTGAAATTTTATTTTAAATTTTTATTAAAGCTATTCAAAGTTAATGATATTTAAAGGAGTATTTTTTAATTTGTAAGTTTATAAAAATTATATATCTTTGTTTAGTCCAAATTTTATTGCAGTGTGATAAAAGAATATGACCTGAATCATTTATTTTCTGATAATTTATTAACATTTTCTTTGTTTTTTAGCAACTAGTTGATGTTGCATGTGTGTTTGAAGAGATTGTACATTCACTGTTTATTGCATAAAAGTCCTTTACACCTATTCAATCAAATTTCCTTTTATTTTAAATAATATTTTAAATCCTTACTCAATGATATGTTTATGGATTTTAGAGAGAGGAAGGGAGAGAGCATGCATGTGCGTGCGGGCGAGAGAGAGAAAGAGAGAGAGAGAGAGAGAGAGAGACAGAGAGAGAGAGAGAAACATCAATGTGAGAGAGAAATGTTGATTGGTTGCTTCTTTTATGCACCCACAACAGGACTGAACCCATAACCTAGGTATGTGCCCTGACTGGGAATTGAACCCACAACCTTTTAGTGTATGGGATGACATTCAACTAACTAAGTCATTCCAGCTATGGCCAGTCAAGCTTCTTTATTGTGTTATTCAAATCCTCTTTGCCCTTACTTGTTTTTTTTCTACCTGATCTGACAATTTCTGAGATATTTTGAAGTCTTCCAGAATAGCTGTGTATTTTCTTTTTATTTTTTTATCTTTATTGTTGAAAGTATTACAGATGTTCCCTTTTTTTTTTCTTCATTGACCCCTTCTAGCCAGCAGCTGCCCCCTGCTCCAGGCCTTCACCATACTATTGTCTGTGTCCATGAGTTATGCAGATACGCATATACATTCTTTGGTTAATCTCTTCCTATCCATCCCCCCACCTATCTCTGAGATTTAACAGTCTATTCCATGCTTGCTCATCAGTTTATTTTGTTCTTTAGGTTCCACATATGAATGAGATCATGTAATACCTGTCTTTCTCTTTCTGGCTTATTTCACTTAGCATAACACTCTCCAGGTCCCTCTATGCTGTCTATAAGGGGTAAAAGATCCTTCTTTTTTATAGCTGCATAATAATCCATGGTATAAATATACCCCAGTTGTTTTTTTTTAATCCACTCATCTGCTGATGGGCATTTGGGCTATTTTTGTATCTTTGCTATTGTAAATTGTGCTGCTATGAACATGCAAAAAAATGAAACTAGACCACCAACTTACACCATATACAAGAATAAATTCCAAATAGGTAAAAGACTTAATGCAGGAGCAGAAACCATAGGCAACAAGGTGAGTACATAGCCAGTTCCAATAGGCTATTGCTTCTACCATTACTAAGCAACTATCTTTTATGTGAGTTGTGAAATCATAAAAATCCTAGAAGAAACCATAGGCAGCAAAATTTCAGACAGCTCTTGTAGCAATATGTTTGCCAATACATCTCCTGACTTAGGGCAAAGGAAACAAAGGAGAAAATAAACAAATGGGGGTACATCAAAATAAAAAGCTTCCGCACAGCAAAGAAACCATCAACAAAATGAAAAAGGAGCCCACTGTATGGGAGAACATATTTGCCAATGATATATCTCATAAAGGGTTAACATCCAAAATATAGAAGGAGCTCATACAACTTAACAAAAGAAAGACAAATGATCCAATTAAAAAAATGGGCAAAGGACCTAAATAGACATTCTCCAAAGAGGACAGAGATGGTCAAGAGACATATGAAAAAATGCTCAATGTCACTAATCATCAGAGAGATGCCAATTAAAACTACCAATGAAATATCACCTCATACCTGTGCATGGGAGAACAACCAATAGATGTGTCTCTCTCACATCCATGCCTCTCTTTCTATCTTCCCCATCCCTTCCACTTCCTCAGAAAATTAATAGAAAAATAATATCCTCAGGTGAGGATTAAAAAAACAAAACAATAAAGAAAAAAATAAACTGAGGCACAGAGAGGTGAAGAACTGGCCTGAGACTATAAAATTGGCAAATGGTAAGGCTGGGATTTGAATCCTGGATTTATCTACACTCTGAAGCCCGGGGGTTTCCCTGATACTGAGCCTCAAGCCTGGCCAGCCCAAGAGTGTGGATCTGAATTCAGAGGTTGAAGGGAGAACATAGCAGACTCTTCTTAAAAGGAATAGCTAAAGTACTTTTAAAACTGGAGAATTATAGCACCAGATGTCAAGCTGAACAGACAAAGTCAGCTGCTTGGCAAATTTCTGTAGACGCATGAAGATGTCTATTTTAACTACGAATTAACTAAGTTCTCAGCTCTTGCACTATTATTATGGATAAACTATTGAGTTTTCTTAATAGCCCCTTCTGCTTTTTCTCAAATTTTGCTTTTTGTCTCCTTGGTCCAAATAATTCAATACCTCCATTCCATAAACAAGTAATTGTTTGGCTTCTTTATGGTAGGGACTATGCCATATGTTGGAGATACATAGAACAGTATCAGGAGCCAGGGGTGGGAAGGGTAGATACAAGAATCTACAAGTATCATATAATGAGATAGTGTCTGACAGAAGACTATGGAAGTACTTCAGGACCACAGAAAGGAGACAGCTAACTCAACCAGATAGGTAGATGTAGAGTGGGGAAGGGATAAGGGGAGACTTCTGAAAGGATGTAATTCTTCACATATGATTGAGCCCTTCAGATGATAAGGACCATAACTAAATGGGAAAGACTTTTTTGGAGGAAGAGAGTCACGCTATACAATAAGGGAGCAGCGAAAGCCTCCTCCTGGGGGTCTGAGAACATAAATTAGTTACTAGAACTGCATTGGAACCTAAATGACCTTTAGTTCCTGAGTTCTCTTCAAATCTACAGAAGTCACTTTAAGCATGTTTCTGGATTTCTGGGTGGTTACTCTAGACTTCCCAGAATAAGACTTGGCCAATTATCTGTTCTTACTGTGCCCCTCACTCTGGAGTGCCATCAGAAAATCTTCCCAGTTCCAATAGGCTAATGCTCCTACCATTACTAAGCAACTCTTGTCTTCTGTAAGCTTGTCTTCTCACAGTACCACTGACTCATTGCCTCTATTGGATGCTGTTGTCTAATGGTTTCTGAGATCTGCCTTCTCTCATGTGTCAACTACTGTGCTGTCAACTGCCTAACCCTTTCTCTTTATCATATTTACATCCTCCAAGAAAGAAACCACTTTGTTAATTAATTATTAACCTCTTCTTTGGGCAAAACTCTTACATTCAGAGAGAGAGAGAATGTGACAGAAACATCAATTGATCAATTGCCTTCTATATGTACCCTGACTGAGGATCAAACCTGCAATCTGAGCATGTACCCTGACCAGAAATCAAACCTGAGACCTTTTGGTGAATGGGAGAACCTCCAAGCAACTGAGCCACACTGTCAGGGCTCCAGTTTGGGGATTGTTTTTCTTTCTCTGCATTTCTACTTACCCATACCTCCCCTTCCTCCCTCCGTTCCTCCCTCTTTTCTTTTTATTCTTTCTTTTCTTCTTCCTTCCTTCCTTCCTTCCTTCCTTCCTTCCTTCCTTCCTTCCTTCCTTCCTTCCTTCCTTCCTTCCTTCCTTCCTTTTCTTTCTTTC
This sequence comes from Lasiurus cinereus, assembly GCA_011751065.1. Lineage (NCBI taxonomy): Eukaryota > Metazoa > Chordata > Mammalia > Chiroptera > Vespertilionidae > Lasiurus > Lasiurus cinereus. The sequence goes on from JAAGEH010000076.1 coordinate 45,122,324, forward strand.
CCTTGCTCCCAGATACTCTTATCTCCTTAATCTTCTGGCAAAATCTCAAGGAGCAAGGAACCTGGAAGGCAGATTACTGGGCACAACTCCAGGGATAATACTGACATTGCATTCTAAGGAGCTGAAGTCCAGGAGGTTTTATTTAAAATGCGACTGGTGCCCATTGGAATTGTCTGAGCGATCCTGTCAGACAACTTCTTTATGCCTAGGAATACTCCCTTGAAACCTGTTTGGAATGAATGGGAGGGAGAATAGAAGGACATAAACCAAATTAATAGACCAATAAATTATCCTGTCACATATTTATTTTTTTATTTGTCCCTGTATTTGTACTTCACTTTTAAAAAGATATATGAGCTGATATGTCTAGTGTTCCAATTTGATTATGAACATCTTGAAGATTAGAACAATACTGTGTTTACCACTCATTTTTAAATCTTTCTGAGGTCCCACCAGGATAATTTGTGCATAATAGATACTAATAAATGTCTTGAAATAAACTGAGGACTAACAGAATTTGACTAGACTCTACCAGTTCAGACTACACTGGTGCTGACTTCCTCATTGTAGGGCTTGAGGGCCTGTTCATTGTCACTTTTAGGGTTAGGCAAGTATGCTTTTTCTTTACCTGCTTCTGTTCACAACTGCTGCTGGCCTGAATTTCCGAGATATCAAATTTGTATTTGGGACCTTTCTAGCTGTAAGTAAAAATAAACATTTCTTTTAAAATTCAGACAGATTATATTAACTTGAACCTTCTTTAATAAAAAGAGAATTGCAGGTCACAACACAAACATGTATGTGGTTCTAACAACAGTGGGAAATTTCTAAGTGAAATCAAAGCAGTACCTGGCATTCATTTTCATAATCTTTCACTTGAAGAGCCAAGTACATTATGAGAACTTTATCCTGTTAAACCACAGAGATAAATAAAGGGACCTGATTGAACGGCTTGTATAGATAGGGCCACATAGTCAGGTAGTGACAGAATTGTAAATAGCCAGCTGCCTTGCCTAGTTAGGCTACTTTGCCTGAACATACCACTGTTTCTTTTTGTTGTTGTTTTAATATATTTTTATTGATTTCAGAGAGGAAGGGAAAGAGGGAGAGAGATAGAAGTGTCAATGATGAGAGAGAACCATTGACTGGCTGCCTCCTGCATGCCCCACACTGAGGACTGAGCCCACAACCTAGGCATTTGCCCTTGATCAGAATGGAAGCCAGGACTCTTCAGTCCACAGGCCAGCACTCTATCCACGGAGCCAAACTGGCTAAGGCCCTCTTCTGTAATCTTACTTTCTCTTTTATTGGCCCTCTCCCCCATTCTCTCCACCTCACTCCTTCTAATGCTATAAAAAAATGAAGACACAATTATACTACAGAATTGGAACTTAATATATCAGCTCTTCTAGGAATACACGCATTTTGAAAACCATCAGCTTAGACCAAAGAAATTAACCATTACTTTCTGATATGAAGAAATATTTTTTTGAAGGTGGAAAGCCTTCCTTCCTCATTCCCTCAAGTAATAATAACATGTAGATGATTACATATTCCTCTTCCAGCTCCTAGGAAAAGTTTGCAATGGAAAAAGGCAGAGGATGGACTTACAAGTCCGGGAAGCACACAGAACCCCATATAAAAGGAATCCAAAGAGGACTACACCAACACACATCATAATTAAAATACCAAGAGCAAAAGACAAAGAGAGAATATTAAAAGCAGCAAGAGAAAAAAGTTCATTACCTACAAGGGAGCACCCATACAACTGTTAACTGATTTCTCAACAGAAACGATGCAGGCCAGACTGGAGTGGCAAAAAAATATTCAACGTGATGAATAGTAAGAACCTACAACCAAAAATACTCCATCCAGCCAAGCTATCGTTCAGAATTGAAGGGCAGATAAAGAGCTTCACAGAGAAGAAAAAGCTAAAGGAGTTCATCAACTCCAAACCAGTATTATATGAAATGCTGAAAGGTATTCTTTTAGAAGAGGAAGAAGAAAAAGATAAAAGATAAAAAATTATGAACAACAAATACATATCTATCAACAAGTGAATCTAAAAATTAGGTGAATTAAAAATTTGATCAACAGAATAAACTGGTGAATATAATAGAATCAGGAGCACAGAAAGGGAGTGGACTGATAATTCTCAGGGGGGAAAGGTGTGAGGGGTGTACAGGGAGAGAGTGGACAAAAATCATACACCTATGGATGAGTTCAGCGGGAGGTAGGTAAGTGTAGTGGGAAGGGTGAGAGCCGGGTGGAGGGGAGCTATCGAGGGGAAAAAGAGAAACAAATGTAATAATCTGAATAATAAAGATTTAATTTAAAAAAAGGATCAACCAATAAGTGCATAAATAATGCAGAAAAACGAATTTATATTTCTATTCTCTTTCTACCTCATCTCTCTCTTTAAAAAATAAATAAAAATTTAAAGAAAAAAATGTCTTTCAGTTAAAAAAAAAGGCAGAGGATGATCAAGCAGAAAGAGAAGGATAAAACATTTTGTTTTTATTTTTAAGGGGAAAAACAAGAGAATAGGGTAAAACCTTATTTATCTGTAAAATCTCATCTTATCTGTAAATGACCATAATCTGTGAAAATGAAATGTACCATCTCACACCTGTCAGAATGGCAATCATCAACAAATCAACAAACAATAAGTGTTGGCGAGGATGCAGAGAAAAAGGAACCCTCGTGCACTGCTGGTGGGAATGCAGACTGGTGCAGCCAATGTGGAGAACTCCCATTGACCCAGTAATCCTACTCCTAGGAATATATCCTAAGAAACTAGAAGCACCAATCAGAAAAGATATGTGCACCCTAAGTTCATAGCAGCACAATTTCAATAACTAAGATCTGGAAACAGCCTAGGTGCCCGTCAGCAGATGACTGGATCAGAAAACTATGGTACATCTACACAATGGAATACTATGCTGCCATAAAAAAGAAGGAATTCTTACCATTTGCAGCAACCTGGATGGAACTGGAGAGCTTTATGCTAAATGAAATAAGCCAGTCAATGAAAGAAAAATACCACATGATCTCACTCATTTGTGGATAATAAAGAACATTATAAACTGATGAACAAAAAGATAGATACAGAGGCAGTAAAGCATCAAACAGACTGTCAAATTACAGTGGGAAGGTTAGGGAGAGGTGAGGTAGATAAGAGATCAACCGAAGGGCTTGTATGCATGCATATAAGCATAACTAATGAACGCAAGACACTGGGGGGTTAAGGCATGTATGGGAGTGGGGAGAGGGCAATGGGAAGATATGTACACATGTAATACATTAATAAAAAAAGAAAATGAAATGTACATTTTAAGCACTCAACCAATATTTACTACTGACAAAACCTATTTTAGGCCTCATCTTTTGTCAGAACAATCATCATTAATAATATAAAGTCTGTAAAATGGTCTCCCTCCTCTTCTTTCCCTCTCCTATACACTTCACTAAGGATCCGAGCACAGAGCTAACACTGGATTACTCACACATCCCATGTGACCTGTCAGGACTTCACAGCAGTGCTTATGCTGCTCTTTACCAGAAATTCTCTTCCCTCAGTGCTCTGCCAAATGAACTTCTGTTCACCCAATGAGACCCATTTCAAATGCTATCCAAGAGGCATTCTCAAACAGCTCCTTTACCCTGAGCAGGACCAGTATCTCCCTCCACTATGTCTCTATAGCATTAGTAGATACAATTCTGTTTTAGAGCTCATCATCTTGTATAATTAATATATATTACTATGTCTCTCTGCTCCAAAGAATGTAATCTACTACAAGTAGGAACCAGGTCTCTCTCTTTTTTTCTTTATATTTCCTGTGCCCAATACTATTATGCATGTTAAATATAGGATAAATGTATATGCTATAGTCTAGACAGTATAAAAAATTTACAGTTTCATAAAGGAGACAAGGTTTACAGACATAGGAGAGGTATAATGTATTGGGCTAAGAAAATTAGATAACTACTGAATTCAACAAACATTTACTAAATACCTAGGGCTACTAGGATAAATACATAGTCACTACCTTTGAGATGCTCACAACCCATCCACCTTATAGATTGTCTTTATATGTAGATGCACTCCTGTGGTTTAGATATCAATTTCCATGCTGTTCCTCATAACAACGCTGTGAGGTAGGTCATTATTTTCATTTTTGTAGAGATGTAAACAGAGCGTTTGAATTCCCAAGTCTTCTGACTCCAAGACTGAAGTCTTTCTTCCCCACTACATCACTGTTTCTCAAAATTTTCCATTTCTGAGTACACTTTTACAGGGAGAACAGACTTATATTACTCAGAGCTGGGAAATATAAGCTCAAAATTTAGAGTGTAATCTTAAAATTCATGCTTACTATAATATTTTCCATTATTTCTCACTGATTCAAACTGAAAGTCTGAGAAAAATAAACCTCGTTGATTCTGGGTCCTCGAAGGACCTTAGTACAGGGCTTCAACACCCAAGGACCGCACACACAATTTCAGAAGCACATGGCTACGCTGCTACCTTTACTCAGGGTGTCTCGGCTTGGCTGAGTCCTAACACAAGATTTGGGGTAACTTCATCATGTTTTCTTTTAGGTTTCCAGGGGCATAATTGTATTTGCAGCCATCTCTGTAGACTACAACAAAACGTATTCTACTCCCAGGTATTGAGCAGTGGGGTCTGTCCCTTTCCTCCCTGCAAGGGTTCTCATTCTGGCAATAAGATCTCTTCATTCCAAACTAACTGCCACCTCTCTCACTGCCAATCGAACCTAAAGAAGTCCCAGATGTCTCCAACTATCTGCTGCTGGCCCTTGAAGGCCCCAAAGGCTAAACAATCTCCTCTTTTCAGCACTGCCGCTAGAGGGCAGCTCAGGGTTGCAGCTATGCTGAGCCCTCTAGTGGCTGCTGGGGTAACATGGTTCTTCTATGGAACCCACAAAAAACTCAAAAAAGTTGTACTCAGGAAGCCAGCCTAAGTGACACCCGGTAGTGAACTTTTAAAAAAAGTCTTGGTTCTCAGCTTCGTTTTTTTAAGGCCTCTGGCAGGTCTCAGATACATTACCTTTCTTGGAGGAATCTCTCACTCCCTAGGATTTCCCCTTCCCGGGGTATGCCAATGTAGAGCCGTCATTCTCTCCCGGCCAGGTAAAAAATTAGAACCTGAGAGACTTGGCAACTTTCCCAAGTGCCTTTTTACTTCCTTCATCTCCCCCACGAATATAGAGCTTATACATACATTCAAGGTTTTCCCGTATAACCATGGCTTGCAGGTTCTGGATTTAGACTCCTAGGCTTCAACTCCTGGCTCTTTCATTTACTAATTGGGTAACTTTAGTAATGCTATTTAATCTAAGCTTCTGTTTCATCTGTAAAATATGGAGAATAATACCTGCAATATACAGTTTGGGGAGGAATAACTATGAAAATGTATAAAAAGTGCTAGGTCTGGCACATTGAAAGTGCTCAACATTAGCTATTTTTATTCTTCAAAGCTTCTGTTTAGTGCACAGCAGGTCTATCAATTTGGTCTTTATCGAGGACTCAGGGTACATATGCAAATGAATTCATAAACCACCTTTATTTTCCTAAAGTGGCCATGCTAACAGGTTATGGAAAAGGGGGCCTGTTTGTGTGAAACAATCAGTGCAAAGGGTATTCAGGGTGCAAAGGAATCCAAGAGGCCTGGAATCTGCATGGAGGAACTGTGTTTTGCACGCAGGTGTCCTTCCCCCGCCCCCCAGCCCCACCATGTGCAAGCATTCAGGGTGAATCTGGGAGTGGCGGCTAAGTGCACAGTGGTGCAAAAGTAAGAGGGTTTCCGGCCAAGGAAGTGAACTGAGCTCTCCAAAGGCCAGGAACCCAAGCCAATCAGATTCCCCGCCCACCAGGAGTCTAAAAGGTGGCAGAGCCTCATGGCCCAAAGTCCAAGCACAGCAGGAAAGTGGCCAGGGAATCTTGTCAGGTAGAGACCTGATAGAAACTGTCCAAAAAGTTAAAAGCTGAAAAGCTCACAACACCCACGGGCTCCAGAGAAAGGTCAGTGTGAGCTTAGCAGCTGTTCCATCTGGTGCCAGGGGCCTTGGCTGTTGTCTTCTACCCCAGGCCGGTTAGGCCTCCCTGATCAGCCCCACCTAGAAAAGCCAATTCTGCTCTTAAAGGGGACTTGCTGGTTTCTGGCACGGCATCTGACTCTCAGTGGGCAAAGCTCTCTCTTGCGTCTGAATGGGGGGAAAGGGGGCAGAGAGTGGGGCCAGGGGTTCAAACTGGCTCCAAAGGAAGGGGCTTGCGGCCGGAGCCTGAGCCTCCATGTTGAGAGAACCACATGCGTTTATGGCAGAGGCAGGCAGGGGCCTTGGCTGCCAGGGACCCTGCCTGACAAGCCGCGACTTGAGCTGTGCCTTCGAGCCTGGGTTGGCTTGAGAGCGGCACAGAGGAGGGCGGGCAGTCCTGGGAAGGGGGTGAGATGGGAGGTGCGGGGAACAGCATGAGCACAGGCACGAAGGAAGAATGAATCTGCTGCGCGTGGAGAATGGCATGGAGACTCCCCTGATTGGCGCGGGGAGCGCTTGCGGGGGGATGGAGGCCGCGATGATTGGATAGCTAGAGTGGGGCCAGATTTGGAGGGCTTTGAATGCCCGGCCGAGGAGCACTCACTCAGCCCAGCTCCTCCTGACTGGCGATTTCCGTTCAAGGCTGAATTACCTATAAGGTGGCTAATTCCAACGGGTGATTTCCTTCGGGGGCTTCTGAAAAGCCAGCTTGTCACCTGCTCCAGCGCTCTCCCTTTGCCCGGGGAGAAAGTAGCCCTCCCCGGTGGAGGGCAGGGGGGTCCTGTGGATTAATTTGACTGCCCTGGCTTTGAAGATGGGGTGTGCGGAGTGTGTGTGTGTGTGTGTGGGGGGGGGATCCCATTTCCCAGCCAAATATTAAATTTGGTTTCTCCTCCTCCTCCTCCTCCCCCCTCGGGTCCTCTTTCTCTCGCCAGCACCTCCCCCACGTTTCCCTGCTCTCCTCCACCCGCGCGGCCAGTGGCCTCCTCGCCCGGCGGCGCGCGTTCCGGGCCCGCCTGGCCCGCGCCCGCCCTCCGCACCCGGGCGCCCCCCCCCCCCCCCCCGGCCCCCCCGCCCCCGCCGGGGGCCCCCCCCCGCCCGGGCCCCCCCCCCCCCCCCCCCCCCCCCCCGCCC
>JAAGEH010000076.1:45129616-45192209 GCA_011751065.1 Lasiurus cinereus
GCGGCGGCGGCGGCGGCGGCGGCGGCTTGGGGAGTGGCGTGGAGCGGAGCCTGGGGCTGCAGCCGCGCGGGGCTCCCGCAGTAGAAAGCCCCCGGGGCAGGAAGGGAAGGCCAGGCCGTGAAGTCCCCGAGCAACCATTCTCCTTGGATTTGGGGGAGCCTTGCCCCCCCCCCCCCACCTCGTCTTCTGACGCCCCCTCCTCACCTCCCCCCTCCCCCCCAAGCCGCGGCCGCTGACGAGAGGAGGCGGCGGCGGGGGGCTGAGGGGCGCCGCCATGCCTCTCCCGCGGTGAAGCGCCCCAGCCGTCAGGAGCTCCTCGGTCTCCCCGGTGATGTCCCCCAGGCGGCAGGCAAAAGCGACTCACTCGAGCCCTGGGGTAAAGGCCTAGCTTATCCAGCTTCCTTCCTCCTCCTCCTCCTCCTCCTCCTCCTCTTCCTCCTCCTCCTCCTCCTCCTCCTCCTCCTCCTCCTCCTCCTCCTCCTCTTCCTCCTCCTCCTCCTCCTCCTCCTCCTCCTCGTCCCCTCTCCCCCCCACTCCTCTCCCCCTTCGACCTCCCCTCCCCGTCTCTGCCCTCACCCTTCCCCGCGCCCCCATCTCCCCTGCCTCCCTCCCACCCCTCCAGCAGCGATGGCAGAGGAACAACAACAGCCGCCGCCACCGCAGCCTGATGCCCAGCAGCAGCTTCCCCCCAGCACCCCCAGCCCGGGGGTGGCCCTGCCAGCCCTTGTGCCCGGGCTGCCAGGGACAGAGGCCAGCGCGCTGCAACACGAGATCAAGAACTCCATCTGGTAAGAGGATCCACCATCGCGGGGCGAAGCAGCCCGGGCACATTTCTGCTGCAAAGGGGGTGGGGGCGGCGGGCGGAGCGGCTGATGCCTTCATTGAACGGGGGCAGCCCGGGTCCGAGGCAGGTTTAGAGGGCCCGTGGAGGGTGGGACTTGGGCATCGGACCCTTGGTCTTCTGAGCCCCCCCCCGGAGGCGTTGGCCCCCTCCGTGGTGAGGGATGATAAACAAGTCGTGTGTGGCTTTCACGTCTGTGTGAAAAGGAGTAGGGGTCGAAATTAAGGCATCTTGCATGACGATAGCCTGCACCGGGGAGCGAGGCATGGGAAATGTGTTTACTCCTTGTTGCAGCCAGACAGGGAGGGAGAAGTGTATTGTGAATGTTCACCACACAGACACTGTGCGTAAGAATAGGAATAGGCAGGACAAAACCTAATGGGTGTCTCTTCCTTTCGGTGGGTTTAGCTGCTGTTTCCGAATGTTTTTGCTTTCTTTATTCAGAGACTGAATGCCTCCTCTTCCAGGGAGTTTATTCTTTGCATTGGTTGAGAAGAAAGAGGCTTCTTTAGTATAAGCTGTTTTTAAGGGGGTAGTTTACACTGTAAAATAGATAAAATACCCTTTGCTGTATTCCCGTGCTTTTTTTTTTTTAATATGAGAATTTCCAATATTTCCGCATTAGATTAAACTCTGAAAGACTGGTGCCAGCCTTTTAATAATTAAGTACACCAAGTTAAGTCTATCCTTTTAGAGCCATTGCAAATATTCTTTGAGCATGAACTTGGGCATTTTTTTTAAAACTGACATTTTTTAAAAAAAAGTGTAGTGCTATTTTTAAAGTGGAAAGCAGTATTTGGAATTTGGTGTGAGAGACTACTTTTAATAGAACTTTTAAAATAGAATTAAATGTGGTATAAAACTCTGATTTTAAAAATGAAATCTTGTATGTCCATCATTGAATATGACTACTAAAATATCAAAACTCCTTTTATATTGCAATTTAAAAAGAAACGTATCATAAAATAACTGACATTGCAGTACAATATTTACACATTTGAAAACTGACAATTTCTAAAATACAAAATTAAGGTTTATTATATAGTAATTTTTATTATTTTCCTGGTGTACATCCATATTGTCATGATGCTAATATGAAGTAGGTCAGTGCAGGCTTTATACTAGAGTAGGGGGCAGCTGTGTACCTTGCTTTCAGTTTTAATTTTAAAATGAAGTTTAAATGCTTTAAAGATAATTTTTTTTTTTTACTTTGACAATGGTCATGTGGCAGCTTGAATAGGTCAGAAAAATAGTAATGTGTGTGTACTGGGTATGTGTAAGTGAGTGTGTGTGTGTGTGTGTGTGTGTGTGAGAGAGAGAGAGAGAGAGAGAGAGAGAGAGAAGGCTTTATTCTTCAATGGATACTCTCAGCTCCCTGTTAAAGCTGTAATATAAAGGAAGAGATGGTTAAGCTTCTGCTCACCAGAAACCAGAGTGCCCCCACCACCTCCCATTAAGTTACTTGATATAACTTAAGTGTTTCTGAAATCATCATTAAATTAAATAAGCACTTTAGTTTTTTCATTCAGGTAGGGGGCACCCAAATTAAAAAGACTAAAATCTTTTAAGAAAGACATATTTAAAAAGTTGAATTAGTAATGTGTATTTTGATTTATTATGAGAGAGCAATAGGGGAACATTTTATAATTTTATAGTATTTTAAAAATAAGAGTAAGTTGTATAGATAACTGACTGAAGTGTTTGAATAATAATGATAGTGGAGTGCTCTTTTTGGTAAATCATGTGATTTAATAATTCTTTCATTGGTAATTTATGTTTACACATCCATTACAATTTAACTGCACTGACTTTAATGTGAGAAATCCTGTCCTGAAGCAGAGTGCACTTGAGTTTTTGGTACTTGCTCTGGAAAAATAATGGCCAACAATCACTTTAATTTCCAAGTGTACAATTTTAATATTTATTTTCAAATTATAATGGCACACTTACTGGCATTTAATTTTCAACTTTAGAAATCCTATTTGCAAAAGTTGTTTCTTTATATTTAAAAGTTTGTAAAAACATTAGTGATCATAAACAACATGAGGGAATATATATAATATATAGTCTCATATCTGATGTTTCACAAGAATGGACTTATAGACTTATCAGGTAACTATATAAAGACATTTAAAAGTGAAATACCTTCAATACCATCTATGAAATAGGGTGTCCTAAAAAAAGCATATGAACTTTAATAGCTGATAACTCAATTTTGAAAATGAAATTTCCTTTAATAAACACTGCCATAATTATTCAAAGTTGTATGTATATATTTTTTGGGATACCTTATATATATGTTAAATTAAAATATCTTTTAATAGATAAGATTGCAATTCTTTAGGTATCTCATTTACATTTCTTGAAGTAACAATGCCTTCTTACCAATTTTTTTTTTATCACCTGAGCATATTCTGAGAGATTATCCATTTTGTTGCTTCCTATATCAATCTTTGATAACATTACTAATGACAATTTAAAATTACATTAAGCAGAATTTGTTAAATGAGTTTTGCATGTAGGTTGATTCCAAGAGTATATTGGACTTGCAGATCACAAGCATGTCTATACTTGTTCTATTCTGCAAATATAAATATAGTAGGCGATGTAGGCCGTTAGCTGGACAATAGAGCTACTTTATTATCTCAGTTCATAATTATTTGTTTTTGTTTGTTAAACTAAAGAGCTGTTTGACAAAAGTATGTCCATTTTCATTTCAAGCATAAAATTAGTCTTTGAAAAAGAAGATTAAGTATTTAAAGTTGAAATGATGGTACTTAATGGGATCAGAAGTTATATTTCTTAAGAATTGGAAATATGTATTTTACAGATAGTTCTAGAAAATAAAGCTACTACTAACTTGATAGGGGTGTTATATTTAATATATTTATGACTATCTTCAATGGAGTCCAAGCCTGCATGTACCTTTCTTGACCTTTTTCATTCCTACTCCATAGACTCCAACTCACTTATACTACTCGCTTGAAAGGGGATTTATTTGCAGAGTTGTATTCAATACTGAATATAGTGTAAGAAATGTTATGTATATTTTCTAAGCAATAGAATTGTAAACGTTTCATAAAAAAATAAAACTAGTAACTTGTGTCCTTTTCGTAAATGGAATACTCATAGTGACAACCTAAAACAAAGCCACAACCTAATCCCACTGTAAACTTCTTTAACTTAACATGGCACCCCTCTTAGTTATCTAAAAAGAATACCATGGCAAGTTTTTCTTTCATCTTATCTCCAAGTGTCTTAACAGGTGTTGTTTTTCTATTTAGCTTAAACAAACAAACAAAAATTTCCTAAGTATTTTTCTTTGTGTTTTTAAAACAGTTATACTCGAAACCCTGATAGAATAAAATTGCTTTGGAAAAAATAGAATAGAAAAAATTACATTTGCATTCTATTCTGCCTGTTATTATTTTTAAGAATAATCATACCTACATGGGTAGGAGCGATTAACATATTTGCAATAATATGTAGACTGCAAATCTTTTCCTAGAAATTCAAAAGCATCCCTGATGTTTTATTGTAGATAATGTTCTATACTGTATTTATTCAACAAACAAATTCAGAAATTCTTAAAAGAATTAGTGGTTATTAATTATTGTTTTTATTTATGTAACTTTATTTTCAAGTAAGGCCTTGTAAACCATTTTTTTAAAATATATATTTTATTGATTTGTTACAGAGAGGAAGGGAGAAGAATAGAGAGTTAGAAACATCGATGAGAGAGAGACATCGATCAGCCGCCTCCTGCACACCCTCTACTGGGGATATGCCCGCAACCAGCATACATGCCCTTGATCGAAATCAAACCTGGGACCCTTCAGTCCACAGGCCGACGCTCTATCCATGAGCCAAACCAGTTTCGGCTGTTAACCATTTCTTAAAACAGTCTTAGAAGTTGTGTCATTATTCTGGTCGGCAAACTCATTAGTCAACAGAGCCAAATATCAACAGTACAACGGTTGAAATTTCTTTTGAGAGCCAAATTTTTTAAACTTCTTTTAACACCACTTCTTCAAAATAGACTCGCCCAGGCAGTGGTGTTTTGTGGGAGAGCCACACTCAAGGGGCCAAAGAGCCACATGTGGCTCCGAGCCACAGTTTGCCCATCACTATTCTACCCACTTAGTAAGAGTGAAATTGAATGACAGGTACAATTCCTCTGATTCATTATCAGACCCTGGAAACATTGCAGGGACCAGAGTTCCTTGTCTGTATTCAGTCTTGTAAGTTATATAGATTTCTGAATCTGGCACATTTTAGATTTACAACTATAATCAAAGTAGAATTACATATGTGGACCATTTGGGATGTTATCTAAATTCTAATTTAATCCCAAATTGAGCAATTTTGTTTAACTTTCTTATTTCTCAGTTACAGAGAGTAAAGTATGGTGATCCTAAGGTTTACCCAGTGATTCCATATTAGTCCTAATTTCTGTCCCCTGTCCTAGAACTTAGTTTTGTCCTTGGTTCTGGGTCAGGCAGTTTATTAACTCTCTCTGAGAAACAGTTATATTTCCTTCAACTGCCGTGGGAAACATTTACTGTAAAGCTCCTAACTGTAGAGTTTACTTTTAATCATAGCCCATAATCTTCATTTTACTTCGAAGTTAGAGACTGACTAGTAAGTACATCCACTGGCTTTCATATATTTTCCATTAATTGGTTGATTTGCTATCTGCCCTGAGCTCAGTCTGTCTTACATATCAAGCACACCAAAGACTTAAGGTGCTTTTTGCTTGTCTATATTGAGGCCAGCTGTGATGGTTGCATCCCAACACTAAGTGTTTCTGATTCCAGAAAGAAGGCAGTTCCTGTTCTCTTCTATGATTTGAAACTGATGAAATTGTCTGCTCTATTGACCAGAAAGGCAAGTTAAGCAATTTCAAGCCCCTTGACTTTCTGGCCTTGTTTAGCTTAGGCAACGTGTGTGTGTGTGTGTGTGTGTGTGTGTGTGTGTGTGTATTTGCATAAATAATTGACCAATTTGCTTTCCCTATTGGGAGTTGTCTTTAATGATGTTATGTACGGAACTGATTCAGTTTCTATATCACGGTTAGTTTTTGGTCCTGTTGGCGGAAATGAGTTTCACAGTGGTAGAAAAGACAGAAGTGTCTCATTTGTTGTGAAACATGCTTTGAATAAAAACTTATGTCTAGTCACCTTTGATATTAGAAAAATCATGTTGCACATTAACAGTGTTCAGATGAAAATAATTAAAATAAACATTGACATTTACTCAAATTTGAGCACTTTGTGCAAGATCATTGTGTATGTACTCATCTGAGTACCTGCTATATATGAAGTGCTATGCTAGAAACTGGCATTTGAGGGATATCCATTCATTTGCAATATTAACCTAAGCAAATATTTGCAATAAAATATCTCTCTTATTCAGTTAGGGAACCAGGGAAGGAGGTCACAAGTGCCAGAGTGTTAACTGTGGAAAAAATAGATCTTAGTTTCCTTGTCTAGAACATGGAAGGTTCATATTAGATGACCTTGAAAGTTCCTTTAGGGTAAATTATGATTCTTGTTACTAAATTAATATTGACAACAATAATAAAGCATACCATAAGCACAGTGAAAACTAACAGCATTAACTACTCATAGGTAATCAGCAGAACATTGTCAATGGATGGGTTATTAGGATTTGCCAGCCTTCCCTGGGTTTTAGCTCTAGAAGACTATCTGAAGATGTTATTCACTTATTGTTACCTTGTGCAAGAGTTCTTTTATGTGAAATTCAGTCTGTAAATATTTATTGGGCATGTATTTCATTTAAAGTTAAGAGTTGTTGCTGATTATACAAAAAATAATGTATGTAAGGCTATGCTGTATCCCTGTTGTTGGGAAGTATACTAGTTGCTAGTTGAGAGATTGCACTGGGGGGTTGGGTAGTTTTTTTTTTGTGTGCTTTATTTGTTTATAAACTGGTGCTCAATTGTTATAAACACCTCATACTGGAACTTTTTTCTATAGTAATGATTTAATATTTTTAAGGCATTGGTTAATATTATATTGTAAATTTGGTTATGTAAATAAGAAAGGTGTGTATTCTTTTCAGAATAATTCAGGTTAGGGTAGACAATTTAATGTGTAGTTGTGACAGAGTATTCTTTAAGAACAAGACAATAAGATGGTTACTACTTCATATCTTCGACAAAACTATACCACTCTTATCCAGTGCCTCCCTTTTCATCAGTCTTTCTGTATCTAGTTTCTTTCTCTTGCTTTCTCAAGGGTTCTGAGTTCAGGTTAAAGATGAGCAGCATGGAGCAGTAAGAAGAAGAATCTTCCTGCCTTGCACAGGATAGTAAAGAAGGAACAATAAGCTCTGAAGCTAATGCACTTGATTGCTGACTATGAGATTAAGATGAATAAAAACTGAAATGTATTATTTTTTTCTTGAGACTTTTTTCTGTTTCATGACTATATGCCTCCAATTTATAAGAGGAAATAGAAAACAATGAGGTTTGGTTAATTATGCACACAGTACCTCTGTCAGGCATCTATTATGGTAACTCTTACATACATTACAAAAATTGTGTGGGCGGTGACGTTTTGTACTTGTCAAGTCATAAAACAAACTGAAAGCATACATATATTCTTTGCTACTTGAATCTCTGTTTGGTTATTGAATTCAAAGCGTGAGAGGTCAGAATGACAGATTGAGATCTGTTATTCTTAGAACTTCGGAAGATAAGAATCCATATGGTGTGAAATACCATCTCCCCCAAATAGTCTTATCAAATATATATAATTATATATATATATATATATTTTAACAGAATTTATTCATAATCTGGGTTTGGATAGCAAGGGTTCACGTGGCAAAAGGTACTTTCTTACTCATTCCAATAAATTAGCAAATTCACTTGAATTTGAATCTAAATTGATTAATTAGTGATGCTTACCAAGGGCATGGGAATAGGAAGTAATGGTAGTACATATACCCTATAATTATCTTTCCCTTTCTTTCTGAAATCTGTAATTTTTAGAATTTGAGTTCTATTATAGGTACAGCATCAGAACTATTGGTTATCCTAGAGGGTATTAGTCCTTAGGGCCATCGTGTTTATATTTATGATATCTAAATTTAAGATACAGACATTTTTTAACTTGTATTCTTTTTTTTTATGACTTTCCTACTTTGGTTATCTGATTCTGCCAAGTAAGCTACAGAATGAGAATAGGGGATTATTGTATGAAGTGGCTACTTTAGTTTGCACTATCCATAACCCTTTTTCTTTGCTTTTATTATCTTGATTCTCTAATTATATGCTCGTCTCTTTACCTACTACCTTAAAAACCTTTCTCTTTTTTCTACTGATATAAGTGCCTAACTGCCTAACTTGAAGATTCAGCTCATGTGCTACCCTTCAATGAAACTTTCCAAACTCGCAGGGAACATGACCTGAGTTGTATAAATTAATTTTTTTCTAGGAGTTTAGACTGGCCTTACCTGAGATGAGTCTATTTTAGTGAATTTTTACTGAATTAATTAAATATTCCCTATGTAAACATTTCTAATATGTAAAGTTTATAGGAATTCAGGGGGGACTGCATATGCCTGAAACAAAGCAATCACTACATAATAAGTAATTTATAATATGACAATAAAATATTGTGGCGTAGCCAAGAATTTGCCATTGTTTTTTTGCAGTATATATGAAATGTAAAAAATTTAATTAGACAAGTGTATCACTTCAGTGACATTTGGCTTGGAGTAAAGTTGGTATTTCTGGGAATTTGGGAAATTTATTTGAATAAGATCCTTTAGTTGAGGTAGTAAGTGAATCACTTCCCTAATTTGATTGCAGTCATTAGATTTATGCAGTGTGATCTAAAAAATTAACTGTCAGATTAGTAAATGCTTAACCCCTTTTTCTGAAGGAGTAGATATTAGCAAGCACTGTGTGACCAAATTTCTGTACAAACACATTTTAAAGAAGTGAGATAAGAAGATCAAAGACTAATACTGAATTTATACAAGATAGAGGTGCAGGAAAACTGAATTCAGTACATTGTATTTTAATATCTACTATATACAGGCATAGGAAAATTAAAAAGTAATGACACTTTATCTACTTTTAAAGCAGTCATCCCTTGTGTGGTAGTTGTGTGTATCATCAATTGAATCTAACAAAAGAAAGATTTTATTAATGCATTAATGGTATAATCAGTAGTACAGTTAAATAACAGAATTAGAAGAGAGAGGGATTCAGTGAGGACATAATATTTTTATTGGCAAAATTCAAGATGGTGGCCTTAACAAAAAATCAGAGGAGGGGCTATTGATCCAGATACATTTACTGAGGAATCTTCATTCCCACTATCAGGAATAACATTAAGAATTGTTGATCATAGTAAGCCTTGTTAGTAATGAGAATAATTAGAGAAAAACAGCTTAGGACAAAATTTGCCTGACTGAGGAGTGGAATTTCTACCAGTATCAATCCTTTTACCTGAGTTTTAATGTACAAAGGTAGAAGAATGAATGCAAAGTAATAATGGAGAAGAAAAAAAGGTTGAGGGTGGGTGGGAACGCAGGCAGAGGACCAGGAGCAGTCTAAGCAGTCTAGGAAGAGGACTATGTACTCTGAATTGAGTCTCAGTGACGGACAGCACTTCATGAAGAGTATTAGAATATTTATTTGGTGAGGGATCCTCTCATTCAGCCCATATCTCCACTCCTGTATCTTGGCACCTGTGGCACCAACCTATGTACTTTCCCATTATCAGAGGCAGTTTATTTCCCCCTGTTGGATTCATCTCTTTCCATGTATTTATGGAATTTGTTCTAACATATACTCTGTTTTTGTCAGCATTATCAAATTGTTTTTTTCCACTGGCCACTTTTCCTGTTAGTTTATACATTCGTATGATGTCCTTAAAGCAAGCAGCAAACAACCTTGGAGAAAAGACTGCAGTAAAACAAAGAGTTGATCTCTCAGTGACCTAAAGAGTTCATTCATAGTCCTAAGAAAAAAATGTCATTAGGTAAGTGAATTAATAATGCAAATACTCATCTTATAAGATGAAATACAGTTAACATGCAAAAATCTTTACTGTTAGTGATAAAAAAAATAAAGCGGAAAACTTTTATGTTTTTCTTAATTTTTTGAAATATGTTTTTCTTAATTTTTTGAGAGAGGGGAAGAATAGAGAGATAGAAACATCAGATGAGAGGGCTACATCATCAATCGGCTGTCTTCTAAGCACAATACCTACTGGAGATTAAGCCAGCAATGGGGGCATATGCCCTGACTAGAATCAAACCAGTGACCTCTTGGTTCATGGGTAGACATTTAACCACTGATCCACAGTGGTTGCCAGGCAGAAAATTACTATTTTTGACCACTAAGAAAAATATTTAGGAACTACAGTAACCATCCGCTAGCTGATCTTGTCCAAGGTTTTGCAGTTTTCATATTCCTTTTTCTTCCCTCCAGTCTCTCAATTTCTATCCTGTTGTACAATATGTAAGCCCACTCATATTTTTGGTGGAGTAGTGTGAACATATATCTTACAAGCATTAACTGTGTTTGCACTTAGGTGATAGAACAATGTATGATATTTTTCTCCCTACTTTACTATATTTTCCAAATGTTTTTGAATGAACAAGTGTTATTTTTAGTTTGGAAAAATACCCAAACAAGTAAAATAATGCCCTTTGTCTATCCTGCTGCTTTTTCCTTTTAGCTGAAGTCTGTCCACCAGGCTTCCACCCCCACACACTGATAGATCTTCTCTCTGCTCTTGTCCCTTTTACCTCTTGCCGTCTGGCTTCCTGCTTTTCTTGCCAACTCAGTGGCCGTTTTTCAGTCTTTATCTTTCATTACGACTCTAACTTTTCTTGTCATTATGATTTCTTTGCACTTTTGAAATTCTCATTCATTCCTTTTTCAGAGGTGCCTTTGTATCAGCTACTCTGCCTGGCATTGGGGACTCCCTGAACAAGAATGTGAAATCCTGTTTCATGTACCTTATCTCTGATTGATTGACATTTTATTTTTCCTGCTTTCTTCCTTTAGATGCTCTTTAATTGTGAATATCCAGACACTTATTTCTCATCCATCTATTGTTTTTCTCTTTTCACTTTGTTAAAATCAAGAAATAGTTGGGTGGGGCTTGGCCAGTGTACTTAGCTGAAGTGTTGTCTGTGTACTAAAAGGTCACAGGTTTGATTCCCTGTTAGGGGGGCACATACCCAGGTTGCAGGTTCAAACCCCGTTCGGGGTACACGTGGGAGGCAATTGATCGATTGGTGTTTCACTCTTATATCCATCTCTCTCTCTCTCTCTCTCTCTCTCTCTCTCTCTCTCAAATCAATAAAATCATGTCCTTGGGTGAGGATTAAAAAAAAAAGAAGAAGGAATTGATGGGCTGAACAGACAACTCTACCATAACTACTCATTCATTCAGCAGAATACGGGGAGCGACCACTATTATATTAAACTTGGCATTTTCATGATAATCCTTCTTCTGTGTCATGGTGCCTTGTTACTTCAGTTTGCTTTCATTTCCAGTTCTACTTTTAGTGATAGATATCACTGTTACTTCAGTCTATCAGATTGTTAGTATTGATTTTCATATTTGATTTTTCTCTCATTCTCATGCCCAGTATTTTAACAAGTTGCCAAGTTTGCATTGTCACTTAAGTTTCTCTTTATTTTCCTACTTATACTCCAGCATCGTAATTCAGTGCTATACTATTTCATTCCTGGGTTATTACAGCAGCAACATAGCTGCTCTCTGCTCCCTAACCCCTATTGAACTATGCTGTATATTGCTGTCAAAATAAATCTTCTAAAAATATTCTTTTTCATGTAGTCCCCTTCTCAAAACATACAACTTCACCTTACCCACCATGGCATGTCTAAAGATTTTCATCAGGTTTCAATATGAGTATAATCTAGCCTAATACAATCAATCTAACCCTATTTCTTACTGTTAACTAACATTTCACTCCACTTCAGTCCAGTGGACACTTCACTATTGGCCTTTTATTTTGTAGTTCTGCTTTTATTCCTTCTTTATACTTTTGTGGATTTTCTACTTCCCTGTCTCCAACCTACTTAATCATGTTTTAAACATTTTAAGTCATAGCTCAAATTACAGTACTTTGAAACATTCTTTAGCTACGCTAGTCCAAATTGGCCTTTTCTTGATCTCATGTATAGTGAATTCTGTACAATTAAATATTTAAACACTTTTAATATTTTTTAGTATGCTGTTGTTTTTTTGTCATTTTATATTTTTCAATTACAGTTGACATATAAGATTATATTAGTTTCAGGTGTACACTTGTGAGGTGAATGGGTGGTGCTCCGATGTGGTCTGAAGTTCTCCACCAAGTGCACTAGCTAAGTGGCTTCTCAGGAGGTGCATGCAGGTCAAGGTCAGCTACTACCTGTGTTCTGTCTGGGGCTACCCAAGCGATCTGCAGATGGCTGCTACTTCTGCTGGGCTTGGAGGTGCTCAGGAGAGGTCAAGCTGCAAACCAAGGCTGGCTGCCACTCACCAGGCCTGGGTCCACTTAGCAAGAGATACAGGGAATGCCAAGACTAGATGCTACTTGTTTGAGAGATTTTTAGGAAAATCTGAAGCTTGAGCCAAGATAGGCCATTCATAAATAAAGAAGTCAGCAAGCTTTCTCTACAAAGGACCAGATAGTAAATATTTTTTGGCTTAAATATTTTTTGCTTTGAAGACATGGGGTCTCTGTTGTATCAGAAAAGTACCAGGGACAGTATATAAATTAATGGATGGCCAGATTTATGGACTCCTATATCTTATCACTGGGAAGACTGCTCAAAGAATATGGATAACAGTTTCAATCTTCACTCCCTTTTATTGACAAACAGTAGATGATAGTCATCTACTTAATATTAATTATATTATAATTCTCCCTTGGGTAAACCCAGGATTATGTGAAAGCATATTAGAATGCAAACTGAGTGTGGAATACTCTTAACTCATCTCCCAGTGATGATGATAAAGTATATTGACTTTTGGTTTATAGTCTGACACATAAAAAGCTTTGGAGGCCTCACTCCTGTCATCACTAGGAAAAAAGCTTAACAAACTGAAAATCAACAACTCTTCATAAATGCATCAGAGAATTGAGGTCACAGGGCCCTAGAAAATGGGAGGCAGGCAGGCAAATAGAGAGAATCACAGCTTATAGATAGTTGGCAGAAGCCCAGGAGTAGAAGCCCAAAGCTAAAACCACTATAGATAGTAGCACTGTAAACTATAATTTGCTGGAAGCTCAGTGTGAGCTAACTTGAGAATGTCCTACTTTAGGGAAATCCCACACCTTCCTGAGTTTTACCTCCAGGAGCCCTACCAGGTTCTCTGTGTGAGATGTGAGAAAAATCTCTTATTTTCTACTTGGGAGGAAGAGGAAAAGGGTGAGAAAGGTAGTGGGAAGAAGAAAAAGGTAACCACCCTATATAATAAAGAGGAATTATGCAAATTGATCATCACTCCAAAACACAAGATGATTGCCCCACATGGACACAAGATGGCCAGCAGGGGAGGGCAGTTGCGGGTAATCAGGCTAGCAGGAGAGGGCAGTTGGGGGGAACCAGGCCTGCAGGGGAGGGCAGTTGAGAGGGACAAGGCCTGTAGGGGAAGGCAGTTGAGGGGGCGACCAGGCCTACAGGGGAGGGCAGTTGGGGGTGACCAGGCCTGCAGGGGAGGGTGGTTAGTGGTGGCAAAACTGGCAAGGGAGGGCAATTAGGGGTGACCAGGCTGGCAGGGGAAGGCAGTTGGGGGCAACCAGGCCTGCAGGGGAGGGCAATTAGGGGTGACCAGGCCAGCAGGCGAGAGCAGTTAGGGGCATTCAGGCCAGCAGGGGAGCAGTTAAGCCTTGATTAGGCTGGCAGGGGAGTGATTGGGGAGTAATCAGGAAGGCAGGCAGGCGAGCGGTTGGGAGCCAACAGTCCTGGATTGTGAGAGGGATGTCTGACTGCCTGTTTAGGCCCGATCCCACTGGAATCTGTCAGACATCCCTCAATGGATCCCAGATTGGAGAGGGTACAGGCTGGGCTGAGGGACACACACACACACACACACACACACACACACACTCTGTATATGAATTTCATGCACCGGGTCTCTAGTCTTATATAATAAAAGATTTCTGTGCAAATTGACTGAATGGTGGAATGATTGGTCTCTAGGACATGCACTGACCACCAGGGGGCAGACGCTCAATGCAGGAGCTGCCCCCTGATGGTCAGTGCACTTCCATAGGGGGAGTGCTGCTCAGCCAGAAGCCAGCTCACTTCTGGGGAGGGCAGCAGTGGTGGCAGGAGACTCTACTGCCTCTGTGGCAGCGCAAAGGATGTCCTGCTAATGGCTTAGGCACGCCCCCTTCCTCCCTACCATCTCCCCACTCTAAGTCATCAGTTGGACATACCCTGAGGGCTCCTGGACTGCGAGAGGGCACAGGTCGGGGTGAGGGACCCCCAAGGTCATGATTTTCGTGTCCTGGGCCTCTAGTTTTGAAATAACCTAGAGCTCTCTCTTCTCTTTAACAAGGCCTGCCTTAAGGAAATGAGTTTTACTACAGTCTAACCAACTGGGGGATGGGAAATAGCCAACTCCAGGCCTTTCTAATCTTCCATATGGGGAAAGGGAATTACAAGACAATAGCATCCCTCACCCTCACTTTATCACCACATTAGTAGGTATAATAATAGGATAACTGGTGAAATAACTATAAACCTCAGACTAAGCTTTAATATGAAACAGAAACTATGGACATTGGCTTTTTTGTTTTGGCCTTGATGAAGACAAGATTGGACTTTTTTCATGGCAGAATGGATGGAGATGGGAAATTGGAAACCCAAGAAGGGCAGCCTTTTATTTCCATCCAAATAAACCTTGCCACATCATAGTTTTCCATGCATGAGTCTGTGACATGCTTTTCTTGAAATCCTGTGGAAGAACATGATTTCCACCGATATTACTAGTATACTTGTTTTGCAAGAAATGTTAGAAGTTCTATAGAGAAAGAAACTGATATAGGTCAGAAACTCAGGTCTGTATAAAGAAGAGTGAGGCCTGGCTGGTGTGGCTCAGTTGGGTGAACGTCATCCCTGCACCAGGAGGTGGTGGCTGGTTTGATTCTCAGTCAAGGGACATATCTGGTTTGCAGGCTCAGTCCCCAGTAGGGAACCTGCAGAAGACAGCCTATCCATATCACTCTCTCCTTGATGTCTCTTATCTCTCACTCCCTCTCCTTTCCCCTCTCTGAAGTCAATAAAAACATATATATATTTTTTAAAATAACAAAGCAAAAAGGAATAAGTGAAGATAAAATCTTTTTTTATGTACTTGATCTAAGAGATAAGTTTATTTTTCATGATTATAGCTTATGGGTAAGTGAAATGAATGATAGCTGTGTTATAAGAGATCAAGGAAGGAATTTAGCATAATTTTAAAAGGTACTTGCACTAACTGTGAAGCAGTATAGTGTTCGAAAAGTGGAGTTGGATTAGTTATAAAAGAACATTGAAAACCTAGAGTAACCCCTAAAATAATTTTGAAAGGAAGTATAATTAATATGTTGAGACTACAGAAAAAACAATCATATAAAATGTAGAATAAAATCAGAGAAGGCAGAAATAGAAGACAGAAAAAAAGGACAATGAATAGTACATAATTACAAATATTGTACATATTAATCCTATGTCAGTAATCACTTTAAATGTGAATATTCTAAATACACCAATTAAAAGAGATACTATCTACGTAGATTTACAAAAAACACAAGACCCAACTATATGTTGACTACAAGTATATCATTTATAGACTTTGGTACTTCATCATTAGTAACCAATTATTTGTAACATACTTCAGAATATATGCTATGTGGGTTGCAAGCAAATAGTGAGGTACTTAAATTATAAAGAACTCAAGGGAAAATGGCCATATTTTGTGCCCAGTTTAATGTATACATTATATAATTTCCTTCATTTAGAATTAATTTTACAAGTAATTATTTAGCACTTCTTACATAGATTCTGCTTTTTTTTAAATGTGAATAATGTACATACCATTAAATTTGCCTGTGTTAAGCATGCAATTTAGTGATTTTTATAGTAATGCACCATAATAGGGTTTTAGAATGTTTTGATTTCTTTTTAAAGCATTTGAAAAGTGAATTATATTGACTAACTGGATTGATTAGAAGTGGAAAGGTTATTTAATTATATCATTGAAGGTTCAAAGGCAGTGGAGAGAGAGTTTTTGTTTTATATGTGAATGAAACTTAACAATAGGACATGGGTTTCTAGAAACTTAAAAGATGAAGTTGCACTTGGTCTTTTTTTTCTTTTTTTTTAAATTTTCCTCTGAGGTCTTTCCTGAAGTCTTTATCCTCTGTGGATCAGGCTTTCATTACTTTAGATGTGACAAAAAGCTCTCTTCTATTTAGATACTTACTACTAAAAATATTAATGAAATATTGCTTTGAGTTTCATTATAACGGGTCAAATATTTGTGTGTGTCTTCCTGTGGCGCACATTAGTTTTAGACATTACTACTTCACATATTTGTAATTATAGAGCACAATGTGAGCTGTCACTTTTCTGTAACATTTCAATACAGTGAGCTGATAGTACTTTCTTAAATTTCTCTTTAAGATGGTTAGAAAATTTCTCTGCAAAGCATGAACACTTAACAAAATAGAGTTGCTTTATTTTAAAAACCTTGCGTATATGACAGTTTTAAAGAAAGATAATCAGAATCACAAATAGGGAGTCCAATGCAGTTGGTATAAGTCATTGTAGTACATTCTGAAATTAGTTGCCTGGGTTTGCTACCCAAATCACATAATCTTTTAGTATTGTTTCCTTTTTCAGTAAAATAGAAATAGAAATAGTGCCTATCTTGTAAGGTTGTAGTGTGAAGATTAAATGAGATAATTCATAGAAAACATTTAGTATAAAATCTGGCATATGGTAAGTATTCGATAAATATTGGCTGTTATTTTTTAACTATAATAAAATTAAAAGAATTTACCATCTGTTTATAAGACTATATGATTATTTCTGAATCTTCTTATTGTACTAGGGGCCCAGTGCACCAAATTTGTGCATGTCCCTTAGCCCAGCTTGTACCCTCTCCAATCTGGGAACCCTTGAGGGATGTCTGACCTAAATGGGCAGTCAAATCAGGCCTAAACAGGCAGTCGGATGTCCCTCTCTCAATCCAGGACTACTGGCTCCCATATGCTCACTTGCCTGCCTTTCTGATTGCCCCTAACTGCTTCTGTGTGATAGCTTGATCACTCCCTAACCACTCCCCTGCCAGCCTGATTGATGCCTAACTGATCCTCTGCCAGCCTGTTTGCCCCTTAGCTGCCCTCCCCTGCAGGACTGGTCATCCCTAACTGCTCTCCCCTGCCAGCCTGGTCACCTCTAACTGCCCTTCCCTGCCAGCCTGGTCCCCCCCAACTGCCCTTCCCTGTAGACTTGATCACCCCCAACTTCCCTCCTCTACCAGCCTGGTCACCCCTAACTGCTCTCCCCTGCAGGTTTGATTGTCCCCAACTGCCCTCCCTTGCAGGCCCGGTCCTCCCAACTGCCCTCCCCTGCTAGCTTGATCGCCCACAACTGTTCTCCCCTGCGGGCTATCTTGTGGCAGCCATCTTGTGTCCACATGGGGGCAGCCATCTTTTGTGTTGGAGTAATAGTTAATTTGCCTATTACTCTTTCATTAGATAGGATAGATGCCTGGTGCACGGGTGGGAGTTAGCTGGTTTGCCCTGAAGGGTATCTCAGATCAGGGTGGGGGTCCCCTTGGGGTAAGAGGCCTGGGCGAGGGGCCTGTGGTGGTTTGAAGTCTGCCCCCCCCCCTCGGTGACGCAAGCATAGGTCAGGGCTGGATGGAAGCAGGTATCTGGGATTTATTTATCTTCTATAATTGAAACTTTGTAGCCTTGAGTGGAGGCCAGGGCAGGCCAGGGTGGGCAGGAAGCTTGGCTTCCTCCATTGCCAGGGGCAACTTAAGCCTCCTCCTTGCTCCAACTCCATGGCTACCGCTATCTTGGATGGGTTAATTTGCATACTCCCTTCTGATTGACCTGTGTGTGTGGCTTGTGGACATAGTGGAAGTATGGTCAATTTGCATATTTCTCTTTTATTAGATAGGATTACTGTGCCAGTAATAGAGGGAACCATGATATTTGAAGAAAGTGTTTTTCAGGCTGAAGAAATAGCAAATGCAAAGGTAGTGAGAAGGCTACCCCAGGATGCCAAATGGCAAAAGTATGATGGAGTGTAACAATGATCTCACAGGTAAGGAAGGGGCAGATTTGTGTAGGGCCTTGCAGGTTTATTAAGCACTGAGACTTAGGCTTCCATTCTGAGATGGGAGTCATTGGAAGGCTCTGAGCATAGGAGTAACATGATGCAATTGGTGATTTAAAAAGCTCAGGTGGCCGAAACCGGCTTGGCTCAGTGGATAGAGTGTCAGCTTTCGGACTGAAGGGTCCCGGGTTCAATTCCGGTCAAGGGCATATACCTTGGTTGTGGGCACATCCCCAGTGGGGGGTGTGCAGGAGGCAGCTGATTGATGTTTCTCTCTCATCCATGTTTCCAGCTCTCTATCCTTCTCCCTTCCTCTATGTGGAAAATCAATAAAATATATTTAAAAATAAAAATAAAAGGCTTAGGCGTTGTTCAGTGGTTGAGTGTGGACCCATAAACCAAGAAGTCACCTACCAGTTTGATTTCTGGTCAGGGCACATTCCCGGGTTTTGGACTCTATTGTCAGTAGGGGGGTAAAGGAGGTAGCTGACTGATGTATTAATGTTTCTATCTCTCTATCCCTCTCCCTCTCTCTAAAAAATCCTTTTTTTTTTTTAAAGGGTCACTAGGCTGCTTCTATGTTGAAAAGAGACTATAGAGGGGCCAGGACAGAAATAGGGAGAACAGGTTGTGATAGGTTACTGACATTTTACACTATGGGTATGTGTGTGTGTAAAAGATGAAATAAATACTTCTAAATAGTTGTTAAATAGTGATCTCAGGGTGTTGCAGTTAGCTGTGAGTGATTTCATTTTTTTAATACTGTTCTCTCTTTTATAAATATTTTAAATAAGAATTTTTATAAGTATAAACAACTTATAATTTTCTTTAAATAGTGCTGTAATAAAAAAGTAGGCAACATATTAGACTCTGATTAGAGGGACATATTTGCATATTAAGTACAGTATCATAAGTACTTTTACTAAATTTGAAAGATTTACTTTCAAAGAGACCAAATGTTCATAATCTGTCTATTGGAGTATAGTGATGTATTAGCAATTTGGGATAAATAACCTATCTAAAGTAGTAAAAAGTGAGAATTAGAATATAAAACATTTTACATATAATGCAGTTATTTTAAACTAGAGTCGAGATGCACAAAGATTTGTGCAAGAATGGGCCTTCCTTCCCCTGGCTGCCGGCACTGCCGGCTGGAGCTGCCTTTCTGCCTTCCCATGCTGCCCAAGAGACCTGGAGCTGCTGGGATGGTGTGGAATGCCTATGTCCCGCCCCACCCCCGGGAACTCGGTGCCTGTGTATGCAAATTAATCCACCATCTTTGTTGGGTTAATTTGCATACTCCTGATTGGCTGGTGAGTGTCACAAAAGTATGGTCAATTTGCATCTTTCTCTTTTATTATTATAGATAAATGAATTAACAATAGAGGTTCTGTTTTTATTATTTTATTTTATTTTTTAATATATTTTATTGATTTTTTATAGAGAGGAAGGAAGAGGGATAGAGAGTTAGAAACATAGGTGAGAGAGAGACATCGATCAGCTGCCTCCTGCACGCCCCCTATTGGGGATGTGCCCGTAACCAAGGTACATGCCCTTAACCGGAATCGAACCGGTTTTGGCTAGCATACTTTTAGACTTCATTTGGGAATCTGGTACAGTTTTCCTCCTCCAACTTCCAACTGTCTCTCCCCCGCTCCGTCCCCCTCCCTGCTGCTCCCCAGGTAGTGTTTTAAGGTATAAGTTACTGAGTGTAGCAGCTATAAATAAAAATAGCAAATTTGTTTTTACCATTAAAAATCTTAAATTTTTGCCCTAGCTGGTTTGGTTCAGTGTATAGAACATCGGCCTGCAGACTGAAGGGTCCCGGGTTTCTTTACTATCAAGGACACATTCTCAGTTTGCAAGCTTGATCCCTAGTTGGGGGTGTGCAGGAGTTAGCCTCTCTCATCATTGATATTTCTATCTCTCTCCCTATCCTTTCCTCTCTTAAATAAATAAAAATATGTTTTTAAAAAATCTTAAGTTTTCTTGATATATATCATTCTCAACAGTATAAAAGTATAGTTTATTGTACAATTTAGTTTTATATAATCTTTTTAAGTATTTAATTTAGTGTTAATATAGACAATATTACCAAAAATAAACCATTTTATCAGGATTCAAATTACTATGTATAATCTCAGGTTGGTTATTTTTTAGTTTGAAGTGTGAAATATTTTTCTGAAATTTACCTACATGTTCCCTTTTTCCCTCATATGGTAGATTTTCCTGATATATATATATTCTGTACTGCCTTATAATATAATGTTTTATTTTAAAAAAGTGCTCAGTGCTCTTCATAGAGATTTGTTAAATTTCATTATAATTTCTCACTGGGGACATAAAGGAGGAGAGAAAACAATGTTGTGGTGTCAGTGTGACACTTTTTATATTTTTAACCTCAGAAGTTATAACATGTCAGATTTGTGTAGCTTGACTTCTTACTGAAAACAAAGTATGAGGGAAGGTCTGGCATATTGATAACTTATACACTTAACTATGAAATTATGCGTGGGTACAGTGCTAGGCCTAGTCTGCGATCAGGCCATTTTCACCAGATGCCGGCCCCATTCCCTGCCGTCACCCACCCAGGGCCCCAGTTTGCCATTGAGCAATCAGAGCCTGACAGCCAGGGGGAGGGACTGAGAGGTTGACCATTCCTGCCCGCTCACCGGCCCCAGCCTCACCTCAGGTTGTCCTCTGTGTGTGGGGTGACTGGTGAGGTAGAGGCCTTGGCCTGGCGCCTCCTGCCTCCCCACCATCCACCCTCGGTCCTCATTCACCATTGGGGGATGGGAGCCTGCCAGCCAGGGGGAGGGACTGAGAGTTAGTCAGTGCGCCTCATAGTGACTGGTTGAGCGGTCTTTCTGGTCGTTCTGCCAATATGGTTACTGGGCTTTTATTATATTGGGTTACTATTAAGATTCTGTTGTATAGCCATAAAAAGATCCTGTGCCATGTAATATATTATGACTTGGGAAAATGCTTCCCATGCAGTATTAAATGGGAAAAGCAAAATTTAAAACTAATTTCACCCACATTTTTAAAAAGAGTAGTTTATTGAATTTAGAGAGCAAGGGAGAGGGAGAAACAAATATTGATGTGAGAATACAACATTGATCAGTTGCCCCCTGCAAGCCTCCTATTGGGGAATCAATCCTACAACCCAGACATATGCCCTTGACCAGGAATTGAACCTGCAATCTCCTGGTGCATGGATTGATGCCCAGTCAACTGAGCCACAATGACCAGGGCCGCCCTAATTTTTAAAAAGATCTTTATATGCATGTATACTAATATGCAAATACAACCAGAGGAAAAACATCACAAATTAGCAGAAGTTCTATGTGGGATGGAGTCTTGATTTAATTTTTTTAAAATTAGTTTTATTTCTCAATTTTCTTAATGATTATGTATTAAGGTAATTTTTTAAAGTACTTAAAAATAATTTTTATATATTTTAACTACTAGATTCTGCCATAATGGAATAACGGGCATTGAGCTTATCCTTTCTCCATAATCAACTATAAAATTGGAAAAAATATGTAAAGCAACTGAAACTTTTCTTAGCATAGAAACCAAAATATTGAGCTGTGATATTTTATTGTTGTTATTTTACATTTTGTTTAGTTTTTAAACAAATGAGTTTTATGTTATTTTAGCAGCATGCAGTTACCACTCCATGTTTAATATAAAGTATAGAATAGAGGAGTTTTTGTGTTTATAGAGGGACATTTTATATATATTATAGAGGTTTTTAAACAAGAATTGATAGATAATTCATTCAGCAAATACTGTTTATCTGTTAACCCCCTTCACCCATTTCTCCTATATCCCACCCTAGATTCTAACAATCACCAATCTGTTTTCTATGTTTCGATTTTTGGTTTGTTTGTTTGTTTTTAAGATTACATATATAAGAGAGATCATAACATTTTTTGCTTTCTCTGTCTGACTTATCTCACATAGCAAGTGGCTATTGTAAATAATACTGCAATGAACAAGGGGGTGCACATATCTTTTGAATTAGTGTTTCTGTTTTCTTTGGATAAATACCCAGAAGTGGGGTACTTGGTCATATAGTAATACTGTTTTTAATTTTTTGAGGAACCTCTATACTGTTTTTCATAGTTGCTGCACCAACTTACATTTTCACCAAAGGTGCATAAGGGTTTCCTTTTTTTCACATACTTACCAGTATTTATTATCTTTTGTCTTTCTTATAACAGCCATTCTGACAGGTGTGAGGTGCTATCTAATTGTGGTTTTAATTTGCATTTCTCTTAGGAATAATGACATTAAGCATCTTTTCATGTACCTGTTGGCCACCTGCGTGTCGTCTTTGAAAAAAATCCCTGTTTAGATTTTCAGCCCATTTTTTAATTGGATTGTTTGTGTTATTAATAAGGGCTCTGACTCTTAAGTAAAGGAAAACTCAAGAGGTGAACTCCCTCTGGCTTTTCAGACTGCAGCTTAGGGAAATAGAGCCCAAACAGAGACCAAAAATCTAGCAGGATGGAGGAAATAGTGATTGGAGTACATGACTGCTGAAGCAGGTGGAATTTGGGGTTCTAGAAAGGAGGGAGATGCTTACAGAAAGAGCTTCAGAAATCTCCTCTGGGGTCTTTGATTCTTTGGTGAATTACTGAACTCCACATGTATAAGTCTCTTTTCAAGAACAACTATTGGGGCCTGAAAGTCAACAGGAGATTCTGGAGGTTACACAGTGCTAAGAGACAGAATTTCATCTAGCCAGATTAGAAAGTCCTTGCTGAGCATCTTAAGCATTAGTTGAGACCCCAAAAAGTCATATTTTAGGACTAAGGCTAATCTACCCATAGAGTAAGAGCTATTCTAAACCCATTCTAACAAAGCCCAAAACTAGCCTTCAGATGTATCAGTTGAGCTGGCAGGACCTTCAGACATTCAAAAACATAATACCTACAATGCTCAGCTAAATAAATATTATTAGACATAATGAAGAAGCAGGAAAGTACTCATTCAGAAGGGGGGAAAAAACTCAAATCAATTGGAACAGACCCAGAGATGGCAAAAATGTGGGTTTTAGCGGGCAGATATTTAAATTTTTCTCTGGTAAATATGTTCAGGGATTTAAAGGAAAAGACAGGCATGAGCATGCACAGATAGGGAATCTCAGTAGAAATGGAGATTTAAATAAGAATCAAATAGAAAAGGTCATCAAACCCAAAGCACAATAAACAGCAAGGAGGGTTTTAGTTCAAGAGAGCAGAATAAGTAAACGCTGTGTTTGCTCCCCCCCATGACCACATCAAAATTAGAAGTAAAGTACAGAATAAACATCGTAGAGAACCGCTTAAAGTTTAACTGAACAGAAATCCTATAACTAAGGATATAGAGAAGAAGCAACATCGAGGTTGGTAAGAGTTATGGAGACACAGAATGGGCTGGTTCCACCCTATGTATGGTAGTTAAAAATCAGTAGGGTTATGTTGGCTGCAGAAGTCCCCCCCTGAGAAGAGAAGTATCCCAGCTCCATATCAGGCCCCAGCCCAGGATTTCAGTGCTGGGAAGAGAAGTAGTCCCCATAACTTCTCTCTGTGAAAACCAATGGAGATTGTGGCTGAGTAAGACAGAAGGCTGCTGGAGTCCTAGGTATTACTTTTTAGTTGTTGTTGTTCTTTTTTTATCCTCACCTGAGGGGAGATTCCTGTGTGTGTATGTGTGTTCCCATTGCTTTTAGAGAGAGTGGGAGGAAGAAAGAGTGAAACATCAATTGGTTGCCTCCAGTATGCATGTCATCAGGCACAGTGAGCAAACACGCAACTCAGGTACATGCTCTTGACTGGGATGGAACCTGTGACCCTTCAGTGCACAGGCTGACGCTCTAACCACTGTACACACTAGCCAAGGCCCAGGTATTACTTTTTATTTGTACTTTTTATTTTTTTTAAATAATTCTTTATTTTTGAAAGTATTACATATGTCCCCATTCTTCCCCATTGACCTCCTCCAGCCTTCCCTCCCCCACCCCTACGCTCACCACCTTATTGTCTATACCCATGGGTTATGCACATGCTATATGCATACAAGATCATTGGTTGATTACCTCACACCCACCCACTCTCCCCCTGGCCTTCCCTCTGAGATTCTGCATTCTGTTCCATGCTTCCAGGTGTTACTTTTTAAAATGGAAAAGGTTAGAGACAGAGATAATCTTAAAAAGTGAAAGTTCATTATCTCCAAGTGAGCTCCCATAAGACTGTCATCTGATTTCTCAACAGAAGCTTTGCAGGCTAGAATGAAATATTCAGAGTGATGAAAAGCAAGAACCCAACTACGCTATCATTTAGAATAAAAGGCCAGATAAAAAAATTTTCAGAAAAGATAAAGCTAAAGGAGTTCATCACCACCAAACCAGTATTACAGGAAATGTTAAAGGGACTTGAAGAAGAAGAGGAAAGAGAAGGAGAAGGAAACTTAAAATATGAATAAAAAATAACTGCATATCTATCAACAATTACTTTAAATGTAAATGGGTTGAGTACTCCAATCAAAAGTCTCAGGGTGGTTGAATGGATAAAACAACAAGACCCTTAGTATGCTGACTACAAGAGACACTTCAGACCAAAAGACACACATAGATTGAAAGTAAAGGGATGGAAACAGATATTTCATGAAAGTGGAAATGGAGAAGAAAAACAAAAAACTGGAATAGTAATACTTATACCAAACAAACTAGTCTTTAAAACAAAAGCTATAACGTGAAAAGAAGGGCCCTGCTTCTGGGTATTTATCTGAAGAAACCCAAAACAATAATTCAAAAAGACATATGCACCTGTATGTTCATTGAAGCATTATTTACAATACCCACGTTATAGAAGCAAACTAAGTGTCCATCAATAGATGAGTGGATAAAGAAGAAGGGGTACATATATACAATGGAATATGACTCAGCCATAAAAAAGGATGAAATCTTACCATATGTAACTACATAAATGGGCCTAGAGGGTGTTTTAGTATATAAAATAAGACAGAGAAAGACAAATATCATATGGTTTCACTTATATGTGGGATCTAAAAAAATATACGAATAAACTCTTTAGATAAAGAGAACAAATTAATGGTTGCCAGATAGAATGGGGCTTGGAGGGTGTGGTGAAAAGGTGAAGCAAGCCCTAGCCAGTTTTGCTTAGTGGATAGATCATCGGCCCAAGGGCTAAAGAGTTTGGTTTGATTCTGGTCAAGGGCACATATTCAGTTGTAGGCTTGATCCCCTAGCCCTGGTCGGGGCATGCAGAGGAGGCAACCAATTGATGTGTCTCTCTCACATCAATGTTTTTGTCTCCCGGTTCCTTCCACTCTCTCTAAAAATCAATGGAAAAATATCCTTGGGTGAGGATTAACAACAACAACAAAAAGGTGAAACGATTAAGAAGTATAAATTGAAACAGTCATGGGGATGGAAAGTACAGAATAGGGATTATCCTATATAATAAAAGGCTAATATGCAAATTGTCCCCTTGACTGGGAGTTCAATCAGGAGTTCAACTGGAAGCTCTACCAGGGAGGGGGGCCAGCTGCCCACATCCCCTCTCCCTTGCCTGCACCGCCCCCAATCACGCCCCCCCCACCTGTGCATGAATTCATGCACCAGGCTTCTAGCAGTCAGTACTATCAAAATAGCTGTTTGGTGCCAGATTGGTATTGGACTTACCAGGGAGATCATTTTGTAAATTATATAAATGTCTAACCACTATGCTGTACATCTGAAACTAATATAATATCGAATATCAACTGTAACTGAAAAAAGTTTTTAATTGGTAAAAAATAAACACAAAGGATGGTATACTAAGGCATCTCAAGTCAAATTGCTGAAAAGCAAGCATAAAAAGAACATCTTAAAAGTAGCAAGAAGTTGGGGAAAGACATATTGCATTTTGCATAGGGGAACAGTAATAGGGATGAACACGTACTTCTCATAAAAATAATAGACTGAATACAATGGAGTATATTCTTTAAAGTGCTAAAATAAATAATCTGGAGTTATAAACCCAGCAGAATATTTTTCAGCATTATAAGCAAAATAAGACATTTGCAGATGAGCAAAAGCTAAGAATTCATCACTATTGGACTTCACAGGAATACTACTAAAGAAGTCATTCAGGCTAAGGGAAACACCAGTCAGAAACTCAGTTCTAAATGAAGGAATGGAGAAGGCCAGAACTGATGTTTATATTGGTAAATATAAATAATATTTTTTCTTTCTTATTTTCTATGAAATTCTATAAAACATTGCCTTCTTAAAACAAAAATTGAATGTGCATTTGTAACACATACTAATAAAAGACACGGCACAATGGCACAGAGGATAGTAGAAAGGTAGGTTGAATTACATTGTTGTAATATGATGAAACCATGTAATATTAACTAAAGGTAGACTGTGGTAGGTTAAGGATATATAGATATTGCAAATCCCTAAAGCAATCACTAAACAAAGTGTTATGGCTAAAAAGCCAATAGAAGTGATAAAATGGGATACTAAAAAAAAATACCAGATGAAACAAGGCAACCATATTACTATGTATTTAACATTTCAGTTATAAGGCAGAGATTTTCATACTGGATAAAAATGCAAGGTCCAGTTATATATATATATATATATATATATATATATATATATATATATATGATACACTTTAAAGATACAGATTAAATATAAAGGGAAGGAAAAAACCTAATTGTGAGAAAACTGAAATGACTATTAATATCAAACAAAATTCTCTTCAAGACCAAGTGTATTGCTAGTGATAGAGAGGGACATTTCATGATGATAAAAGAGCCAATTTATCAAAAAGACAAAATCTTGAATATGTATTTGTGCCATATAAGGGAGCTTCAATAAGCATCACACAAGACCTGAATAAATTACAGGAAGAAAAAATGTAAATATTGTAGTCTTACCAGTTAATAACTGAAGAGTTATATTTTAGCTTTTTATAATAAACTGCCATATGTTGTCAACCTCTTTTACTCAGTGTCATCCTGGTCATTAATTTTTTGGGGGAACTAAGTTTCTTCACTCATTTACATTTGTTTATTCAGTTTTAATATGTGTTAATTCTCTAATTGTGCAATTAGGTCTTTCTCTTACCTGGTATTACTAGTTAGAATATAGGTTTGTCATAAGACACATAGATTTGAATTCTGGTTCTTATCTTCTAGATTTGTATTTCTTTGTAACTCGTTTTATAATTAAGGTATATAAAATACTATATATTGGCACTCAATACAGAATAGCATTGTTATTTGGGAGAGTTTTTGTTTTATATTACTAGATATATACACTGAGTGGCCAGATTATTATGATCTCTGAATGCATAATAATCTGGCCACTCTGTATATCCTATATAATAAAAGGCTAATATGCAAATTGTCCCCTCAACCAGGAGTTTGACCAGCAGGCAGGCTGGCCACCCACCCATGTTTCCTTCCTTTGGCCAGGCTGGCTAGACCCCACCCATGCACGAATTCATGCACTGGGCCTCTATATGTATGTATATGTATATGTATATGTATATGTATATGTATATCTCTCTCTCTTAGCCAGATTATTATGCATTCAGAGATAATAATAATCTAGCCACTCAGTGTATATTTTTTGGTTTGTTTCTTTTAGATGGCTCTATTATTAGAGCCTTCTTGTTGCTCATTGCACATACTGTAAAACTTGGGTCTCTACTTCCTTCCCAAATGGAGAATAACTGTACTTTACTTTGTATTCCCTCCTTCCTTTTAGATGCTACAGATGTATAAACCAAGCTTACTGTGTTTTCTCAAGTCTCCCAGTTCATAAGCCTAGTAGTATATTCCCCAGCTGTGGTTTTCCAAATGGCCTATTCACAGCTTAGAGACACTATGCTGCTTCTGTTTGGATTGAAGACCTAGGAGACTAATGATGTGGACAACAGTCATTAGTTAGTGAATTGTTGAAGGACTCATTGTTTAGGGCTTCTCTTTTAGAAAAGGTATAGGGAAAGATTAATTTAAATCTCAGTCATAAGGGAGGAAGGCAGGAACAAGAAATTTGGACCTTTTTAATATGGGAATAATTGAATCTGAGGATTAAACTCTGTGCTATTGCTCATCCTATATAACAAAAGGCTAATATCCAAATTGAGGAAACGGCAGAACTACCAGTCACTATGACATGCATTGAACACCAGGGGGCAGATGCTCAATGCAGAAGCTGCCTCCTGGTGGTCAATGTGCTCCCACAGGGGGAGTGCCACTCAGCCAGAAGCCCTGAGCCAGGCTCGTGGCTGGTAAGCACAGCGATGGTGGTGGGAGCTTCTCCTGCCTCTGCAGCAGCACTAAGCCATCAGTCAGACACTCCCCAAAGGCTCCTGGACTTCGAGAGGGTGCAGGCTGGGCTGAGAGACCCCCCCTCTCCCCAAGTGTACAAATTTCATGCACTGGGCCTCCAGTGTTGTAATAGACATTGGTGCTGGCTCATTGCTGGAGAAATAGTAAAAATGAAGGAAAAACAATGACAAATTGCTTTGGCTGAGTAAAAGAATATTGATCATGTTATTTACATGAGCTATTTAGCATTCGTGCCTAAATACTTTGCCACAAAAAACAATTATGCATATCATTATATTTGTGTCAAATTAAAATTATCAAATAAATTTCACATGTCATGCAATTCAATTAATGTGTACTCAGACATCTTAACTGGTAGTCAAGTTATATGGATATATGGACGTTGACATAATTTAAAATGTTTAGTGTGAAAAATAAAGTATTCACTTTAAAATAGTTCATGGGTCATTTACTTGTGCCATCAAGAGGAAGCAATCACACAAATCCAGAGTATGTGACATTCTGAACTCATCTGTCCTGGGCTCTTTGCAAAGTAAATAACGGGGAGAAGGTGGAAGGACTGTTCTAGATAAAAGATACAGGAGCCACTTACCATGCATGAATCTGGATTTGATCTGTTCTGGGATAAAAGCTCTTAAGGAATTCTTGAGATAATTAGAAAAAATTTGAGTATGAACAGCATGATATTGTGGAATCATTCCTGGGGAAACCAGGTATTTATCATGAGGACTCTGAAGCCCGTGGTGAGACCTATGGATGAGGGACAGCCTGTGATTGGGCCACCCTGAAGTAGATACCGCAGTCCCTGCTAACATCCTCACTGAAACCTCATGAGAAACTCACTGAGGCAGAACCCACCACTAAGCCACTCCCAAGTTTCTGACACAGAAACGGTTAGATAACAAACATTTGTTTGTTTAAACCACTAAGTTTTTAGGTAATTTATTATAGAGCAATAACTAATATATTCTCCACATTATATGAAGCTATTATAATCTTGGCACCCAAACCAGATAGAATATAAAAATGACCTTTATTTTAATTCTACTATCCAACTCAAACAAAGGAACAGAAAAGTAAAAAAAAAAAGTAGAAAATTGGAGACAGAAATGTATAAACAAGGTAATAAATCTTAGCTAGCTTGAGTTTATTATTGAGTTCAAGGTTAGTCCATTAGAAAATTTCTTTCTATAATTTACCACTTTAACAGGTGAAAGATGAAAAATTATTGATTATCTGAATTGATGCAGGAAAAGAACTTCAATAACATTCAATATCTGTTTATGATAAAACTCTTAGAAACCTAGGAATAGAACTTCCTTAACTTGATAAAGGATAAATACCTATTAGTGAAAAAGACATAAGACATCCTTTTAAAGTTAGAACCAAAATGGGGGTTGCTTTTTATTACTATATCCACATTTTACAAAGTTCTTAACACATTCAGAAGTAAGGGAAAAAATAAGTAAAAGGAATAATTATTGTAGGCTAATAGGTATAGTAAACCTATTCTGCAGAAAAATTACTGAAATTAAGATAATCTGGTAACAGTCATTTGCATTTGTATATACAATGATAATATATAAAATATAAAATGTAATTTATTGATTTGAGAGAAAGAGAAACATTAATTTGTTGTTTCACTTACTTATGCATTTATTGGTTGCTTCTTGAATGTGCCCTGCCTGGAGATGGAGCCCACAACTTTGGTGTATTAGGGTGATGCTCTAACCAACTGATCCCGGCCAGGACTTGTAAATAAATCTTAGCGATGTGCGAGCCTTTATTTTTAGATTTTAGGACCTTATTGAAATATTTAAAATAATTCAAGTCTAAATAAATGAAGAAACATAACAGGTGCATTGAAATAAAGACTACCATAAATCCTTTTAAATTTCTTAAGGAGGTTGACAGAGTCAGTGTAGTTTTAATTGAAATAGTGTTTTGTAGTACCCCACACAGTAGAATTGTAAGCTTTTTGTGGAAGAGAAAATGGCCTAGAATAGCCAAATGCTCTTAAACAAAGAAGAGCAAAGTTTAAAAACTTACAATACCAAATGCAAAGACTAATTACAGTTATGACTATAGTGTTAGTGGCACAGGACTCCAATTTCTTCATATACTTACCAATACTTGTTTCGTTTTTTTTTTATGGTAGCCCCTCTAATGATTCAAGGTGGTATCTCATTTTTTAATCTATAGACATCCATTTGTTGAAAATCTATCTTTCCTCTGTGAAATTGCTCTCGCACCTTTGTCAAAAGTCAATGGATCTGGTACTCTTTTCTGATCCACTGACCTGGGTGTCTATCACTCTGGCAATGCTATGAAAATGTTAGCTTCATAACATGAAGTGGGAGGTTTTCCCCTCTTTTGTTTTCTGGAAAAGATTATGTGGGATTGGAGTTAGTTCTTAAACATGTGGCATAGTTCTTTAGCATTTCTGGGCATTTATATTTAATTCTAAACTGTTAATGTTTTCAATATTATGAAAGTGAAAGAATAAGCCACAAACTGAGAGGAGATAGTTGCAGCACAACTGAAAGGTTAGTATTTAAAATATATAAAGATGTCTAAAGAATTTAAGTAACTAAATTCTTAAGATTACTAAGGAAGAGAAACAGCAAAAATTTCATAAAAAGGAAACATGGCAATATACTATATAAAATACCAGCGATTAGAATGCCATAATGACCAGAATGACCAGTCACTATGACTCCCACTGTAGCCAGTGAACCAGCCCTATATGGGGGGGTAGGGCTTGCTGGCCGAGCTCCTGCAGCCCCTCCCTCTGGCTGGCCCCACCCCTCATCAGCTCCACTACCCCAATAGGGGGCAGGGCCAACCGGCCAACTGCCTGCAGCCCCTCCCCTGGCCACTGAGCCCTGATCAGTGGTACCCACATCCCATTTGGGGGTGGGGCCGCCAGCCCACCATCCACAGCCCCTCCCCACAGCTGGCCCTACCCCCATTCGCCCCCCCCACCCCAATTGGGGGCAGGGCTCACTGACCAATCACTCTCAGCCCCTCCCTCCAGCCCTGATTGGGGGTGGTCCAGCCCACCAACCTCCCACTGTCTCCTCCTCCCAACAGGCCCAGCCCCAATCTGTCCCAATTGGGGCTGGGCTGACCAGGCCCCACCTGTGCACAAATTTGTGCACTGGGCCTCTAGTAGAAAATAATAAAGCAGCACTAGAATTTTGATTGTTAGTGCTCAGGGGAAGACAAACTGAGAATCTTTTCATGCCTTCCACATTGACAGAAATTAAATGCCTCCTACTACTGGTAGTTATAACTATCTGTCCTGAATACTTCATTAAGTATCAACTTCATTTTATGTTTTCTCTACTTAGTTCATGCAGGGGGAACATTTAATCCAGATTAGGGATTTGGAAAGATCACAAAATACCTTTTGGTGTGTTTTCTTTGTTTTTCCCTCCACAAACCATAGAAAAATCTCCCTCTTTTGGGAATATAACTCTTTTTACTCATACTGTTTTAATTGATAAGTTAAACACTAACTTACCTTATAAGTTTTTTTATCCTTTTTGTTTCTGGACCATGACTGTTTTAGATGTTTTATGTACATTAATAATTCTCATTGCTTGGTTACTTATTTAACTTGGTGCTGTGAAGTTCACTAAGTTTGTAAACATGCCTAGTTTCAACTGCAGCAGTTTTGGAATCAATTTAACCACTCCATTTGATTTTATAAAATTTATTTTTTAGTTTATAAGAACATAGGGCCAAAATAAGATGTTTTTGATAGGGTTTTAATTAAATTAATTTTTTATTTTATAGCCATAATTATTTGAGTGCAGAAATAGGGTGAATATTATAGCTTGATAGATAGATCTTTTATATTTGACCAAATTAAAAAGGTATTCCTGATCATTTAGTCCTTAGAATTTGTGTTAGAATATTAGAAACTAGACCCTCAAAGCTAACCCAGCAATATACTCTTTTCTTAAGGTCTTTACCAGTAAAGCATTGATTTTCCCTGGGGTTATGGGAGTAGTCTTACCTATGCTTCTAGATCATTATTTTCCAACTTGGGCTACTAGTTCAAGATGATTTGTGAAAATAGTTTCTGTATTAAATTATTTGGAAAATGCTACATACTATAAACCTTTTTCTAACCCTACCTAAAATGGATAGAGTCCATGTTAGCGAAATTAAGATCTAGAAATAGTTCTGTAGGGATGGGGGAACCTAGAATATGTTTAATTTTATTTAACTCCACAATTTCTAAATTTACTTGAATATCAGCTACTTTCCCCCATGGGATACATATTTATATTGGGAAGAACAGGCCTCACTAAATGAGCTGTAGTCACTAATGTATGCATGCTAACTTTGCAGTTCTTTGTTCCAGATGGGTGGCTTCTAGCATTTTCATACACCTTTATACTTGACAGCTGTCTTCTGCCTATGTTATGATATAATCCCTTACTGACTACAACATATAAATACTTTATCATCTTTGCCTGTGAGTCTTGGCTTTAAATGAAGGACACTAGAATATTCGCTCTGACTTCTTGTGCATGGAGGGAAGGGAGATACCAAGATACTGATCATTTTACTGTTCTAGTAAAATCTAGAAGGACTTACTCTGCATGTATCATGATTGAAGGCAGTCTACCCAAGAGATTGACTTTTTAAGGAGTAAATCCTATAATTAAGGAATAAGTCCTATAATTAATTACTGATAATCAATAACTGATAACCTATTTTGTCTCTTTATGCTTGCCTCTAAGTCAGTTATCAAACTTTCTTACATTCTTTTAAGTATAGCCCATGAGATGTACTATGCCATAGACCTGCATTGTCAGTACCCCAGACACTAGCTCCTTGTGGCTGTGGCTAAACATATTAAGATGTGTGATTAAGTATAAAATACATACTGATTTCAAAAACTTAGTATGAAAAAAGGACCTAAAATATTTCATTGTTATTATATTATTACATAGTGAAGTGGTAATATTTTTGATGTATTAATAATATTATATTGCAATTAATTTCAATATTTTTATTTCTTAATGTGACTACTAGATAATGTAAGATATTTTTGTTGGAGGGTGCGACTATAGACACTATTCCCCTAAACTGACAGTTCTTGGAGACGGTACCTCATTATTTAGGTTTTTGTAAAGCTTTCTTCCCCAGGAAAAGTCTCTGTTTTTGTTTTGAAACTTTTGGCCTAAGATTAAATGATCCTTTGTCCCATAGTGTCTTTGAAGTATCCCAAGAAGAGATTATTACCAGACCTTCCTATGTGGAATTAAACTTTAGATACAGGGAGAAATATAGGAAATCTATACCTTTCATGCTATGTCATTAATAAATTATTTTACCTATTTCCCTTGGTAACTCTTCTGTCTTTTTAAAAATATTTTATTGATTTCAGAGTGGAAAAGAGAGGGAGAGAGAGAGAAACATCAGTGATGAGAAAGAATCATTGATCGGTTGCCTCCTGCAGGGATGCCCCACAATGGGGATCGGGCCTGCAACCTGGGCATTTACCCTGACTGGGAATTGAACTGTGATCTCCTGATTCATAAGTCAACGCTCAACCACTGAGCCACGCCGGTCTGGCAACTTTTCTATCTTTAAAATATATCAGTTTTGGTATCTTCCTCTCTAAAGCATCTTTTAACCTTGAGTAATCTTTGAACTCCTTAGATAGCCTTCTGCTCTATAGATTGGAATGCTTTTAGATCAGGCTCCATGCTTCTGTTTCTTTTAGTGCTTTGGGGGAGAGAATTTCAATATTAACTATGTTTTGCCTTATATTATAACAAAAGTGCTATGATTCTTGGGATTAAATGGAGGATATTGGACATCAAACTTGGCAGCTTTGTGTTTTTGGAATAGTTATCAGGATATTGAACCTTCCCTATACTGTCCAAATAAAATCTAGAAAAAAGTAGTAAATCATGTCTCAAGAGTATACACAAGGATCATTTCAATTTCAAATTATTCTCTTTTATTATTAGTAATTCTCACTGGAGGACATTTTCCCCCATTGATTTTTAGAGAATGTGGGAGGGAGCGGGGGGAGGGAGGGGAAAGGAGAGGAAAGAAAAAAAAGAAACAGACATGTGGAGAGAGATAAATTAATTGGTTGTCTCTGAATGCACTGGGACCGGGGCTGAGGATTGAACCTGCAGCTTTTTGGTGCATGAGCTGACGCTCCAACCATTGAGCACACCAGCCAGGACAACTTCGAATTATTCTTGTTACAGTTTACATGAGACATTAACATAGTTTATAATTTGCATATCAAGCATCATTGCCTGAGTCTGCCATCTTAGAGGAAATTTCATTTTAATTTTGGTTCTCTATAGCCATTCCGTCCTTGGGTTTCCTTCCTTTAGGACAGTGGTTCTCAACCTTCCTAATGCCACGTCCCTTTATGGTTGGGGGTCACCACAACATGAGGAACTGCATTAAAGGGACGTGGCATTAGGAAGGTTGAGAACCACTGCTTTAGGAGAATCTCAGTTAAGTGTTTGATAATAAACACCATAGTTAGGTTTAATGCTTTTCAGTTTAAAAAGACAGCATATTGCTGCAAGTATAGTGGTGGCACATAAGGTACATCCAAAGAAAATAGGTCAATTACCTTCATTCCCGTGTTTTGTTTTCTAATTTAAAGCTCTGCCTTATGCCCTAGGTTTGGCTCAGCGGATAGAGCATCAGCCTGCAGACCAGAGAGTCCCAGGTTTGATTCCGGTCAAGGGCACATGCCAGTGGGGAGCATTCAGGAGGCAGCCAACCAATAATTCTCTCTCATCATTGATGTTTCTATCTCTCCCTCCCTCTCCCTTCCTCTCTGAAATCAGTAAAAATATATTTAACAAATAAAGATCTGCCTTATCTCTGACTCAGCTTTCTTATAACGTATTTAAGAAGATATTAACCTGCATGTCTGTGTATTTTTTTTTCTGAAACTATGCAGTAGCAGAAGAAGAGTAATTTTCCTTACTGGGCTATCCACACGATCCTCTCCTGCTCTGTGTTTTAGTTTGTTTTTAAAAGTTTCATATATTTATTATAAAAATTCAAACACACAGTAAAAGGTGTAAAATGGTTGTTGTTGTTTTTAAGTATGAAAAGAAAGTAAAAACCTCAAAATTTCATCTTCCAAAGAAAAGAGTCATTGTTATAAATGGGTCTCTATGTACATGTACCTACCTCATTTTTCATTTCTTTATTTTTTTGGGGCATTGTTACCTGTTCTGTGCATAAATATGCCTGTATTAGGAACCTGAGGCTGCCTCTTCGGATTAGCACTAGAGGATATTGAAGCCCAGCAAAGAGTGTAAGACTTGGAAATTAGTCAAAACCTTTATCTTGCTCAGTTACTGGCAATCCCTAATGTTTTCTTGGAGAAGGCAGTTCCAAAATAATGAGACCAGAGCACAATTTTTTTCCCTTAATTAAATCAGATAGAATAGTAGAAGTGGTATTAGACAGTGGGGCCAAATAAAAATCAATGTATGATCTTGAACAAGTCATTTAACCTTTTTGATTCTCAGTTTCCTTACTGTAAATTAAAGGTTTAGACTAGATTTATTTCACTTAACATTTACTAAGAATCTATTACTTGCTCGTTATTGCCATATGGCCATTATAGAAACCATCTTGTTTAATTTTCACAAAAACTTTGGAGCAGATGTCATATACCTGAAAAAGAAAACATTCAGGCATGGCGTAGTGTCAAAATTAGAATTCTTTCTTTATAAACAGTGTTTGTTTTTTCTTGCTGTATTTACCATGGTGTTTCTTACTAAATAAATTTCGATAAATTTAAAAGGTTCTTTTTAACTTTCAAAAGTTTGTATGAGAAAAATGCCTTTATAGTATTTGTACATTTGAATCTTATTGACTCTGAATTTTTATTATCAACCTGAAAACCTATTTACATTGAAATAAAACGGCAAGTAGATTGAGACCAAAGAGAATAGCAAAATTTGTTTAATGTTCTGCTTCCCCAAAGTACAGATTTTCACAGTTTTTAGAGCAAATTTTAATGGCAAGATTCTGCATTTGGAACAACCAACAATCAGTGGCTGTTCAGAAAACATAATTATCAATAACTCAGTAGACATTGGTTATAGTTGGTGAATCCATAATTCTTAGTTTTTTTTATATAGTATCAGAGAGTTTAAGTTCTTTATATTTTTAATTAACATGAGAAGTTTTTAGGTCTCAAACTAGTCTCTTAGCTATAGGACTACATGGTTGATGTGTTTTTCTTCTTCTAAAAAAAGCTTTATTGTTGAAAGCATTACATTGGTTCTCCTTCCC
Source organism: Lasiurus cinereus (assembly GCA_011751065.1). Classification (NCBI taxonomy): domain Eukaryota; kingdom Metazoa; phylum Chordata; class Mammalia; order Chiroptera; family Vespertilionidae; genus Lasiurus; species Lasiurus cinereus. Next base: position 45,166,483 of record JAAGEH010000076.1, read on the forward strand.
CCAACGCCCATTAACTTCCAGCCTGCTCCTGTCCTCCCCCATCCCTCCCCAGGCTCTCACAGGATAGTGAGAGCCTGGGGTGGGATGGGGGAGGACAGGAGCAGGCTGGAAGAGGTTAATTGTCTGTGTCCATGGGTCATACATATATGCATACAAGTTCATTGGTTGATCTCTTCCTACCCACTGTCCTCTCTGAGGTTCAACAGCCTGTTTATGCTTCTGTAACTCTGGCTGGGTCTGTTTTTGATCATCAGTTTATTTGGTTCATTAGATTCTCCGTATGAGTGAGAGCATGTGACACTTACCTTTCTCTGACTACCTTATTTCATTCAGTGTGATACTGTCCAGGTCCATCCCTGCTGTTGCAAATGGTAAAGAGTTCTTTCTTTTTTATTGCATGTAAATGTACTATAGTTTTTTATCTACTCATCTACTGATGGGCACATAGGCTATTTCCAAGTCTTAGCTATTGTAAATTGCACTGCTGTGAACATAGAGGGGTGTGTATTCTTTCTGATGAGTGTTTCAGGTTTCTTAGGGTATAGTCCTAGAAGTGGGATGATGGGGTCAAATGGCAGTTCCATTTTTAACTTTTGAGGAAACTCCATACTGTTTTCTACAGTGGCTGCACCAGTCTGCATTCCCACCAGTAGCATACAAGGGTTCCCTTTTCTCCACATTCTTGTCAACCCTTGTTGTTGGTTGATTTGTTGATGGTAGCCATTCTGAGAGGTGTGAGGTGATATTGTCATTTTGTTTTGCATCACTTGGATGATTAGTAACTTGGGGCATTTTTTCATATGCCTCTTGGCTTTCTGTATGTCCATTTTGGAGAAGTGTCTATTTAGGTCCTTTGCCCATTTTTTAATCGGATTGTTTGTCTTCTCTTTTGTTAAGTTGTATGAGTCCCCTATATGTTTTGGAGATTAACCCCTTATCAGATGTGTCATTGTCAAATATGATCTCCCATGTAGTGGGCTCTCTTGTTATTTTGATGATGGTTTCTTTTGCAGTTCAGAAGCTTGATGTGCTTTTCTTTTGAAAAAGATCTGCTAAGAACTCCCTCTTTCTCAGCTTTCTTTTCCTTTCTTAGCTCTTAATTTTAAAAAATTTTAATTGTATAGTAAAGGAGAGAAAATACAGTGAATCCTTAAGTTCTTATTATTCAGCTTCAACAACCTTATTATTTAGCTAATCTTATTTGTATATAACTGCATATATAAACCCCATTGATTATTTTGAAGGAAATCCTAGACATCATATAATTTCATATGTAAATAGTTATATGATTAACCCACCAAAAAAATCATAGGAATTCCATAATATTAGCAAGCATACAGTCAGTGCTCATATTTCTGTCTAATTTTTAGTTATCTTGACAGTTTGTTTGAATCAATACTCATATATTGCTATTGGTTAATATCTCATAAACTATAGATTTTTTAATTTTTTAATTATAATTAAAATTTTTATTATTGTTTACTAGAAGCCTGTTATATGAATTCATGCATGGATGGGGTCCCTCGGGGTGGCATGCAGAGGGACTAGCTTGTACCCCCAGCCTTGCAGCCCCATAGCCCCACCTGGCACCCTGTCTTGGCCTGGCACCACCCCCTCACCTGCTCCACCATCCCACCTCCTGGACAGTCTATTGATGCCTGGGCCCCTGCCCAGCTCCCTCAGTTCCTGGAAGCCGGGCAGCAGCCCCGTCCCTCACTGCTGCTGCTGGTTGCCATCTGCAGAGCAGTCATTCAGGGCCGGGTCTCCAACCTGGCCCCCTCAGCGCCTGGAAGCCGGGTGGCGGCTCTGCCACCTATTGCTGCTGGTCTCTGTCTGCAGGACAGTCGATCAGGTCTGGGCCTCCCACTCAACTCCCTCAGTGCCTGGAAACCAGGTGGTGGCCCACCCCCACCACCACTGCTGGTCGCCATCTGCTGGGTGATCAGTGGGGCAATCAGGCCCCCACTTATACCTGCCTTGACCTGGCGCCGCCCACTCACCTGCTCTACCATCCCACTGTGGTCCCTCACTCGTCAGAGCCTCCACTGCTGCCCCTGTCCATGCTCGCATCACTGATACCTGCCATGTTCTGTGCCAACCCCTGGTGGTCAGCGCACATCATAGCGAGTGGTCAAATTCCCAGTGGAACGACCGCCCCAGGGGAAAATTGTGTATTAGGCTTTTATTATATAGGAGGATTTTATTTACTTTTAGTGAGAGAGAAATGGGGAGAGAGAGAAAAACATGAACGTGAAAGAAACATTGCATGTGCCCTGACCAGGGATTGAATCTGAAATCTGGATGTATGCCCTGACTGGGAACCAAACCCACTACCTTTTGGTGCACGGGAGGATACTCCAACCAACTGAGCCATACCAGCCAGGGCAGATCTGAATTATTTTTAAGACAACATACTAAATAAGTGAATAAAAATGTCCAGACTAGGGATTCAGGGTAGTTTCTTTTTTATAGTGTTCTGGCTATCTTGTTTTCTTTTTTATAGTTTTTTGGCTACCCTTTGTAGTCTTTATAGAATTAGTCACTATTGCTATAGTTATTTTTTACAACTGTACAATTCTGTTCTCATTTCAGCACATTAAAAGTGAATGTGTCCCATTTGTTACAGATAAAGTATAAGGTAAAAAAAAAAAGGATCTGAAGTCAGTAGATTTTATTTATGGGAGAGTTTGATTTTTCCTGGTAAGGCTAGAATGTAAGCTTTTTACATTTGATATATTGCATTGCACCTTCCCTACTTCAGATATTTTTGTGGGTGAAGTCTAGTATCTAGTGTCACAGATCTCTATTTCAGTAACACAAGTACTTTGAATCAAATACAGGGAGTCCCAAAAAGATGTATACACACTTTAACAGCTAATAACTCACTTGATTTTCACTTCTTTTCAGGTTTAATTGATTTGAAATAATGGGTGAAAGGAGAAAATTTATCCTAAAGTGCCTTTAGACTTTTTCTTTTTATGGGGACAAAAAAAAAAAAGTTTACAGCACAAAACCAGCAACAGTCCACAAATTGAGAGCACACAAATACTGAGTGAGGCGATGTTTGCGATTCCATCGTGTCACATTATCAGCGGTGCCTGGAGCAGAACGGTCATCAGTTTATAAACAGGCACTGACAACAGAAATTACTCATTTCTGTAGATTCTTTCAAATTTTGAAAATGAACTGTATGTTAATAAACACTGACTTTATAATTATTTAAAGTGTGTATACATTTCTTTGGGACACCCTGTACATGGGGATTATGAGTCACTCTGAATCCAGACTTGAGGACACCAAATAATTGTGGAAATAGTATTGAACTTTTGGATGGAGACCAAGCCTGGTGCTGGAAGGGATGGGTGGGAGTGTCTTAGAATTATATTATCTGCGACATTCAGGGAGATAGGCTCTGAGGTGTTCTTTTAGGCATACTGTTATTTACAATGTATTATATACTATGTATGTATGTTTGGCTCAAGACTTTATTTAATTGTATCATGTTTAACTCTGAAAAAAGGGAAATATTATGGTATTTTTGTGTAGTGTTTCTGTGAGGTAAATTAAACTAAATGGTGTTTTCTGTTTGGTTTGATTTTTGTTGTTATTGTTAAACACATGCTTCCTAAATTTACTGTCTTGTTTAGGCCCACTTCTTAAAAATGTTTTCCTCCAATTTCACTCTGTAATTAGATTTATCTCTCTTCCTTAAATTGTTCTGTGCTCTCTTTATTTGATGTGTTTTCCCCTTTTTCATACCATTGAGGTTTATTTTATAATATTGGAGTGATCTGACTTGATATGTAAAAACTTGAATTGAAAGATTTAGAAGATGAGTGATTAGCACGATCAAAGGATGGGAAGGTGATTTGGAAGGGCAAACAAAATAGCTAGCCCAATAGTTTTAATTTTTAAGACATCACTTTTTAGCTCTCTGCGTTTTACTTTTGTGAGGATTTAACTTTTTTTTCTTCTTCAAAGTAGGGATTTTGTGTCCCTTTTTTAAAGGAGAATGTTCTGTCTTAATTGTATACTCATCTGAATATAATTAAGAGAGAGGCACAAGCTAATAGGCAGCTCTTTGCACATGGATGGGGCTTCTGTTTTCTGATTCAGTTGGTCTTGGGTGAGGTCCACAAATTTGCCTGTCTCACTAGTCCCAGGTAATGCTGGTCCAGGAACCTTACCCACTTTTTTAGGGAATGCTTTTTTTTTTTAATATATTTTACTGAGTTTTTACAGAGAGGAAGGGAGAGAGATAGAGAGCTAGAAACATTGATGAGAGAGAAACATCAATCAGCTGCCTCCTGCACAATCCCTACTGGGGATGTCCCCGCAACCAAGGTACGTGCCCTTGACCAGAATCGAACCTGGGACCCTTCAGTCTGCAGGCTGACGCTCTATCCACTGAGCCAAACCAGTTTCGGCTGGGAAATGCTTTTGAGAGTCACATCTGTGGAAGGAATGGACAGGAAAAAAGCAGAGAGAAAGTTAGGCTGCAATGCTGGAGAGTTCTGATGCTGGACTGACCCTCTCAGTGTAGCCCCAAGTTGGGACAAAGAGCTGGCCAGGCCTTTGAAACCCCATTGATCAGCCACTGAATGTGGGCTGTCTCTGGAAGAAGATGTGACCTTAAGGCGTGAAGTTTTCTTCAGCCTAGGCAATCCCCATAGGGGCTGACAACTGAGGGCATTCTGCTGAAGGCACTTCCAGCGGCTGGAGGACAAAGTCCTTCTTTCCTGAAAAGGGGAAATGGGGCATACAGAGGCCATACATGCTCTTTCCTAGTTAACCCCCTACCCCATCCTAGGACAGCCATTGTTTCTAATTTTTCTTTTATCATAGATTCATTTTGCCTGTTCTAGAACTTCATATAAATGGAATTGTACACAATGAACTTTTCTTGGTAGTGTCTTCTGCTCAGTATAATGTACACTAGATTCATTAATGTTCTGTGTATCAGAGATTTTTTTAATTGCTCAGTATTTCATTTTATGAATATATTAGTTTTATCCATTTTTATATTGACTGCTGTTGGATTGTCTCCCATTTGGGACTAAAGATTAAATATTCTGTGAATATTCTTATACAAATCTGTTTTGGGGACACACAGTGTTATTTCTTTTGCATAAAAACATAGGAATAGAATTGCTGTGTTATAGGATAGGTTTATATTAAACTACTATTTTTTTTATTGCTTTTGAGAGAGAGAGAAACATTGATTTGTTTCTGCATCCATTTATTTATACATTCATTGGTTGATTCTTAAATGTGCCCTGACCTGGGATTCAACCTGCAACCTTGTCGAATTGGCCCCTCTCTGGCTTGACAGCTGTGCTCTGCCTGCTGTTCTCCACTCTGGTCTCTCCAGACATCTTTGGAGTTTCAACTTCTGTGTTTCCGCTCCAGTTGGGGAAGTGCGGTCTTCAGTGGAAAGGGAAAATGTTCTCTTTGCCAGAGTGGAGCTGACTTACATGAACATTGGTTCATCTCATGCAAAGAAGACTTCAATCCTTACATTTTGATTGGTCCAAAAAGGACTGTCCTGATTGGTCAGAATGTAGCCTCACTGATTGGTTGGTGAAAATGTTGATGGGGAATATAGCTTTGCAGCTCTGATTGGCCAGAGAAAGCCTCAGTGCTGTTGGTTGAAATATTATTTCCAGAACTTCTTTATAAGGGCTGGCTCAGATGGCAGGAACACAGTGTGGAAGAAAAGGCAGCTTAGTGCATGCTTCTCCCTGAAGTGTGATTTGTATGAAAGACCTCTGTTTCGAAAAAGCTACTAGACTCTGCTTTTAAATTTGGGCCCAGTTAACCGCCAGGAGTCCTTATTGTTAGGCTATCATCTTAGGATCCATAGTTGTAGGAATTCACTTAATATTCTGGGTATAAGTCTTTTACCAGATATATTAGAGGCCTAGTGCACTAACTCATGCATGGGTGGGGTCCCTTGGCCTGGCAGGTGATTCACCCAGTCCCCACCTGGGCCAATCGGGACTGATTGCCCTGGGGGATTGGGGATAGGGCCCGTGGGAGATTGGATGACTGGGGGGAGGGGCCATGGAGGTTGGCTGGCCACAGGAGGTTGGCTGTGGGAGCCTACTGACCACGAGGGGGCAGCTCCTGCATTGAGTATCTGCCCCCTGGTGGTCATTGCATGTCATAGCGACTAGTTGACAGGTTGTTCAGTCATAAGTCATAAAGGTCACTTAGGCTTTTATACACACACACACACACACACACACACACACACACACACTAGAGGTGCGGTGCACAAAATTTGTGCACAAGGGCCAGGTTGGGGGGGGGACTGCTGTCTCTCAACTGCTCAACTGCCTGCCTTCCTGATTGCCCCTAATTCTTCTGCCTGCCAGCCTGATCACCTGCTAACCACTCCCCTGCCAACCTGATTGATGCCTAACTGCTCCTCTGCCAGCCTGTTTGCCCCTAACTGCCCTACCCTGTGGGCCTGGTCACCCCTAACTGCTCTCCCCTGCAGGCCTGGTCACCCCCAATTTCCCTCCCCTGCAGGCTTGATCACCCCCAACTGCCCTCCCCTGCAGGCTTGATCACCCACAACTGCCCTCCCTTGCAGGCCTGGTCCCTCACAACTGCCCTCCCCTGGTGGCCATCTTGTGTCCACAAGGGGGCAGGATCTTTTGACTATATGAGGGCAGTCATGTTGTGTGTTGGGAGTGATGGTCAATCTGTATATTACTCTTTTACTAGATAGAATAGAGGCCTGGTACATGGGTGGGGGCCAGCTGGTTTGCCCTGAAGGGTGTCCTGGATCAGGGTGGGGGTTCACTTGGTGCATGGGGTGGCCTGGGTGAGGGGTCTATGGTGGTTTGCAGGCAAGCCAGGCCCCCCGGGGACCCAAGCGGAGGCTCTGGTATCTGGGATTTATCTATCTTTTACAATTGAAACTTTGTAGCCTGAAGCAGAGCGAAGCCTTCTGCTGCACAGCCATTGAAACTTTGTTGCCTTAAGCGGAGGCCTGGGCGCTTGTCTTCCTCCATCACTAGGGGCAACCCAAGTCTCCCTCCCTCCTGCTCCCTCTGTGGCCGTAGCCATCTTGGTTGGGTTGATTTGCATGCTTGCTCTGATTGGCTGGTGGGTGTGGCTGGTGGGTGTAGTAGAGATTCAGTCAATTTGCATATTATTCTTTTTATTAGATAGGATATATAGATGTTTTGCAAATGCTTCCTTTTATTAGTGGTTTATTTTCTAATGATTGGTTAGTGATTTATTTTCTAATGATGTCTTGATGAATAGAAGTTGACTTTCATTTTGACAATGGCTAATTTATTTTTTTTAATGCTATTGCTTCTGTATCCTAAGACACTTTTGTGTAATCTCAGGTCATGATATTCTCCTATGATTTCTTCTAATTACTTTATAGTTTAAGCTCTTGTGATTAATTTTATGATCTAACTCAAAATTTTCTATAGAATGAGGTATATTCATCTGTTTATAGATATATCCAGATATTCCATCAGCCTTTGTTGAAAGGCTTTTCCTTTATGCCTTGGCTTTGGTACCTCTTTTGCAAATCAATTGAATAAATAGAACTTAGCTGTCATTCATTTCACCTTTTCACTGCATTAATGTCACTTTAGTCTGGTTGCCTTAAGATTTATGTTTTCATTCCTTTAACTGTGATGTGACTGTGTGATTTTCTTTTTAATGACCCTACTTGGAGTTTGCATATCCAAAAAGTTCAGCAAACTCCAAGTAGGATCATTAAAAAGAAATTTGGGGAAATTTTGGTTATTTATCATATATTTTTCAGTCTCATTATCTTTCCTCTCCAGTTGTACATAAGTACCACTTGATATTGTACTATGAATCTCTGAAGCTCAGTGTATTATTTTGAAAATCTTTCTTTTTCTTAGATTCAGTAAGATGTCTTGAATTATTTTTAGTTTGGTGACCTTTTTTCTGCTGTATCTGACTTTCTGTTAAGATAACTCAATGTATTTTATTCATTTCAGATATACTTTTTAGTTCTAAAATTTCCATTTAGTGTTGTTTTCCCCCCATAGCTTTCATTTCTCAGGTGAGATTTCTCCCATGCATACATTTAACATGATTATATTTTACTTTAAACATATTTATAATACTTCATTTGAAGTCCTTGTTTGCTAATTCTGACATCTAGATCATTTAGGATTTGGTTTCTTTGAGCTAATTTTGTTTTTCTTTGACTCTAGGTCCCTTTTTTCTATTTATTCATTATGATATATGTTGCTTGTGTAATGCCCACTGTGGGATATATATTGTAGACTCTGGATTTTGTTATTTTTTTCTCTCATTAGTGTTATTTTTTGTTGTTGCTGTTCTGGTAGATAGTTAACATGGCTGGATTCAATCTGCCAACATTATCTCTCCTGTGATAGGCAGCCACTGAAGGCTCAACTCAGATCTCTCCACTTTCTGCTATTGCTTTTTGCTTGGAATCTTCTCTAAATGAAGGTTATTCAAGTATTTGGGCATACATTATATAGAAATTTTGAGGCACCTTCCTTTCTGGGATTTCATCTCTCACATTACAGTGGCTCTGGCAGCCCAAGTCTTTGACCTCTGGCTCCCCTGCCGGCAAGACAGCAGATTTCTGCTTCAATCCTGAGTGATCACTGCTGTGTTGGCAGATCATTGCCCTCAGACAACAGCCTTATAAATACAAATCTTACCCGGTTCCTTTCTTTTAACAATCCCTCTAGTTGCTGTCTGCTTTTGGTCACTCTCTTTCACCTTAATGTTTGTTTTTATATTTTGTCCACATAATTGTCATGTGTGGGAAAGTTACTCCAATATAACTTAATTATGTCATTTTCCAAAGTAGAACATCGCAGTATTGAAGCATTATTTTATTTTGAGTCATCCAAAGCATCCAATATTCAAGGTGTAAAGTTTTGAGGTTATTGGTTGCATTAATTGAAATGGGATTTAAAAGCTAATTTTTATTTATTCTTATAGCTATATGCAAAGACATTTTTTTTTTACATTTATTTAGCTCTCAACATTTATGGAAGATAATTTGGTTTGTAGCATCTTTTAAAATTATATAAACTACTGTATATCTAGACTTTAGCATGCTTTCATTGCATTTTTACTTTAACAAAATCCAAATGACAGTTCAATTACTTTATATTGGCTTCAGTTGTATATGAGTATATATTAATAGTTCACTTATATTTAGTCGCTCACTTAAATTTATGTATATTGGCTTTATTTGTGTTATTTGTTTCTAAATATATTTTTTTCTCCAATTGATTACCATATTAATTTTTGCTATTTTATGGCTAGGGAATCCTTTCTATATGTCTATATGTGTATATACATGAGACAGGGTAGGAGAGAGTATCTACTTTTAACAAGTTTTAAAATTATAGATAATATACTATATGGCTTTTACATGCTAAGCAAATTATTATTCAGAGTAGCAGGCATACAGTAAAAATTACAATTCATTGTAAACTCTGTCCTGTATCTTAAGTATAATACAACATTTGCACTTTTATATATTGTTGAAAACTTGTGTATTCAGAGCATCTGTTGTTAAAGTGATATTGTGTAATAACAACAGGTTGTCTGTAGCAGTGAATTCAGAAAACATTCTGATCATGCTTTGGGATTCAGTATAGTACAGTGAATGGCAAATGTGTGTGTGTGTGTAAGTGAGAGAGAGAGAGAAATGTAGTTTTAGTATGCAATGCCTGATCTTGGCAAGGAGTTTTTACTTATTTTTTTTTTCATACTATGGAAGACTAATTACCATATCATTCTTATTAATCTAACTTTCTTTTCCTTTCAGCAAAACTGTACAATCTAAAGTGGACTGCATTTTGGTAAGTAAAATAGTCTTAAAATTCTATTTTGTAATAAGGCTTTTACTTTAAAATATATTGTTCCTGAGTCAATATTTACTTTAAATTTAACCTAATTTTAGTGAATACAACTTGACATTTAATTACAAACTATATGGCTATAAGCTATCGACTTTCCTATATTTCATCAATAATTAAATCACAATCTGAGGTAATTGTATACTTTTGAAACTTATACTAAAGATCACATAAACAATTAATAAAGTGGATGTTTATTTTTCTGTTCTAATAATTCTAAAGAATTTTTTTAAAGCTAAGACTTAATATGTTTGATAGGTTAGTTTTGTTGTGAGAGCATATTTTGTCATATTTCGGTTGTTAGATTTTGGGAATTAATCCACAATAATAGTTTAAATTTAGGTTGTAGTTACAGAGCTCTACAGTTTGTTTAAATGAAAGCTTTTTAAAATGTTCTATCGTACCCTGGCCAGGTGGCTTGGTTGATTGGAGCATCATTGCACACACCAAAAGGTTGTGGGTTAGATTGCTGGTCAGGGAACATACCTAAGTTGCAGATTCAATCTCCAATCAGGGCACATATGGGTGGCAAAAGATTGATGTTGCTCTCTTACATCGACAATGCTTCTTTCTTTAAAAACAAAAAAACATATCCTCAGGTGAGAAGTAAATAAAATAAAATGCTTCGTGAGTTAGTTTTGTTGTTATTATAATATACTTTTCATGTTTGTATTGTTGGTCATTAGGAATTAAAGCCACCATAATAATAGTTTAAATTTAGATTGTATTTTTAGTTCCTGAGATCTTCTTATAAACATGTAAGGGACGCAGCATGCAGCTACTAAGGCTACTGGAATAGAACTGACTTCTTTCATGAAATTTCTGCTGATGGAATACTCCATAGGTTCTAGAATGTTCAGTGACTGCGCCATTAGATTCTCTCAAGCATCCTTATAGTTAGTCCTCATGCTCTACTTGTGACAGAACTTTCTTATTCAGATTTGGGTCTTCTTATGAGCTAACTTTTTTTGTGGAGAAGGGAGGTTGTTTAGTGTCTGGTGTTAAAATAGTACTTGATATCTTTTGATATTATTAGCTTACTAGAGGCCCAGTGCACGAAATACGTGCACTCAGCTGGGAGGGGTCCCTCAGCCCGCCTATGCCCTCTCACAGTCCGGGATCCCTCAGCAGATGTCTGAGTGAAGGGCCTCAACAGCAGTCAGACATCCTTAGTGCTGCAATGGAGGTGGGAGAGGCTCCTGCCACTGTTGCTGCACTTGTCAGCTTCTGGCTGAGTGGCACTCCCCCTGTGGGTGTGCACTGACCAGGGGGGGAAACACTTGTGTCGAGCATCTGCCCCCTGGTGGTCAGTGCACATCATAGCAACCGGTCATTCCACTGTTTAGTCAATTTGCTTATTAGCCTTTTATATAGGATCAGGTTCTAGGTAGGTGAATGATTAGTAAGTTTAGAAGGAAGATGTGACTGGATTAGCTCTGTGCTTTTTTAGCCTAATAATTGAGAAAGTGGACTTTATGGGGATGTTTTCCCCTTTCACTTTTTAAAGATTTTATTTATTTTTGCCTCACAATAACCTTTGGAAGTAGATAATCTTGTTACCTCCCTTTTACAAATGATGGAACTGGTGCTTTTGCATATACTTAAAAATTGTTATTCAGTATCACCTATCTGCCAATGCTAGATGTAAGTGATACAAAATAAGATATTGCCGAAACCAGTTTGGCTCAGTGGATAGAGCGTGGGCTTGCATACTGAAAGGTCCCAGGTTTGATTCTGGTCAAGGGCATGTATCTTGGTTGTGGGCATATCCCAGTAGGGGACGTACAGGAGGCGGCTGATCGATGTCTCTCTTTCATCAATGTTTCTAACTCTCTATCCCTCCCCCTTCCTCTCTGTAAAAAATCAATAAAAAAATAAGATATTCCCTTGCTCTCAAGAAATTCAGTATGACCCTGGCTGGGCTGCTTAGTTGATTGAAGTGTGCACCAAAAGGTTGTGGTTTGATTTTCCCTCAGGGCACATACCTAAGTTGTGGGTTCTGTCCCTGATCAGAATGCATAAACTGATCAATGTTCCTGTATTACATCAATGTTTCTCTCTCCCTCCCCCTTCCCCTTCAGTCTCCCTCCCCCTTCCCCTCTGTCTCTCTAAAGTCAATAAAAGCATATCCTCCAATGAGGATAAAAAAATGTTAGCAAAATATATTCAAGAGTGCTATTAAGACTTTGGAAGGTGGTAACTGGGATATTGATTGAGATCAGAGTGAATTTATAGGTCAATTCGGGGGCTGTTGACATTTTAATGACAAGTCTTCTAATCCATGAGTGTGGTATACAGTGGTACCTCAAGATACGAGTTTAATTCGTTCCATAACCTTGAGGCATGGGAAACTATGAGACGCTCGAGTCACAGTAAACTGGTGGGTCGTGTGCAGCCAGCCGATCCGCACGATTATTCCTATCTCAAATGTTGCTCGTATTTCAAAGCAAAAATTGCTCGCTCGATGGCTCGTATCTCAAAAATCTCATATGTTAGGGCACTTGTATCTCGAGGTACCACTGTATCTCCATATTAGTTGATTCTTCTATAATTTAAGCAATGACTTGAAATTTTTTGAATATTGGTTTTGTATATATTTTACTTACATTATTTTGCTTAAAATAAGTATTTTAAGATTTTGGATGTTTCATGAATGGCATTTAAAAATACGTTTTGTTATCCAGTGTTTTATTGCTAATATTTACATTGACCTAGTAGTTTGTAAACTTACTAAGTTCACATAATGTATCTAGTAGCTTATGTGGAAAGTCCTTTAGATTTTCTCCCTATTTAATCATTGGAAAATCACTCCAACCTAAATACCTATTTATTTTTCTCACCTTGTATTGCTAGGAGCTCCAGGACAATGTTGAATAGAAATAGTGGATTTCCTTCCCTGTTGTCAATCTTAGGGGAAAACCATTCTTTCATTCATTTTACAATATGACATTAGCATCATCCTTTTTGTGGATGCTCTTTTCAAGTTGAGCATGTTCCCTTCTATTCCTTTTTTGCTAAGGGGAGTTTATCATAAATACTTACTGAATTTTATCAAATTATTTTTCTGCATTTATCAAAATAATCACATGGTACTACTCTTGTATATTATTAATGTGGCAGACCATACTGATTTTTTAAAAAGTAAACCATCCTGACATTCCTGTGATAAACTTCATATGTTGCGTTATACTTTTATATACAGTGGTACCTCGAGATATGAGTTTAATTCGTTCCGTAACCTTGAGGCGTGGGAAACTATGAGACGCTCGAGTTGTGGTAAACTGGTGGGTCTTGTGCAGCCGGCCGATCCGCGAGATTACTCTTATCTCAAATGTTGCTCGTATTTCAAAGCAAAAATCGCTCGCTTGACGGCTCATATCTCAAAAATCTCGTATGTTAGGGCACTCATATCTCGTACCACTGTATTGCTATTTTGGATTTACTTTTTTTAAAGACCTGTCTGTGTTAATTAGGGCTTTTGATCTGCTGTTTTCTTATAATATCTTTTTCTGGTTTTGGATATCTGGGTAATGCTGGCGTTTTGTAATGAATTTAGAAGTGTTTTTCCATTTTCTATATTCTGAAGGAATTATTTAAAATTAATTACATTTCTTCTTTAACCGATAGATTTCACTAGTAAAACCACTTGTGAGAAAGAATTTATAAGGCTATTAAATTTTTCTATTCTTAATGAAGTTTTGATATTTGTGTCTTTCAAGGAATTTGTTAATTATTGCAGTATTATTAAATTTGTTGTGTAAACAGTGATAATAATACCTTATTGTCCTTTACTAGCTGTAGGATCTGTAGCAGTTATCTCTTATTCCTGATAATGGCCATTTGTACCTCCCTTTTTTTTTTTCTTGATCAGTTTAGTGCCAGGTTTAATAATTTTATTGATCTTCCCTTATAAATCAAGTTTTGGCTTCACGATTTTTCTCTCTTGTTTTTGTCAGTTTTCCATTTTGTTTCTTTCCTAGTATATATTATTTCTTCTGCTTACTCCTAATTTAACTCCCAAGTTTTCTAATAAGAAACAAACTTTTCTCTTAAAGCATTTAATGCTATAAATTTTCATCTGAGCACTGGTATAGCTTCTTTCCATAAATTTTATGTTGTGTTTTCATTATTTAATTAAATTTGTTTGCTATTTTCATTTTGATTTATACTTATACCCATGGAACACTTAGATGTATGTTGGTTTATTTCTAAATAGTTGAGTATTTATTGAAACTTGTTTATGGTATATCTTAGTGTTTATTTCATTTGTCTTTGAAAAGAACGTGTATTTTACTGTCATTGAATGAAATGTTCTTTATATATCAGTTGGTCCAGTTATTGTTTTTAAAGATAGTATCTATCTTTGTACTTGTTATTTTTATTACTGAGAGAGATGCTAAAATCACTCACTTGTTATTGTGAATTCTTTTTCCTCTTTGATCCTGTTAGGTTTTGCTTTAGGTATTGAAGCTGTTATTAGAAGCATAATTATTAAGGCTTGTTATATTTTATTTATGAATTGATTCTTTCATTATGGTATTTTCATTTTTACCTCTGGTAATATTCTTTGTAGTGCTTATTTGCATGTTGTATCTTTTTCCACCCTTTTACTTTTAAGCAGTCTGGGTCTTTACAATTAAAATGTTGTGTTGTTATTGATATATCATATAATTGTGTCTTTCTTATTTAGTCTGACAAGCTTTATGCTGTGATTACCTGTATGGTTGATATCCTATCTAATAAAGAGGGAATATACTAATTGACCCTCATGCCATTGCAAAGATGGCAGCACCCACAGCCAATAAGGAGAGAATATGCTAATTGTTGCCCCACCCTCAAAGATGGCGGCACCCACAGCCAAAAGGGGGGAATATGCCAATTGACTGCACATCCTCAAAGATGGTGGTACTCACAGCCACAAGATGGCAGCTCCCAGTCCCCACAGCCCCCCAGCTGCCCAGAGCAAGCCTGAGGTGCAGGCAAGCCTCAGATGGCAGCTGCCCAACCACCCAGGGCTGCTCGAGGCTTGCACTGCCAGCGGTGGCAGCAGCATAGGTGTGATGAGGCATCTCCTTCCCCTGATTCCCGGTTCGCCTCTCGCCCTTGAGAGCTCCTGGACTGTGAGAGGCGGCAAGTCAGGCTGAGGGGATCCCCCCCCACTCTAGTATGTATATAATTTTGATGTTTATTTCCTTCCAGTGCAAAAAGTCTTTATTTTCCCTTTATTTACAAAAAATATTTTCCACTATTTCAAACTCCTTTAACTACAGCTTCTAAAACTACCTCTTCTTCCACTGTCAGCAGATAATCTTACCTTCCACTTATCTGAGAAAAGTAGGTATTCCACAAAATCAGCACTGTTTCTTATTCCCAATTCATTAATTGCTTATTTCTTTACCTGTTGTCTTCCTGCCCTTTTCTTCCAACAGAAGAAATACTTTTCTGCCTGTCTTACAGTTAATCTCTTTCTGTCTAATAACCACCCCTTTGAAATTGTGTTTATCAAAGATACTATGGTCTCTTATGCTAAACGTAATAGATGACCTCAGTCCCCAACTGACAATCATTTTTCAGTTAGCTCTTTTGATCATCCCCTTTATCCCCTGGTTCAAGTACATTGTAATTTTTTCATTCCTTAAATTTACAGCCAGTTACATCTTAGGCTCTTCATTTCCATTTTCTTTAAGGGCCTCTCTTCCTCTATGTAAGTCCTCTGCATTCTTGGTGATCTTACCTATTTTGATGGTTTCAGTTAATCTCAATATACTGATGATTCCTAATTACATATCCCCAACGTAAGCTCTAGACCAGCGGTTCTCAACCTGTAGGTCGCGACCCCTTTGGGGGTCGAACGACCCTTTCACAGGGGTCACCTAAGACCATCAGAAAACACATATTTCCCATGGTTTTAGGAACCAACACACCGCTCCTTGGTGTAGCAAAATGTAGCAATGTAGTTTACTGTTGTTATATGAAGACGGTTGCCCATGCTACACCACGATTCAAGACAAAATTTCATTTATTTGTAATTAGAAATAAATATTTCACAATATATAATTACATATTGTTTTTGTGATTAATCACTATGCTTTAATTATGTTCAATTTGTAACAATGAAAATACATCCTGCATATCAGATATTTACATTACAGTTCATAACAGTAGCAAGATTGCAGTTATGAAGTACCAATGAAAATAATTTTATGGTTGGGGGTCACCACAATGTGAGCAAGTGTATTAAAGGGTCGTGGCATTAGAAAGGTTGAGAACCACTGCTCTAGACCCAGCCTATCTAATAAAAGTAATATGCAAATTGACCATACCCCTGCTATATCCACAAGCCACACCCACCAGCCAATCAGGAGTGGGTATGCAAATCAACCCAACCAAGATGGCTGTGGCCAAAGAGCCAGCAGGAAGCTTGGGTTTCCCCGGCAATGGAGGAAGCCAAGCTTTCTGCACACCCTGGCCAGCCTAGGCCTCCACTCAAGGCTACAAAGTTTCAATTATAGAAGATAAATAAATCCCAGATACCAGGGCCTCCACTTGGGTCACTGGGGGGCGTGGCTTGCCTGCAAACCACCACAGGCCCCTCACCCAGACCCCCCCCATGCCCCAAGGGAATCCCCACCCTGAACTGGGGCAAACCAGCTGGCCCTCACCTGTCTATCAGGCCTCTATCCTATCTAATGTTATCTAATAAAAGAACAATGTGCAAATTAACTATCACTCCGCTACACCCACAAGCCATGCCCACCAGCCAATCAGGAGCGAGTATGCAAATTAAACCAACCAAAACCAAACAAGATGGCTGTGGCCACAGAACCAGCAGGGGGTTGGGTTTCCCCGGCCATGGAGGAAGCCAAGCTTTCCATACACTCTGACAGCCCCAGGCCTCCACTGAAGTCTACAAAGTTTCAATTATAGAAGATAAATGCAAATTAAACCAACCAAAACTAACAAAAATGGCTGCAGCCACAGAGCGAGCAGGAGGCTTGGCTCTGCTCAAGGCTACAACATTTCAGTTATAGAAGATAAATAAATTCCAGATACCAGGGCCTCTACTTGGGTTGCTGGGTGGCATGGCTGGCCTGCAAACCACCACAGGCCCCTTGCCCAGGGCACCCCATGCCCCAAGGGAATCCCCACCCTCATCTGGGACACCCTTCATGGCAAACCAGCTGGCCCCCACCCGTGTACCAGGCCTCTATCCTATCTAATAAAAGAGTAATATGCAAATTGAGCATCACTCCAACACACAAGATGGCTGCCCCCCATGTGGACACAAGATGGCCACCACAAGATGGCCATCAGGGGAGGGTAGTTGGGAGGGATCAGGCCTGCAAGGAGGGACAGTTGGGGGCAATCAGGCCTGCAGGGGAGGGCAATTAAGGGTGACCAGGCCAGCAGAGGAAGGAATTTGAGGGCGACCAGGCCTGCAGAGAAGAACAGTTGGGGGGGGGGGGAACCCAGGCCTGCAGGGGAGAGCAGTTGGGATGGACCAGGCCTGTAGGGGAGGGCAGTTAGGGGTGACCCAGTCTGCACTGGAGGGCTGTTAAGGTGACCAAGCCTGTAGGGAAGGGCAGTTAGGGGCAAACAGGCTGTCAGGGGAGCAGTTAGGCATCAGTCAGTCTGGCAGGGGAGTGGTGAGGGCAGTGGTTAGCAAACTGTGGCTCTCAAGTTTGACTAATGAGTTTGCCGATCACTGGGATAGAGGCTTAATCACAAGGAACAACAACAGCCTGTAATTATTGGAATCGAGAATCTATGTTAGTGGTCCTCAAACTCATTAGTCAACGGAGAGTCAAACTACAGCATGTGGCTCTTGAGCTGCAGTTTGCCGACCACTAGGTTAGGGGGTGATCAGGCTGGCAGACAGAAGCGATTAGGAAGGCAGGCAGGGAGCAGTGGGATCTAGCAGTCCTGGATTGTGAGAGGGGCCCCAGATTGGAGGGGATGCAGGCTGAGCTGAGGGACACCCCCCCCTGCCCCCGGGGCCTCTAGTATATCCATATTCATCTATTTTTTAAATTGATTTTAGAGAAAGAGGAAAGGGGAGTGGGGGGTGAGGGGGAGAGAGGAGGGAGGTAAAGAGGGATTAGTTGCCTTCTACACATACCCTGGCAGGATTGAACGTGGATATGTACCGTGACTAGGAATAAAACCCCACGACCTTTTGGTGTACAAGAAGACACTTCAACCAACTGAGCCATGCCAGCCAGGGCTATCCATCTATTTTTTATTTGACTAATTTTACCAGAATGTCTCACAAGTACTCGAAACTTAGGTTTTTAAAAGCCAGTCTCATTGTGTCAAACTCCAAATTCTGAACCTATCTTTGTTAGTTTATTATTGTTGCTATATCACAACGCCATAAACTTCATGGCTTAAAACAATTCAGATTTATTATCTTTTAGTTCGGTAGGTCAGCAGTCTGACACAGGTCTCACTAGGATAAAATGAAGGTATCAATAGGGCTATGTTCTTTATGTAGGTTCCAGGAGAATATCTGTTTTCTTGCCTTTTGTAGCTTTTAGTAGCTTCTGCTTCAAAGCCAGCAATTGGCTGCTGGAGTCTACTTTGCATCACTCTGAGGCTTCTTTTTTTGTAGTCAAATCTCCCCTCTATATCCCTCTTATCTGGACACTGATGATTGTGGTGGGCTACTGGATAATTCAGGATAATCTTCCATCTAAAGGTCCTTAATTTACATCTACAAAGTCGGTTTGTTATGTAAAACAATAGATTCACAGATTCTAGGGTTTAGAGCAGTGGTAGGCAAACTCATTAGTCAACAGAGCTGTGAGCAGCAGTTTTCGAACCACTGGCTTAGAGGATTAGGATGTGAATTTCTTGGAGAGTGCTTATTCTTTACCATACTTTATTTTGGTACACTTTATTATGGTACTAACTCATCTAACCCAAAAACTTAGTGCTTGTTTTTCATTTCATCCTCTTACTCAGCCTACCTCATGTTTAGTCATTCACCATGTCCTATAATTCTGCCTCCTTAATTGCTCCGTTTCTGTCCATCCCTCCTGCTACTGCACTAATTCAGATCATCCCACTTGTTGGAATTACTACAGCTGTTTTTCTGCTTCTTGTTCTCTACTTTCACTTCATTCTCCACAGTAAAATCACAATTATTTGTATAAAATGTGAATCTGTTTATTTTATAGCCTTGCTTAAGACCTTTTACTGGCTCCCCATGGTTCTATCTTAAGGCACTTCATCCTCAGGCCTTACTTTTCTTGTTTAACATCATCTTTCTTCGCTCCCTCGATGGGCTATCAGCAAGCTGTTATAGAGAACAGTTGTAGAGTTAGAAAAAAGACTGTATACCAGTGGTGGCAAACTGCGGCTTGCAACCACGAGCCATATGGGGCTTGCAAGCCGTGGTTTGTCGTTCTGTTGACTAATGAGTTTGCCGACGACTGCTGTATACTCTTAGTCTAGAATAGCATTGTCAATTAGAACATTCTGTGGTGATAGAAATGTTCTCTATGTGCACTATTCAATATTGTAGCCACTAATCAGATGTAGCAATTGAGCCCTTTAAATGTGGCTAGCATGAGGAACTGAACTTTTATTTAATTTTAATTCATTTGAAGTTAAATACCCACATGTGGGTAGTGGTGACCATTTTGGATAGTGCTGGTCTAGAACAGTGGTTCTCAACTGGAGGCAATTTTGCCTTTCAGGGGACTGTCACTATCTGGAGACAATTTTGGTTTTCAGTACCAGCATCAAGTGAGTAGAGGATAAGGATAATGTTTAAACATCCTGTAAAACACAGGATATCACCCCATAACAGACTTAATCAACCTAAAAATTCTCATTAGTGTTGAAGTTGAGAAAATCTGGTCTAGTGGTCTAGACTCCCCCACCCCCATCCCTACTCTTTTTTTTTTTTTTGCTATATCTACTTATATTTTAATATTTTAAGATTCATCTTAGACCTAACTGGTTTAGCTCAGTAGATGGAGCTTCAGCCTGCAGACCAAAGGGTCCCAGGCTCAATGTCCTGGTCAAGGACATGTACCTAAGTTGCAGGCTCCTCCTCAGCCCAAGCCCTGGTTAGGGGTGTGCAGGAGTCAACCGATGATGTGTTTCTCCCACATCAGTGTTTCTCTCTGTCTTTCCCTCTCTCTTCCACTCTCTCTAAAAATCAATGGAAAAATATCCTTGGGTGAGGATTGGAAAAAAAAAAAAAAGATTCATCTTAGGTATCATCTTCTCTGGAAAACTGATTTTTCAGGTCTGAATTTGATACATCCTCTGTCCCATCCTATTCTGTACTTATCTTTCTTTTGTATTATGTAGTCACTTCTATGATAATTATTTCATTTTATTTGTTCTTGGCTTCTTATGTATAGGAATATAAATTGGATTATGCCAGAGGCACATGAGGATGATCAATCAATATTTGTTAAATATATGAATGAGTATAAATGAATGAATCAATTTTTAAACATATTGCAACTTAAAATATTAAAAAGTGTTACCACCTTCAGTTTAGGCCCTGTAGAAATCTTATATTTGTTAACATATTGGAATTTATTTTTTGGAATTCACAGTTTGACAAAAGAACAGAACTTGTCACATTCTCTAGACTCTACAGTGTAGAGCCTCAGACCATCGGAAAACACAGATATTTTCATTATGATTCATAACAGTAGCAAAATTAGAGTTATGAAGTAGCAACAAAAATAATATTATGTTGGGTATCACCACAACATGAGGAACTGTATTAAAGGGTCGCGGCATCAGGAAGGTTGAGAACCACTCCTCTACAGGGAAAGATCTGTTTTTTCCCCTAGCATCCTTCCCTTTTCCTCAGCTTAAGAATGCCACTTCCTTTCCCTATTAAGAGATAACTGTCCTAAATCACCCAATCTTATCCCAAGTACAGACGGAGAACTAAATCTTTATTGTATAGATTCAGGGAGGACTTAAGCAAGTGAAATGGGACATACAGGCCAGAAACTAAGAGAAACTGATCAGCAGTTTAGCAGAATGTCTCAGAGCTAAGGCTGGAGGATGAAAGAGACCTGAGTTTGAATCTTTGCCCCTGCCATTATTGCTGTGGTTGATTCTGGACAGTTTTAACCAAATTTCTGTAACAGAAGAAAAAAGGAGGTAATAGTGCCTAATCTACTGAGTTGTAAATACGTATTAAATGAAATAACTAGTGTAAATACAGTGCCTGGCACATAGTAAGTATACAGGGCAGCTTCAGTTGAGGGCATTTTATGTATATGTGATCGGATGATGTGAATCTAATTGACTTAATTGCTATAAATTTATGTTTCTAGAAGTTTAACTTTAGTTAAGGGTCACATTTATATTTATCACAGAACTTACCACTTAAAAATGAATGTTCACTATATGGAACCATTGAGAGGAGAGTATTGAATCCCTCAAACAAAGGAAGTAGAAGATGGAGAAGGTTGGGAATCTCTTGGCTAAAGCCATCCAGGAAACCAGAAGGTACATATTGTAGAACAGATGCCAGTATCTACACTCCACACTCCCTCCCCTTCCTTCTTTTTGATATGGCTCAAAAACCTTTTCAGAAAGCTTCTTTTATTGACTAAGAATGCATTCAGCTGCAGATAAAAGAAAACTTCAGTTATTGGTGGTTTAAAGAAGTAAGAGTTCATGTCATCCAATAAGTCCAAAGTTAAGCATTCAGGAAGTGGTGTAATAACTAAGTGATGCCACGAGAGTCTTGTGCTCTTTCTTTTTTGCCTTGTCATCTCTGTCCTGTTACGTCATTGAGGCTGCTGCTCTTCCCCGCCTCTGTCAATATTTTCAGGATTCCTGCTTTTATTTTGAAAACCCACTTCAGGAATTCAGAGTAATAACCTCTAGAGTAGTGATTTTCAACTGGTGTTCCGCAAGAATTTTTAAAAACTGCAATACCGCCAAAACCGGTTTGGCTCAGTGGATAGAGTGTCGGCCTGCCGACTGAAAGGTCCCAGGTTCGATTCTGGTCAAAGGCATGTACAGTATCCTGGTTGTGGGCACATCCCCAGTAGGGGCCGTGCAGGAGGCGGCTGATCAATGTCTCTCTCTCATCGATGTTTCTAACTCTCTTTCTCCCTTCCTCTCTGTAAAAAATCAATAAAATATATTTAAAAAAAAACAACAAAAAAAAACTGCAATACCTGACTATTTAGTTAAGAGCACTGGACTTCTCTTCCCTTAGATTTAGATTGTCAAATTTAAAAATAACAACAGCCAACACAATAGCTGACCAGTGTGAATGTATCAAAAGTATACTTTTTTTTTTTGGTCAGATCAGAAAAGAATTGTTTTTGTGTGTGTGTGCTGCAGAATTTTAGTAATTAATTTATGTGTGCCATTGGATGAAAATGGTTGAAAATCGCTGTTCTAGAGCAGTAGTTGGCAAACTGCGGCTTGCCGCTCAATCAAGAGTTTAGGTCAGTGGTCGGCAAACTCATTAGTCAACAGAGGAGCAAACCGCGGCTCACGAGCCGCAGTTTGCCGACCACTGTACTAGAGTGGTACTTGGGTACCACTAGCTGGTACCCCTACTTGGGTAACACTTGGGTACCCTAGCTGCAAGGGAAACTAGGACATAGAGTATTTTTTTTTCTAGCCTATGTATCAGAGCAAGATACAGAAGGAGGTGTTTAACAATATGTATGAATCCAACCTATAGGCTATACCTGCTTTCATGCCCCTGCTTTTATACATGCCCATAAAAAATTCTGTACCCATATTAAACCTTTGCCATATAATATGCTAATCACCAGATTCATTTTTCTTCTCCAAAAATCTTTTGGAAGTAAGGACAGTGTTTTATGGCTCTGTATCTCCAGTGCTTAGCACAGTGTCTGATGTATGAGAGACACTCAGTAAACAATTGAATGATTATTCACAAATAGTAATTATCAAAAAGAATGTATAATATGCACATGATATCCTCTAAACAAAGAGTTTCTTTGCATTCATTGTTGTGATTATTATTAGCATTTATTATTTATTACTATGTGCCAGACATGACATATTTCACCATTTAGTTCTCATAATTTGCCTATGTGGTTAATCTGTTATCATCCTCATTTTACAGATGAAGAAACAGGCTCAGACTTGTTAATAAGTAACTTACGCAAGGTCATAAAACTTGCTAATTGGTAGAATTAGGCTTTTAATCCAGAACCCAGAGCCCAGGCTTTTAAATTTTAAAAAACGATGATATACTATGTCATTTTTAAAAAAATATCTGAAATATGAGTTTACCTGTGAATTTTTAAAATTCTACTTTATTTTATAATCAAGAAAATGTTTCTGAAATTAATTTTCCACCTTTAAAATTGATCTGAAATGAAAAAAATGTTGGCTTTAGCTTACTGAATTTGAATAATCAGTCATTCTAAATGCAGTCTGTTTTTTGTAAGCAGGTTATTTGAATGCCATTTTTAAAACTTACAGTATGCTCAATAAAAATAGCTCAATAGTTTTAGTTATTCAAATTATTACAGTTGTGAAGACTGTGGCACTAAGATATGCTAAAAGTAAAAATATAAAACTGTACCTATGGCATTTTTTAAATATATATTTTTATTGATTTTAGAGAGTAAGGGAGAGGGAGAGAGAGAGAAAGAAACAATGATGAGAGAGAATCATTAATTCTTTGCCTCCTGCCTGCCCCCTACTGGGGATTGAATTAGAAACTCAAACATGTACCCTTGACTGGAATCAAACCTGGGACTCTCTGAGCCAAACCAGCGAGGGCTATGGTATTTTTAAAGTCTAGCACTTTGCCTGCTTATCATTAAAACAAGTGAAAATATTTGTAGCATAATTGTAAATAAAATATTTTTTGTTAATGTTTTGATACTTTTGCAATAAAATAGTTGATTTTAGTTAATTTTTAAAAAATATTTTTATTGATTTTAGAGATGAAGGGAGAGGGAGAGAGAGATAGAAACATCAATGATGAGAGAGAATCATTGATTGGCTGCTTCCTGCACGCCCCCACTAGGGATCAAGCCCACAAGCCAGGCATGTGTCCTTGGCTGGAATCGAACCTGGAACCTTTCAGTCCACAGCCCAATGCTCTACTCACTGAGCCAAACCGGCTAGTGCTGATTTTAGTTAATTTTAATAATAACCAACATGTCTTAAATTTCTTGAGTTGTAACAATTTTAGATACGCAATATCATTCTACATTTGTAAAGCTGATCCCATTATATTTCTCATAACCAAAGTAATAGTCAAAATAAAACCTTACCCTTGACATGTTCAACATTAGAGGATTAACTATATCCTAGTAGAGTTTGAAAGCTGCTCAATTTATATTAACTAGTCTTAAATTGGTTTTATTTGATAGCCATAGCAAGGTCTAAAAGTGAGAGAATACTTAATGTCTGGTGTAGAAAAAGTTTGGTAAGAGTCAACCACAGAAGGATGGGAAATAATTGTTTCCCAAAATGTGGTTCTGGGAAGAATCATTCCATAGGATGTTAATGTTATGCAAAAAAAAAAAAAAGTTCTAAAAGTCAGGTATGTTTCATGAACTCTGAAACAGAAGGTGTCTTAAAAAGCTGTTATTAATATGCCCCTATATATCAGGAATCTTAGAAAGTATTCATTGTGTTGCAAAATTTTTACCCTCTTATAACTGGTGATCTAGGGCCTACTGTTTGTGAAGTGATGGGTAAAATCCATAGGGTAAGTTTCTAGAATAGAGAAATTACTTCTCACATGTTATCATTCAGAACTATCAGGGGATGGTGAACTTTCTGTTTCTATTACTGTGTTTTAGATTTGTATACCACCAGAAAAAAAATCTCCCCACCCATTTGGATATCCAGATCCCGTAAATTGATTAGTTTTGCTCTGGGATTATTAGAAGTAATAATAGTTAAAAGGAGTAGAGCAAAGGAAAATGACCATGTGTTTTGATTTCCATTAGGAAAGGCTAATGCAAACAGAAATAACTTTCTACTTGTCAGGAAATCAGTTGAAAGCAAGAAGAAAAATATTTCTATTTGATGGACTAGTTCAGTGGTTGGCAAACTGCGGCTTGCAATCCACATTCTGCTTGAGAGCCGTGGTTTGCCGCTCTGTTCACAAATGAGTTTGCCGACCACTGGACTAGTCCATTCAACAGCAATCCTTGTAAGATTATAAAAGAGTAGACAATCTTTGTTTACTTTTCTCCTTATTAGCTGAAGAAATAAAAAGCGTAAATCCAGGAATAGGGGAAGCTGCATATTTTAAATCCATTAAGTTCATATTTTAAATTTCCCAGGAAACGTATGTTCTTCCTATTTTTAGAGCTCTGTAAGTGACCAGTGTTTTAAGAGAGGACTCTTATGTATTGCCAGCTAACTCCTAGGTTTTAAAAAATGCAATATTGGCCCTTTTTGGTGACTTAGCATAGCCAAATAAAACTATTGCTTTGCAGAGAATGCTATGTTTTGCACCTGGAAAGTCAAGTAAACTCACCTGGGCAAAAATTGAACATCTGAGTTTCTTTGTTACAGCTGAGTGTATGGGCTTCCTGGCTTGTCAGCTCTTCTGGGATAGAGTTTATTTACTAGAATTGATCAAAGGAGGACTTTCTAGGATTGCCTTTAGGAGAGGGAATTAAAAGTGATGTGAGATTGCCGAATGCCAGTTCCTTTTGGAGGTCTAAAGAAACCTGAAACTAGGTGACAATTTGCATGTTACTCTTTTATTAGATAGGATAGTAGGTAGCTCTCAAAAAAATCTCTCTCTCTCTCTTTCTCTCTCTCTCTCTCTCTCTCTCTCTCTCTCTCTCTCTCTCTCTCTCTCTC
>JAAGEH010000076.1:45192219-45265187 GCA_011751065.1 Lasiurus cinereus
CTCTCTCTCTCTCTCTCTCTCTCTCTCTCTCTCTCTCTCTCTCTCTCACACACACACACACACACACACACACACACACACACCATATTGTTCTCATAGCAAGTTAGGAAACTGAAAATTAAGAATTCTAAACAAAAAGCATTGACAGAGTCCTCATACCTTGACCTTTTCTCTATCTTCCTTATTCAGTCGTGTGGAAGCACCGCTTTCACTACTGATGGTTCTAAGAGAGTATATATCAGGAATGTGAATTGTTTCTGTAAATTAAAGAAAGGCTTTAGCATAAAGTTAGATGTTCTTCTTCTGGTCCTTCAGTCAGGGGCACTGGTGAAGAGAGAGGGCTTTTAGTTACTATGCTCCTGAAGTAGTGTCACCTGAAGGGAAAGATAATTAGCTTTTTTTTTTTCACATTTTATTTTTGTAGTTTACAAAATCAAGGGCAAAGTCAAATGTGATTATCCAATCAATGGATACATTTTCCCTCCAGACATGGTAGCTTAACTGAAGAAACAAACTGGAAAATGTAGGCTTCTGGGTTTTAAGCTGACTGTTCTAAATACAAATTTAAATTAAAACTTAAAAAACAACAACCCTTTTTTGATACCAGTTTGAAAGTGAAGTATAAATATCTAATGATGATACCTGTTGGTCATCTTCCATCAAATCTCAGCCATTGTCAACCTGGACATTTCTTTGAAAGGTGTGTATGCGTCTCAACAGGAGAGTTTCTGCTGCTTTTTGGAAATAAAACCAATATACCTTGGATGTAATTTTACTGTCAAGACTGCATGGAAACTTCTCTATTAAGTCTTTGATTGCTATAGTCTTTATAAGGATCAGCTCTTCCCCAATTTTATGACCTTGAAGAAAAAAAAAACAACATTTGAGGGAAGTGTCATAACAGGAAATGCATCACTGCAAAGAAATTTATGTCAAACAGGAGAAATCCTTTTTTATTAACATTTGAGAAATTGACTCAAGATGGTCTTGAAAAACAGAAGCAGATCTCCACTATACTGTATTCTATGCCAGTAAAGAGTGGGAACATATTTCTTTACCATCTGCTTGAAGGTTTTCAAGTTTTAGTAATAAGACATAAAAAATTCTCACTGGTTCTCTGCAACCCATCTGGTATGTATTGACAGTTCAGAGGCAGATGTCCTACACAGACAAACAGAAACACTAAAAATTAACTCTTTTTAAAACATAGAATATTGTTTTAGGTGTTTTTTGTTTTGTTTTTTTAATGACAGAAGACAACATGTATAAAGTTATATATTTTGTTACCAGTTCAACCTGAGAAAAGCTTTTATTTATGACCTAGGTTGATTCCTTTTCTCTCTAGTAGTCTAATTATTAGAAATATTTTCTAACTTGGATTTAATTAATGGCTCAGGAGGAAATTGCAATTATTTTATTCTCACACCGAGGAAAGTCAGTGCTAGTGGAATATTGTTTTCAATAACTATGCCCAAATCTGATGCTCACATAAAAATCTAGGAGCCTTGCTTTTATGGTATAGCTCCCAAGTTAGTAGAGGTCAACAGGCTAAATATTTCCTAAATTTCTTTAAATACTTGTTTTTTCAAATAAAAGATTCTATACTTGTTAATAGAATTGAATTATAAAACCTCCTACCAAATTTTGTTTTAAGCAAGTCTATAATTCAGAATATTTATGTAATATTTATGTATTTTAGAAACTGCTTTTAATGCCCCACAATTCACCATTTACCACTATTTTACATATTTGAAAATTAATAATCAGTTTGAATGGCTTGCTTAAGGTCACAAAGCTAGTGAGTGGCAAATCTGGGATCATTTACAGGCCTTCTGATTCTATATCCTATACCTTACTACTATGTCCTACTCCTTTGAGTACATTAGATTTGAAGGGTCAATCAAGCTCAAGTAGCAGCTGGCTTATTCATCTATAATATATAATAGAGGTCCTTTATTTTTGTTAGCTGTTAATTTATCAATAGGATACATACCTCTTAACCTCAGATTTATAAAACTTTCATCAAAACTGCTTTATTGCCAAAACCAGTTTGGCTCATTGGATAGAGCATTTCATTGGCTTGCAGACTGGGAGGTCCCAGGTTCGATTCCGGTTGGGGGCATGTGCCTTGGTTGCAGGCATATCCCCAGAGGGGGGCTACATGTGTAGGAGGCAGCTGATCGATGTTTCTCTCTCATCGATGTTTCTGACTCTCTATCCCTCTCCTTTCCTCTCTAAAAAAATCAATAAATATATTTTTTAAAAAACACAAAGTACTAGGGATGATTTCTTTCTTTAAAAAAAAACAAACTGCTTTATTACTCTGCAACATTCTTTTTTTATTGTTATATATATTTTTTAATTGTTTAAAGTACTACAAATAGTAGTACATATGTCTCCTTTTCTTCCCCCCTATTGACCTCCCCCAAGTTTTCCCTACCTCCAGTACATGCCCTCACCTACCTACCGTCCCCCAATGTCTTGGTTATGCTTATATACATTGCATACAAGTCCTTCAGTTGATCTCTTACAGCACCCCACCCAAACCTCCCCTGCATTCCCGCTGTAGTATGACTGTCTATTCATTGCTTCTTTGCCTCTGTATCTGGTTTTTGTTTTTGTTTTCCCCCTGATTCTTTTCTTTAAAAACATCTTGCCTCTGCAGGCTAGAAATAAACCTATATAAACAAAAAAATGTTTGAGTCCCAATTTCAATGTCCAGTAGTTCAAACAGTTCCTTATGTGTACATGTCAGCAATGGTATCTGGATGGTGGACAAATGGTGGCAATGTAGGTCCAGACCTCTCTGGTTTGGTCCTAGGCATCCTATAGCGATGCACAGCTGCTGACTGCTCATATAGCAAGGTGTCATCAGCGTCTTCCATCTCTGGACTGTTTCTCCTCTTGCCTTCGTGGTTGGCGCAGACCTGTCAGTTCCTCTCTGTTGCAGGAGTGCACTTGGTCTTGGAGTTGTTTTCTGAAAGTATATAAACATATTCTCGACCAAGAGTTAATAAAGGAATCTTATCTATAAAATTGACTTGGGGTCCTTTTTATTTTTGCCTACCTGATTTTCCTTTGACTTATTTTGACACCATGTGTGTTTTTCATGGGTGTCTTACTGTTTGTATTATAAATGGAAATTAATTTTCTAAAGTGAAAATTTTCTAGATGTAATTTACTTACCAGATATTTTTCCTTACATGATATTATCCTACTCCCCCCTTTTTATGATTAATGGAGAATTTGGTAAAATTTTTAATGCAATCTTGATAACTTTAAATTTTAATTTTTGCACACAAGTATGCCTGTTTTATGTTCATTACGTATTAAGCAATTTTACCATGAGATGAGCTATCAATAGAGATTTTAATTAACACTTTAGAAACAGCTTTTTGTCCAGTACACTTAAATTTTCTTGGGTGTTCTCTTATTTCAGTTCGCCAATTTAAATTAATCTGAAAGCTTGATAATTCTTTTACGTCAAATTTAATACTCTACCAACAACCTTAGATTACCCTGTATATATTAGTGGAAAGGTTTATTTGCATTGAGTAGGCACTGAGCATTCCTAGTGCTAGGCTGAATTTAGATATAGGGCAGCTCCTGTCGGCATGTTTCTGTCTGTTACTTAGGTCCTGATCTGTGCTGAGCGTGGGAAGCGAGGTATCCATGGGGGCAGGAGACCTCCCTCAGAAGGGGTGAAGGTTCAGACCCCTGCAAGGTTGGAAGGGGGGTGAGGGTCTGTGCCTTACCTCTATTGACCCCCGAGTTCTCTCCTGATGGCCCCTCTGTGACTGTGCCTGTCTTAGGTTGTTCCTTCCCTGAGGAATCTTACCTGTCTCTGGCTAACCAGTCATCCTCCGGGGCCAAGCAGGGTGTTGTGAGGTTCATTTCTGTCTCCATGGTAACCTATGCCCCCATGGCCTTTTAGTTAATACTTTAGAAACAGCTTTTTGTCCAGAACAATTAAATTTTCTTGAATATTCACTTATTTCAATTAGCCAATTTAAATTAACCTGAAAGCTTGATTACTCTTTTACTGTCAAATTTAATACTCTACCAACAATCTTAGATTACCCTGTAAATATTAGTGGAAAGGATTATTTACATTCTTGAGTAGTCCCTGAGCATTCCTGGTTCGAGGCTGGATTTAGATATAGGGAAGCTGCTGTCAGCCAAGTTTCTGTCTGTTACCTGGGTCCTGAACTGTGCTGGGTGTGGGAAACGAAGCAGCCATGGGGGCAGGAGACCTCCCTCAGAAGGGGTGAGGGTTCAGCCCCCTGCAAGGTTGAGGAGGTGAGGGTCTGTGCCCCACCTCTGTTGACCCCCAAGTTCTCTCCTGCTAGTCCCTGTGCCCCACCTGTGTTTACCCCCAAATTCTCTCCTGATGGCCCCTATGTGACTGTGCCTGTCTTAGGTTGTTCCTTCCCTGAGGAATCTTACCCATCACTGGCTAACCAGCCATCCTCCGGGGCCAAGCAGGGTGTTGTGAGGTTCAGTTCTGTCTCCTTGGTAGCCTATGCCCCCGTGGCCTCCATGCCCAGCACCTGCCTTGGGATCCCCTCGCCTGCTGGCGAGGTGGGCAGTATTCTTCTATTAAAAGTTTCTGTGATGTAAGTTCAAGAAGAATCAGTGAATCATTTAGATGAAGCATGAAAAATTAGAAGAGAATCAGTGAATTCTTCAATAAATTATACTAGAACAATTAAGCTAGCCTTCTGGGAAACTTTTAATTAGATCCCTCCCTTCTTTATATCTTAAATTCCAGAGAAATTAAAGACCTATACACCTAAAAGTGAAAAACAAAACTTTAAAAAGAAAACATGGGATATCTTTATGACATTGGAATAGGGAAGGATTTCAAAACAAGATGCAAAAATCACAGTTTATAAATGAAGAAAATGATGTATTTTGCCTGGAAATTATCACATGACTCAAAAACAAAATGAAAAGATAAGCTACAACTAGGGGAATATAGCAGCACTTATAACTAGTAGAGGATTAATATACATATTACAGAATATGCACCCCCATATTTTTCCCCTCACTTTTAAATGTACAGTTCCTTGAGCAGTAATTATTTAGTTGCGATCCTATGACCAGCATCCTGGGAACTTGTTAGAAGTCCAGGTTCTTAGACCCTGACCTACTGAATCAGAACCTCTGGAACTCTGGAGGTGCAGTCCTACAGTCATTAAACAAGCTCCCCAGGTGTTTCTGATGCATGGTGAAATTTGACAGCCTTTGCATTAAACTCAAATGGTAAGTAATACGAAAAGATACTCAGTTTGATCATCAATCAGAAAATGTAAAATAAAACAATGAGATACTTTGGGTAATTGTATCCATGAGATTAGCTAAATTTAAATCTTAAATTTTCACAAGGATGTAGAGAAATTGTAGTATTGCTGTGGGAAATATAAATTGACATAGCAGTTTTGGGGAGTAATTTGGAAAAACCCAATAAAATTGATGCTGTATATCCTTTATGACCAAGTACTTCTTTTGGGTACATAGCCTAGAAAAAACTGTTGCACAGGATCATAGCAGTCACAAATAAGGATTTTCATTGCAGTAATATTTGAAATAGTGAGATTTTATAATAACTAATTACTTAGAGAAATGAATAAACTGGTTTCAATCCATATAACATTATTGTATAAATCTGTTTAAAAATCAAAGAATTCTGAATTAAATGTGGCAAAAGTTAGCATCTTTTAAATATGGATAGTGATACATGTGCTTCTACTTTGTAGACTTCCTTTTAAATACTTTAACACTTTACATTTTAAGTGAAGTATTAAAATACTGAAAGCATTCCCAACTAGCTCTGTTTATCTTTCAGGATTTTCCCTCAAAAGGTGGTTGAGTTTAGACAAACCAAGATTTTCCGTCTATTTGAGGGGGAAAAGTATAACCAGACACTGAAAAACATTTTTAAAACAATAAATGTGAGTTTATTGAATATAAATTCCTGAGTAATTGCTGTGGCCCAAAGTAGAGGGACAAACAGGAATATTGTAGAATCATGTGTAAAAAAGTTATTAGAGTTTAATTTTTCACTAATATTTTTATTAATAGTAGTAAAGAAAAAGTTAAGTGGAAGAGAGCATGAAGGTTGTTGTATGTTCTAAACTGTTGTTTCTCAATTTTGTTTTTAGATCATGCCTATTTTGATAAACATGAATATCATATATTCTTATTTAATATAATTTCCAAATAAGTAAATATTCTAAAAATGAATGAATGAAAGCTTTTCTTAATTACAGAGAGGAGCCCTTCTCCCCACATTTTTTAATTTAATAAATGATTATTGTTTAGATTATTACAATTGTTCTCCCTCACTCCCCCAGTTCCCCTCTATTCGGTTCCCCACACTCTGCCCTTATCTCCCTCCGCCCACATCCTCATCCATAAGTGTATGATTTTTGTCCAGTCTCTTCCTGCACCTCCCATATCCCTTCCCCCCCGAGAGTTTTCAGTCCGCTTCCTTTCTATGCCCTTGATTCTATTATATTCACCAGTTTATTCTATTCATCAGATTTTCATTCACTTGATTTTTAGATTCACTTGTTGATAGATATGTTTTTGTTCATAACTTTTATCTTTATCTTTTTCTTCTTCTTCCTCTTAAAGAATACTTTTCAGCCAAAACCGGTTTGGCTCAGTGGATGGAGCGTCGGCCTGCGGACTGAAGGGTCCCTGGTTCGATTCCGGTCAAGGGCATGTACCTTGGTTGCGGGCACATCCCCAGTGGGGGGTGTGCAGGAGGCAGCTGATCGATGCTTCTCTGTCATCGATGTTTCTAACTCTCTATCTCTCTCCCTTCCTCTCTGTAAAAAATCAATAAAATATATTTAAAAAAAATAAAGAATACTTTTCAGCATTTCATAATAAACTGGTTTGGTGTTGATTAACTCCTTTAGCTTTTTCTTGTCTATGAAGCTCTTTATCTGCCCTTCAATTCTGAATGATAGCTTTGCTGGGTAGAGTAAGCTTGGTTGTAGGGTCTTGCTATTCATCACTTTGAATATTTCTTGCCACTCCCATCTGGCCTGCATAGTTTCTGTTGAGAAGCAGCTGACAATCACATGTGTGCTTCCTTGTAGATAATTAACTGTTTTTCTCTTGCTGCTTTTAATTTTCTCTCTTTGTCTTTTGCTCTTGGCATTTTAATTATGATGTGTCCTGGTGTGGTCCTTTTTTGGATTCCTTTTGTTGGGGATTCTGTGTGCTTCCTGAACTTGTAAGTCTATTTCTTTCACCGGGTGGGGGAAGTTTTCTGTCATTATTTCTTCAAGTAGGTTTTCAATATCTTGCTCTCTTTCTTCTTCTGGCACCCACATAATTGGTATGCTTGAGGTTGTCCCAGAGGCTCCTTACCCTATCTTCACATTTTTGGATTTTTTTTTTTTGCTTTTCCAGTTTAGTGTTTTTGCTTCTTTGTATTTCAAATCTTTTACTTGATTCTTATGGTCCTCTAGTCTGCTGTTAGGTCTCTGTATAATATTTTTAAAAAATATATTTCCTTATTGATTTTTCAGAGAGGAAGGGAGAGGGAGAGAGAGATAGAAACATCAATGATGAGATAGAATCATTGATCAGTTGCCTCCTGCACGCCCCCAAATGGGGATCGAACTCACAATCCGGGCATGTGCCCTTGGTCGGAATTGAACCTGGGACCCCTCAGTTCTCAGGCCAACGCTCAGCCAAACCAGCCAGGGTTGTATAATATTTTTATTTCAGTCAGTGTATGTTTAATTTCTAGTTTGGTCCTTTTTCATATCCTCAAGGGTCTCGCTCTCCCCACATTTTTATCTGCATATATAAAAGGGATTTTTAGTGAGCTAGACTATGCTGCATAACAAAATAAGCCTGAAATATCAATGGCCTAATCACAAAATTTTATTTTCATTCACATTGTGTGTACTGCACAAGTCTGGAGGCCCCTCCTCTACATAGTCCCTCAGGAACTTTATTGAGAGACACATGGTTTCAAAGTTGATACAAAGGGGGGAAAAGGATAGAAGTGACACATGGATTCTTAACTATGTCAGCTAAGAAATCATATACATCGCTTTTGCTCAGTTTAGGGCCCTAAGCTAACTGCAAAGGAGGCTGAGAAATGTAGGTGAGCAGATGGTGTTATAGGTGGAAGTGGAGTTCTTGTGATGTTTTGAGGAAAAGAATTTCCTGAGACTCACGCAGGAGGGCAAGTAATATTTATTTGGGTGGAAATGAACCCATAAGTTTCCAATGTCCCATTTCTTTCCATCTTCCTAGGGAAGAAGTTCAATCTTGTCTTCAGCAGGGCCAGAATAAATGCCACTGCCCATAGTTTCTGTTCCATATTAAAGTACAGTACAGTCCAGCAATCTTGTGGCTATGGAGAGAGAATGTGTGATCAAGGAGCAAGACAGAGGGAACTCTGGGAATTTTAACCAAGCTTCTTCAAATTAACCAATTAGCTTCCCAAGATTTCATGCCCTTGTAGCCAACCCATTGTTCCCCAGGCTAGACTGACAGACAGGCACCTCTCCTTTGCCACTCCAACTTCTGCTTATGAGCCTATCTCCCCTTTCTCTCCCCAACAATCTAGTACCAGATGGGGGACGCCTGGAGGAGCAATGCTAAGTGAAGCTGTAGCTTCCTCGTAAAGCTTCCCAGGTGATCATGCTTACAATGTCTGACTTGCCTTTGCTTTCTTTTCTTTATTAATATTAACTAGCTAATTATGACGATAACAATGGGATATTTGAGGAACACTGTTTGTATCCCAGGTATCTCCATGCTACTGGTCTTTGTGTGAATATTCTTCATCAGCCAAAACTTCAGAAGAGAATGAGATTGAATGGTAGAATTCCAACACCAAACTTAATCTCAAACCTCTAAAAGTAACTCGATTTTATATATCTTGCATTGTACATTTATTTTCCTCTGGATCACATGATATCTAAGTGAATATTAAATCAGGTAGTTAGAAACAAGCTTTTCTATCTAGATTGAGAAAGATTAAAGTATGTTTAGGTTATTGGCAACATTAAGTCTATAGCATTGCTTTGTTTTTATAGGCAGAGGTTCGAAAAGTTTCATAAATACATGCTTACTAGAGGCATGGTGCATGAAAGTCCATGTGCTGGACTTTCCCTCTCACAATCCAGGAGCCTTCAGGGGCAGGAGGTGACCCGATGATCAGGGAAAGGTGACACCCAATCACACCTCTTCTGCTGCCACTGCCGGCAGCTCAAGCCTCTGCTGGCTCTGGGTGGCTGGGCAGCCGCCATCCAAGACTTGCCTGCACCTCGGGCCGGCCCTGGTTGGCTGGGAGCTGAGGGGACTGGGAGACTCCAGAGGCAGGCATGTGGCCATGTTGTGGCTGTGGGCGCTGCCATCTTTGAGGGTGTGACAGTCAGTGGCTGTCTTATTGGCTGTGGGTGCTGCCATCTTTGCAATGGTATGAGGGTCAATTAGCATATTCCCTCTTTATTAGATAGGATGTGAATAGTGTGATGACACTGGTCTGCTTGCTTATTTGGAGTATTATTAATTATCATATTGTGCATTGTATCTTCACAACTTATTCATTTCATAACTAGAAATGTGTACCTTTTGTATCCCTTTACCCATTTCACCTACCCCACCTCAGGCCACCACCACTGTATTCATTTAGCTCCTTGTGTAAGGGATAGAGATTGGGGGAACTTGTTTGTTTTCTTTGGTTGGTGGTTGTTGTGGTGGTGTAGATTCTACCTGTAAGAGAGAAATATAATATTTATCTATTTCTGTCTGATTTACTTCACTTGGCATGATACCTCCGAGATGCATCCTTGCTCTCATACATGGAATGATTTTGTTCTTTTTTATGGCTGAATGAATATGCTATCTATACTAATAAAAGGGTAATATGCTAATTAGACCAGGAGTCCTTCCGGACGTCCTTTCAGACAAAGCCATGGTGGCAGGGCCAAGCCAGAGGCAGTTAGGGCCAAGCAGGCCAGAAGGGGGGGCAATTGAGAGCGAGCAGGCTGGCAGTGGGGGACAGTTGGAGGTGTTTAGGTTGGTGTGGGGGGCCCAGTTGGGGCAGAGCAGGCTGGCATGGGGGGCAGTTGGGGATAAGCAGACAGGTGGGGGGGCAGTTGGAGCAGAGCAGGCTGGTGGGGGGTGCAGATGGGGACAAGCAGGCTGGCAGAAAGAATGGTTAGGGCAATCAGGCAAGCAGGCAGGCAAGTGAGTAGTTAGAAGCCAGCAGTCCAACTGTGGAATCAGGCCTAAACCAGCAGTCAGACATCCCCAGAGGGGTTCCAGATTGAAGAGGTGCAGGCCAGGCTGAGAGATCCCCCCTTACCTTTCCGTGCATGAATTTCGTGCACTAGGTCACTGGCCCTATCTAATAAAGAGGGAATATGCTAATTGACCATCACACCCTCACAAAGATGGTGGCACCCATAGCCAATAAGGAGGGAATTGCTAATTGACTGCCATGCCCTCAAAGATGGTGGTGCCCAAAGCCACAAGATGGCAGTGCCCAGTCCCCTCAGTGGTACTGGGGTGCCTGCCTCTGGAGTCCCCCAGTTTCCTCAGCCCCCCTGCTACCCATGGCCGGACCGAGGCACAGGCAAGCCTCAGATGGTGGCTGCCCAGCTGCCCAGGGCCAGCCTGAGGCAAAGGCAAGCCTCGGATGATGGCTGCCCGACCTTCCAGGGCTGCTCAAGGCTCAGGTAACGAGGGCCAGCCGAGGCTGGTGCTGCCAGCAGTAGCAGCAGCAAAAGTGTGATGGGGTCGTTTTCTTCCCCTGATCTTTAGGTCGCCTCCTGCTCCTGGGGGCTCTGGGACAGAAAGAGGGGGCAAGCAAGCTGGGCCAAGTGACCTCCCCGCTCCAGTGCATGAATTTTCATGCACCAGGCCTCTAGTATGCTATATATTACTATATATATATCACATTTTCTTTATTCAGAAAATGATGTTTTGTATACATTTTCTTGAACTTTGTCCATAATGGTACTTAAAGGTTTTTTTTTTTTTTTTTTTTGGTAACATAACCTACTTTGGATTTAATGCAATGTGATAGGCATTGTTAGCATTAAGTGGTTGATGTTAATAATATTCAATATTTTAAAATTGTTTCTTAGGAACTATATTTAAGACAGATTAAAGTGGGAAGGGCTTAGTGGCAAGGAAACTAGCTAGTTAGGCATTTTTAATAATTTGAGAATCATTGTAAGTTCCTTAAGGGCAGGGATAATGGTTGTGTTGTTCATCTGTGTATTTCCGTCCTTTGTATTGTTGTGATGTGCCATATAAGTTTATTGTTACTATAAATAATTTGTGGAACATGGCAGAGACTAAACTGAATAAAGAAACAAATGAATTATCCTCTATTGTTAATAGAAAGACAACTAACGACATAGACTAATGTGATAGCTGGGAGAATATGTGGGAAAGAATTAAGAGGGATAAATAAAGGATTAAAGTGAAATGCAGAATAAAGTTAAGCAGACTCCGAAACACTGAACACGGGGGCCGCGCGGGGGGAGGGCCTGGAGAAAAGAAGATGTTAAGTAACAATTGAGAAAGAACAGTGTGTTTTCCTTTTTTATTTTTAAGGGGACAGTTGTAAGGATGTTGCTGGTAAATCTATTAGAGTGAGAGCTAATTGGAAAATACTTCATAGTAGTGGAATGGAAAAAAAAGGATTTAGGAGTTACTTATACATAATTGATAGATTAAATTGTTTTTGGACAAATTTTAAAATTAAGCTATTTTGTGGATGAATTCTGATGAGAATAAGAATAGATTAAGTTATATGATTTTAAGCTATTATAAAAAAATGGATCTGTATTTAAGCTGTTTTATTATGTAAGAATAAATTCTGCCACCATTAATTTGAATAATGTGCCCACATTTTTATTTGTAATACAATTAATTATGCTATCAAAATTTAACTATGATATTTTTATTGTAATAGAATTTGTAGCACACTTAAAGCTATTATTCTGTGGCAAACTCAACTGGGAAAGAAAGTTATATGGTCCTATAGGTAGCAGAAATTATTTTAAAGGGTACATTTATAGACAAAATGACAGTTACAGAATAGTAATGATAGAGAATCATGTCAGTTGGTTCTCCAAGTAGCACCTGCTATTGAAAGTAGAGAATAATTAACATCTGTATGGTGCAGAAAGGATTGTTGGTTGTACTTCAGTATTTTTAAACTCTGTTCCATCCACAGGTGACAGCATTATTTTGTCACGTGTTCTGGGTTTTTGAGAATTAGGAAAAGATCCTAAAAATTTTCTCATCTAAGTTTATGTTGTAAGGCTAGGCTAGGACTAACTAATAATAATTATTTTCTTGACTCCCAGTCTAATACTTTCCATTCTTTAAATGTGATTAAAAGTGGTAAACTTTGTCTATGATTTTATTACCTAGAGTATGAGCATCAATAGGAAAGTTCTATTTTTCTCTCACTATTTACATGCAATAAACTTCTCAAACACCCCCCTCCCCTCCTCTCGTCATTAAAATAACTATATTATTTTAATGACGAGAGGAGGGGAGGGGGGTGTTGTCCCTCAGCCCAGCCTGCACCCTCTCTAATCTGGGACCCCTTGAGGGATGTCCAACTGTCCTGATCAGGCCTAAACGTCCGGTCAGACATCCCTCTCACAACCCAGGACTGCTGGCTCCCAGCTGCTCACCTGCCTGCCTGACTGCCCCTAACCGCTTCAGCCTGCCAGCCTGATCACCCCCTAATCACTGCCCTGCCAGCCTGATTGATGCCTAACTGCTCCCCTACCAGCCTGTTTGCCCCTAACTGCCCTCCCCTGCAGCCCTGGTCATTCCTAACTGCCCTCCCCTGCAGGCCTTAGTCACCCATAACTGGCCTCCCCTGCAGGCCTGGCCCCTCAACTACTCTCCCCTGCAGATCTGGGTCCTCCCAAATTGCCCTTCCCTGCAGGCCCAGTCACCCCCAACTTCTCTCCTCTACCAGCCTGGTCACCCCTAACTGCCCTCCCTTGCAAGCCTGATCCCTCTCAACTGCCCTCCCCTGCTGGCCTGATCATCCACAACTGCCCTCTCTTGCAGACCTGGTCCCTCCCAACTTCCCTTCCCTGGTAGCCATCTTGGGGCAGCCATCTTGTGTCCACACGAGGGCAAGATCTTTGATCACATTGGGGCAGCCATCTTGTGTGTTGGAGTGATGGTCAATCTGCATATTATTCTTTCATTAGCTAGGATAGAGGCCTGGTGCACAGGTGGGGCCAGCTGGTTTTTCCTGAAGTGTGTCCAGAATCAGGGTGGGGGTTCCCTTGGGGGTGTGGCTGGCGTGGGCAAGGGGCCTGTGGTGGTTTGCAGGCTGGCCACGTCCCACCACGACCCAAGTGGAGGCCGTGGTATCTGGGATTTAAGCGGCAGCCATTTCTGTTGGGATTTATTTATCTTATATAATTGAAACTTTGTACCCTTGAGTGGAGGCATAGGCCTGCCAGGGTGTGTGGAAAGCTTGGCTTCCTCCATTGCCAGGGAAACCCACGCCTCCCTCCTGCTGGCTCCGTGACCACAACCATCTTGATTGGGGTTAATTTGCATAATCACTCCTAATTGCCTGATGGGCATGGCTTGCTGGTATAGCAGAGTGGTGGTTAATTTGCATATTACTCTTTTATTAGATAGGATGAGGAAAAAAAGACTAGATTTTGTTTTCTTTGGCAGGTGATTCATTCAATCTGGTTTAAATTTAGATAGTATTTTATTTTTAAAGAGATGTTAATAAATTTTAAGAGAAAAACAATGTTTTTAAAATGATCTTTCTTTTCAATCCTTTGTAAACAGCAAGAAGTTGAGAAGTTTACAGACCTAGAGAAACTCTACCTCTACCTTCAGCTGCCTTCTGGTCTCAGCAATGGAGAAAAAAGGTATGTCTGCTTGTCTTTGCCTTAACTACAGTATTTCTATTTATAGGACATCCCTAAGGTATAAGTGTGGTGTGGCTGTGTGTTTTGGTTGTTATTGTTTACACTTTTTCTAAAATCATCAGAAAACAGAGTGGCAGACAGTCGATCTTTTTAGTTTTGGATCATATTTGGTTAAATGTTTACTTACTATTTTTGCTAATTCATTTGTGTTTCTGGATAAATGCTATGAAATGCAGTTTTAGTTGTGTTTTATAAATAGATTAATATTTTTATGCAGTACATAGAGATTGTGAAAATTAAAAAGAATACCAAAGAATAAGTACTTACGTTTGTGAGCAATAAAGTAATTATAAGAATTTTTAGGTACTATGAGGTGAGTATATCACAGAATATTAAAAAGAAAAAGGTGAGTTACTTATAGGAAATAAGAATTTCTGATAAATGTAAGATGTTTTAAGTGTGCCGGGGGTGTTACTATATTTTCATATAAAAATATTGTCACATCTAGAAAATTTAGAGTCGGTAGAGGTTCATGCATTATGTTCTTAAAGTTTCTATATTCTTTTAAAAATATTTCTCAGAATTAATTTTATTCACATAATTTATATAAAGAAAATTCTGTTACTTTAAAATTGTGTGTAAAAATAAAAGGAATGAAAACGTTGTTGCTCATACCTCATTTTCCTTGGACCAAATTTTATAACTATTTTAATTATTTTCTGTCCTAGAAAATTACACAGTATTTTAGAATTAAATAAATTGTTGTTATAGTTAGCTGAGATTGATATCAGAATCAATAGAGGAGCTTAATGTATCTTAGGTGTCTATTTCATGAAATTAGTTTATAAATATACTGCTGTATAATGAAAACTTATGATATTTAGTGGTGGTGCTAGCCTGGAGAGGGGACCTAGTTATAGGAAGGAATGTAGGGGATATTCGTTCTTTTAAGGTCACGCTATTGTGAATTGCTTTCTGGAGCATAGAGGGCTTTAGTAGAACTTCAGGGTAGTTACTCGGGATTGCTAAGCAAATAGGAAGTAAAAATATTACTTCTATAAATTCTATTTTAAAAGTTTGATGATTTGATAAGTTTATGCAAGTAAGTGAGCAACTACCCAATTAGAGACAGTTTTGGCCAAAACAAATACTTCATGTTGCCGATTCTCTGTCACCTATGCCACTTTAAAAAGGGTGAGGTGGGCTGGAACAGGATATTAACTTTAGTCTAACACTAACTGCAGAAAATGGTCCACAACCACAGGTGGATGATTTGTATATAGATAGCTCGGCATCCCCTGCATGGCCTGAATTAGGTTTGGTCATTTATAGTGTGTTGACGCATGATTATTTAGTGGAATATTATCTCAAAAGTTCTCAATGAATTGCTATCTAGTTTGGCTAAAACGTGTTTTTTGTTTTATGATTAGTGATCAGAATGCCATGTCATCTAGTCGGGCACAACAAAAGCATGCCTTTTTCTGGATTCGAAATACTCTAGAGGAACATCCTGAGACTTCACTGCCCAAACAGGAAGTCTATGATGAGTACAAGTAAGTATTACATATGTACGTCAGGCATGGTGATGTATTAAAGAGCTTAAGTGCTCTATTTGGCAGTGATTTATCATTGGTGAATATCACAGTGGTATACAGATTTTAACTTGTAAATCACTGACATTCCTTCCATCTCTAAATTTCTCTGGTAGCATATGAACAAAAGATAGGATTACTAAATAAAAGGATTTCTCTAGAGTTCACCTAGATGACTGGAGGCCTATTTGAGGTTAAGGGACAGTGGTATAGGACTGCTGAATAAAAGTGTTCCTTTAGAGTTCTTAAAGATAACAGGATGTGTATGTCTAGAGTTAGGAGGAAAGTGGAAGGCAGTAAAAAAGTCAGTGCATATGGAAAAACTAAAACATAATTTTTATATTTACAAATTTTATAAATCCAAACCTTTTTAATTTTTTTATTAATCCTCACCTGAGGACATTTTTTCAATTGATTTTTAGAGAGAATGGAAGAGAGAGAGACATTGATCTGAGAGAAATACATCGATTGGTTGCCTCCTGCATGTGTCCCAACTGGGGCCAGGGATTGAACCTACAACCCAGGTAAGTGCCCTTGACCGGGAATCACATCCTCAACCTTTCAGTGCTTGGGCCAATGCTCTAACCTCTGAACAGTACTGGCCAGGTCATGAATTCAAAACTTTTTAAATCCTCTGTAGAAAAAGAAAATGATAGGTTTCTGGGGTGTTGTGAATTACTTATTCATGGACGAGAGAGTTTATTGCACATATTAGACACTCAAATAATTTTGATTACATAGGTAACTTATTTAAACACAGGAAATAAAAGTTTAGAGAAAAATTCTTAATAATAATGTGGCTAGGAAAGAAATATCAGTTCTGTCCATGAAATCTGAAAGAATTAAGCTAATGATTATACCTGTCTTTATAATCAATCAGTATAGTACTATCTGAGTCTGGCTATTTTAGTATAAAAAATATTTCATTAAAAACATACTTTATATCATCCTCTTTCTCTAAAAATCAATAAAAACATATTATATATATATATATATATATATATATATATATATATGAACATACTTTAGCCCTGACCAGTGTTATAGCATCAGTCTGCATACCAGAGGGTCATGGGTTCAATTCCCAGTCAAGGGCATATATTTGGGTTGCAGGTTGGATACCCGGCCCTGGTTGGGCATGAGTGGGAGGCAACCAATTGTTGTGTCTCTCTCAATTGATGTTTCTCTTTCTCTGTCTCCCTTTCTCATCCATTCTCTCTAAAAAGACAACTAATGGAAAAAAATATCCTCTGATGAGGATTAACAACAAAAAAAGAACATACTTTATTTACTGAGTTTTCACATAGTAGTCACTAATTTAATATTAAGAGTATTAGAATGGAATCTGATCCTTCATATTGATAATAAAAATTGTGTTATGAAAGACTTAATTTCCATTGCCTAGATAAAAACATTAAAACCCAGAGAAGTTAGGTGACTCTTCCAGTGTCACAATTTAGATAGCAGTGGATATAAGCTTAGAACTCGGATTCCATGTGTGGTTCATAGCAGGTGAGAAGGCAAACTTGTTAAATTTAAGTAATACCAAACTGGGTAGAAAAGGTTAGGCAAGTTTTTAGAAATAAAGTAGCCTAGGATTTCCACATAATATGAATATAAAGCTGCTCAAAGTCTGAATTTGTTTATATATAATTAGTATATATGCATACAAATAATGTGTGTTATAAGAGACATAGCACAGTAACATGTATTAACAGCACAACAGGTGCTAAGAAGAAAATGTTTCTGTTTCCACAGAATTTATGGCATGTTGAAGCTCCACATGCTTCTCTCATTTGACTGTACATTGCCTAAAAACATAATTGGCCATGTGGATTTAAATAAAAATTTAAATTTAAATTTAAACTTGAGAGATATGAAAAATAGACCAGAGACAGACAAGAAGTATATCAGAATACTGGGAAATGACTAGTTCAAAGTGTTTAAAGTTTGTTGTCTAAGGAAAACAAAATAGGATATAGATATTTCTTTAAAAAAGAAAAGTTTTAAATCAGGAGAGATTTCAATTAGACATAAAATAACACTTTCTATTTTTTAGAGAAATTTTGTTCCTTCCTAAAGGCCTTTTAGACGTCATTTTGCTATTTGGGTGTCTTAATGAGGTTTCCTGAATAATAACTACGATAGAATGACCAATCTTAACAGATTTCATTCTAAATATTCGCTGGAAAAAATATTGTTAATATGAAATATACCTTTAACGTAAGCTATTCATATTGCATATTGAAGCATTGCAGTGATATTTACATGTATTTGTGTAAAAGTCAATTCCTTTAATAGTTGTTAAAATCAAAGTCCCTTTGAGATAAAAAATGAAGATGTGATCTAAGAAATATAGCTTTTCTTAACTGTATTTTTATGCTAAAGAACCAGAAAGCTTGAAGGAACTTCTAGCATGCAAAAACCACTTAATTTACAAATGATTGTGAACTTTTTATATTTATTGAAACTTTTGAATTCTGATCATCACATATGTTTATGAAAATGATCATTAATGGGTTTATATTATTTTTCTGTTTATAAAAGTAACATGTATTCATCATGAAAGTTTTGGCAGATAGTTATAAATGTATAAAAAAGAAAACCAGCACCAGTAATCTCACTATCTAAAAATAAACATTTTAGCTTACTTATTTTTTTCTAACGCCTTTTCTTCCTGTTTATAGTCTTGCTATTGTTAAATAAAATTTGTCTCCACCATATATACGGTTCTTGAATGGAAGAACAGTTGCAAATAACATTGTAGTGGGCACTCTTGACCATATAATTTAATATAAACTGTCAGAATTGGGGTGCTAGTTTAGCAAGAACCTTTATATATTAAGAATATTAACTGTTAAAATACAAATTTTTAGGATTGCTGTTTATTATTTACTTCTAATATTTTATAAGTAGTTTGATCTGTCTACTTTTTTTTACAGCTTGTACCATTCATTGTATGCTTACAATTTCCTCATGTAGTAATTAGTAGCTAAATACTCACATGCATTTTTCCTAGATATTTATTTCATTTTTTACATACAACTGTTTAGTCCATCTGGTATTTATTTTGGCAAATGCTCAAAGATATGAGACTGATTTTAATTTTTTCTGAATGGTTAATTATCCAAACCTTATTTATTGATTTTTTTTTCTTTTAACACTACTCTATAATATAACTATCTTACTACAGCCTCCTGGACTGAATTGTCTTCC
This sequence comes from Lasiurus cinereus, assembly GCA_011751065.1. NCBI lineage: Eukaryota > Metazoa > Chordata > Mammalia > Chiroptera > Vespertilionidae > Lasiurus > Lasiurus cinereus. Next base: position 45,210,947 of record JAAGEH010000076.1, read on the forward strand.
TTTATATTTGTCATTCTTATTTCAGTACCATTCTATTTTTAAGTATTTTAGCTATTAAATTTTTAAAAAGCTAGTAGAACCAGTCTCCCATCATTATTCCTCTTTTCCAAAAATTTCCTTGGTTTTTACAGCAATTTTTAATATTCACACAATTTTTTTTCATATGAAGTTTGAAATATATATATTTTTTTACTTTAAAAAAGGAAGCATCAAAGGAATTATGTGAAAATTTATTTCAGAAAAATTACCTTTACAGCTAGGACTTATATTTCATATATTTATATATATATATATATATATATGTATATATATATTTGTATTTCAGATAGGGAGAAAGAGCTAGAAATGTCAAGTATGAGACAGAATGATTGATCGGCTGCCTTCTGCATGTCCACACTGGGGATTGAGCCAACATCCTGGGCATGTGCCCTGACCAGGAATCAAACCCTTACCTCCTGGTTCCTAGGTCACTGCTCAATCGTGGAGCCATGCCAGGCAGGCTAGCATTGAAATTCTTAATAGTAAAATTGAAAGATAGAAGATAATGTAGGACTATTCCTTAACTTACATCTTTCTTATATCCTTTAATAAACTTTTAGGGTTTTTTCCTTTAAACAGGTCACTTATTTTTTCTTAAATATATTCTTTGTTAATTTTTCCATTTTACTTATTTATATTATGAAAAAATACTAGAGGCCCAGTGCACAAAATTTGTGTATTGGTGTGGGGAGCAGGTCCTTCAGCCTGACCTACACCCTCTCCAATCCAGAAGCCCTCAGGGGATGTCCTACTGACAGCATAGGCCCACTTCTTGGCGGCAGTGGGCCTAAGCTGCGGTCTGGCCTCCCTCTGCAGGAGGCAACTGGGCTAATCCGGGGAAGGCACCGCCCCATCACCCGACTGCTGCTACCACTGCTGGCTGCCGCAGCCACCAAGGTGTTTTCATCAACACTGGCTCCATTCCCTTCACCATGACCAAATGACAACTTTCTTTAGGCATTTTCAAGATGTGTCTTTCATGGGATATGACATTTCTTTCTTTTTTATCCTCACCTGAGGATGTTTTTCCATTGATTTTTTTTAGAGAGCATGGAAGAGAGGGAAAAACAGAAACATAAATATGAGAGGGACACTTTGATTGGTGGGCTCATGCATGAGCCCTGACCTGGACCCCGGGAGCCTGCAATAGTTACATGCCCTTGACCAGAATCGAATCCAGACCTTGTGGTCCACAGGCTGAGGCTCTATCCACTAAGCCAAACCGACTAGGGCAGGATATGACATTTCTTAGCCCTTCCAGCAGCGGACCTTTGTTTTTTCCTCCAGGATTGCATATTAGCCTAGATCACCTTCTTGGATTCCTATTACTCAATTTGCATATTAGCTGCAGTTTGCCACTTTGTCAACCACTGGATAGGGGCTTAATCACAAGGAACAACAACAGCCTGTAATTATTGGAATCAAGAGTCTAGGTCAATGGTTGGCAAACTCATTAGTCAACAGAGCAGCAAACTGCGGCTCACGAGCCACATGTGGCTCAGCTGCAGTTTGTCAACAACTGGCCTAGATCACCTTCTTGAATTCTTATTACCCAAGTTACCAAGAACACTGTGGGTGGCATAATTGGGAGTTTAGCCAGTGAGTGATAAGAAAAGGCGTTTCCTATGCAGCTCATGGCTGACAGGCCCTGTTCTCTTCAAGCAGACCCTGGTCCCTGCTCTCTGTGGGCCTACTCCTCCCTGCTCTCTTCGGGCCTGCACCATGTGTAGCTTGCCTCACTGCACATCAGTTTCCCTCCCGCCCACCTGCACACAGAGCCTCCACCTGAGCCATCATGATTGTTAGGGTGTCCTGGCTAATTGGCATATTACCTCTTCATATACACTGAGTGGCCAGATTATTATGATCTCTGAATGCATAATTATCTGACCACTGTGTGTGTGTGTGTGTGTGTGTGTGTGTGTGTGTGTGTGTGTGTGTGTGTATTAGAGGCTCGGTGCATGAATTCAGGCATAGGTGGGGTCTGGCCAGCCTGCCTGTCGAGTAAACAATTTGCATATTAGCCTTTTATTATATAGGATATACACCGAGTGGCCAGATTATTATTCGTTCAGATATCATAATAACCTTGCCACTCAGTGTGTATGTGTATGTGTGTGTGTGTGTGTGTGTGTGTGTGTGTGTGTAGATTCACTTTAAAAAAAAATCTTTATTGTTGAAAGTATTACATATGCCCCCTTTTCACCCTTATAGCTCACCCCCACCCTAGACCTCAGCTCCCCTATTGTCTGTGTTCATGGGTTATGCATATATAAATACAAATTCTTTGGTTGATCTCTTCCCACCCAACCACACCTGCCTTCCCTCTGAGATTCAAAGTCTGTTCCATGCTTCTATGCTTCTGGATCTGTTTTGTTCATCAGTTTATTTTGTTACTTAGATTCCACATATGAATGAGATCTTGTGATACTAACTTGTCTTTCTTTAATTAGCTTATTTCACTTAGCATAATACTCTCCAGGTCCCTCCATGCTGTCTCAGAGTGTAAAAGATCCTTTTTTATAGTTGCATAATATTCCACGGTGTAAATATACCACAGCTTTTTTTTATCCACTCATCTACTGATGGGCACTTAGACTGTTTCCAGATCTTAGCTATTATAAATTGTGCTGCTATGTACATAGGAGTACATACATTCTTTCTGATTGGTATGTCAGGTTTCTTAGGATATATTCTTAGAAGTGAGATCACTGGGTCAAATGGCAGTTCCATATTGAATTTTTTGGGGAAACTTTTTATTATTTTCCACAGTGGCTGCACCAGTCTGCATTCCCACTAGTAGTGTACGAGGGTTCCGTTTTCTCCACATGCTCTCCAGCACTTGTTTGTTAATTTTTTGATGATAGCCATTCTGACAGATATGAGATGCTACCTTATTGACATTTTGATTTACATCTCTCAAATGATTAGTGACTTTGATCATTTTTTCATATGTCTCTTGGCCTTCTGTATGCCCACTTTCAAGAAGAATCTATTTAGGTCCTTTGTTTATTTTTGATTAGATCATTTATCTTCTTTTTGTTAAATTCTATGAATTCCCTATATATTTTGGAGATTAAACTCTTATCAGATGTCACATTGGCAAATATATTCACCCATGCAATGGGCTTTCTTGTTTTGTTGATGGTTTCTTTTGCTGCACAGAAACTTTATATTTTGTTGTAGTCTCATTTGTTTATTTTCTCCTTAATTTCCATTATTCTAGGAGCTGTATCAGTAAAGATACTGCAACAAGATATGTCTGATATTTTTCTGCCTATTGGATTCAGATAAGATATTTATGGTTTCCCATCTTACATTTTAAGTTCTTTATCTATTTTGAGTTTATTTTTGTGTATGGTGTAAGTTGGTAATCTACTTTCATTTTTTTGCATATATCTAATTTTCCAAACACCATTTATTGAAGAGACTGTCTTGACTCCATTGTATGCTCATGCCTCTTGTGTCAAACAGAATATATATTTTTTCAAGTGCACATGAATAATTTTTCCGGATAGATCATATGTTAGGCCACAGAAGAAGTATTTAATAAATTTAATAGAATTGAAATTATATCAAGCATGTTTTCCAACCACAATGGTATGAGACTAGAAATCAATTATAAAAGAAAAACTGGAAAAATCACAAATATGTGGAGATTAAACAATTTGCTACTGAACAACCAATGAGTTAAAGATGAAATCAACAGAGAAATAAAAAATTAACTTGAGCCCTAGTTGGTTTGGTTCAGTGGATAGATCGTTGGCCTGGGGACTAAAAGTTCAGGGTTCGATTCCAGGCAAGGGCATGTGCTCAGGTTGTGGGCTCAGTCTTCAGTAGTGACGCGCAGGAGGCAGCCGATCAATGAGTCTCTCTCATTGATTTTTTTTATCTCTCTCCCTCTCCCTTACTCTGAAATCAGTAAGAACTGAACATAAGAGCTAAAAACATAAAAATCCTAGAAGAAAACAGGCAGTAAGCTCCTTGACATAGATTTTGCCAATGATTTTAAAATATATATTTTTATTGATTTTTATAGAGAAAGGAAAGGAGAAAGAGAAACATCGATGTAATCACACAACATTGATCAATTACCTCCTGCACAACCCCCACCTGGGATTGAGCCAGCAACCTGGGCATGTGCCCTGACCAGGAATCAAACTGGCAATCTTTAGGTGCACAGATGATGCTCCAACTAACTGAGCTACACTGGTCAGGACTTGGCAATGATTTTTTTTTAATGTGACACTAAAAATAAAAACAAAAATAAATAAATGGCACTATATCAAACTTAAAAGCTTTGCATAGCAAAGTAATCTATCAACAAAATAAAAAGGGAGAAAATATTTGCAAATCATATATCTGATAAGGAGTTAGTAGTTACCAAAACATGAAGAGGAGGAGAAACCAAGATGGCGGCATAGGTGAACATCTAAGCTGCTGTCTCGCACAACAATTTCAAAACTATAACCAAAAGACAGAATGGACACCGTCTAGAACCACAGGAAAGCTGGCTGAGTGTAAATTCTACAACTAGAAATAAAGAGAGGGACTCACGAAGACTCAGAGGAGCTGTAAAAAGCTGAGGTATGGAGACACACTCGTGGAGAGGACGGGCGGAGGAGGGTCTGGCTGGCTTCCTCTAGCTGGAGGGAGACGGAAAATTCCAACTGCACTGAACCCCAGCTCCAGGCGAGACTCATAGTGGGAGTCTGGACTGTTGTGAAAAGGAAGGAGTGCACGGAAACTTAGGAGTGCTAAGACAAGTTTGGGGGCTCGCAGAAGTGCATGCGAAAGTGCACACACAGAACGCTGACTGCTGATTGTTCCTGGCTTCCTCTAGTGGGAGGAAAACAATCTCACAGCAGCACTGAAATCCAGGTCCAACTGCACTAAACCCCAGTTTCAGGAGAGACTCTGGGGTCCCTAGAGCGCACAGAAACTCGGGGGAACCGAAAGGCAGAGTTCCTGAAGCTCACATGCACGTGAAAGCCAGAGGTCTGGAGGCAAGCCCACATGTGCAGACACAGCTGATCCCCACAACCAATTGTCTTAGAGGTCAATCCCCCCCAGTGATACCAACAACAATCAAGAATTAACTTTAACAAGACTGTACACACAGTTCACAAAGGGGTGCACCAAGAGTGTCCACCTCAGGTAACTGGGGAGGCAGAGCTACTGGGCCACCTAGGACAGCTAGCACACACAAAGCTACTCTACCAACTCAGGGAAGCAGTGAAATATGTGGAGACTAAAGAACAGATCACAAATGAAAGAAATGGAGGAAAACAAACAACTGGATATAGAATTCAAAACCACGGTTATAAGGTTTTTTAAGAATTTCTTAGGAAAAAATGGATAAATTTAGCGAGACCCAAGACGAGATGAAAAAGAACCAACTAGAAATTAAACATATACTGACTGAAATAAAAAAATATTATACAGAAACCTAACAGCAGACTAGAGGATTGCAAGAATCAAGTCAAAGATTTGAAATACAACGAAGCAAAATACACTCCACTGGAAAAGAAAAAAGAATAAAAAACTTAAAGATAGTGTAAGGAGCCTCTGGGACAACTTCAAGCGTACCAACATCAGAATTATGGGGGTGCCAGAAGAAGAGAGAAAGCAAGATACTAAAAACCTACTTGAAGAAATAATGACTGAAAACTTCCCCCACCTGGTCAAAGAAATAGACTTACAAGTCCAGGAAGTGCACAGAACCCCAAACAAAAGGAATCCAAAGAGGACCACATCAAGACACATCATAATTAAAATATCAGGAGCAAAAGACAAAGAGAGAATATTAAAAGAAGCAAGAGAAAAACAGTTAATTACCTACAGGGGAGCACCCATTCGACTCTCAGCTGATTTCTCAACAGAAACTATGCAGGCCAGATGGGAGTGGCAAGAAATATTCTACATGATGAATAGCAAGAACCTATAACCAAGATTACTCTACTCAGTAAAGCTATCATTCAGAATTGAAGGTCAGATAAAGAGCTTCATAGATAAGAAAAAACTAAAGGAGTTCATCAACACCAAACCAGTATGCTAAAAGGTATTCTGTAAGAAGAGGAAGAAGAAAACGGTAAAGGTAAAGGTAAAAATTATGAACAACAAATAATATATCTATCAACAAGTGAATCTAAAAATCAAGTGAATCAAAAATCTGATGAACAGAATAAACTGGTGAATATAATATAATTAGGGGCATAGAAAGGTATTGGACTGATAATTCTCAAGGGGAAAGAGGTGAGGAGGGGAGTGCAGGGAGAGACAAAAATCATACACCTGTTGATGAGGACAGTGGGTGGGAGGTAAGGGCAGAGGGTGGGGTGGGAACCAGGTGGAGGGGAGATATGGGAGGAAAAAAGAGAAACAATTGTAATCTGAACAATAAAGATTTATTAAAATTAAAAACATGAAGTCATTCAACTCAATTGGAAAAAAAAACATTTTTTTTCATTAAAAAATAGGAAGCTCTGAATAGACATTTTTCTAAAGAAATTATACAGATAGATGGCAAAGTGTCTTGTAAGATGCTGAACATCATTAATCATCAGGGGAATTTAAATAAAAACCATAGTGAGAGAATTGCCTCAGGTTTATTAAAGCGATAGCCAGGCCAGTGGGCTCAGTGGTTGAGCATTGACCCATGAACCAGGAAGTTACAGTTCAATTCCTGGTCAAGGGCAAGTACCTGGGTTGCATGTTTGCTCCCTGCTCCATCAGGGCTTGTGCTGGAGGCAACTAGTTGATGTGTCTCTCTCACATGATGTTTCTCTCTCTCTGCACCCCAGCTCCCCTTCCTCTCTAAAAAGCAATGGAAAAAAATATCCTCATGTGAATATAAACAAAAAAGGGGAGGACAAAAATTCAAATGAAATTGTTTTAGTTCTGTTTGACAAGCAAATTGGTCATCTTGACACTTAACTTTGCCAATCTTGTACCTACCAAGTCTACCAAATTTAAAAATGTTGGTATCTATATATATATAAAAGTTTAAGTGACTGGCTGATCAGCTGACCGGCAGGTAGCTATGATGCACACTGACCACCAGGGGGCAGATGCTCAATGCAGGAGCTACTGCGAGTAACGTACCCGGAACCAGAGAGGAGGGAGCCTGATTCCAGGGTGCGTCACCCGAGAACCACACTCTCACAATCCGGGACCCTTTCAGGATGTCAGCCGTTTTCAGCCCATTCCCCTCAGGCCAGGCCAAAGGACGCCACCAGTGCGTGAATCCAACTTGGAGTGAGGGGTGAATTGATTGAAGTACTGGGAATGCCTCTGACTTCCTCTTTGGCATTTCTCAAGTAATGGTTCTTCCAAAGACCAGCAGTTGTGAGGAAGGCTTTGGTAGCCAGAACAAGATGTGGCCTTGGCCTGCTGCTAAACTGGTAGAGGAGGGTTTGTCCTTCTAACCATGGCTGGCACCTTTAGAGAGTAACAGGACACCTAGTTCCAGGAATAATTAAGACATAGTTTGTTTCCCTGGTCTCAGTTGAAGTTACTGCCTTATAAAGTACTTTTTTTTCCTGACAATAATAAGAATTGAGGACCTTTGGAATTTCTCTCTGGCTTCATTTTTTCTCCTATGGGTAAAGTGAGAGTGTTGGTATAGATGACCTCTAAGGTCCCTTTAAGTTCTAATGTATCATGTTTCTATTTTAAACCATGTAGTAGTGTTGTCTCTAATATCTGGCATACATGTGTTTATATTGCAAATTGTTCCAGTATGTGAGCTTGATATATATGTGGAAATTTGTAGCCTTACTGTTTGAGTTGGATATACTCATTTCAGAATGCAGGGTTATACCACCAGTATCTCTTACTGAAAGCTTCTTGAATGCTGTTGAAAGCAGCAGTACTGAATACCCTGAGAATAACATAATCTAACTAACCCTGAATTATCTCCAGAGAAGGATGACCATCTATCTGTGAAAATTGTGGTGAATCTCTTAAAAATATGTTTTTCACTTTGTCAGACACATCAAATTGTGTTGCAATAGCATTGTGCTGTATAATTCTGAGTTCTGTTGCTCTCTGAATGGCCCTCCTTGTTTTGCAGGAGTTATTGTGACAATCTTGGTTACCATCCACTAAGTGCTGCTGACTTTGGAAAGATCATGAAGAACGTCTTTCCAAACATGAAGGCACGTCGTCTGGGCACGAGAGGCAAATCGAAATATCCTTTACCAGAATGGATTTTCATAATCTCTCTAAGTTTCCACTTATTATAGAGCATCTGCTGTATGTTTCAACCAGCAACCATATTTAGAAATAAATTTGAATCTATAAATACAAACAACTCAAAAGAACTTAGTAGAATAATTGCAAATATTATTTTCCCAGCTACTTACCAAGTGCAAGAGAAATAACAAATAGTGCTAATTAAGATTGTGATAGATTTCACCTTATTCTGTCATTGTAATGTATTTTTAATGGTCTAATCTTTTCTTCAATGATGAGAATGACCAAGGCATGCCACAGCACAGCAAATATAAATTATCGATAAAAGTGTAGAAAGCTTACCTTCTTTCCTTCCTTTCATTTAGAAGCATAGGATCTCCTTTGCAAAATATATAACATTAAAAAAAATGTCTTATGGAACTTATGCTGGAAGATTACTGCTCTCTGTATTTTTCAGACAACTCTTTAAAGCCTGTATTAAGTTTAAAGCTAGGTCCCCCTTGTGATGGAGAAATACTTAGAAGCAAACAGAAAAAAGGAATTCAAAATTAAGGATTTATTAAAGTTCTTCCTACTCTTGGAAGAAGGCAGAGGGTCTCTGTATCACATTAGAAGTCCTCCTTCTCTCTCTGCTCAGCTCCTGGCCTTTTTCACAGCATAAAAATTCACTGCTATGGAAGAGAGGAGAGGAAGGGGAAGGTGGAAGGCTGCTTTTCTAAAGTGGTTCCAGGTGTTCTTTAACCACTTGTTACATGACCTGCCCTTATTTTCTGAGTACAGACAAAAATGTCTTGATGTGTCTTTGGCATGTTGCAGGTGATAATCCTGTGTGTTTCAGTGGAAAAAAGGAAATGAAAAGGTTAAAGCCCTTGTGACACTCAGAGTTGTTTCTGTCCCAGTGCCCTGGGCTGAAGTTTCCCTTCTCGGTTCCAGGTTTCCATCTGGGTATTTCTTTCCTTCTGACCTGTTTGTTACTGGTGGCTGACACAGCTTATTAGAAACATTTATTCATTAAATTTATAACAGATGAGAATTATTTTGTTTTATTTAAGACAGTAACATTCTGCAGACTATTCCCATTTCAAAGGAATAAAAATCTCGAGTTTATAATATTAAAGTTTTCCTTACTGAAAACAGAAAGTAGATGTTATTTCATTCTGATTTTATTTTCATTTCATATATGGTTACTTCTCAAGTGCTAATTATATAAGCAGTTCATTTAATTTGGAATACTTGAGACCTTAACTGTTCATTACATATTGCTACAGTGGACTAAGAAAAAAAGCTTTTGTTCATATGCCAACACTGCCCAATCTTGACTTTCACAAAACTGGAGATGGGGTAAGAATTCTGTCTTCTCTTTTTAATAAGTTGAATTGTACCTTAAAATCAACATTGAAATGCATACTGTATAGTCTCATTTGGATAAAACCAGGGACCAGGAACTCTGCCTTTTACAGAATAAGTGAGAAAAAAAGTCAAAAATGACTGAAAAATGTTAGCGTATATGACTTAAGTCAACACGACTTCTGAAATTAGGGAGAACAAGATAGATGTAAATGTACTGATATGTAAATATATCTAAAATATACATATTGTCAGAAGGAGAAATTAAGTTATAGAGTAATGTGTATATTATAAATATTTTTAGAATAGGGAATATAACTAGTGGTATAGTTTTTTTGAAGTCAGAAAAGGTTTTAGAAACATTCAAAATATCTGTTAGTCTTCGTATATACTTACAAACATCTTTAAAAATATATATTTTTATTGATTTTAGAGAGAGAGAAACATCAATGATGAGAGAGAATCATTGATCAGCTGCCTCCTGCAGGCCCCTTAAGGGGATTGAGCCTAAAATCCGGCATGTGCCCTGACCTGGAATTGAACCCTGACTTCCTGTTTCACGGGTTGATGGTCAAGCACTGAGCCACACCAGTGGGGTTTACTGGTAACAAGCATTTAAATGTTATATGCCCAGTGCTGCTGATGGCGGTGTGCCAGTGGGTACAGGCATAGGCCCTTTACTTAAAAGACTGATATGCCTGCTGACAGGTCACCTTATGATACTTAGACCTGACGGATTTAGATCTTCTAATTAAGAATACTTATCTTTAATGTGCTTCCGTTTAATTTCTCTGAACTTTCTCTTAAAAAGTTAACATTTTTCCTTTTGTTTAGTTGGAAGGACCTGAACCTTCTGGGCAGCTTCAAAATATTGACGAGGAAGTCATTTCTTCTGCTTGCCGTCTTGTGTGTGAGTGGGCCCAGAAAGTGTTAAGCCAGCCATTTGACACAGTCTTGGAGTTAGCCCGCTTCCTTGTAAAAAGTCATTATATTGGCACCAAGTCAATGGCAGCTCTAACTGTAATGGCCGCAGCACCACCAGGTACAAAATTATTGTTAACAAGGCAAAACTGGCAGAGGTGTTACTGTCTTTGGAGTGGGTAGCAAAAAAAGAGGTTAGCTAAAGAACTTCTTTGTCTTTTTAGTATTCATATGAGTTTACTCTTACTTCACTTAATACTAAATTCATATAGGTTTGTTGAGCCAACAAAAATAGTAATAATAACAGTCTTATTTTAAAGCATAAAGCTATAGTTATGTATATTGCTCTTCTGAGATATGAAACGTTTAAGATTTCCCACTTGATATTAACTTTTCCATTGCTGTTTTAAAATTTAAAGAGTACATATATGTACTTTTAAGTATATATGTAAATATCAGATAAGATTAAATTTTAAAATTAGCCAAAACCGGTTTGGCTCAGTGGATAGAGCGTCGGCCTGCAGACTGAAAGGTCCCAGGTTCGATTCCGGTCAAGGGCATGTATCTTGGTCGCATGCACATACCTAGTGAGGGGCGTGCAGGAGGCGGCTGATCGATGTCTCTCTCTCATCGATGTTTCTAGCTCTCTATCCCTCTCCCTTTCTCTCTGTAAAAAATCAATAAAATATATTTAAAAAAATTTTTTTAATTACTTGAAAGACAACTATCCCAGAAACTAATGCTTATAAAAAAAATGATCTCTGAACAATGTGAGAGATGCCTTAGTCTTACAAAAATAAAATGTATTTCTGATCATAAATTCCTAACTGGGCAGGTCATGCTCCAAGCCTATAACTTCTTTAGTAAATGGTTTTAAGCCAGATCTAGGTCATCTAGGTTAACACACCTTTGAAGTAGAAGTAATACCCTTAGACAGGGGTATTAACCCTCAAGGGAGCACATAATCTTCTTAATGTTTTTATAAATCAGTCTCTACCTTGCTTTCTCCCATCTCCATGTAGTTCCCTCTTTAATTTCAAATGCATAAAAGAAGCTGCAAAACTGTTATTCCCCCAGAGTAATTTATTCCCCTACATATGTGGTCAGTATCACTCAAACTCAAAAATCCAAAAATATATAAAATATATGAAACATTACTATAAAACAATAAGGATGATTTTTAATATGCAAATGAGCATTCTTATTCAAATAGAAATTTAGAATTGATAGTTTTAGGAATTGACAGTATCCTCAGAATAAATAACTTCTTCCTAAATTAATGGTTATGTAAACTATTAGATTAAAATTTTTAAATATCTCATTTTGGTCATACCTTATAAGCCTAAAAAGAGTGAGTAATTTATGTTATTACTCTAGAAAATTGTAATTTCCATGAAAAAAAAAAGTGTTAACATGAAACTTGTTTTCCCGAGATGATTCTTTTGATTGTTTATTGTAAATATCTTTAAATTTACAAAAGACTTATCTCAGCCAGAATTATAGTTTCTAAAACAACTTCACTCTTTTATCTTAATCATTAATATTTTTCATTCAGTTTATACTTATCAGAAACTTTAAAGTTCTGTGGTATGTATATGTTTGTAATTGTTTTGTCCTTTCAACTTATGGTCAATTGAGGACCCACTTCAGCAAAATAATCTCTTACTGGAGACTTCTCATAATTTTTCCTGTTTGCAAATACTTACACATGGGCAGGAGAGTGTTTGGGCAGCCTTGTCTAGCTAGATAGCTTGCATGTGTCACCTCATTTGTTCTCCCAGAGGTTCTAATATCTTTGGTAGTGATTAAATTCACCTTAATCCTTTGAAGGTGAATTTGGTTTTTTATAAATTTAGTCTGCATATTATATAGAACAGGTTATGTTACAAATGTTCTTTTGTAAGTCAGCTGCTCGGAACTCATTCCTGTCCAGAAACCCTGGCAGGAGGGATAAGACAGCTTTGAGCCTTTGGCAGGGACTTTCAAGGATGCAGGTGCCCAGAAGCCAGAGCTGAGACTCAGGGCCAAGAGGGAGCCATGCAATTTGAGCTAGATTTGAAGAGAAAAAAAATAGTACTTAGGTGTGATAAAGGGAGATGAGGGGTCAAAAGATGAGTAATTATTGAGGAGTGGAAGAGAGCTCACAGTCACATCTTTCTCTTCTTCCTGTCTCCCCCTCCTCAAGGTGTTGTTAACAAAATAATGAAAAGCAGAGATAGGGCTGGGAAAGGAAGGCAAGGTGTACCAGCAGAGTGGTGGTGTCCTCTCATTTCCTCTCCACTGTTTTTTATCAACCACAGCTTACTTTCTACTGACCCTAATGCCACACCGTGAAATGAGCTTTCAAAAAAATTGTGTTATATGATCAATTTTTCTTAAAATGTGTCTCTTGCCTGTTTCATCATTGCTTTTTCTCAATGTTGATCCTCATTAAAAGGTTTTCTCCGTGACACTTTTTCAAAATATCTTAACCTCAATCTTATTAAGAACCTGTTCAGTTTCTCATAGGTTCTACTGGAATGATTAATTATACAGTAGCAGTTAAAATAGTAGTAGTATCATTTTTCATGAATTTCTGATAGAATTAAAAGCTTCCCCATACAATTTTTTTCTGAGGTATGGATGGTTTCAGCAAATATTTATTGAGTGCCCCTCATGGGCAGAATATTAAAATCATAAAAATTCATGAATTTTTAATAGAAAAATTTCTGATATCTGATAAAATATAAAACATGCTCTCTTGGCGTTTATTTATCTTAGTTTCTGCACATTTATAACATAGCTCCTACTCTTCAAAATCTTGATCTGTTATTCTTGAACTGAACAAATCATATTTTAAGATGTCCAACTAAAACCGTATTAACAAATGTTTACAAATCAGAAGTATGCTTTATAAAGAAATTGTGAGTTAAAATTTGTTGTTTTTTGTTGCTTTGTCCAGAAGAGGGGTACATACTCAAAGAAATTGAGCTGTCTCAGACAGAAGGTGGGTGATTGGGTGGGAAGAGATCAATCAAATAATGTATATGCATATATGCATAATCCATGGGCACCGACAATAGGATGGAGAAGGCCTGGGGCCCAGGAGATTGATGGGGGCCAAACTAGAAGGGGTCAATGGGAGCAAAGGGGGACATATGTAATAACTTTCAACAATAAAGATTTTTTTTAATAAAAATAAAATTTAAAAAAGAAAATGAGCTGTAACTGCCTTTTATGAAAGAGTATTTACTGTAACTCTCCTTTTTGTTTATTTTCAGGAATTAAAGGAATTACACAGCCTTCTGCTTTTATACCTACAGCTGAAAGTAATTCCTTTCAGCCTCAAGTGAAGACTTTGCCATCGCCTATAGATGCTAAACAGCAATTGCAACGGAAAATTCAGAAGAAGCAGCAAGAACAGAAACTACAATCCCCTTTGCCAGGAGAATCCTCAGCAAAAAAATCGGAAGGCACTACAACCAGTGGAGTGGCTAGTCTTTCCAATGGAAACCCTGCAATCCTCTCTCCTCAGCCTATTGGTATTGTTGTGGCAGCTGTCCCTAGTCCCATTCCGGTAATATAATTAAAGTGATTGGTCTTTTGGGGATGGTGGGAAATCAATCATTTAATTAAAAGTGGCACATGAGAAGGAGGCAGGTATAGGAAAAGATTCAGTTATAAACTGATTTGGTGACCACAGATAGATTCAGCTTCACTTTGTTGCCTTTCATTCAGAATAGGTATTCTTTGTTGATTACAAAGTGAGCTATAACATGAACATAAGTGAGAATACAAAGGTCCAAGATTTATAAAAGATGTAAGAAATGAGTCGTTTTCAGAGTTTTTCATCTCTAAGCCAAAGTGATGCAATTGCAAACTTTTTTTGGTTTAAACTGTTTTGTTTTTTTCTTTTTAACATGCAGATGGAGCAAAATTTAATGTGTGTTGATGATACTTTAGCAAAAACCTAGTTCTGTGGCTTGCCGGACATAGGACATTGGGCAGGTCCCTTCGCCACTTAGCTACTTGTTTCCTTATCAACAAATAGAAGTTGTGTTCTCCTTTCCTGTCTCACACAACTGAGGTTATGATGAAAGAGGTTTTTAAAATAAGAGTGCATCTTACTAATAAAACAAGGTGGTATTTTGTTACAGATGATGTTATAAAGGAGATATTTCATCTTTTTGTTGTTGTTCTTATCATCTTATTATGCATGAACTACCTGGTAACTATATTCTTGCACTATTCACTGTAGGGCAGACTTAAAGAGACATTAGTTTTATATGAAACCTGCCCACAGTGATTTAGTTATTAACGTCCAAGACAGATTATTTATAAGACAGTCTCCAGTGAATGAATCATCTTTGCACAGATTTCAGTAGATAACCTTTATGGTCATGTGTTTCTTTAAGATTTTTACCTCCTCTTCCTAGAATCTCCTTAAAAAATCATTGTTTTAGCAAATATTCATTATCTTAATGTTCTTATATATTGTAACTAAATTGTGTTTATGTTACATTTATTAGAATATATGTCAGATTTTATAAAACTGATCTAAAAGAACTCTCATCTAATATAGGAACTGTCTTTTTTTTTCTTTTTAGCATAACATTTATAAAAATGCCTTAATACTATATAAATATGTTACTTCTATTTATATCCTAGACTTAGTAAATCTGATTTTTTTGTTTCTCACTTTTTAATAGGTCCAAAGGACCAGGCAGTTGGTAACATCACCAAGTCCAATGAGTTCTTCTGATGGCAAAGTTCTTCCCCTCAATGTACAAGTGGTCACTCAGCACATGCAGTCTGTGAAACAGGCACCAAAGACTCCTCAGAACGTCCCAGCCAGTCCTGGTGGGGATCGTTCTGCCCGGAACCGCTACCCTCAGATCTTACCTAAACCAGCCAACACCAGTGCACTCACCATTCGCTCGCCAACTACTGTCCTCTTTACTAGCAGTCCCATCAAAACTGCTGTTGTACCCACTTCACACATGAGTTCTTTAAATGTGGTGAAAATGACAGCAATATCCCTCACACCCAGCAGCAGTAGTGCCCCTCTTAAACATTCTGCCTCAGTAAACAGTGCTACAGGAACAACAGAAGAATCAAAGACCTTTCCACAGATCAAGAATGGTTCTGTTGTTTCACTTCAGTCTCCTGGATCCAAGATCAGTGGTGCTGGGGGAACGTCTGCTGTAGAAGTCAAAATGGAACCGGAAATAGCGTCGGATGAGCACCCTGTACAGTGCCAAGAGAATGCTGATGGTACTAAAGCTCCTAAACCAACGCCTAGCGCCCTTTCAGGACAGAAAAGTAATTCAGATGGAGTAGTGCAAAAAGCTTCAAATGAAGGTGTCACCGAAATAAAAGCAACTAAGGTCTGTGACCAGAGGACCAAATGTAAGAGTCGCTGTAACGAAATTCCACCAGGCACTTCAACAGGCAATAATCAAAGCACTATCACTCTCTCAGTTGCCACTCAGAACTTAACATTCACCAGCACCAGCTCACCATCTAATGGTGACTCAATAAATAAAGACTCTAAATTATGCACTAAAAGTCCAAGAAAGCGACTGTCTTCTACATTGCAAGAGTCCCAGGTGCCTCCTGTAAAGAAACCCATTGTGGAACAGCTTTCTGCGGTTACCATAGAAGGTCAGAAACCAGGCAGTGTTAGGAAGGACCAAAAGGTTCCACATTCAGGGCAAGCAGAAAGCTCAGCAGCAGGTGCTCCGATTCCTAGCATGGTATCAATAAATGTCAACTCACACATGGTGGCAAACACACCCTTGAATTCTTCTGCTCTTATTACCAGTGATTCAGCTTTGGAACAGCAAACACCATCATCATCTCCAGATATAAAAGTAAAACTTGAAGAGAGTGTCTTTCTCTTGGACAGTGATTCAAAAACAGATGGCAGCTTTAATCCAAACAAATGGCACCAGATCACTAAGGATTCTGGGTTTGTGTCTGCTGCCTGTGAACAACAGCAAGATATCAGTGTCATGACAATTCCTGAGCACTCTGATATCAATGACTTAGAGAAATCTGTCTGGGACCTAGACGGAATGCCACAGGACACATACACTCAGCAGCTACATAGCCAGCTACAAGAATCTTCTCTGAATCAAATACAAGCACAGTCTTCAGATCAGTTACCTCTGCAGTCTGAACTGAAAGAGTTTGAGCCTTCTGTTTCCCAAACAAATGAAAGCTACTTTCCTTTTGATGATGAACTTACACAAGATAGCATTGTGGAAGAGCTGGTGCTTATGGAGCAGCAAATGTCAATGAACAATTCTCATTCTTACGGTAACTGTTTGGGTATGACCCTTCAGAATCAGTCGGTAACTCCAGGAGCTCCAATGTCATCTCACGCCTCCAGCACCCACTTCTACCATTCAATCCATAGCAATGGCACTCCGATCCACACCCCTACCCCCACCCCCACTCCTACTCCAACCCCTACCCCTACCCCAACCCCAACCTCTGAAATGATTGCTGGGTCTCAGAGTCTGTCACGGGAGAGCCCTTGCTCCAGGCTAGCCCAGACCACACCTGTGGATAGTGCTTTAGGAAGTAGCCGACATACACCTATCGGCACTCCACATTCTAACTGCAGCAGTAGTGTCCCTCCCAGCCCTGTTGAATGCAGGAATCCATTTGCATTTACCCCTATAAGCTCCAGTATGGCTTATCACGATGCCAGCATTGTCTCAAGTAGTCCTGTGAAACCGATGCAAAGACCCATGGCCACACACCCTGACAAAACCAAGCTTGAATGGATGAATAATGGGTATAGTGGGGTTGGTAATTCATCAGTTTCTGGCCACGGCATCCTCCCAAGCTATCAGGAACTAGTGGAAGACCGTTTCAGGAAACCTCATGCTTTTGCTGTGCCTGGACAGTCTTATCAGTCCCAATCCAGACATCATGACACTCATTTTGGCCGTTTGACTCCTGTCTCTCCTGTGCAGCATCAAGGTGCCACTGTAAATAACACCAACAAACAGGAGGGTTTTGCAGTCCCTGCCCCCCTCGATAATAAAGGAACTAATTCATCTGCCAGCAGCAACTTCAGATGCCGGAGTGTGAGCCCTGCTGTTCATCGCCAACGTAATCTTAGTGGGAGCACCCTCTATCCAGTATCTAACATCCCCCGATCTAATGTGACCCCCTTTGGAAGCCCAGTCACCCCAGAAGTTCATGTTTTCACAAATGTTCACACAGATGCATGTGCCAACAACATAGCTCAAAGAAGTCAGTCAGTTCCATTGACAGTCATGATGCAGACAGCCTTCCCGAACGCTCTTCAGAAGCAAACAAACAGTAAAAAAATAACCAGTGTCCTGTTGAGTAAACTGGATTCTGACAATGATGATGCAATGAGAGGTCTGGGCATGAACAACCTGCCCTCCAATTACACAGCTCGGATGAATCTCACTCAGATTTTGGAAACTTCCACTGTTTTTCCTAGTGCCAATCCTCAGAATATGATCGATTCCAGCACTTCTGTCTATGAATTCCAAACACCATCTTACCTCACCAAAAGTAATAGCACCGATCAGATCAGTTTTTCTCCTGGAGATAATCAAGCACAATCAGAAATCGGAGAGCAACAGTTGGATTTCAATAGCACTGTTAAAGACCTGTTGAGTGGCGACGGCTTGCAAACCAACCAGCAGCTGGTAGGTCAGGTGGCCTCTGATCTCACGAGCACTGCATCTGATTTCTCTAGTGATATCAGGTTGTCTTCTGAGCTCTCAGGCAGCATCAATGATTTGAACACGTTAGACCCAAATCTACTGTTTGATCCAGGTCGTCAGCAGGGACAAGATGATGAAGCTACACTGGAAGAATTAAAGAATGACCCATTATTTCAACAAATCTGCAGTGAATCCATGAGCTCTATGATTTCGTCAGGTTTTGAATGGATAGACAGCAAGGACCATCCTACTGTTGAAATGTTGGGTTAAATTGTGTTTTATAATATGTAGCACACTGTATCTAAAGACATATGTATTGTATTTGTCTTAATGGAAGTGCCTCCCGCAGCAGAAACACTTACTATTAATTGTGACATGTTCAAAGTTTGCTGCAGAAGTGGTTTTCTTCTTCAATAGGAAATGGTTAGACTCGCCTCAGTTCTTAAAAAGTTTCTGAAAAGACAGTAGGCTGTAGAAGAACAAGTATTAGGTTTTAAATTTTATAATGTTCCCCATTTTAATCACATTGTTTGCTAGTGTAAACATTTGACTAACCAGCTTTTACAAGAGCAGTCTAGATCTTTATTTTGTATAAGTTCATTTTAATTCATCGGTCAATCTGCAGAGAACTTAGAGGAAACCATTGATTTTAGACATAAGCTTTTTGTTGTTGTTGGCATTATCTTTTAGATATGAAATCATAGATAAGGTGAATTGTAGGCAAGAAGTTCTTCCTTGAAACAGGGATAATATTCAGGTTATTTTAAGTATTTAGGCTTGAAGCATAGAGCTACTGTAGAATGAGAAATCTCTATAGGACTTTCTGGGACTTCAGTACCATTTGCACCTGCAATGAAGGGCTTAAATAGGAAAAATATAACGAGAAATTCAATATTAATTTAAGGAAAGCAAAAGCTGCACTATAATTTTTCAAAGGAAAAACTAGTAGCCATTTATATTTGTGACCTTGCATTAAACTTATTTTAAAATATTGATTTTTAATATGGAACCAACATAATACAAACACACAAAACAGACAACTCCAAGAATTGTAATTTAATAGAATAAATACAAAAATGTTAAAAATTATTTTATGTTTATTATTTGGTAACTGAAGCAGGGGAATTGAGAAGGACAATAAAGCATTTTCTCAGTTTCATTACAATGGCTGCATGCACATATTAAAATTCTATTTAAGATTTATTTTGAAGTTTTAATTATAATATTCTTAAGTCCTCAACTTAGCAACTGACTCCATCACTCCTCCTGAATGTGGTAATATTGTTTGATCATGAGACCTCTTTGAGAACAAGCAGGAGGGAGGGAACATGAAAACCTGAACAACATTTCACCACCTGAGGTCTGAAGCCACAAACCTTTATATTTGTGATAAAACAAAGGGGGATATCAATAGTACTTGAAGAAGAGGAGCATTTTATTACATGCTTAATTTATTTATTGTGATAACCACAATTGCAAAATAAGCACTCAGGATTTGTTTTAAAATGTTTCTCTCCATGGCTCCCATTTTGTTTTATGAATAATTGTTTATGAATTTCACATTGACACAAATCTGCTCACTAGTTGACAGCTCCATTTAACTGTTTTCAAGATTACTTAGAGAAAGGTTTAAAAATTGCCATTAGGTTTCTAAGTTAACATTAAACCATTGCTATGCTACCTTGAACCTAGCTAAGTTTTCCCTTACCTCAATTAGTAAGCCAATCAGAAGACTACAATCAGTGACTGTTTAACAATTGTGATGAAGGGTTTAATTTAATAAGGTTTCATTGTTCACTAAATTTGCAAGGTAGGGTATTAATATATTTTGATAAATAAATGGTGCTAGGGTTGGCTCACAGGTTTATATATCGTTATGTCCTAGTTATTGGCATTTGTGTATGTTTGCTGTTATCTTGATTTAATGATCTGTTAGATATTTTTTTCTTGATGCTAGTTATTTCTTCACTGTACATTGAGACACAGCACTACTGCACACCAAAGTATGCAATACCCAAAGGAAACTGTGTGATTTCTTGTAACAAATGATGGGAGCCTTTCTATATGAGATACTCTGAAAAGGAGATTTTGAGGCCATTCTAATCCCATGTTTACATTATTAGCTTCCTACTAATATAAAAATAATGGAAAATTTTTTGATAAAAAAAAATATAAAAACTGGAGGATTTTTAACCCCTGTACAGTATTGCAGCAAACACTTTAAATTCGGTTGAATTCGTCCAGCAAACTTTCTGGGGTTCATATATTGCACTAAATTTGTTGAACCTGTGGTAGGCACATCTCTTAGGATAAATGCAACCAATACAGTCCACAGATTAAACTTTTTAAATGTGTTTCATTATGAAAAGACAAAATGTCATCAAAGTGACAGATAAAATTGTCTTATGTAGCAATGTGCATTGATCTCAATGAGATATTTCTATTTCTTATTCTCTTACATGAGAATATTACAGCAGGAAGAATTAAGTTTAGTTTGCTTCACCATGTTAATACATGATCACAAAATGTGCATGAGTGTTATTGACTTATCTTGTACAGTACTAGGTATTCCTGTAACCACTTTTTTTTTCTTGGCTGTATTGGAACTGGTTCAGTGTTAACCAGGCAAGCATAGTTATTCACAAGTTATTTACTTTTTTATGTTTACTAATTCTGCTTAGTTATTGTTGAATATGTTCTTTTTTTCAGGTTATTTTCATTGTTTTGATGTTTAAAACATTTTGCATACTGTTTATCATGATAAGACTTCATGAAGTAAATAATTTTGCATATAATTGCAATAAGCACTGACTTTTGAACTGAAAAGAAGGAAAGTGTTTTGTGCAGTGCATCTGAGGTTCATATAAGAGTCTTGTACTATAATGTGCTTAACTACACCATACATGACAAAAACAAGCCCTGTTTCATGTTTCATTTAGTGCAAAGTCAGATTTCCCCAAAGTTTTGTTGTCTGTTGTACCTGCTAAAAACTACAGTAGTTGAATATTGCAGTAGCATTTCGGTTCTCTTTTTTTATTGAAAGTGCTCAAAAATTGTTTTTTAAATGTTTTCAAACTCAATTAAAAACATTTTATATTAAACTGACTGGATCTTTAGGTGATTTATGGGATCTATTTTACTTATGTATTTTACTTGTATTTTATAAAAAGATCTGATGCCATTCTTCCTTCAAGCTCATGAAATGCAGGTAAATGAATAAAAATCAGTACAAGGCACAACAATGCTGCTATCTCTCTGCTATTAATCCAGCAGGATACACCACTCTTACTCATTAGAACTGTGCTGTTCACTTAGGATTTATTACCAAAGAATGGCATTTGGCATAGAGTTGTATGGTATCTCCCCCCAAAAAAATCTTTTCTTTGGCTCATCCACATAATGTTTGCTTTATAGTGTTAGCCTGTGGAGCTTTGAAAAGAAAAATAATGGAGTGGGGGTGGCGGGAGGGATGGAGACGATTTTTAAAGCACAACTGTATTCAAAAGTCATTTAGGCAAACCAGAAGTACAAAGTGGTAAGTACTGAATTTGTAAATCATAACCTGAGTTGTAGGTCTGGAAGCAGGAAAGAGTAGCCAGAAATTTCAACTCCTACAGAGTAATGAAACCAGGGTCAGGGTGGAGGCTTCTCACTCTTGAAACAGATGAAGCAACATGACATTGTAGCCAGGGCCTGAGCCAAACAGCCTGCTTGTCTGTGTAGGTCTGTGATACCCCTTCTACCACCACAGGACTGGAGCCCTGAGTGGACGGGTGGTGGAAGCAGTTATAAAAGAAAGAAGAGGGATTCAAAAGGAGGAGGTGAAGAGCAAGAAGACTCCCAATAGATGAGCCTCCAACCAGAATTCTGAAGTATTTGAAGAAAGCGAAACCAATCCTAAGAAAGACAATCGGCAATCACTCAAGATAAAAATAATGAACTACCTAGATGTTAATTTAAAATAGGTATTTTAGGGTTATCAGTGATATAATGGAAAAGACAATTTTGAATACTCAAGAAAAGATAAACAAGAACCAGTGGATATAATAAATCAGTATGAAAACCAGGGCAGGGGTTGTATAACACTTGGGGTGCTTTTGGTTGCTAGTAAGAAAATCTGACAGGCTAAAACCATAGAGACAGTTACTTGTAAGAATTTTGGGAGAACCAAATGCTGTATTTCTGTTCCATCATCTTCAACTTTGTTTTCCTGTATCTGATGCCGTGTGGTCAGGATGGCTGCCACAGCTCCCAATGCCACATCTTTATACATTCCAAACAAGGTGTTTAGGGCAGCTCTCAAGCTTTTATCAGAGAGAAAAAAATCCTAGAATCTCCTATCACACTCTACAACCCCCATTTAGTCTGATTGGACAAAACAAGGTCAAAAGCCAAATAGCTTAGATTCTTGATTCTGTATTGCGGGGGGCTCATTTCCTTGAGTTCCAATGGACAACAATGTGGGTGATTATGGGGTGGGGTGTGTGATGGGGGATAAATGGTGATGGAGACTTGACTTGGGGTGGTAAACACAATACAGTGCACAGATTATGTGTTGTAGAATTGTGCACCTGAACACTATAATTTTATTAACCAGTGTCACCCCAATACAGTAAAAATAAAATGAGTTCCATAACCTAGGGAAGCTACTAGGGACTTAAAATCTTGTGCCTACCTTTGAGTGATGCTCAATTTTGTGAATAACTGATTACATATATTTTAAGAAGTGGGCGCCTGGCCAGCATGGCTCAGTGTTGAGCATTGATCTATTAACCAGGAGGTCATGATTCAATTCCTGGTCAGGGCACATGCCCAGGTTGTGGGGACTTGATCCTTAGGGGGGAGGAGGAGGGCATGCAGAAAGCAGCCAATCAATGATTCTCATCAATGTTCCTCTCCCTTCCTCTCTGAAATCAATAAAGATATATGTTTTTTAAAAAGTGCCAACTAGTCAAAACTGGTTTGGCTCAGTGGATAGAATGTCAGTCTGTGGACTGAAAGGTCCCAGGTTCGATTCCGGTCAAGGGCATGTACCTTGGTTGCGGGCACATTCCCAGTGGGGGTTTTGCAGGAGGCAGCTGATCAATGTTTCTCATCGATGTTTCTAGCTCTCTATCCCTCTCCTTTCCTTTCTGTAAAAAATCAAAAAAATATATATATATATATTTTTTTAAAGTGCCAAGTAGAGGTATATATAATATGCTATGTAGTAAAAAGGGTGAGAATTCACACCGAGGAAACAACAGGACAAAAGACGATTCTTAGGAAGGACAGACATTTAAAAGATGACTGTTGGTGTAAAGTGTGAACTGGTATTCTGCCTTTCCTCTCTGAGTTGAAAAATAAACCCTAATTGCCTCAGCACTTATCACCATAATAGACAACCAAAATTCTGATTTTGTTACATCTATAAAATAGAGGTTGATTTTGATGTACATTGCTGTGTGTTTTTAATAATTAGAATTAACAAATTTGTGGATGGGCTTATTTATCACTAGTATATAATGTGAAATTTTTAAAATGTATATGACCAGCTCTGGAACTATAATCTGCTTATAAGGGTAGAAAATGAGGAGTTGGGGGAGGAGGATTAAAAATCCTACACGTTTTCTAAATAGGTTTTATATCTAGTACTTAACTTTGGAGAGAAGGGAAAATAATTTTATGTATTAAATGTATTAGGAGAATGGTATACTATATATGCTATATTTCCTTGCACTAGACACTTAAATGCTTTGCTTATATTTTCATTTCTTCATTGTAACAATTCTGAAAGAAAATTGCTTTTCAGATGAGAAAACTTTAGCTCAGAGATTAACTGGAGGGGTAAAAGCTAATAACAGGAAGAGCTGGGATGAATTTGGTCCCAAAGCCTAGTTCTTAACCATTTTGCAATACTGAAGATACTTGTTCAGGCTACAAATCTGATTTTGGTGGCCTCTTTGAAATTTCCATTCTGGTTTAAAACTTGTGATTAAATTTGATTGTATGGAGATTTTTTTTTCTTTTTACCCCTAATTCCTATATCTTTTATGCTTCCTTTTAATTTTTGTTGCTTTGGGATTTTACCTATATTTTAAATTTTTTCTCTAAGTTATTCAAGTTCTCTCCCCTCTACCCCCCATGGAAGTACATGACATAAAATTGGAAGTCAAGGGAGAAATATGATTTAAGTACAATATTTTGTTTTATAGCTTATTAAGCACATGTCTTAGATGTATACTTAATCACATTTTATTGGATACTAGAGGCCTGCTGTATGAAATTTGTGCAAGGAGGGAAGATCCCTCAGTCCAACCTGCACCATCTCCAATCTGGGACCCCTCGAGGGATGTCCAACTGCCCACTTAGGCCTGATCCTACTGGGTAGTTGGACATCACTCTCACAATCCAGGACTGCTGGCTCCCAACTGCTCCCCTGCCTGTATTCCTGATTGCCCCTAATTGCTTCTGCCTGCCAGCCTGATCACCCCCTAACCACTCCCCTGCCTAACTGCTCTCCTGCCAGCCTGATTGCCCCTAACTGCCCTCCCCTACAGGCGTGGTCACCCCTAACTGCCCTCCCTCTCTTGCAGGCCTAGTATCCCCCAACTGCCCTCCCCTGCAGGCTTGAATGTCCCCAACTTCCCTCACTTGCAGTCCTGATCTCTCCCAATTACCCTCCCCTGCTGGCCTGATTCCTTCCAACTGCCCTCCCCTGCTGGCCATCTTGTGGGGGTAGCCATCTTTGACCACATGGGGGCAGCCATCTTGTGTGTTGGAGTGATGGTCAATTTGCATATTACTCTTATTAGGATAATTAAGTATACATAGATTAATACAATTATATAGGTTTAAGATATACAATTCTATAATACATCATCTGTTTTGTGTGTGTTTATCTCCCCAAGACATTTCTCTTTCCATCACGTGCCCCATTTCCCCACTCCTGCCTTCCCCCACCCCCATTTCCCTCTAATAATGTTTTGTTGTCTATGCAGTATATTTTTGTTTGTTTGTTTTTCTTTGCTTAATTCCTTTACCTTTTTCACACAGTCTTCTACCCCTTCCACTTTGACAGCTATAAGTCTGGTTCTATTTTATTTGTTAGTTTATTTTGTTCATTAGATTCCACATAGAAGTGAATTCATATTTTTAACTGCTTTTAAATTTTCATCGGGAGATAAAAAAATTGGTTGTTTGTTGAACAAATAATAATGTGTCTAAAGATGTCAGGCTCTGTGCCAGGTACTGGAGAAGACATCTGCCATTTTGAAATTTTGCAAGATAACGAGGAAGATGCAATGAGGTCACTGTTGCAGAGACTGCTGTTGGCCACTAGCAGCATTCTCCTAGCCATCTGCAAGATCGCCTGCCTTCTCCAGCTTCCCTGTAGTTACATGGAGCCACTTACCAAGTAGCCAAAAGGAGGTAATCAAAAGGTGTGTTAAACTTGCTTGCCTTCCTTCCTCCCTGCGGACTGGGATGCACGTGTGATGCCTTAGGACTTGGATAGGCTACCGTGGACTTTGAGGTAAAGCCACATGCTGAGGATAATGGAGTAACTACGTAAAATGAGCCTGGGGCCCTCATGACCGAGGGAAGCTGCCCTACTAGTCCCAGCTGTTTGCCTCTGGGTGTGTTTTACATGAGAAAATTTAATTTCTGGTTTAAGTCATAATTACGCTATGCAAATTCAATGTCTTCTTTTAGCATTTAAAATATTTTAATGAAAACATTTTCTCACCATCTTAAATAAAAATGATTCGCACTTTTTAATCTGAAACAGCTCTGGCATTAGGACTTAATTGCTTCCTGGTCTACGGGCCTTAGATGCCACCTCACTACTAACTCCCCAGTGCTCTGCAGGAAGGGGTGAGCCATGCCCTCCTCTGTCAGAAGTCCTTGCAGCAACCTCAGGGGTTTGATTTTTATCAAATGTTTAACCACTTTCAGTTTTTGCATTCAATGAAGGATGTTCTTATGAACTTGAAGAGTATGAACTTTTTCTAATCCAAGCATCTTTATTTCATTTTCCCCCCAATTTGGTTGTCTTTTTGTATTGTTTATTCTGTTTACAGGATATGAGAGTGCTGTGGATCCCCACCATATTTTCATGATCTGCAGGTGAAGGCTGAAACGCTTCATCTGGAATTCTTGACTTGGTAAATTTATGATGAATCCAATCTGTACATATGGAGACTCCACACCCTTTGTCACAGTGTGTAGTCTACCTGGCAGGCTCTCAACTATTGAGAGAAAAATCCTGGCCCTGAGAGTGGTGACTACCCTCTGTAGAGGCAGCAGTTGCTAAATGCTGTTCAGTCTGTACTTATTACTAACAGGAAGCTGAGCCTAGGAGAGACTACCAAGTGCTACACACAAAATTTGCCCACAAATTTATATTCTAACGAACCTAGCCTGCAGAAAGTTTTAAACAGTTATGAGGGATGTTAGATTGGCATGAGGATCATCAAACAATGATGGATTCCCCATCATGGGACATGGCATCTCTTTTTTATTGTGATTGGTAAACAGGAGAGCATTGTAGAATACTCTGAGTTAGCACAGCATTTGAATACTGTTCCCTAGTTGGCCTCCAAAAAGATTAAAAAAAAATAGGTGGATTATAAACTGCTTAAACAACAAACAAAAATGAATGAATGAAATTGAAAGGCAATATAGGTATTTTAGTTATTGGTGTCAGAACTGGGTTTAAGTCTCAACTGCCAGTTATAACCATGATTCTGGGTAAGTTAGAGAAATTGTAGCCATCTGATCCATCTGGAGAGCATCTTCTAGGAGTGAACGACATGGTTCCGAACCTTATTTTTGTCAACATCTTGAACGAAGACACAAAAAGTTGCTGCTGTAGCAAATATTGTGGATTGGTTTGCTCAATTTCATCCCAGCCTCTTCATGGTATGCAGATCCTGGGAAGCCAAATGACATTTTTAGACTTCCTCACAGCAGAGTTCTGGATATGAACTATATTCCCTCTACTTGATGCATTCTGGGAAGATTTGGAGTATGAAAATGAAGCAGAAGTGGTCCTCCCACCTACCCCCTTTTGATGACTTTCTTGCAAGCAAGGTCCTAGTGACTAAACTTTTTAGCAGCAGTGTTCTAGAGTCCATTCTTGAGATTCTTAGGTTCTAAGGTTCATGTTCCAGTGCCAGGTCACCAGTTCTGTGAATGGCAAGATACCATTGAGTGGTGGCAGTGATGGGAGCAGCAACAGTATCACAAACTTTCTGGTCTGGCTTCCTGATCTCCAGTGGTTCTAGATATGAACTCATGCCCCTGATGGTTGACTCTACCATATTGTTCTGGGAGTTATTTCTAGGGGCCTGGTCTAAAACTTGTTCTCCCATTTATGCACCTAATTCCCTGTATTAAGTCTTTTTCAGCTTAAAATACCTAGAATACAACTATCAACAATGGAGAGAGTATATGCAAACACTTTTTAAATTTTTATTTTTTGCATTTTATATATTTTTAACTTTTCAATAATATTGGTGGTGGTAGAATAGGTGATTTTGCTGAAACTGTTGTATATATAATGCAAGACTATGCAAATGGTAACTGTGTGATGTTCTAATTCTATGGTTCTCTGGTTCCTGCCTTTCTTATATCAGCTGTGCCACTGAATAACCAAATAACATATTTGGGGGGGGGCTCTATATAGAAATATTCTAGCTAATAAATGAGGAAGGAGTGATAAAATTAGACTATCATCATTTTTTAACCCATAATGAACTGAATCAATCCAGACAATCGGCATTGATAGCTACCAACATCATAAAAAGAGGCAAATAGACATGTGTCTCATAACAAAGGAACACAGCTCACAATGAAGTAGTCTTGCCTCCAAAACTTATACTGAAATCTAATCAAGTCTCTCTATCCAATTACCAATACACACAAAGTACATAGATCATGAAATAGTGTGTCATGGGGATGCAATCAGTAAAATCCAGAGTCTGGGAAACTCCATTGATCAAGCAGTCAAGTTTTTTTTAACAAATAAATTTAAGGGGTGGGGAGCAATGGAAGGGAAACCTGTAGAGTAAAGAAACTTTTAAAAAGTCTAATAAAGTTCATATTAAATTTTAAAAATATAAATAAAGAAACTAAAGAAAATGGTTAGGGATACACAAATAGGTGATAAAATATAAAGAAAAGCAAAGAAATGATTACCATAAAAACCACAGTAAGCGGACATACAGAGGGCTTCTTAGATGGCTGCCAAAGTTCTAATTCCTCACAGGTAGGTTAGGGATACAAAAGTTTGCTTACAATAACTTATTAAGATTTTTTTAATGTACCTTTCTGTATCTTATATTTTTCAGTTAAGTAGTATTTTTGAAGATTGACAATTATAAGAAAATTTGCTGTCTGGCCTGTATGGTTCAGAGGTTGAGTCTCGACCGATGAACCAGGAAGTTCAATTCCCAGTCAGAGCACATGCCCAAGTGGTGGGCATGCAGGAGAGAGCTGATCAATGATTTTCTTTCATCATTGATGTTTCTATCTCTCTATTTTAAAAAGAGAAAATTTGCCTTTCATATATCTACTATATTTAATATAACCAAATATCCATACTTGGTACAGAACATTTTTCTTTAGTAAAAAATTCCAGGTAATAAGGAAAGAGGGATAAAATTACCAAATCAATACTTTACAATACCTATTGATAAATAATCCAGGCAAAGATCATCAATAGATGAAATTGATACATAGGAGATGGATAAGAAATTGTATTGTAGAAGAATCAGGCCATTGCCACCTTAACCCACTGATCAATCTTAGCACTACTACTAATAAACATGGGACATGCAGACATTGGGTAACTTCCATTTACAAGAAATGCAGGAGACAGAGGAGCAAATTAATAAAACCACAGGGACACAACAGGACCAGTCTGGAATCAAGAACATTCTCAAGGACAACTGAACTGGTTTTCTCAAGTCAGTAGCATAAAGAAAAAAGAAGTGGAATGAGGAGGGCTGCTATAGGTTAAAATAGACTTAAGAGCAATAAAAACACATGCCATGTGTGGGCCTTGTTTAGAACATGATTTAAACAAATTATCAGGAAAAGATATTTTTTAGATAATTGGGGAAATTTAAATATGGGCTGGGTATCACAAGGAATCATTAGGCATAATAATAGCATTTCACTTATAAGAAAATCTCAGTACTATTTAGCAATGCACACTAAAATGTGTAGAAGTGAAAACAGGATGTCTGGGATTTACTTTAAAATACTTTGGTAAAAGACAAAGGAAAGGGATAAAATCTTGGTAATTATTTAGTCTGGATATGAATTTATATAGATTTTTAAAAAAACTTCTGTATATGTTTGAACATTTTTTTATTTAAAATGGCTTTGTGATTCCCTGTTCTAGTAAATAAGATATTTCAAATATATTATTTAGCCTGAGTCAGTTTGGCTCAGTGGATAGAGCATTGGCCTGCAGACCAAAGAGTCCTGGGTTCAATTCCAGTCAAGGGCACATATCTTGGTTGCAGGTTCCTCTCCAGGGTTCATGTAGGAGGCAACCAGTGGATGTGTTTCTCTCACATCAATGTTTCTTTCTCTCTTTCCCTCTTTTTCCCACTCTTCCCCAAAATCAATGGAAAAATATCCTCGGGTGAGGATTAACAACAACAACAAAAGATATATATATATAAACGCCAAGCTCCTTTAGATGGTATTCATGGTATTGCACTCGCAGCCTCAAGTCCCATGAGCCGAAAAGAAGGCAGGGATAGTTTCCCTAAAAGAAAATTAGGGGGCTGTTTCCAAAAGAAGGGGAATCGAAGCCAGGCAAAAAACCCAGAACAGATGTCCACTATTGTTCCCACACAACTCTGTGAGCTTCATTCTACAAAATGAATTGAGACAAATAGAACCACGTGTTGTTTCCTGAACAAAGCACACACTCTGATGCCTCTAAGTCTTGCTCAGGATGTTCTCCTCCTCCTCCTCCTCCTCCTTCTTTTTAATGAATCATACTTCAAGTCTACCTCAACCACCAGCTGGGGGGGAAGCCTTTGTCCCTGCCTGTAAAATAAGAAGACTCCTATGGCCTCTATGATAGTATTCTTTATACTTTGTATGTAGAAGGATGTATGTGTCCATATCCCCACTAAATTGGAAGCTCCTTAAAGGCCCCTCCCCCCTTTCATTGTATGCCTCAAAGCATCAAGTCCAATGCCTTGTCTATAGCAGGGCACTATCTTCATTTGCTGAATTGAATTGCCACTAATGCTTTTGAATCGAGATTCTCAAGAAGGCACAAAATATTAAGCTAAGAAATTGTCATCCTTCATCAGAGCAATAAGTAGAACATTTAATTATCTAATACCTCTTGCCTATTTGAAGACTTTGGAGTAAATCTTAGATCCAAATTGTCTATAGCCAAGATGCCTGCTTTGAGATTTGTAGGGGGAGACTGAGATGTGTTTGCATTTTGAAATATGTTAATTTCTTTGCCAACCACAGCAGATGGCCTCCCTTACTGCTTGTAACAAAAATTTTAACTGATTTGACAATAGCCTTATGGTCTTTCTGGTCGGATGCCAAATATTTGCATTAAACAAACCTTTGATTAAGCTACTATTTTGTTGTGTGAGTCTGTAAATGGAAACTTTCTCAGATCCAACTGAATTCCAATAAAAATGTAATCTTTTTATATTTCTATTTTTAACTTGGTGACTGGAGTTGACTGTCGTCTTTGCAAAATTATGCTATATTAATAAATATTTTTAAGTTAAAAAGTTCTTTTGTAAAGGAAGTCTTGAGTTAGGTGTATGTTTGCATTTGCAAATCAGAAATGCTTCTTTTTCTTGTCTGTGTGAGGCGCTCCTAAATAGGGGAAGTGGGCTTCACCTACAGGAAGGGAGGGAGCAGAGGGCTAACATTCATTGAGCACTGTGGTGGATACCTTCATTTAACTGTTCCAAAAAGCTAAGGTCAATTTGGGGCTTTGAACATAATCACAAAGTGAGAGCAAGTTCCTCCAGCTTCTCAAAGATCTGCTATCCACCCACAGGAAACTTCGGTTTTCTGGAGGCCCTCACTGTAAACCCCTCCTGTGTTTGCCCCTCTCCAGTAGTCTACACGTTTTTATCTCATCACTTATTTACTGATTCCTGGATCTTTAGATCTGATACCTTAGAGAAGTTAGATCACCTCCCTCCTTGCTCAGATGGAAAAACAGGGCAGTACTCCCGCTGCCTGGCGCTGGCCAAGTACTTTTTCCGCTACAAATTCAGGGCCCCCCTTAGAAGGCGCAGGGGAGGTGAGCTGAGCTGAAGCAACCCCCACGTACAGTTTACTGTGACTTGTAGCTGCAAAGCACCCTAAACTGCTAAGCCTCTCCTCCTGCTGGCTGCTTCCCTCCACACCTGCGCTTCTGGGTCTTGGCCTTTCTCCAACCACCTTTGTAACTGGACAGCATTACATGAAGTGTGTATGTGAGCTGTGGGTGAAGAGACTTGCATTAAAACAAATTCATACTTGGTTCCTGTTCTCGATTCTAGAGGCAAAGATGCCCGAGCAAGATGGTCTTCGTGCATAGAGATGCCTGATTATATGTCGGGCGTCTTCAGGAGAAGAGCTACGTCGGGCTCTGCCTGGAAACAAGCCACCTGGTCCTCTGCCCAGTCCACTACATCAGCCGTTCCATGGCTCATTTCACAAGGAAGTTTTGTCACTGGATGATTTTGGCTCCGTGGTCCTGATTCCTTCAATGAATGCCCAGAATATGGCATTCAACCTTGTAATGGTTTTCTTCTAGTTTTGAGTGGAAAGAATATCAGACAATGCATTAAAGCCAGGCTGTTCCTGGGCCCTTTAAGTCTTCAGGCTGCTTGATACCAGGAACAAAGACATACATTTTTTTCTATTCCCTCAAATTAACACTCATATGAAAAAGATGTAATCATTAAAACTCCCTTATTAATTGAATTCTGCCAAGAGATGAGCAGCTCCCCAGACTGATATCAGAGTCAGGCAAAGCAGCTGTCAGCTTGAGGATGGCATCTGTTGGAGCCAACTCCTGCTCTCCCTGGCTTCTTGATCCAGGCAGAAAACACAAAAAGTTGTTGCATCGGATACCTGCCTCGAGCTCTAGATCAAGGCAAAATGCCAGGGCTTCCATGAGCTTTCGCACTCCCCATCTCCCACCTTGAGCTCTCACTAGCAGACAGGAGGTAGGAGAGCATGCTTTCAAAACTGAATGGAAGTCAATGGGGGAATGATTTGCTTTACAGAATTCTGTTCTGCATGCAAAGTTCCAGAAATATCTTAAAATGAGGTTCATTACAGGTTAAATGCAACATCTAAATAAACGTCAGATCATCTAACCAATGACATGTCTATGATCTTTAAAAATGCTTTCCTTCCATCATCTATGCATAGAATTATCTTTCTAAAAGAAGTAGGAGACATGGGAATATTAAGTTATTTCAAAGTTGTGAAAACGTTTTACAATTTTTCTAATGTTCAATCCCTTATTAATTTACATGTAACTTTAAAACTTTTTATCATGGAAGTTTCAAACAAATATATAAGTAAGAGAATAGTGGAATGAACCCTCACGTTCCCTCAACCCAACTTAAATAAGTATCAATTCACAGTTGATCTCATTGCATCTGTGCCCCAACCCACTTCCCCTTGTCCTCCAGAGTATTTTGAAGCAAATCTCAGATATATCATTTAAACATTTCAATAAGCTGTAACCAAAGTTCTCAAAAAAGACTGTTTAGATCACTCTTGATTTTAAAAGTGAACAGTTCATAAAATTTTGATAGTTTTTGTAAAAATAAACACATATTTATTATAAATCTCTTTATACTAAAATTTAGATATTTCATTCATCCATCCATTTGCTCATTCATTGTACATTCAGAAAAACTTATTAACTACTTATTATACATTCAGCTTATTTGGAGTATGATATTTATCAGGATGATCAATCTGTAACTACATAATGTCTAATCACTGGGGTGTACATTTGAAACTAATATTGTATGTCAACTATAATCAAAAATAGAAAATGATTTAAAACTGAAAAAATGCCATAAGAGAGATTTATATCTTCTTGAGAAGAAACACCATGCATGCCTTCACATAGATTAAAACTGAAACAATCTGTAGTATCAATGAGGAGAGAATATCATAACTGAGTTCCATTCAAGCAAAAATTCCATGCAATTTTTCAGTTTTACCACTAGATGGAGAACTCATCTTCTCACCCATATGAGCAAGACCAATCTCCAGTGCCTGCTTTGTGGGAAGCTTCATGCTAGGGGCTGCAGAGGATCAAAATTAAGATGCATATGATCCTTAAGTGCTCCTGTAGTCTAGTGCTCCTGTAGTCTAGTGGGGAAAAGACAAGACCTCAATAATTATATTTTAAAGCAAAATATATATATCAAATTATAGACAAGAAATTCTATGGAAAATAAAAGAAAAATAACTCCAAAAAGTTATGTTTTTTGGATGAGACAGTACAGTGTTTGAGGTTTTTTAAAATATATTTTATTGATTTTTTACAGAGAGGAAGGGAGAGGGAGAGAGAGAAACATCGATCAGCTGCCTCCTGCACACCCCCTACTGGGGATGTGCCCCCAACCAAGGTACATGCCCTTGACTAGAATCGAGCCAGGGAGGGCAGGGGGAGGGGGAGGTACTGGGTAGGCAAGGGGCGGGTGGGGGGAGACCCTTCAGTCCAATTAGGGCCAGTGTTTGAGTTTTGAAGTTCAAGTAGCATTTCAACAGGCTGGGTTGAAGAGTGCAGCATAAACCCACACAGAGGCAGAAAGGCATGGTAATGTGTGCATGGAACACCAAACAGTACAGTTTTCTTACAAGAGATAAGACAATGTGTAGTTTAGAACTGTATTGCTTTAAATGCGGGGAAGAAGAGATTATAACTAATTCAATCAATGATGTGGGAGTGGTAGGGGTTGGGGGGCATGGTTTCTTTGAGGATCCAATCAACAATCCAGAATCTTATCCTCCAAATTTCTTCCTCAGGCAGAATCTGGACTCCCTCCTCTGCTTCAAGGGCACATACTTCAGTTGTAGGCTCAAACCACCCCTACCCTGACCCCACATCCCGCACCACCATATTGAGAAGCAACCAATGGCTGTGTCTCTCTCTCATCACTGTTTTTCTCTTTCTCCCCTCTTCCTCCCTCCCCTCCATTCTCTCTTTAAAAAAAAACACACCGAAAAACCCACACTAAACAAACAAATGAAAAAATAACCTTAGGTGAGGATTTTTAAAAATGTCTATTGAAGTAAAAATGTAATGATGCAATATTTTATTTTTATTTTTCGGAGGAGAGAGAGAAACATCAATTGGTTGCCTCCCACATATGCCCTATATGCCCTGACCAAGGATGGAACTCATCATCTTACAGTGCACAGGATAACACTCCAATCAACTGAACCACACTGGCCAGTGGGTCGTGAGATACTTTGAAATATACTAATGTGTTTTTATTCTTGTACTTCTTTGACCACAACTTGCCCTCTAATTGTTAGCCTGTTTGCATTAAGAAGGATTAGGATTTTAACAGCAGGAATACACAGAATCATTTTTTAACCCTGGAAGCCCATTTCAAAAGCAAGAGTCTTAAAAACCAGGGGCAAATTTAGGCTCTAACCAGAAAAACAGAACTCAAAAAAAGAGGAAACATAATGTAGGTAATTGGATTTGCAAGAGATGAGAAAACAGAGTGGATAGTGAGGACACCCAGAGAAAGACTGGAGAAGCAAAGGGAGGGACTGTTAGTGCAGGAAGCTGGACCCACAGTGACATACAACACCTCTGCCAGAGATACCACTGAGACAGAAAGAAATGCTGACTACTCCCTTCACACACAATGGCTGAACCCAGCCAGAGCGAGCTGCTATAGGGACCTGCAGGCATCAACAGCAAACCAGAGAGTGGGCAGGGGCCAGGGCAGGAAGGACTGGGGGGCAAAGGAGCCAAATCTGCACATAGATTGCAAAGGCCAGCCTTGAGATAGAACAGGGTTTTGTTCCGCATTGTTGTTTTTTTCAACTTCTAAAACATTCTCATAAGTGATAAGAAAGAAGCATTGATCAACTGCCTCCTGCATGCCCCCTATTGGGGATCAAACCAGCAACCCAGGCATGTGCCTTTGACTAGAATTGAACCTGGGACCCTTCAGACCCCAAGGCAACGCTCCATCGATTAAGCCGAACCAGCTAGGGCTAGAGTTTTTAATATAAACCATAGAAGATAGGACATGAGTTCATGGCAATTTGCTATCACATGAAAAGTCAATCAAACCCTGGCTTGGAAGGAGAAGCTTGGAGCAAAGGCTGAGGAGGGCAGGATTCTCCAGCTGCATGAATGGGGATAGGTGAGATTAGAACCTCCAGCCTTAGATTCCTAGAGAAGGGGGCTTGGACATTATTTTTTGTCTGAGAATTTGGGAGGACCCTGTCTTAAAGAATGCCCCACACCAACACGGGAGTGATAATAGAGTAGCAGTGGTGGGGTGGGGTGTTGAGACACAGAAACAGCTTGTGATTATAATTTTCCATGGGTTTTCTGGGATTATGTGATTCCTGGACAAGATCCAGAGCTGACACCTTGAGCGGGAGGCCCAGGCAAGCACCATATGCATCCAAGCAGGTGACGGCTTAGTAAGGCACACAGCAGAGGCTAAGATACCTTAACTGGACAAGGTGTTACCTTAGGCCAGCAAGGTGCAGAGGTCAGCAGATCTGTAGTGGGCCAGACACTCCTCTCAACAGCATGATGCTGGCTGCTGGCCACCTGCCACCTGTACTCAGGCACAGCCCTGAGGTCAAAGGGTAGGAAGAGTTACAAATAGAGTTTGACTTTGAAATAACTACATTTGAATGCCAAATTTGTTAATAGGAGAAAAAAATAATTATCCTCTGCCCTTCGAAGTTCTTAGCTGAGGAACCTATAACAAAAGACAGATTAACAAGAAAAAAATGAACAGAAGTTTATTAACATGTATCATGCATATAACACATGAGAGACCCCAGAGGTGAGTATCAAAGGTTTGGATAGAACTTTAAAATATGTAATGTCTTAGCAAAGGAACAATAAATTTTAGAGAAATAAGACAAAGGAAAAGGAGCTAAGTCTCCATGGATGGTGGGAAGCTAATGGGAGATAAAGGCTAGGTAGTAACGGTTGACATGCAGATTCTACTGGTGCCATCTCTGGGTTGATTAACTTCTGCCCTTCCTGGTAGAGAGGGGCAGTGGGACACCTCTGTAAATGTATGTTTTGCTTTTTGGCAAATAGCGGGAGTGTAGGGAACTTTTCTTTTGTTTCTTTCTTTTTTTAAGGAAACTCTTTCATAGACAAATAGCATTTTAAAATATTTTAATTGAGGTATAATTGACATAACACACTAGTTTTGGATGTACAACATGATGATTTGATATTTGTACACATTGCAAAGTGATCACCACAATGAGTCCAGTCAACATCCATTACCATACATGATTACAATGTCTTTTTCTTGTGGTGAGAACTTTCATGATCCACTCTCCTAGCAACTTTCAAATAAGCAATATGGTATTATTAACTACCATCACCATGCTATCCATTGCACGCCCTGTGACTTTTCTTGTATCTGTTTCTTCTCAATAGTCTTTAATTCAAAATAATCCTTATCTCAAAGTGGCATATTTGGGGCTGGCAAATTCTGCCACTCTGCATTTAATTGTCCAAAGGAGATGAGTTTTTAAATTAGAGATATCTGAGTTACCTGCATGGGGCAGGATGAATTGTTGAATTTGTAGAAATGACAGGTTGTTTCTATTTTTTTATTGACAAATAAAAAACTTACATTTCGACCAGCCAGCAAGGCTCAGTGGTTGAGCATCAACCTAAAACCAGGA
This sequence comes from Lasiurus cinereus, assembly GCA_011751065.1. Taxonomy (NCBI): domain Eukaryota; kingdom Metazoa; phylum Chordata; class Mammalia; order Chiroptera; family Vespertilionidae; genus Lasiurus; species Lasiurus cinereus. Next base: position 45,248,059 of record JAAGEH010000076.1, read on the forward strand.
GGTCACAGTTCGATTCCAGGTGAGGGCACATGCCCAGGCTGAGGGCTTGATTCTTAGTGTGGGTGTGCAGGAGGCAGCTGATCAATGATTCTCTCTCTCATTGATGTTTCTCTCTCTTGCCCCTTCTCCCTCTCCCTTCCTCTCTGAAATCAATAAAAGTATATTTTAAAAAAAAAAACCTTACATTTCTTTCCACCTGAACCTAAACTTCAAATCTATTTTATGTGCATGGTTTCTGGCAAATGTGCCTGCTCTGAATTTAAAAATAAACCACACACACACACACACTACTTTTCAGCCCTTCAATGGCCTTTGTTCTAGTTACTAGGCTTTTCCCTGGAGTGATGAATGCCATTCTAATGGCTGGAGAATCATTGGGCAACAAGTGTCATTTTTGGAACGAAAGCAAATCTTGGTTAAAGATTTCCAAGTATCACCCAAAATCCCAAATTCATCTCTTCTGCAAATGTATTATCCCTAGTCACCACAAAGACATTTACTCTCCTCTAGATGTCCCTGCTTCTAAGAAGCCTTCTGTGTAGAATCTGTTTTTCTCTCTCTCTTGCCAGCCCTCTAACTTTACCTTAGGTGGCCTAGGTCTTAAGCAAAATCCCCACAGCCATCCCTCATCAGGCTCCCCTGCACTCTCCTACTGACCCCACTTCTCATGAAGCTTCAGCCAAGATGTACAGAACCTCCACTAATGGGAGATAAGCCTTGGGTGGCATTAGATGGGCCTGCGTGGAGGAGTGCAGGTTGTGCAGTGCTCAGCCCTAGGGTTTCACTTTTATCCTAGATGTATGCATCACACCACCACCCACCTGTCAGCTCATCCTCACTGTCCTCTGTTCCTGCCATTAAGTGCAGAGCCTCTGCCCCAGTTTCGCAGAAGCATCTCCTCTCCTGCAAGCGCTGGAGGAATTGGGGTTTGGAGTGTGGGTGACAACTTGGGCATCTGCTTGTTACTTGACTTTCAAACAATCCACCTGCTTTTGCTCATCACACACACACACACACACACACACACACACACACACACCTCACTCTGTCTGTCGAGGTCCTTGACACTTCTAATTCCTCAGCATTTCCAAGGTCCTATGGCTAATTCCATTCACTTCCCACTCTTTAAATCCTGAAAAGGTGAGGGGGAAATATTAGGTGGAGGCCCACTCGAGGCAATCTTAAGATACTAAGCAAGCTGAAACAATTGCAGGAAAATAAAATTCTGATATACTTAAAAGAAAGCTCCAGTTTCAAGGTTAAAAATTGGATGAACAGACAGCACTGAGTTTACTGAGATGGCAGTGTCCCCTTTGTCATAGCCACAGTAGCCGTGGTCTTCCTAAGAGTGCAGCTTCCTGGGAGATGGGCACGGCCCGAGTGATGGAAGCAGAGACCTTCGAATGTAAGTGTGCTCGTAAGAGAAGAGTCTTACAGGACTCAAACTCGGACTGGAAATAGAATCCACCACTTTTCAGTGTATGGGGCAGTGCTCCAACCACCAGCCACACCAGGGGCTTGCACATGGGGCTTCTAAAGTAGACGATGTATATCCTTTATAAATGTACACATTCCATTTCATTATCTCTTTCTCCAGGACATAAATTCATAGAGGATGGTGCTAAATCGAGTTAGTTAGCAAAGCCAATCTTTTTGACTTGGGCTTAGATGACTATATTTTCTCTAAATACGTATTTTGCTGTTGTCAGTCTTGAAAGACTGGTTTGGGATGGAAGTTCCTCTTCATATGCAGAAGCCATTCCAGGGCCAGTTTTTCATTTCTTTCTCTGTAATTTTAGCCTGTAATGCCGTTGCTCTTTCAAATGGAGATAATTTGATCAACTAATACTTCACAAGGGAGCCGAGAAGACTCATTGGGGAAAGGATTGTTTCCTCAATAAATGGTTCTGGGAAGATTGGATAACCACATGCAGAGAAATGAAATTGGACCCCTTTCTTATACTACTCACAAAAAGTACCTAAAAAATGGGTTAAAGGTTTATGTAAGACCCCAAAGTATCAAACTCCTAGAAAGAAAACAGGAAAAAGTTCCGTGATATTGGTTTTGGCAAGTACCTTTTGGATATGACTCCAAAATTACAAACAAGCGAAAAAGTATTGGTTAGAACAAACAGTACACTTTTTGGGCAACCTTGAGCTTTCTCAGGCAGGGACGTTAAGGGGGACCAAGGTCATCCTAGGGATGAGGCCTTGAGTTGTTAGAAACCATGTTAGCTAAGTAATGTTGGGGGAGGGTTTGTGCTGAGAATCTTAGTTTGTATAGGCCAAGGTTGAGAAGAGAGCTCAATGGGTCCTAGCTAGAATTTGGTCAAGAGAATCTTTATCACTCTCCACCTAACAGAATCACATCATCCTTGAATCTTTAACTAAAAGAAAAAAACTTGCATGTTGTTTTTCCACCTTATTCCAGCAAAATGATTTCTCCCTTCTGTACTAATAGCATCTATTATAGTACTTCTCATATAGAAAGTTATTGCCATACCTCTTAGCAAATTTTATCATCTTATTTCATTATGCACCTGCTCATGCATTTGTCTTGGCTACCCAATTAGGTCACATTTTCCTGTAGGAACATTGGGCTAATGTCTCTGACATCTTTTTACAGTTAAAGGTTCTGTGCAGTGTTTGGTTTAACTGGAAGGGACCAATCCATCTTCACTCATTCCAAAGCATTTTAATGGATACTAACTATATGCATATCATTTTTCCAAGTTTAAGATCCGGGCTCAACTTTTATTCTTGGATTTCTCATTTTCCCATCAGATTCCTACAACATACTAGAGAACTCAAATGCATGTCTGCTTTGCAGCTTTTAAAAATCTAACCCCGAAGAACCAGGTCTGTAAAACAATATTAGGTCTGTGTCAGCTATCACACAATTTAGATGTTCATTATTAAAGAACTAGAGGCCCAATGCACAAAATTTGTACAAGGGGATTGGCCCTTGCAGCTGCAGTGGCTTGCCTCGGCCCTCACAGCTCTGGCTTTGTCTGGAAGGTCACCTGGCTGTCCGTTCTAATTAGCATATTATGCTTTTATTATTATAGATTCATCAAAGTTAAACAATCACAGGCTCACAATTAGTACATATTAAGGAGTAGTTACCAGAGTGAAACACCACTCACACCCATGAGGATAACTATAATCAGAAAGCCAAACAGTAATAAGTGTTGGCAAGGATATGAAAAAGCTGGAACCCTTAATCCACTGCTGGCAGAAATGTAAAATAGTGAAACCACTTTGGAAAATAGTTGGATAGTTTCTCAAATGTTTAAACATATAGCTACTATATGACCTAGCAATTTCACTCCTAAGTACGTGTTCAACAGAAATGAAAACCTACATCCACATAAAAAGTTGGTGCAAAGCAGCATTATTCATAATAGTCAAAAAGTACAAACAACCAAAATTTCTACCAAATGGTGAATAGATAAACAAAATGTGTTATATCCATACAGTGGAATATTCATCTTATTTAATAAACAGGTAATATGCAAATTGACCACCACTCCAACACTCAAGATGGCCACTCCCATGTGGTCAAAGATGGACGCCCCCATGTGGACACAAGATGGCCACCACAAGATGGCCAGCAGGGGAGGGCAGTTGTGGGGGACAAGGCCTGCAGGGGAGGGCAGTTGGGGGTGACCAGGTCAGCAGGGGAGGGCAGTTAGGGGCAACCAGGCTGGCAAGGGAGGGAAGTTAGGGGTGACCAGCCAGGCAAAGGAGGGCAGTTAGGGGTGACTGGATTAGCAGGAGAGGGCAGTTAGGAGTGACCAGGCTGCAGGGGAGTGCAGTCAGGGGCAACCAAGCTGGAAGGGGAGCCATTAGTTGTCAATCAGGCTGGCAGGGGAGTGGTTAGGGGGTGATCAGGCTGGCAGGCAGAAGCGGTTAGGGGCAATCAGGCAGGCAGGCAGGCAAGCGGTTGGGAGCCAGCAGTCCTGGATTGTGAGAGGAATCCCAGATTGGAAAGGGTGTAAGCTGGGTTGAGGGACACACGAATTTTGTGCACTGAGCCTCTAGTCAACAATAAAAAGGAATGAAGTGTTGATACATAGCTAAATCTAGAAAATATTATGCTCAATGATAGAAGCCAGACATAAAAGGCTACATATTGTATGATTACATTTATATGCAATGTCCAGAATAGACAAATTCATAGATAGAAAGCTGATGAATGTTTGCTGAGTTTGGGGGCTTGGTGTGTGTGTGTGTTTGTGTGTGTGTATGAGATGACTGAAGGGTATAAATTTTTTTTGAAATCCTAAAAATGTCCTGAAATCATAGTGATACTTGTTTATATCTGTTGAATGGTTAAAAAAAAAGAAAAAGAAAAAAAGAAAGCAAAGAAAAAGAAAGAAAAACAGGCAAAAAAAGTGAAACTACATCAAACTAAAAATCTTCTGCACAATAACAGAAGATAATAACAAAAAATAATCAGCATAATAAAAAGGCAGCCTATAGAATGAGAGGAAATATTTGCAAACCATTTATCTGATAAGAGGTTAATATCCAAAACATATAAGGAACTCATACAACTCAACAGCAAAAACAAAACAAAACAAAACAACAACAAAAATTGAAAGCCCATTAAAACCAAATGGGCAAAGGATTTGAACAGACATTTTTCTAAAGAAGACATACAATTGGCCAACAAGTACATGAAAAGATGCTTGACATCACTATTACCATCAAGAAAATGCAAATCAAAATCATAGTGAGATATCACCTCATACCTGTTAGAATGACTGTTATCTAAAAAACAAGAGGTGAGTGTTGGAGGGACTGTGAAAAAAGGAATCCTTGTGCACTATTTTGGGAATGTAAAGCAAAGGTTTGGTTCCTATTCTCAAATTAGTTTGAGTTGGAAGAAGAATTTCATGAGGTAGTGTGGGATGGCAGAAAGGCTTTACAAAAGAAATGACTTTTAAGTTGAATTCAGATAGATGAGTTGTATTTAAATGGAAAAGGACGGACAATAAAAGTCTAGGGCAGATGTCAGCAAACTCATTAGTCAACAGAGCCAAATATCAACAGTACAACGATTGAAATTTCTTTTGAGAGCCAAATTTTTAAAAGTTATACTTCTTCTAATGCCACTTATTCAAAATAGACTCGCCCAGGCTGTGGTATTTTGTGGAAGAGCCACAGTCAAGGGCCCAAAGAGCCACATGTGGCTCTCGAGCCGCAGTTTGCCAACCATGGGTCTAGAGTAAGGAAATAGCCTGAGCAAAAACCTTAGAGTGAGAAGGAACAAAAAGCATGTTGACGATTTCACAGAAGGCCAATGTGGGTGGATTATAAGAAGCAAGGGTTGCTTTAGCTGGTTTGGTTCAGTGGAGAGAGCATTAGCCTGGGGACTAAAGGGTTCCAGATTTGATTCCGGTCAAGGGCATATGCCTGGGTTGTGGGCTTGATCCCCAGTAGGGGGCATGGAGGAGGCAGCCAATCAACGATTCTCTCTCTTCATTGATGTTTCTATCTCTCTCCCTCTCCCTTCCTCACTGAAATTAATAAAGATATATTAATAATAATAATAATAATAATAATAATAAGACGAAGAAGAAAGAAGCAGCAGCAGCAAGGATTAATAGTAGTGCAAGAATTTGAAGAAGGTAGAAAATATACATAGTGAATATTCTTGGTGCCTACCCATGATCCATTTGCCAAACCTCTTTCTTTCCTTATTGACCTCAAATTTTGTTCAGGTACCAGCCCTTATCTTACACAGACTTTGCGTCTCAGAGAAAGATCCTTGACTCACAAAGTAAAGATGGATCAAGGAAAGCTAATCACGGTAATCCTGCCCCTGGCCAGCAAATGGTTTAGGAATGGGAATGTGCCCCAATGTTGCAAACGATATTTGAGTTATTGAAACCGTTTAGGAAAGTTCTTCCTTCTATTTGAGTGATGGTGATGGAAAGTCAATCTCGCTCACCCATACTGAATGAAGGCAAAGAACCCTGTTACCTCACTTGCTGCTGGCAGGCATTTTGTGACCTTGAGAGGAGTCAGTCTGAGAACAGAACCTAAACATTGGAGGAGGATGAAGCTAAGGGAACAGCAAGAGCCTTGATCATATTGTACCTGAAACCTGAATAGTCTAGACTTCTAGGTATGTGAGCCAAATTCATTGTTTAAGCCTTGGAGTTGATTTTTGGTCATATGGAGCGGAAAGCCTCTTAACGGAAACAATAGATGTCCGGGTATAGGCCCCTGAATAATAAATCTAATATGGAATCAACTAGACAGAGGACTGGGAGTTCTGGTGAAAAAATCATAAGAAGACTATCTAGTTTGGTGAGGTATGAGGCTGACGTAATAAATGTCCAAACCTGTGGAGAATTTTTACTTATAGAGTTGATTTGAGCCAAACTGATGACATATGCTGGGGGAACAAAATCTCAGACATTGCAAAGATGAATAGTTTTGCAGCTTCTTTTATGCATTTGAAATTAAGGAGGGAATGTACATGGAGGTGGAAGAAAGCAAGGTGGGGATTGGTTATAGGACAGTTGACAAGATAATATGCTCTCTTGAGGGTTAATACCCCCTTAGGGAGATATTGCTTCTGGTATTTCAAAGGTGTGTTAACCTAAATGCACAAGAACAATGGATAGGCCGGCTTAAAACCTTTACTAAAGAAGTTATAGGCCTGGGCATGACTACCCACCATGAACTACCTACTTAGGAATTTATGATCAGACTATCCTGTGAGGTTACTTCCTATAGCACCCCCCACCCCCTCGCCTTTCTTTTGTTCACACTGGTGTTTTTACTCCCCTTTTGTTGTTGCCTACTTTTAGTAAGGTCTTGGATAAACCATATGGTAGTTAGATTTCCCTTGGCCATAAGATTGTGCTGAGAGTGCCCTGAACCCAGGTTCCAGGTTCCTCCAGAAGCCTTTAAATTCTAGGTGTGCTCATGTCCCTATGTCCTCTGCTGGCAGTGGTTCCATTTATGGATCATTTCACTCTCTAGTGTATTTGTTAAACATCATACCAACTTTTATGTGAAACACAACTCCTTTATTGAAACACACACACACACACACACACACACGCACACACACCCCATTTATGTATGTAGTAACTTTGATTGAATCTTTTTAGGGGGCAGATATGGGATTTACATTGTAAAAATGCAAACAGCTTTGAAGATTGTTAAACACTCTTAAGGGTATGTAGCCCATGGGATTATCCCCCGCTACCCATTTTCCTGCTGGTTCTTGCCATACTTTTCCTTTCTTTCCTCAACCCCCCTACACTTATCAAGTATTTTAGTCACTCCAATTTTTTTCTGTCTCTAAAATACAGAATAATTCAACTCTTTAATCCTAAATTTAGCTGTAGGCTCACTTTGCATATCCAGGTATTCAGCAGAACAAAAAGGACTTTCTTATAGCATAATCCACCTAAATTAGCAATTTTATTTATTTATTTATTTACTCATAATTTATCTTTATTGTTAAAAGTATTGACTATTTCTAGCCAGCCCCTGCCCTCAGCCCCAGACCTTCACCACACTATTGTGTGTGCCTGAGGGTTATGCATATATGCAAATAAGTTCTTTGGTTAATTTTAAACATTCCTGTTAAAAAATTCCAGTCTTCTCATTTCCACTAAGGAATATTAAGGATTGATTAATCACGTTCAGGTCTGTGTGCTCATGAAGGTAATTAGCAAGAGATCCCCCCAACTTTAGCTGCTTTTGCTCTTGGGGATGTTACACTTTCAATTCTGGTATTAGATCTGGATTTTATTATTGCCATTAAGTTAGATGGCATTCCCTTACAGTACAGATGCCAGTTATATAAATTTCTTGTAGCCAAACATTCCAAGGAATTCAATTAGGCATCTATCATTCATTCATAAGAAGATTTTTTTTGGCCACATTACTTACAAGGTATTTGCCTTTAAAAAGAAATTTACTATTTACCTCAAGAATAAAACTAACATTTTCCCTGGCAACTTACGTTGGATCTCAGTAAGAAATCAAGTGTCTTGGGAGGAAGGGGAAAGGAATTTATTATAATGATCCAGAGAATTAAAACACATACACACACAAACCCACCTGTTCTCTGGAAGGAGAGAAACTAGAACAGCTCTTGAGCTCTGGGGACATCTGAGGGGAGACCTCATTGATCATCGTTTTGGGGCCAGCCTTGGGGTAACTTTGCTCTAACTGCCTTCCATCTGTTTGTCTCTGCTAGAGATTCTATTTTATAAACCTTTTAGGTGGAAAGGTAACATATAAAGTGCACAGATCTTCAGCGTAGAGTTCACCAAGTGAACATACTCATGTAACTAGCATGCAGATCAATGTCGCTATCAATGCCTCCTCCCAGTTGTTACCCTTCAGAGGTATTCGTATTTTGATTTTATCACACAGATTTGTTTTGCCTATTTTTGAACTTTATTTAAATGGAATCACTTAATGTCTGGCTTCTTTTGTTCAAGATTGTGCCTAGGAGATTTATCGTTGCATAGAACAGTGGCTTGCTCTGGTTGCTGTATAGTATTCTATGAATATTATTTTCCTGACAGACATTTGGGTTGTTTCCAATTTGGATATTATAAACAAAGCTACAAATGAATGCTCTTGCACATGTCTTTGGCTCACATATGTTTTCATTCTTAAGAGTGGAATTCCTGGGTCATAAATAAGCATATACTCAGATTAAGTAAATATTGCCAAACAGCTTTTCAAAGAAGCTGTACCAATTTACATTCCCACCAGTAGAGGATTAGAGTTCCAATCACTCCACATCCTTGCCAATGCTTGGCAGTATCATTTAAAAATTTGTATCCTTTCTGGTCAGTGAGTAGTGTTATCTGATTGTGTGTGCAATTCCTTGTGGACTAATGATATGGAGCACCTTTTCATACGTCCATCGAATAATTAGATCTCCTCCTTTGTGAAATGCCTGTTTAAGTATTTAAAAAACTTAGTGAAGTATTTAAGTATTTTATTGGGTTGTCTATATTTTTCTTAATTTAATTTATTTTATTGAAGTCTTTGTTAGATTCCACACCTAACACTTAAATTCCCAGGAGACTTTGATTGGCCTAGCTTGGACCACATCCTCCCCCATTGGTCAGGGTTGTGGGAACTTGTGATTGGCGTTCCTTCAGAATTATAGAAACTGAGAGTGAAGGAAGCTTTCCAAAGGAGGACCCATGGAGCAGTAAAGTGGTTTTCATTTAAATACTCATCCTTTCCTCTGGCCAGTGTGGCTCAGTTGGTTTCCTGTGCTCTGAAAGGTTGCCAATTAGATTTCCAGTCAGGGGCTACTGAGACTCCATCTTGGCAGGGGGCGTGCAGGAGGCAGTCAATTGATGTTTCTCACATGAATGTTTCTCTCTCCCTCTCCTTCTCTTTTCTCTATAAAAATCAATTTTTAAAAATCTTTTAAAAACATACACACACAAAACTCAATCTTTGCTGCTTCTTTTTAAGTGACAGTGTCTGGGAGCCATCAGGAGCCAGCATTTTGATTCCTCATTTGACCAGAAATGTTAAGTTATCCTAAAAAGTCCTCTAGTTCTCAGTGATTCTAAAATAATTTCCTTGCAATATTATCATCACATAAGAATCGGGAGTAATTTTAAATACTTTATCTTTTCCTTCTTACACCAAATCTTATGTAATTTTGTATTTCTTATTAAAACCTTATATTAATGCAGCACTGCATACATAACAATATTTTAATTCATCGTCTCACTTAGATTTTCACTAATTCTTTTTTTAACTTATTTTTTAAAATAAATATTTATTGTTCAGATTATTACATTTGTTCCTCCTTTTTCCCCCATAACTATCCTCCACCTGGTTCCCACCCTACCCTCTGTCTTTACCTCCTGCAACAACTGTCCTCATCCATAGATGTACGATTTTTGTCCAGTCTGTTCTTACACCCCCACACTTTTTCCCCCCGAGAATTGCCAGTCCACTGCCTTTCTATGCCCTGATTCTGTTATATTCACCAGTTTATTCTGTTCATCAGATTTTTTTATTAACTTGATTTTTAGATTCACTTTTGATAGGTATGTATTTGTTGTTCATAATTTTTACCTTTACCTTTTTCTTCTTCTTCCTCTTCTTAAAGAATATCTTTCAGCATTTCATATAATACTGGTTTGGTGGTGATGAACCAGCTTTTTCTTATCTATGAAGCTCTTTATCTGACATGCAATTCTGAATGATAGCTTTGCTGGTCAATCTTGGTAGTAGGTTCTTGCTGTTCATCACTTTGAATATTGCTTGTCACTTGCATCTGGCCTGCATAGTTTCTGTTGAGAAATCAGCTGAAAATCGTATGGGTGCTCCCTTGTAGGTAATTAACTGTTTTTCTCTTGCTGCTTTTAATATTCTCTGTTTGTCTTTTGCTCTTGGCATTTTAATTATAGTGTGTCTTGATGTGGTTCCTTTTGTTTGGGGTTCTCTGTGCTTCCTGGACTTGGAAGTCTATTACTTTCACCAGGTGGGGGAAGTTTTCTGTCATTATTTCTTCAAATAGGTTTTCAGTATCTTGCTCTCTCTCTCTTCTGGCATCCCCATAATTTGGATGTTCTTGAAGTTGTCCCAGAGGCTCCTTACACTATCTTCATATTTTTGGATTCTTTTTTCTTTTCTGGTTAGGTGTTTTTGCTTCTTTGTATTTCAAATCTTTGACTTGATTCTTGCAATCCTTTAGTCTGCTGTGGATTTCTGTACATTATTTTTTTAATTTCAGTCAGTGTATGCTTAATTTCTAGTTGATCCTTTTTCATATCCTTGAGGGTCTTGCTAAATTTATCAGCCTTTTCTAGAAAATTCTTGAAAAAACCTTATAACCATGTTTTGAACTCTGTATCTAGTCATTTGCTTTCCTCTATTTTTTTCATTTGTGATCTGTTTCTTTGTCTCTGCATTTCGCCTGCTTCCCTGAGTTGATAAGAGTGGCTTTGTGTGCTAGGTGTCCTATAGGGCCCAGTAGCTCAGCCTCCCAGTTACCTGAGGAGGACACTCTTGGTGCACCCCTTTGTGGGCTATGTGCACAGTGTTGTTGTAGTTAAGCCTTAATTGTTGTTGGTATCACTGGGAGGAATTGACTTCCAATCCAATTGGCTGAGAGGATCAGCTGTGTCTACGATGGGAGAACTGTGCCAGAGACACCCTTATGGGACAAGACTTGCTTCAGTGGGGCTTTGGTGCTCACTGAGTCTGCCCCCTGAGTGTGTCCCCTTGTGGATCTGAGGAGTTGTAATCTGGATGTTCCACTCTAACCTCTGGGTACACTGGCTCTTGGATCTCCAAGGAGGTGCTAATTTAGCCTCTACCTGAGGCCACCCAGCAGGAGCTACAGAGAGATCTGCAGATTCCTTTCCTTTGTTTGGGTTTCAGAAATGCCCAGATGAGGCCCAGCTGTGAAGCAATGCAAGCTGTTGCAGGGCCTAGGGCCTTCTTTTGGATGATCTGGGTCTCTCTGACTCAGCTGCAGTCTGTTAGGTAAGTTAAGAATTCAAAAAAACAAGGCAATTCGTATGCAAAAGCCTCTGTGCTCAGTTTGGATGGGGTGGAGTCTCAGGGCGGAGCAATCAGCAATAGCTTTGTGGGGTGGTATCTCAGAGTGGAGCAAACAGCTATGGCTTCCCATCAGCCCTGATCTAAGAGGCCCCTGGGTCTCAGTGTCCCCTGGTTATCACTGCAAGTATCTCTGAAAGAAAGTACCCCTCAAGTTTTGCCCGTTGTCATACAGTCCAGTTTCTCCCCGAATCAGTCTGGATCCCTAGAGTCTGGCCTGGAACTGGAGTTCAGAGCAGTTGGGAGCTTTTGTCTCCCTCCCAATTGAGAAACCCAGCTGAGTACTCAATTGCCAGCCCTTTTTGCTCACGCTCGTGCCTCAGTACCTCTGACTTCCGCAGCTCCTGTGAGTCTCAGTATGGTTTTCTCTTTCCTTCTAGTTGTAGAATTTCCACTCAGCCAGCCTGCCTGTGGTTCTGGATGATGTCCCTTTTGTCTTTTGGTTGTAGTTTTGAAATTGTTGTGTGAGGCACCAGTTTAGGTGTTTACCTATGCCATCATCTTAATTCTTTATAGTATAAAATGTAGATTACAATTTCTTCTTTAAAAAAATTAATACACATTATAGATAGACAAGGCTAAAGTCCCTTTTGGCCAAACCCCCAAATCCCTCCCTACAAATAATCATTGTTCTAAGTTTGATATGCACAGTCCACTTGGATAGGAAAAGTATACATTGTTCTGTGATTTGTTTTTATATCTTTAACACGTTGTCTTATAATCTACAGTGTTGCATATTCGTCTAACTTATATAGTACATTTATATTTATGGAAGGAATCAATGTACCATAATTTATTTAAGCTATTTCCCTATTGATACTAATTTGCTTATTTAAGATTTCCCATTATTTCCTATGACTTTTTCACTTAATAGGGAAAATATTTTCATACATAAGACAGACCCAAAAAGCTCAATATAGAATGGGGAAGAGGGGAGAACATTACTTTTGCCATCAGTATTTTTGCATTTATTCTTCAATAAACATGTTTGTCCTTTAGCATCAGTTAGCACATGCAATGAGGGATGTGTCCTGCTGTTCTAATATTCTATGATTCTATAAAAACTCCCAATAAGAGATGCCTAGTTGTTTTCTGTACTTTTACTGTTCACTAGACAGAAATAATGTTTTAACCTAAAAAATATCTCCTTAGAAGTGATTTTATTTTTGGCCTCAAAAATGAGTCAAGAGAAGAAGGAAGACATCAAATGCAATGGATTCATTTACAAAATTACTTGCAAATTTTCTATCTGCACTTGCATCTCTTCAACCAAAAGCTAAACAAGTTGGGGCAGGTAGAGTAAGACCTTTAGCTTAATTTGTAAGTGGTTAACTGCAGAACCCTCAAGCCATTTTATTACTCACCGTCTTTAGATAACAAAACTGGGATGTTAATGTTCACTAGAAAACTTGAAAGACAGTTTACTCAATGGCTTAGACCAGTGGTCGGCAAACTCATTAGTCAACAGAGCCAAATATCAACAGTGCAATAATTGAAATTTCTTTTGAGAGCCAAAAACCGACTTCTGCCCATGGGCCACGAAATTTCAATCGCACTGTACGTGTGCGCCCGCACGTGGTGTTTTGTGGAAGAGCCACATACGAGGGGCCAAAGAGCCGCATGTGGCTCACGAGCCGCAGTTTGCCAACCACTGGCTTAGACAGTTGAGGCCATTTGTAACTTAGAAATGATGCCTTTGCTTCAGAAATGTGGTGTGTAGAACAAGAAAACAAAATTACACTCACAGGCACATATACACAAACCACATTACCTGTAGGATAATTTTTTCTCTTTAAATAAAATATTGAGCTTTTAATTGTTTGCCACTATGTCTGAAGGTAACATTTTTATTCACACACTTGAATTGTTTCAAGTAACAGTGTAGAACTCCTCATTTGTAAGACCTATGCATATTATAATAAAATAGAAGCAATTTCTTAAATGTTTAAGTCAAAAATCATTTTTATAGATAGATTTTATACTTCAGATTTAAGACTAGGTAGAGTAAAAGAACCCATAAGTACTTTACTCTCTCAGGAAATAATATAAAATATTTTGCAATTCAAATACTTATTCTATCTTTCTAATAATTCAGACAAGTATTTAAAATCCTAAGTGCTATTCATTTGAGGTAGAAGTTCAACAATTCATTGTAGAAAGAATATACAATTGTAGTAATTATTAATATTTTTTCTAACCCCCTATTTGATTTTATCATTAAAAATGGTTAATAATTACAATTGAATGTTCTTTTGAAGTTTATTTTATTTTTGGGGTGAAAACAAGCAATAGTATTTTCTCGAAGTTTTGAGCTACAGAGCACTAATGGTATAGATACAGTTTATCTATTGTATAATTGAGTAGTCATGAGCAATAAGAAAACAACATTAAACCCTAAAATATCAAAATTTCATGAGGTAAAAATATGAGTTGTTGCATTTCCTTCCATTGCAGGGAAAATATCTTTCATTCATTTAACACGTAACTGTTGACTGGGTTCTATGCTAAGTTAATACACACAATTCCTATATTCCAAGAACTCACAGACTAATTCAGGGAGTGCTACAAGTCAATTTATAAAACAATGTGTTAGGTATTATACAAGAGGTATGAATCATTTTTGAAAGACATCAAATTCATTTTTTTTAAAGGTAAGATGGAGGGCTGTGACACAAAATAACTAAGTCTATCTGGGGGAATTGTGCATCTGAGGTGGACCTGCCTGGTTACAGCACAGAGAGGTGAAGCCACATGCCAAGGAATGCCAACAGCTGCCAGGGCTGGAAGAAGCAAGAAACAGATTCTCCTCTAGAACCTCCAGAGGAAGTGCAGCCCTGCCAGCACATAGATTTTCGATGTCTGGCCTCCACAACTATGAGAAAATGAATTTATGTTTAAGCCACCCAGTTTGTGGTAAATTGTTATAGCAACTCCAGGAAAAGAAAACACCCAGATTATCCATCACTCTCTGGACCAGCAGGAGCACAAATAAAGTGGTAAGTAAAAAATGCAAGTCACTTTGTGATTCAATTTATATAAAGCTCAAAGAAGCAAAAATGAACAGTACATACATATATTGGATGAAACAATAAAAAAATAAGAAAATGATAAACATAGAATTCAGGGGACAGGGGATGGAAATGATAAACACAGAATTCATGAAGGCATGAAGGAAACAAAGAATTTGTTGGTAATATTCTTTTTCTTATAGTGGGTATTGGATACATAGTGTTCATTTCATTGTTCGACATGTTTTATGTTGCCTAATATGATTGTCACTAACCACAGTGACTATTTACATTTAAATTAACTGTAAAATTCCTTATTTGCACTCCCCACATTCCAGGTGCTCAATAGCCAGGTGAGCTAGTGGCTGCCAACAGCCAGGTGAGTTACTGGCGGCCATACTGACCGTGGAGATAGGTAAGATTTCCCTCATTGCAGAAAGTTTTATTGGACAGTTCTGATCACAGTGACTATCTCCAAGAAGAGGATCCAAGCCTCTTATTAGCACTTGAGTTTTCCCTTAAAGTTGAAGATTGGCAGAACCCCCAGTTAGATTTGTGGAATTCACAGGCAGAGGTGATCTATGTCCTGGGCACAGTCTTACGTGGAAAGCTTTGCAGAAGTACCCACCATGCCCACCACACACTGAGAGGAATGAAAACAATACTGCAGAGTAATGCAAAGGCTGCGTACCCAGAGCCAGCTGGAGACAGGCCTAAGTCTCTGCAACCACAGAATGATGCAGAAAAGGCCAGGGGCAGAAAAGAGAGGTCACAGTATCAGTAGCTGCCTGCTTAATTTGTTATGGTTTGGGGTCCAGACCTAAGGAATAGGAAGTCATGAGTAAAATCATTGGCATTTGGAATTATCTTCAGTATTATAGCAGCTGATGCTTTACTTAATAAAATCCTGGGATTAGGGTTATTTTATTATGGGCTTTAGGACATATGCCCTAAAGCCCATAATAAAATAACCCTAATAGGAAATTATATGTATATAATTTCCTATCCACTCATTAAACATTTTAGTAGCACTAATGCAATAGTGACATGAATATTCTACTTAAAATTAATTATAAAAAGGTGTATCCGAGCCCTGGCCAGGTGGCTCAGTTGGTTGGAGTGTCATCCAACATACCAAAAGGCTGTGGGTTCAATTACATGAAGGCACACACCTAGGGTGCTGGTTCCATCCCCAGTCATGATAAATAACGGGAAGCAACCTGTTGATGTTTCTCACATCAATGTTTCTCTCTCTCTCTCTCTCTCTCTCTCTCTCTCTCTCTCTCTCTCTCACTTTCTCTCTCTCTTGTAAGAATGAAAAAAAGTGTATTGGAGAAAGAGATTAGGGAAAAATATTATTTCTAAAGTAAAAGGATATATTGGATATTTTCAGATTATTTTACTACTGATCCACTAAAAAATAGTTATATTTACAAAACAAAGGAATGAATGTTATGATGGCTTTTTAAAAATATATGTTCTTATTGATTTCAGAGAAGAAGGGAGAGAGAGGAAGAGAAACATCAATGATGAGAATCATTGATCGTCTGCCTCCTGTGTGCCCCCTACTGGGGATCAAGCCCACAGCCCAGGCATGTACCCTTAACAGGAATGGAACCTGGGATCCTTCAGTCCACAGGCAGATGCTCTATCCACTGAGCCAAATCAGCTAGGGCTATGATGGGTTTTTAAATTTAATTAAGCCAACAATTCCTGACCATTCTGGAATTTTGCACTTCTGTTTATTAATTGCCACCTTGTTTCTCCTGCAATACAGATGATTAAATTTGGATTGTGTATTAATAGAATTCTGATACATCATATAAATGAAGTGGGCCCTGCTAAACATAATGAAAGCATGATAAAAATCTTATATAACATACCAATAATATGGGCTACAGTCTTGTTCCCACCTTTCAGCACTTTATAAACATTTTATTCTGCATTTCTTAAAGGAACTTTCAATTAGATTTTTGAGATTCTAGAGTTCTGCACATTTCTACAGCTGTGGAAAAGTGACAATATTACTTCTGACAGTGAGTGTTTATGATTTCCCCCATCTCTTTCATGGGTGCCTATTTGGTGTGTGTGTGTGTGTGGGGGGGGTCCTCCTGTGATTATGGAGGACCCATTAGACATGGCCCTAAAATAAGCATAACTATTCCATAGCACAGGAAGTCCTGTTCATTTTAGTTGCCCCCCTTCTCCCTCCCTTCCAGTGGTGCCGCAGGTCACGGCTTAGCTAAGCGGGTGTAGATGGTGAGCCTGGAGGCTGAGTGTTATTGGTAGGCTTTAAAGAGAGACCCTGAGACAGAAAACACCTTATGCACTGACAGTGTTTTCGAATCACAGGGAGAGAACTTCAGCTGCTGAGTCTAGAGCTGAGGAAACCCTTTCCGGCTTCCCCACTCGCTGCCACGCTCAGGCTGGACCTTGCCTGGAGCTGCCAAGATCCAGCTCCCATTGGGATCACAGCCTTGACCCACAAAGCATTTAATTTGTGTGTGTGTGTGTGTGTGTGTGTGTGTGTGTGTG